>CP136058.1:606508688-607108688 GCA_032464435.1 Aegilops umbellulata
AGCACCGCCCTCGGACCGCCACATCAAGACGTTCCTTCGCCAGATCAGCACCACTTCCAAGCGCCCGGGGGCAACGCCGGGCTGGGCCGCGCTCGAGGCCGACCTCACCTTCGACTCAGGGGATCATCCCGTCTCCACCGCCAGCTCGGGCATGCTCCCAATGCTCTCCACTCCAACCATCTGCAATGTGGCCGTCACCAAGACCCTCATCGACGGCGGTGTCGGTCTCAACGTGCTCTCCGTTGAAGCCTTCGGCCTCCTTCATGTACCACTCGAGCGGCTCCGCCTCAGCAGGCCCTTCTCAGGAGTTGGCAGTGACACCGCCCACTCCCTGGGGCAGATCCGCCTTCCTGCCACCTTCGGCACGCGCGACAATTACCGCACCGAGCTGGTCGACTTTGACATCGCCCACATCGGCCTCCCATACAATGCCATCCTCAGGTACCCAGCTCTGGCCCAGTTTATGGCAGCAACCCATCCGGCTTACAACCTCATGAAGATGCCCGGGAGCAAGGGCGTCCTCACCATCGAGCGGGACACCAGGGAGGCTCTGCTGGCGCTCAAGCTTGCTTTCAAGAGCGCCACGGCAGCGCAGCTCGCCGGCGCAGGCGCCTCCAAGGCCAAGGGAGTCGCACCAACCAAGAAGAAGCAGTTGTTCACCCAAGACAAGGCAGAAACCAAGCAGGTGCCCCTCGATGAGGACGGGTCCTCAGGAGCCACCTTTGCCATAGGTGCTGACCTCGACCATGATCAAGAGGAAGCGTTGGTGAAGTTCATGCACGCAAACAAGGAGATATTCACATGGGAACCCAAGCAGCTGGTGTGGGTCCCGAGTGTTGGCGATCGTAGCAGAAATTTAAAATTTTCTACGCATCACCAAGATCAATCTATGGAGTAATCTAGCAACGAGGGGAAGGGGAGTGCATCTACATACCCTTGTAGATCGCTAAGCGGAAGCGTTCAAGTGAACGGGGTTGATGGAGTCGTACTCGTCGTGATCCAAATCACCGATGATCCTAGTGCCGAACGGACGGCACCTCCGCGTTCAACACACATGCAGCCCGGTGACGTCTCCCACGCCTTGATCCAGCAAGGGGAGAAGGAGAAGTTGGGGAAGACTCCATCCAGCAGTAGCACGACGGCGTGGTGGTGGTGGAGGAGCGTGGTACTCCAGCAGGGCTTCGCCAAGCACTACGAGAGACGAGGAGGAGAGAGGTAGGGTTGCGCCAAGAGAGAGATCAAATCGCGTGTTGGGCAGCCCCCATACCTCAAGTATATATAGGGGGAGGGGAGGGGGCTGCGGCCTTCTAGGGTTCCCACCGCAAGGGGTGCGGCAGCCCCAGATCCCATCTAGGGTGGCGACCACAAGGGGGAGAGGGGAGGCGCACCTAGGGTGGGCCTTAGGGCCCATCTGCCCTATGGTTTGCCCCTTTCCCCTCTTGGAGGCGCCTTGGGCCTTGGTGGTAGGCGCCCCAGCCCACCTAGGGGCTGGTCCCTTCCCACTATTGGCCCATGTAGGCCTCCGGGGCTGGTGGCCCCTCCCAGTGGACCATCGGACCCTTCCGGTGGTCCCGGTACATTACCGGTGATGCCCAGAACACTTCCGGTGGCCAAATCCTCACTTCCTATATATCAATCTTTACCTCTGGACCATTCCGGAAATCCTCGTGACGTCCGTGATCTCATCCGGGACTCCGAACAACATTCGGTTACCGCGTACATACTTTCCCTATAACCCTAGCGTCATCGAACCTTAAGTGTGTAGACCCTACGGGTTCGGGAACCATGTAGACATGACCGAGACACCTCTCCGGCCAATAACCAACAGCGGGATCTGGATACCCATGTTGGCTCCCACATGTTCCACGATGATCTCATCGGATGAACCACGATGCCGAGGATTCAATCAATCCCGTATTCAATTCCCTTTGTCTAGCGGTATTGCACTTGCCCGAGATTCGATCGTTGGTATCTCGATACCTTGTTCAATCTCGTTACCGGCAAGTCTCTTTACTCATTTCATAACACATCATCCCGTGGTCAACTCCTTGGTCACATTGCACATATGATGATGTCCTACTGAGTGGGCCCAGAGATACCTCTCCGTCACACGGAGTGACAAATCCCAGTCTCGATTCATGCCAACCCAACAGACACTTTCGGAGATACCCGTAGTGTACCTTTATAGCCACCTAGTTACGTTGTGACATTTGGTACACCCAAAGCATTCCTACGGTATCCGGGAGTTGCACAATCTCATGGTCTAAGGAAATGATACTTGACATTAGAAAAGCTTTAGCATACGAACTACACGATCTTTGTGCTAGGCTTAGGATTGGGTCTTGTCCATCACATCATTCTCCTAATGATGTGATCCCGTTATCAACGACATCCAATGTCCATGGTCAGGAAACTGTAACCATCTATTGATCAATGAGCTAGTCAACTAGAGGCTTACTAGGGACATGGTGTTGTCTATGTATCCACACATGTATCTGAGTTTCCTATCAATACAATTATAGCATGGATAATAAACAATTATCATGAACAAGGAAATATAATAATAACCAATTTATTATTGCCTCTAGGGCATATTTCCAACACTGAGAGAGGTGATTCAGCATCAACTAAGGGTGTGCCCCAACGTACACCCTGTGAAGAAGCGGGCAAGGCGATAGTCCACGGAGAAGCAGGCCTTCATCGTCCAAGAAACCCGCAAGCTGGAGGTGGCAGGTGCCATTCGCGAAGTACGGTACCCCGAGTGGCAGGCAACCCCCGTTGTTGTGCCGAAGAAAGGCGGGAAGGAGCGCATGTGTGTCGACTTCACCAACCTCAACAAAGCCTGCCCCCAAGATCTGTTCCCGCTTCCATGCATCGACCAGATCATCAACTCCACGGTAGAGTGCGATCTGCTGTGCTTCCTAGATGCGTTCTCGGGCTACCACTAGATCAAGATGGCGGTAGAAGATGTGGAGAAGACCGCCTTCCTGACCACGTGTGGGGTGTGCTGCTATACTTGCATGCCTTTCGGACTGCGCAACGCGGGCGCGCCTTTCAGCGTCTGATGCATATCGCCTTAGGGCGGCAGCTCGGGAGAAACGTAGAGGCCTACGTCGATGACATCGTGGTGAAGTCTCGGGAAGGGAGAACCTTGATCCAAGATTTGGAGGAGACTTTCGCAAGCCTACGCCAGGTGAACTTACGGCTCAACCCGGAGAAGTGTGTGTTCGGTGTCCCTTCCAACAAACTGATGGGTTTCCTCGTATCCCACAGAGGGAACGAGGCGAACCCAGAGAAGGTTAAGGCAATCAAAGACATGAGCCCGCTGCAGACCCTCAAGGAGATGCAGAAGCTTACTGGTCATGTGACTGTGTTGGGCCGCTTTACCTCCAAGCTGGGAGAGCGAGCCCTATCGTTCTTCAAGCTAATGAAGAAAAAGGGGCCATTCGAGTGGACTCCGGAAGCTGACCAAGCGTTTCAAGACCTCAAGAGATACTTGACCAGCCCGCCAGTTATGGTGGCGCCTTGACTCCTCGAACCCTTGGTGCTCTACTTATCTGCCACACCCCACTCCGCCAGCATAGCGTTGGTTGCCCTCACAGAAGAGCACCAGATCAAGGGCCCACCAGGGGGAACCACCTGGCCGGACGAAGCGGCGCGACACCAAGGCGAAGACTTCGTCAGCTCTCCCTCCCTCGTCGAGCACCCGGTGTACTTTGTTAGCACAGTGCTGCGGGATGTGAGGGCACGGTACCCCATGCCTCAGAAGATCCTGCTCGCGCTCCTGGTGGCCTCGCGCAAGCCGCGCCACTACTTTCAGGGTCACCCCATCAAGTTCGTCTCGGCTTACCCACTGGAAAGAGTGCTCAGGAGCCCCAATGGTGTCGGGCGAGTCGCTGAATGGAACATCGAGCTGCAAGCGTTTGACTTGGAGTTCAGCACAACCAGGGTCATCAAGGGGGCCGTGCTCGCAGACTTTGTGGCTGAATGGACCGACGCCCCAGAACTCGAAGCAGGTGAGGACCAATCCCTATCTCCAGGAAGCGAAGCGTCGGACGGCTGGGTCATGTTCTTCGACGGCGCATTCTCACGCCAGGGCGCGAGGGCTGGAGCGGTGCTCATCTCGCCTGCCCAGGACAAGCTCTACTACGCCGTGCAACTCTACTTCCAGCAAGGCGAGAAGGTCTCCAACAACATAGCAGAGTACGAGGGCCTCATAGCTGGCCTTACGGCTGTAGTGGACCTAGGGGTGAGGCGTCTCACCATCAAGGGCAACTCGCAGCTCCTTATCAACTTCTCCAACAAGGTTTGTGAGCAAAAGGACAAGCACATGGAGGCATACCTCGCGGAGGTGCGTGATAACCCACAAGTATAGGTGTCGTGGAATTGTCACGGCAGATGTCCTAGTGGGAGGACTTAGTCGTGGAGCCATCGCAACGGGTTAGCTTGAAGGGGTTAAAAGTGGACACAAGGACACGGTGTTTATACTAGTTCGGCCCCTTCAATGAAGGTAAAAGCCTACGTCTAGTTGTGATGGGATTGATGGGTTTCGAGGGCTTAGGGAGTAATAAGCTTCGCCTAAACCTCGAGTTCTTCTTCTCTGTCCCCAAACCGCCGTCGGGTCGTCCCCTTATATACACGGGTGACGCCCGTCGGTCTGCAAAGTCCCGACCTCCGGCTTATAAACGTGCCCGGGTCGGTCTCTCTATTCCTAACTTTCAATACAAGTTTACCCCAGGCCGGTTTACACCATAAACCTTTAAACCGACTATAGGCCTTGGGCCCTTCTATTTCTCCTTGGGCTTTAACATCTCGGGTCCATTGACGGAGGTAACCCGGGCCCTGCAGGCCGGTTTACCCCAGATAGCAATATCCCCAACATTAGGCCCCAGATTGATTTGAACAAGTTCATGTCAATCCTTAACAAAAATTTCTGTCTTCAAATGTCTTCCAGTAACTGTTGAACCGCTGGTTTCTTCGTCTCCCCTTGCTACGGTAAACCGATATGACGTCAGTGCAAAGTTATCGTCTCCTTTTGCTAATCCGCAACAATCAGGGCGACGGCTGGGCTCCCGAAATCTCCGGCCCCTGGATTCGCGCGCCTGACACGCGTGCCGCGCCTTATAAATAGGACTTGAAGGCCATCTTCCTTTCCTCCCGTTCGTCTCCTTCTTCGTCTTCCTCGCGACCCAGACCACAGAGCTCCGCCGCCGCCGTCAGCCACCGCATCAACTCCGGCCGCTGCATCAACCTGATCGGTCCAGAGCACCGCGGCGACCTTCCACATCCGTTTGGATCCCGGTAAGGCCTCTGTTCTTCTGCTTTTAGATCTGTTTTAGGGTTCGTCATCCTGTTACTGTTTCTTGTTCATCCCCATAGCAGCTTTTCCGAACAGATGATGATACCTGTATCGTGACTTGTAGTCCCTCTCAGCAGTCGCCATAAATCTGTACTCATCTCCTTAGATCTCACTCTTTTTCCTGCTTGCCGAACTTACGTTGTTCTGCTGTGAGCCAAACTTCATATTTTTGCTTCTTTTTCGCCCTAGCTGTAGATCCATTGCTTTGAACGAATCCATACGGGATCTGTTTATCCATTAGTCCCCTTGATGAACCGCTGGTTGATATCATTGTAGATAACCTGACTCTATATAAGAGCATCTTCGGTTTACACTCACACTCGTTCTTAAACCGGAACACCTTTGTCTTGTAGATTTTCTCATGGCAAAACAGGTGTACGAATGCAACTGGGTTCCCTCTCGCATCACTGAGACCCAACTGAACAACTTAGTTCTGACTGGCGCTTTGAACAGCAAAAATGCCATTCATTGGAGGGTTCCAGGAAATGAATGTCCTCCTACCCCACCGAATGGAGAAGTGGTGGTGTTTGCGGATCACCTGGCCCGGGGTTTTAATCCACCCGGTTCAAAATTTTATCGGGACGTCCTTGCTAACTTTAAGTTGCGCCCACAAGATGTTGGCCCAAACTCAGTCACGAATATCTGCCATTTTCAAGTGCTTTGCGAGGCGTACTTCCAGGAGGAACCTATTGTAGAGCTGTTCCGGGACTGCTTTCATTTGAACCGACGTACTGAATTCACCGACGGCCCTAATATGGAGCTGGGTGGTGTGACGATTCAAAAGAGGAAAGAAGTGACTTATCCTCATGCCAAGCTGCATAGTCATCCGCAAGAATGGAATCATACTTGGTTCTATTGCAAGGATACTTCCCCTGCTGAAGAAAATCCACTGCCCGGCTTCCGTCCGGAGAGGCTTAGCAATACCCACCCCTTCCCCCAAAGGCTAACCGCCAAAGAGAGGAGTAAGTATGCCCCTCAGCTGTCCAAGCTCAGAGCCTTCATGGCTAACGGTTTGACAGGGGTAGACCTTGCCCGCTGCTGGATTTCATGGAGCATCCTGCCCCTTAGCATCCGCTCCGGTTTAATGTGCCAATACACGGGCCGGGTTGATGATCCTTTGAGGCACTGCAACATTCAGCTAACGGAAGACGAAGTCACCGAAGCTGTGAAAAAGATGCTGAATGAACCGGAATATGCTTGCGCCCGAACCGGCCTGCTTCCATTTTGTGCCACAAACAAGCCACCTGTTGTAAGCACTTCCCCTCTGTCTGTTATAGAGTTTATGATCTCCTTATACACATATTGCTAACTCCAGTCCTTTCTGACACAGGGGGATGATCCATTTTGGAGCAAGAAGTTTCAAGAGCCGACCGAAAAGGTAACCCGACCCAAGACGAGGGTGAAGAAGCCCGCTCAGAGGAAAAGGAACACCGCTTCCTCTACTCCGGATTTAGAGGAGGATGATGTGGGTAATCCGGACCTCGGGGTAGACCTCGATTCAGTTGGTTTGCTTTTTATACGTCTTATTGATGATGATATTTGTCAGGACGACGCTGAAGCGAGCCATGCCGAAGGCCCAGAGGTAACTATTCTTTCTTCTGATGCCGTTCCTTTGCCTTTGAAAAAAAAACCTCGCCAAGCAAACCGGAAAATTAAATTTTCTCACCCTCTTGCTTACTTGGATCCCAAATTTCTTGTGAAGACCCAGCAACATGAAGCTCGACGCACCACCCGGCATAGCGGCCAGGTAGTCACCTCCGCCGGTTTACCGAACAGCCCGGTTCGGAAACGCCGCTCAGAGGTCTCCGATTTACGCGCTAGCTTTCCTCCTAAAGCAGGTTTAACTCGTCAGCCTCTAAATCCATCTGACTCCGATTATCAGGTCACTTCCCATTCATCTTCCGGTGAATCTTCAGCCACTCAACTGCCACCGTTGAAGACAGTCATTGGGTAAGCTGGACCGATCATAACATATCTCTGTATGGGTCTCTTAACCATCTTATACCGTTTATTCAATCTTTGGGCTTTTTCCAGGGCTAAACCTAGACCGAGCAAGAAGGCTCGTCTGGATAACCCGGCTGAGGGAACTGCCGCTCCTGAACCGGAGAAAACTCCTGGTGCTGACGCTCTGGGTCGTGAAGATACTCAGAATTATCTATCTCCGCAAGATGACACCTGTGCTGAAGAAAGGACTATCGAACCTGCCAGCCGTACTGATCCGCCTGCCAGTCCTGTTCGGGTTGAGGAATCCATCCCCCCTTCTGGAACTGTTGATAAACCGACAGGGCCACTGCAGAGCAGCGATTCCAAGGATGATGATGTTGTGATTACCGGCACCGGTCACTCTGAACCGGGGAACACTGCTACTTTAGCCAAGCATACTGCCAAGGACGAAATCTCGGCCATAAAGGGCAAATGGGACCTTGATTCCTCTACGTACGCCGCTTTAAGCGCCCCGGATCTTTATTCTGGGTACCTGAACCGACTGTACACCAGTCGGGATTATGAAGCTGGCATGATCAAGATGATGAAGGAGAAACTTGAGGTAACTCCCTTGTGCTTCATTCCGTTGCAACTTAGCTTATCAACATTTCCAAACCGAGATGGCAAACCGGATCAGGCTGCCTTGACAATTAAGGTCTGGTTTAAATAAAAACCCAAGGCTTCAACATAGGTCATAACCAGAAAACATCATCAGATAACCATTAGCCCCCAAGTGCCAAGTTTAAATACTTGTATTAATCTTGGGACTTTTTGTAATGGAAAACTTGCGTTAAAATCAAGTATGCATTAGCCCCCAAGTATCGAGCACATAACTTGCTTGTGTGGTTGATACTTACAAACCGTGCAATATTTTCTGAACACTGTTGACGACCTGCTGCAGGGGGATCTGAAGACCAAAGCGAAACAAGTCTCGGACCTTCAGGAAATCTTAAAAACCCAACAGGCTGAAACTGAAAAAGCGAAGGATGCATTGGCCAATGCCTTAACCGTTATGGAACAGCTGAAAGAAAGCCGCAAAAAAGAACAAGCTGATTGGGCTACTGAGAGAGCTCTTTTGACGAAGAGGGCTGAAAATGCCGAAGCTGCTCTTAAACCGGTGGTCGATGAATTATCCACCGTGAAGCGACAAATACACTCCATGACCTCTACGGGCGAAGGCGGTGTCGAGCGGCGGAGGCGTAGGGGAGGTTGGGCAGTGACCGGGCGTCCTCTGCGGGCAGCAACGGCGACGGGAACGGAGGTGTGCCTCGGCGGCGACGGACGTTGGTGGCGGCAGCGTTCTGGTGCTCTGCAGGGTACTTCGAGGTGTTAAAAGAGTTCTTCGTCGAGTGGGGGTTCGAGGGGTGCAGGCAGCGCGGCTCTGCGGTCTCTTACGGTGGTGGAAACGACCGGCGAAACGGCGGCGAACTCGGAGCTCCCGGCGAGATCCAATTCGCCCAACAGAGGCGTGCGGACGATGGAAAGGATCGGAAAGAGGCTTCGGGGGTGCGGGGCAAACCCTTACGCGTCCAGGGAGTCCTAGGAGAGCACGAGGTCGACTAGGGGGCGAGATCGATCCGGCTCGCGCTCGGGTGTGCGAGTGGTGCGGCTGCACGCGTGTTCGTCCGACCGGAGGAAGGGGATGGGGAGCGGGGCCCGCTGGTCAGCGGCTGGGGCGAGGTGGATCGGGCGCGGGCGAGCGATGCGGGTCAGGTGCGGCTATGCGGCGCGTACCGCTTCGCTGGAAAGGTGGGCTGCAGGGTGTGCTGCTGCTGCGCTGGCTGGCTGGGCCGCAGCGATGGGCCGGTTGGCTGGCCCTTTTTTTAAACAGAAACAATAGCAGTAAAACAAAATAAATAAAATAAAATACACAATATAAAATCTAAATAAAAATACCTAAACACACAGTCAAAATATCCCTACAGATATAAACTACAGGAACACTAGTTCCAACGCTAATGCAATTTTGTAAAATAATTTTGATGCAAAAGGCCACACAAACAGTAAAACAACACACAAATAAAATATTTTGGAGATCACAAAAATTACCAGAACATATCAGATGAACTGGAAATAATATTCTGCACATTATGAACATTTTTAAAATAGGGGAGAAGTCATGTTATCTCCACTCCAAATAAATTGCCTTTTGTTGCATAATGGTTTGAATATTCTGAAAAAGCAAATAATGCAATAAAAATATGATATGCATAGTAATGATCGATTAACATCCTAATTTAGGAAAATTGGGATGTTACAAACCTACCCCCCCTTAAGATGAATCTCGCCCTCGAGATTCGGGCTGGCTAGCAAATAGGTGTGGGTGATCCTGCCTGAGATCTTCCTCTCGTTCCCAGGTAGCTTCCTCCTCTGTATGATGATCCCACTGAACGCTGCATAACTTAATTGTCTTGGTGCGAGTAACTCTCTCTGCTGTCTCCAGAATCATAACTGGCTTCTCCTCATATGTCAAATCATTCTCGAACTGAATTGCCTCAAGTGGCACTGTGTCCCTCAATGGAACATCCATCATCTCTGCATGGCACTTCTTCAACTGAGATACGTGAAACACATTATGAACTCCTGACAAGGATTCTGGCAACTCCAGCTGATAAGCTACCTCTCCTCTACGCTCCAAGATCTTGTAAGGCCCCACAAAACTGGTGCTAACTTACCCTTAATTCCAAACCTCTTAATTCCACGAAGTGGTGAAACTCGAAGGTATGCACAGTCTCCTACCTCATACGTCACCTCCTTACGTTTGGCATCTGCGTAGCTCTTCTGCCTGGATTGTGCTATCTTCAACCTGTCACGGATCAACTAGACCTTCTCGTCAGCATCTCTGATCAAGTCTGGTCCAAAGAATTGACGCTCTCCAACCTCATCCCACATCAATGGTGTTCTGCACTTCCTACCATACAATACCTCCAATGGTGCCATCTTCAGACTAGCCTGGTAACTGTTATTATATGAGAATTCCGCATAAGGTAAATTATCATCCCAACTGGACCCATAGTCCAAAGCACAAGCTCTCAACATATCCTCCAAAATCTGATTTACCCTCTCTGTCTGCCCATCTGCCTGTGGATGGAAAGCTGTACTGAACTCCAGCCTGGTGCCCAAGGATTCATGCAACTGACGCCAAAATTTGGATGTGAACTGAGTACCTCTATCAGACACTACCTTCCTTGGAACTCCATGCAGACAAACAATTTTAGATTTATGAGTGAAGTCATTACTCCCCATGTTATAAGCATATGAAACATATATAAATTCAGATTTATGACATTCAATTCATTCAACCATTTACTCATAGGATATATGTGAAGCACATGAGTAAATGACAAACTACTCCAAAAGATATGAGTGAAGAACACTGAGTAGTCAAATAATTAACTAGCCATGGGAGGATTCTTTTTCATTCAATATTTCAAATCCAATGATTTTATTGAAACAGCAAGTAAAATTGAAAATACGCTCCAAATAAAACACATATCATGTGACGAATAAAAATATAGCTCCGAGTAAGGTATACCGATAGTTTTGAAGACGAAAGAGGGGATGCCTTCCGGGGCATCCCCAAGCTTAGGTACTTGAGTCTTCCTTGAATATTTCCTTGGGGTACCTTGGGCATCCCCAAGCTTAGGGTCTTTCCACTCCTTATTCTCCTCATATCTATATCTCACCCAAAACTTGAAAACTTCAATCACACAAAACTTAACCAAACTTCGTGAGATAGGTTAGTATGATAAAGAGCAAACCATTCACTTTGGTACTGTCAAGGACAAGGTTCATAATTATTCTCACACAATTCCTACTGTACCATATCATTTCTACAATTTATATTGAGGAATATAAGTCACAGAAATTAGAAAACATCAAACTATGCAATGAAAACAGAATATGTCACAAACAGAACAGTCCGTAATGATCTGAACATAAACCATACTTCTGCTACTCCAAAAATTATGAAATAAATTGGTGGACTTGAGGAATTTGTCTTAATCTTGTGAAAAAAGAATCAACTTAAAAGAACTCTTCTGTAAAAAATGACAGCTAATCTCGTGAGCGCAAAGTTTCTGTTTTTTTACAGCAAGATCACATTAACTTTCACCCAAGTCTTCGCAAAGGTCTTAATTGGCACTTTATTGAAACAAAAGTTATAAAACATGATTACTACAGTAGCTTAATCATGTAAACACACAAAAACATTAAGGGTAAATATTGGGTTGTCTCCCAACAAGCGCTTTTCTTTAATGCCTTTTAGCTAGGCATGATGATTTCAATGATGCTCACATAAAAGATAGGAATTGAAGCACAAAGAGAGCATCTTGAATAATATGAATAGCACATTTAAATATAACCTACTTCCTATGCCTAGGGATTTTGTGAGCACACAATTTATAAGAACAACAATCAACTAGCATAGGAAGGCAAAACAAGTATAACTTCAAAACTTTAAGCACATAGAGAGGAAACTTGATATTGTTGCAACTCCTACAAGCATGTACTCCTTCCTCATAATAATTTCCAGTAGCATCATGGATAGCAACTTTGTTCTCATACTCAATTGGAACCTCTTTTGAAGTAGTGGAATCATTACTAACTAGAGTTGACACTCTTCCAAATCCACTTTCATAAATATCTCACTAAGATTCAACATCCTCCAAAATAATGGGATCACTAATTTCTAAAGTTGACACTCTTCCAAACCCACTTTAAATGATAGTATTATTCATACTCCAAAAGATATAAGTGAAGTTCATGGATCATTCTACAATTAATATAGACTAACTAATATCCAAGCTCAAAATGTATAAGTGAAGCACATGAAGCATTCTATAAAACCATACTCAAAAGATTTAAGTGAAGCACAAAGAGCAATTCTATAGGATCATACTTAAAAGATATAGGTGAAGCACATGAAGTATTCAATAAAGTTATGAAGGGACACTCATACTAGCATGGTTCTTAAAGGAAAAACAAAAACACACCGGACAAAAATCATGTGAACCAAACAAAAACTGAGGTATACCGATAATTGTTGAAGAAGAAAGATGGGATGCCAACCGGGGCATCCCCAAGCTTAGATGCTTGAGTATCCTTTGAAATAATTACTTGGGGTGCCTTGGGAATCCCTAAGCTTGAACTATTTCCTCTCTTTATTCTTCTCATACCTTTAGCTCCTCGATCTTTGAACACTTCATCCACACAAAACTTTAACCAAAAACTTTGTGAGATCCGTTAGTGTAACAAAACAAATCACTACTGTAAGTACTGTTGCAAACCAATTCATATTTTGTTTTTGCATTATAGCTACTGTAATATGACCTTTACATGGCTTAATCCACTGATATAAATCGATAGTTTCATCAAAACAAGCAAGGAATGCATCAAAAACAGAATCTGTCTTAAACAGGATAGTCTGTAGTAATCTAGAAGGTTAGCAAACTTCTGTAACTCCTAAAATTATTAACTAAATTTGACAATTTGAAAAAATTGTACAGAAGTAATGTGCAAAACGTTTCAGACCAATTTGACTTTCCAGTTAAAAATGTAAAATCATGCACTACAGCCAAAGTTTCTGTTTTTTTGTTCTGCACATAGCAAACAAGCAATCTAATCATCCTAAAACCAAAGCTTGCCACATTTATTTTTATAATACAATGGATTTGTACAAGGGGATAATTATTTACATAGAAACTTCCATGAAAAATTCTACATTGTTTCCGTGAGCATGAACACAAGTGCTCAAGGTCGACCCTCACTTCTTCAACGCACAACTTTCCAATCACTTCCCTTTTTGAAAAACTTTTTAGGCATGAGTGGCAAGTAATATTTTTTTGTATTTTCATTTTTTTAATTTTTCTGTATGTTTCACCCACAACTAAAGATAAACAAAAAGGAA
Organism: Aegilops umbellulata; assembly: GCA_032464435.1. Taxonomy (NCBI): domain Eukaryota; kingdom Viridiplantae; phylum Streptophyta; class Magnoliopsida; order Poales; family Poaceae; genus Aegilops; species Aegilops umbellulata. The sequence goes on from CP136058.1 coordinate 606,521,939, forward strand.
AAACAAAATCTACTTAGTGAAGAAAGCAAACAAGCACACACGAGAATGTCAACCCCACGCTATTGCTCCCCGGCAACGGTGCCAGAAAAGAGCTTGATAATCCCCAAGTGCAGGGAATCATCGTAGCTATTTCCAAAGGTGGAAGTGATAAGTATGGAGTGTTGAACCCACAAGGAGCTAAAGTTAAGATCAATATTCTCTCAAGCCCTATCTGCCACTGATACGACTCTACGTGCACCGAACGTACTAGAAACGAGAAATAAAAGTACGTTGTGGGTATGAAGAGGATAACTTTGCATGATATCGGAGAGCTAAAATATAAAAGTAGGTGTTGTTATAATGAAGTTAGAATATATTACAAAATAATATAAATAGCAAGTGTGGAATAATGGTGGATCGGTGTGCGGAATTGTCCTAGGCAATTGTTAACAAGACCGGTGATCACTATTGCAGCTTCATATGAGGGAGAGGCATAAGCTAACATACTTTCTCTACTTGGATCATATGCACTTATGATTGGAACTCTAGCAAGCATCTGCAACTACTAAAGATCATTAAGGTAGAACCCAACCATAGCATTAAAGCATCAAGTCCTCTTTATTCCCATCCGCAACAATCCCTCTTACTCGGGTTTGTGTTTCAGTCACTCACCAACCCACTATAAGCGAATCATGAACGTATTGCAACACCCTACAGCGGGAACCCCCCACGCTTGCGCGACACGGAGGGCACCATAGGACAGAACCAAAATAAAACATACAACTCATACCAATCTAGGTCACCAATCAACCCAAAGACAAAATATATCTACTCGAAACATCATAGGATGGCAACACATCATTGGATCATAATATGTGGCATGAAGCACCATGTTCAAGTAGGGATTACAACGTGGTGCGGGAGAGTGGACCGCGTAAAAGAGATGAGGATGGTGATGATGATGGTGGTGTTGATGAAGACGATCACCGCGGCGATGATTCCCCTCCCGATGGAACTCCGGTGCCACCAAGAGAGAGGAGGAGAGGTTCTCCCCCTCGTGCTTCCTCCTCCATGGCCTCCACCCTCTGGTCCTTGGCCTTCATGGTGATGATGGCCCCTCCGAGATATCCTCCATGGCCACCGGTGATGATGGCCCCCTCCAGCAGGGTGCCGGAGAGGGCCTAGATTGATTTCTCATGGCTACAGAGGCTTGCGGTGGCGGAACTTCCGATCTAGGTTTCTTTCTAGAAGTTTGGATATATATGAGAGGTGTTGGCATTGATTTCACGTCAGGGGGGTTTCCGGGCTGTCCACAAGAAAGGGGGGCACGCCCTAGGGGGATGGGCGCGCCCCCCACCCTCGTGGGCAACCCAGGACTCTTCTGGCCTACTTCCGATACTCCGTGGGCTTCTTCTGGTCCAAAAATGATCTCCGTCAAGTGGCACGTAAATTGGACTCCATTTGGTTTTTTCCTTTTCTACGATATTCTAAAACAAGGAGAAAACAGAAACTGGCACTGGGCTCTAGGTTAATAGGCTAGTCCCAAAAATCATATAAAAATGTATAATAAAGCCCATTAAACATCCAAGATAGATAATATAACAGCATGAATACTTCATAAATTATAGATACGTTGGAGACGTATCATTATAAACCCCATCTTTTTATCCTCGATGGCAACAATACAATATGTGTCATTTCCCCTACTGTCACTGAGATCGAGCACCGCAAGATTAAACCCAAAGCTAAGCACTTCTCCCATTGCAAGAAAGATCAATCTAGTAGGCCAAACCAAACTGATAATTCGAAGAGACTTGCAAAGATAACCAATCATACATAAAAGAATTCAGACAAGAGTCAAATATTGCTCATAGATAATCTTGATCATAAGCCCACAATTCATCGGTCTCAACAAATACACCGCAAAAGAAGATTACATTGAATAGATCTCCAAGAAAATCAAGGAGAACTTTGTATTGAGATCCAAAGAGAGAGAAGAAGCCATCTATCTAATAACTATAGACCCGAAGGTCTGAGGTAAACTACTCACACATCATCAGAGAGGCTATGGTGTTGATGTAGAAGCCCTCCGTGATCAATGCCCCTCCGGCACGACGCTGGAAAAGGCCCCAAGATGGGATCTCACGGGTACAGAAGGTTGCAGCGGTGGAATTAGGTTTTCGTGGCTCTCCCTGATGGTTTGGGGTCACGTAGATATATATAGGAGGAAGAAGTGGGTCGATGGAGCCACGAGGGGCCCACGAGGGTGGAGGGCGTGCCTGGAGGGTAGGCGCGCCCCGCTGCCTCGTGGCCGCCTCATTGGTTGCTGGACGTCTACTCCAAGTCCTCTGGATCACGTTTGTTCCAAAAATCACGCTCCCGAAGGTTTGATTCTGTTTGGACTCCGTTTGATATCTTTTTTCTGCGGAACACTGAAATAGGCAAAAAAACAGCAATTTGGGCTGGGGCTCCGGTTAATAGGTTACTTCCAAAAATAATATATTAGTGTATAAATAAGCCCATTAAACATCCAAAACAGAATATATAATAGCATGGAACAATCAAAAATTATAGATACGTTGGAGATGTATCAAGCATCCCCAAGCTTAATTCCTGCTCGTCCTCGAGTAGGTAAATGATAAAAACAGAATTTTTGATGTGGAATGCTTTCTTTAGCATAATTCTCAATGTAAATCTTTTTATTGTGGCATGAATATTTAGATCCGAAAGATTCAAGATAAAAGCTTAATGTTGACATAAAAACAATAATACTTCAAATATGCTAACCAAGCAATTATGTCTTATCAAAATAACATAGCCAAAGAAATCTTATCCCTACAAAATCAGATAGTTAGGCTATGTTCAATATTGTCACACAAACGTTCTCATCTTGCATAACCCCGATGACAAGCCGAGCAATTGGTTCATACTTTTAACGCGCTTCAGCCTTTTCAACTCTTACGCAATACATGAGCGCAAGCCATGGATATAGCACTATGGGTGGAGTAAAGTATAATGATGGGGGTTATGAGAGAAGACAAAAAGGTATAAAGTCTCACATTGACGTGGCTAATCAATAGGCTATGGATATGCCCATCGAATGATGTCAATGAGAAGAGTAGGGATTGCCATGCAACGGATGCACTAGAGCTATAAATATATGAAAGCTCAACAAAAGAAACTAAGTGGGTGTGCATCCAACTTGCTTGCTCACGAAGACCTAGGGCATTTTGAGGAAGCCCATCATTCGAATATACAAGCCAAGTTCTATAATGAAAAATTCCCACTAGTATATGAAAGTGACAACATAGGAGACTCCCTATCATGAAGATTACGGTGCTACTTTGAAGCACAAGTGTGGAAAAGGATAGTAACATTGTCCCTTCTCTCATTTTCTCTCATTTTTTCTCTTTTTTTCTTTTTTTATTCTTCTTTTTTTGGGCCTTCTCTCTATTTTTTTTCTTGGGCTCTTTTTTTTCTTTAGTCCGGAATCTCATCCCGACTTGTGGGGGAATCATAGTCTTCATCATCCTTTCGTAACATGGGACAATGCTCTAATAATGATGATCATCACACTTTTATTACTTACAACTCAACAAATACAACTCAATACTTAAAACAAAGTATGACTCTATCTGAATGCCTCCGGTGGTGTACCGGGATATGCGATGAGTCAAGAGTGACATGTATGAAAAAATTATGAATGGTGGCTTTGCCACAAAATACAATGTCAACTACATGATCATGCAAAGCAATATGACAATGATGAACGTGTCATAATAAACGGAACGGTGGAAAGTTGCATGGCCATATATCTCGGAATGGCTACGGAAATGCCATGATAGGTAGGTATGGTGGCTGTTTTGAGGAAGATATAAGGAGGCTTATGTGTGATAGAGCGTATCATATCACGGGGTTTGGATGCACCGACGAAGTTTGCACCAACTCTCAAGGTGGGAAAGGGCAATGCACGGTACCGTAGAAGCTAGAAAATTGTGGAAGATGGAGAGTGCGTATAATCCATGGACTCACATTAGTCATAAAGAACTCATATACTTATTGCAAAAGTTTATTAGCCCTCGAAGCAAAGTACTACTACGCATGCCCCTAGAGGGATAGATTGGTAGGAAAAGACCATCGCTCGTCCCCGACCGCCACTCATAAGGAAAGCAATAAAAGAACACCTATGTGTCAAAATTGTTACACAACTTTTACCATACGTGCACGCTACGGGACTTGCCAACTTTAACACAAGTATTTCTCAATTTCACAATTACTCAACTAGCACACTCTAATATTACCACCTTTATATCTCAAAACACTTATCAAGTATCTAACTTCTCATGATATTTAATGAACTAAATATGGAAGATTAATTTCACAATTAAAGCAAATTCCCATGTTGTTTAAGACTCTAAAAATAATATAAGTGAAGCATAAGAGTTCAATAATTTCTATAAAATATAACCACCGTCGTGCTCTAAAAGATATAAGTGAAGCACTAGAGCAAAAAACTATATAGCTCAAAAGATATAAGTGAAGCACATAGAGTATTCTAACAAATTCCGAATCATGTGTGTCTCTCTCAAAAGGTGTGTACAGCAAGGATTATTGTGGCAAACTAACAAACAAATACTCAAATCATACAAGACGCTCCAAGCAAAACACATATCATGTGGTGAATAAAAATATAGCTCCAAGTAAATTTATCGATGGATGAGGACAGAAGAGGGGATGCCTTCCGGGGCATCCCCAAGCTTTGGCTTTTTGGTGTCCTTAGATTTACCTTGGGTGCCTTGGGCATCCCCAAGCTTAATATCTTTCCACTCCTTGTTCCAAACTCCATCAAATCTTTACCCAAAACTTGAAAACTTCACAACACAAAACTTAACAAGAAATCTCGTGAGCTCCGTTAGCGAAAGAAAACAAAACACCACTTCAAGGTACTGTATTTAACTCATTATTTATTTATATTGGTGTTAAACCTACTGTATTCCAACTTCTCTATGGTTTATAAGCTCTTTTACTAGCCATAGATTCATCAAAATAAGCAAACAACACACGAAAAACAGAATCTGTCAAAAACAGAACAGTCTGTAGTAATCTGTAAATAGCGCAAACTTCTGGAACTCTGAAAATTCTTCCAAAATAGAAAGGCCTAAATAAATTGTTTATTGATCTTCTACAATTGAGATCAATATTATATCACGTTCTGATAAATTTTTAAAATTGTTTTCGTGAACAGAAAGTTTCTGGAATTTTCAGCAAGATCAAATAACTATCATCCAAGAAGATCCTATAGGTTTAACTTGGCACAAGCACTAATTAAAACACAAAAATAAATCTAACTAGAGGCTAGACCAAAGATTTATTTCTAAACAGAACCAAAAAGCAAAAAACACTAAAAATAAAATTGGGTTGCCTCCCAACAAGCGTTGTTGTTTAACCCCCCTAGCTAGGCATCAAAATAAGAATATATCTAGGTATTGCCATCTTTCGTAGGCAATCCATAAGTGGCTCTCATAATAGATTCATATGGCAATTTAATTTCCTTTCTAGGGAAGTGTTCCATGCCTTTCCTTAACGGAAATTGGAATCTAATATTTCCTTCCTTCATATCAATGATTGCACCAATCATTCTAAGGAAAGGTCAACCAAGAATAATAGGACATGAAGGATTGCAATCTATATCAAGAGAAATGAAATCTACGGGAACATAATTCCTATTTGCAACAATAAGAACATCATTAATTCTTCCCTTAGGTTTCTTGATAGTGGAATCCGCAAGATGCAAGTTTAAAGACCAATCATCAAATTCATTGAAACCTAACAAATCACACAAAGTTTTTGGAATCATGGAAACACTAGCACCCAAATCACACAAAGCATAGCATTCATGATTGTTAATTTTAATTTCAATAGTAGGTTCCCATTCATCATAATTTTTTCTAGGTATAGAAACTTCCAACTCAAGTTTTTCTTCATAAGATTGCATTAAAGCATCAACGATATGTTTAGTAAAAGCTTTATTTTGACTATAAGCATGAGGAGAATTTAGCACGGATTGCAACAAGGAAACACAATCTATCAAAGATCAATTATCATAATTAAATTCCTTGAAATCCAAAATAGTGGGTTCATTGCTATCTAAAGTTTTAACGTCTTCAATCCCACTTTTACCAAATTTTGCATCAAGATCTAAAAACTCCGAATTTTTGGGACGCCTTCTAACTAAAGTTGACTCATCTCTAGTCCCATCATTATCAAGATACATATTGCAAAACAAAGATTTAATAGGGGACACATAAATAACCTTTAGATCTTCATCTTTATTGTCATAAAAATTAGAAGAACGTGCTTTCACAAAGCAATCAATCTTAGCCGCATCCTAGCGGTTCTTTCTTTGCACTCATCAATGGAAATTCTCATGGCTTTGAGAGACTCATTGATTTTATGCTTAGGTAGAATAGATCTAAGTTTCAAAGAATCAACATCAAGAGAAATTCTATCCACGTTCCTAGCCAATTCATCGATCTTAGGCAATTTTTCTTCAAGCAAGGCATTGAAATTCTTTTGCGAATTCATAAACTCTCTAACACTAGTCTCAAAATCAAAGGGCAACTTATTAAAATTTCCATAAGAATTGTTGTAGATTCATTATTATTCTCAATCAAAGTAGACAAAGGCACATCATTAGGATCAAAAGAAACACTTTTAGTAGCAAATAATTTCATAAGTTCATCCATCTTTCCGCTCAAAACATTAATTTCTTCTATCGCATGCATTTTTTTACTATTAGATCTTCCATTGTGCCATTGAGAATAATTAACCATAATATTATCTAGGAGTTTAGTAGCTTCTCCTAAGGTGATTTCCATAAAAGTGCCTCCCGCGGCCGAATCTAAAATATTTCTAGAAGCAAAATTCAATCCGGCATAAAAATTTTGTATAGTCATCCATAAGTTCAAACCATGAGTAAGGCAATTACGTATCATTAATTTCATTCTCTCCCAATCTTGTGCAACATGTTCATGATCAAGTTGCTTAAAATTCATGATATCGTTTCTAAGAGAGATGATTTTAGCGGGAGGAAAATACTTAGAAATAAAAGCATCTTTGCACTTATTCCAAGAATCTATACTATTTTTAGGCAAGGACGAAAACCTAGTTTTAGCACGATCTCTAAGAGAAAACGGAAATAGCTTAAATTTAACAATATCATTATCCACATCTTTCTTCTTTTGCATATCACACAAATCAACAAAGCTATTTAGATGGGTAGCGGCATCTTCACTACGAAGGCCGGCGAATTGATCTTTCATGACAAGATTCAGCAAAGCATCATTAATTTCACAAGATTCAGTTTCGGTAAGAGGAGCAATCGGAGTGCTAAGAAAATCATTGTTGTTGGTATTGGCAAAGTCACACAATTTAGTATTATCTTGAGCCGTTGTGACAAGCAAGCAATCCAACATAGGAGCAAACAAGAAGCAAGCGAAAAAGAGGGTGAACGGAAAAGAGAGGGCGAATAAAACGACAAGGGTGAAGTGGGGGAGAGGAAAATGAGAGGCAAATGGCAAATAATGTAATGCGAGGGATAAGAGTTTGTGATGGGTACTTGGTATGTCTTGACTTGACTTGGCGCACACCTCCCCGGCAACGGCGCTAGAAATCCTTCTTGCTACCTCTTAAGCACTGTGTTGGTTTTCCCTTGAAGAGGAAAGGGTGATGCAGTAAAGTAGCGTAAGTATTTCTCTCAGTTTTTTAGACCCAAGATATCAATCCAGTAGGAGGTCACGCTCAAGTCCCTTGCGCCTACACAAACAAATAAGAACCTCGCAACCAACACGATAAAGGGGTTGTCAATCCCTTCACGATCACTTACGAGAGTGAGATCTGATAGAGATGATAAGATAATATTTTTGGTATTTTTATGATAAATAGTAAAAGTAAAGAAAGCAAAGTAAACAGTAACGGAAATAACGGGAGATTAATATGATGGAAAATAGACCCGGGGGCCATAGGTTTCACTAGTGGCTTCTCTCAAGAGCATAAGTATTACGGTGGGTGAACAAATTACTGTCGAGCAATTGATAGAATTGAGCATAGTTATGAGAATATGTAGGTATGATCATGTATATAGGCATCACGTCCGTGACAAGTAGACTGACTCCTGCCTGCATCTACTACTATTACTCCACACATCGACCGCTATCCAGCATGCATCTAGAGTATTAAGTTCATAAGAACGGAGTAACGCTTTAAGCAAGATGACGTGATGTAGAGGGATAAACTCATGCCTTATGATATAAACCCCATCATTTTATCCTCGATGGCAACAATAAAATATGTGTCATTTCCCCTACTGTCACTAGGATCGAGCACGGCAAGATTGAACCCAAAGCTAAGCACTTCTCCCATTGCAAGAAAGATCAATCTAGTAGGCCAAACCAAACTGATAATTCGAAGAGACTTGCAAAGATAACCAATCATACATATAAGAATTCAGAGAAGATTCAAATATTGCTCATAGATAATCTTGATCATAAACCCACAATTCATCGGTATCGACAAACACACCGCAAAAGAAGATTACATTGAATAGATCTTCAAGATAATCGAGGAGAACTTTGTATTGAGATCCAAAGAGAGAGAAGAAGCCAGCTAGCTAATAACTATGGACCCGAAGGTCTGAGGTAAACTACTCACACATCATTGGAGAGGCTATGGTGTTCATGTAGAAGCCCTCCGTGATGAATGCCCTCCCCCCCCCTGGCAGGACGATGGAAAAGGCCCCAAGATGGGATCTCATGGGTATAGAAGGTTCCGGCGGTGGAATTAGGTTTTCATGGCTCTCTTTGATGGTTTAGGGGTACGTAGATATATATAGGAGCAAGAAGTAGGTCGGTAGAGCCACGAGGGGCCCACGAGGGTGGAGGTCGCGCCTGGGGGTAGGCGCGCCCCCTGCCTTGTGGCCGCCTCGTTGGTTGCTTGACGTCCAATCCAAGTCCTCTAGATCACGTTTGTTCCAAAAATCACGCTCCCGAAGGTTTCATTCCGTTTGGACTCCGTTTAATATCCTTTTTCTGCGAAACACTGAAATAGGCAAAAAAAACAGCAATTTGGGCTGGGCCTCCGGTTAATAGGTTAGTCCCAAAAATAATATAAAAGTGTATAAATAAGCCCATTAAACATCCAAAACAGAATATATAATAGCATGGAACAATAAAAAATTATAGATACGTTGGAGACGTATCACTAGACTAGGTGCCGGACACGGCTTTTCATTTGCTTTCCGCAGTTGGCTCGCCCCTCTTTAATTGAAGTTTGCTTCTAGTGTTCTCGGCTGATTTGGTTCCGTTGCCTTCTGTCGCTATTTCTGGCTCCAGTTTAGCCTGCTCTCTCTCGCATACCTCACGAGGGGGCTAGGTAGGCGCCCTCGTTCGCGTTTTTCCTTTCTCTGCCTTTCGGCTGGTTTTTCGGCCTTTCGTCTGCTTTTTCGCGAGGCTCCCTTGTTCGAGCCCACAAGCTAGAACACCTCTCCTAATTCGTGTCCCTCGGGTACCGCGATATGAAGCGCTGGGTGAAGGCTCGGGTGATTTTTTGCAGTCCCTAAGCGCCCACCAAGTCAAGGAAGGCCTTGATAGGCACCAGGAAGCAAGTGCCTCGTGAAGAGGAGACTACCCCGAACGTGTCAAGCTAAGTTATCTCTACATAAAAAACGACACAACACAGAAACGATAAACATAACATAGTGATTGAGAAAGCATAGTTCAATACACGCCCCTCCAGGGCCCATCCTGGTTTCTTTCTCGATGCAGGAAGGAAAGGAAGAACAAAATAAAAGCAGCGCCTGCCCCTACGGCGGTCCATGGGGGAGGGCTCTTGGCGCCGTCCTGAGCTCAGCCAGACCCCTCCTCGCGCTTCACGGAAGCGCGACGATGAGACGACCCGCTGCCACCTTCGAAGCGGGTGCGGCGGCTGGTCGTAACCACCACTGCTGGAGATGTCGTCGGGGGAAGAGCCGCCGTAGCTGTACGAGGCGCGATCGACGCCAAGGGCGGGTTTGCCATCATCCTCGTCACGACCATCGCCAAGGCCGAGCACCTCGTCGCCGTCGTTGACCTCGGGGCAGCATCCGTCGCGGCGACCATCTTCCCCAAACACCCTCACGTAGAGGGTCGCATCACTGTCATACTTGAAATGAAGGGTGCACCGCTTGCCCAGGCCGCGCGCGCGGGTGAACGTCTGCCAGCCGCGGGCCAGGGCTATGTTGCCCGCGATAGAGACTTCAACCGCAACCCAGGAAGCCCTGCTGCAGCAGCAGTCCGCCTGCAGCCACAGCCCGCCTGGACCTGCGGCCGGTAGCTCGTCGACGAAGAAGCGCGGGAGCTGAACCAGTTGCCGGTCGGGTCCTCTGACCAGACGACGAACTCCGTCAGCACCTCCGCCGAGTGGAAGCGTGGCCGGGGAGGCCGTGCGACCACGGCGCGTCTCCCTTCATCAATAGGGCTGCCGCGACCGGAGCGACCCCTGCCATGCGAAGCAGCACCGCCGCGGCCGCGGGGGACTGCGGCAGGGGTCGCGGTGTGCTTGCGGGGATGGCCATGTCCACGCTTGGGCATCGGAGAGCCGGGCCCTTCGCGAGGGGCCTTCCCCTTCTCCGCGGCGGAGAACCTCTTTGACGGCGCCATTTGTGTCGGCAATGGAGCAAAAGGCGAGAAGCGAGCGGAATGGGTAGAGATGGGCGACGGGGGCTCTGCCCCCCGCCCCGTTTATAGAAGGAGAAGGCCAACCAGCGCCCCCATGATCACAGGTAATGATGGTTTTCCTTGCATGCAGCAATGACTCGTCAAGTCGGGTAGTTGCCGAGGCGGCGCGGGGAAGCGGAGACGCCCACGTCCAATCAACCGCCACGCGTCGACCAAGGCCGCAGGCTATTGGGGCCCACGACGCTCCGCTCTTACCCTTTGGCTTCGCCTTGAAGCTAAGCCCGAACGCGCCTTGGGCCTGGGGGCTACTGTCGGCGTGCTGGGAACGGGGGTCCCCAGACTTGCCTGCCTGCGGCCCACGGCGTGGCTCGGCAAGCGGGCCCGTACGGCCCATCTTCACCAGCAAGCGTTCAAGACCCTCGCGAGGGGCCAAACCTCGCGAGGCGGATGACACAAGACCTCCTCGGGAGCGGCCTCACCAGGCTGGCTCGTGAGGGGTGGAGAGTTCAAGGCAAGGCAAACCTCGCGAGGTCTCAATGACCTGAGCCATGACGATCAGGATCAAGCAGGCGCCAGCGCGCACAGTGTCCTTGTTTCCTCTTTGGTGCTAAGGAGGCAAGCGCAGGCGAGGAGTACCGAGGCGTCAAGCAAAGGTTTCCATATCGGTGCAACGAGACCAAGACCAGCAGGACGGTAGGACGGAGGTCACCGTGGAGCCCAAGGCGGCGTCACCACCAGAGCCTTTAGCAGGCGAAGACTACTTTTGCCAGGATAAGCTGTACTAGCTGTCCCCTTTCAAATTGGCTATTATGGGATCCCTTCCTGCTCAATATTTGGGAAGGGGACTAGGGCCTCTATGAATAGGACTAGCCACCACAGTTGGAGGGCATCGAATCCTCACCGACACAAGTTCACCAAGCACAAGAAAACCTTGCCTCAGGAGGTTGTTCTTCCCCTTGTACTGATCATCCTCAGTCCAAGAGGCAATCCACCATCACACACCGGAGTAGGGTATTACACCACAACGATGGCCCGAACCAGTATAAATCTTGTGTCCCTTGTGTTGTGAGTTCGTTGAGCTAGCCTAGAGATCGCAAAGCGTGTGAGGGCTGATCTGTGAGGGAGAGATCTCCGCACGCACCCCAGAGTTCGAACCTTAAGGGTTTTCCCGGAACCCGAGATCCGACAGGTGGGCCATATGGAGATACGTAGGGTGCCCTAGGCTGCATGCATGACAATAATTTGCTAGCTACAACTGCTGCAGGGTTGCATGCATGCAAGTGTACCTATAGCTGTAGTTGTACTTGTATGTAGCAAAACTGATTCCTTGCAAATTTCTGTGAAAAACCCAGTTTTTCTTGCAAATTTGTGAATGTGCAAACTTTCAGGTTTTCTTTATCTATCACTGCTGGGTGTCCGTGTTCGGATTTAAAAAAAAAATATGATTTGAATATCTATTACTCCCTCCGTCTCATAATATAAAATCTTTTTTAAATGATGTTATATTGTGGGAGTTTTTTTTTGGAAAACGATCTTATATGTGGTACAGAGGGAGTACTAAGAACTTTTACTGGCTAGGAAAACTACTAAGATCATTTCTTGGCCCGAAATTTTTCATAAAAAAGATGAGGATGACGCCCAAGTTTTCCTATTCGTTTTTCCTCTCCTTCTTGAACTTAAGTTCTCCTCTCCCTTGTCTTACATTCTTTTTCTATCCGTACACAACATCCCGTAAACACACAACTGCATGCACGTAATATCGCAGGTACTGTAGCAAAAAAACTTGTTGCATTTTTGCAGTGCCCGTGCATGCTTGCTGCCTTGCCTGTGCGTATGTACTGCTGTGGCAGAGGAAGCTACCAGCCTAATGACGCTTGATGGAAGAACCATTGGATCGGTTGTGGAGGATGGACGGTAGATGGATGGGTGGCGCAGTGCACCCATAGGCACCGGATAATTACCGTATTTGGAAATATGAAATGTACGTTCAAATTTAAACATGGTTGAAAAATATTTGAGATTGTTCTCATTTAAAAGGTTTTGTTGCAAGGAGTTCAAATATTAAAAGAATTCAAAAAGGAATATACGGTTTAAAAAATATTAATGTTTTAAATTAACAAAGGTGAAAGAAATGTTGGATTGGCTGTGTGAGAGAAGAGAGAGAGAGTAGCTCTGACACATTACTAACAGTCTTGCATGTGAAGTACAGTGGTGGGCCAGCTGTTAAAATACCAAATATTTCATAAACATCGGAACACTTTTTTATATAACACATAAATCAATATAAATTATGAGATGTTACTAGCGATTGGACGAGACGTTGCAGGCAGGTGGCGTCACCGTGCAATTTTCCAATTCATATGTATGATATGTCCGGCTGGTTTATTCTTCTTCTGGAGCCAAAAGGAGTTAATTAAGCTGGCCGTCATTATCTTCAGTAACCACCCTTGGTCTCGTAGGAGGTGTCGGGCTTCCAGCCCTCGGGGATGACGTTCTCAGTGACCGTCTTGGTGCCGCCCTCGGTGGCGTAGGGGACGGTGAAGAGGCCGATGAGCTTGTCGGGGGTGTCGATCCTTCACACGGCTCCCCACGACTTCTTGAGCTCGATCCACTTGTCCTTGCCCTTAAGTGATTGTGCCTGGCAGCGGCATCGGCAAGCGGAGGCGGCAACACAGAAGGAGTACATAGTTTTATCTTTTAGGGTGAAAATTCAAGGTATGACCTTAAGTGGTTGTGCCTGGGAACGATCTTGTTGAAAGCATTCTTTTAAAAGCACGGACTTTGTTTAGGTGAAAACCTAAGATCTATGATCGGCGGTGATGACACTTGTGCACTGTTTTTTCCTTCTTAGAAGCGTCGTTTTTGGAGAATTTGGACTCCTGGTGCTGCCTTCCCGATGGTTTGTTTTGCAGCTCCATTGTTTTGATCACCGTAGTGGGATCTTTTGTTTTCTTCTTCTTTTTTGTTGTAGGGCTGTGTACATCCGTAATGTATGTAGAACATTTCATTGTTCCGGAGTCTGAGTGTAATCAGTACCTTTACAATATTAATATATTCCCATTGGCGAAAATGAAGACCATCCAGCGATCTAACTAATTGCCACACCTAAAAAACAGGGCAGCATTATAGCGCACTTGGAGATCCAAGTGCGCTATCCAAGTGCGCTATAATGCTGCCCTGTTTTTTAGGTGTGGCAATTCAGAGCATCTCCAACAGCCGCGCTATGCGCCGTGCGTAAAAAACCTGTTTGTCGCGCGCGCTTCGGCTGGTTTGGCGCGCCCGCCTGCGCTGGCTCCAGCAGCCACGCTATAATGCAGCGCGCGCGCGCCGCTCCAGCATAGCGCAAAAATACAGCGCGCGCGCGCCGCTCCAGCAGAGCGCAAAAATACAGCGCGCGCGCGCCGCACAAACCACATATACATAGCAAAAATGATCAAACAAACAAAATAAATCAACGATAAATAGTTCAATTTCGTTATCATTACAACTCAAACAAATAGTTTATCATTCAGTACAACAAATGCAATAAACACAACAAATAGTTCATGAACAATACAATGTCGAATGCAGATATCATCATGCTCTTTGTCGTCCATGCCATGCCCACCACTCTTCAATCAAATCATTCTGAAGTTCATTGTGCGTTGATTGACGCCGAATGGCATGATATCGGCATGATAGCAGGCAATAAAACGGGCTACCCTTTTATATGCATAGCTAGGATCATAGATCCTCCTCCTCTTCCATATGAAATTCTTCTTCGGAAGAATCATACGAAGAACTCATCTACAATGTTCAATACTATACTATAAAAACTACAATTTAAAACATGCATCAAATTCATGAAGTTTGAGCAATACATACCTTGTAGGCGTTTTGTCAAACACCTTGCGGGCGCAGCGCGACAGCGAGCGCTCGGGCGCTGTTCCTCATACGACGGAGGCGCGCGATGGCCGGCGGGACTAGGAGGGGAAGGGGCGGAAGCGCGGGCGCGCTGGGATAGGCCGGGGAAGCCTGAACGGTCGCCGGGGGCGCGGGCGGCGGCGGCGGCGCGACCGGACGGGGGGTGGAAGTGGGAGAGGATGTGCGAGCGCGAGCGCTGGAGTGTGCCGTGCGCTGCAGCTGGCGCCCCAAATACACCGCGCGGCTAAGCTTTTTTGTCCGCGCGCCCAACCCGTTATAGCGCGCGCGCCGTTTTTGCGCGCCCGCTGGAGCGACCCGCCGCGTTGCGCGCGTGCAAAAACGGCCTATTTTGCGGCGCGACGCTAGTTTAGCGCGGCTGTTGGAGATGCTCTCAGTTTTTGAGAAGAAGAGAAGAAGAAATATAAGACTAGCCACAATGGGTAGTAACATAAAATAGTAACATGCCCATGTTACTACTCTATGTCACTACCTCTATAGTGAGGAGTAACATATGTGTAGTAACACATAACACTTCATTTATTAGGCTATAGACTCATCTTATCTTGACATGTGTGATGTGTGTGATATTACTCATACTAGTGGTAACTAGCTATGTTACCACATGCCTCTCTTTCTTCATTTATTGTTTGCCGCATCATCTACTTTATATAAATATGTGTGATGTTACTATCTATGTTATCCCCACTGTGGGTAGTCTAACGGGCTAGCTCGAGCCATCTTTCATGGGATTTTTGAAAGAAAAGAAAACATAATTAATGCGTGCACACCAATTTCTATTAATAAGACATGTTTACAATCATGAGCAAGTTTAGATACATCAAAACAAGAAATTATTAGTTGTCCACGCTCTTTCCCTATAGTAAATGAATGAATAAGTATACTCATCGCATCACATGAATGGTATATGTCCGGCTGGTTTATTCTTCTTCTGGAGCCAAAAGGAGTTAATTAGTTAAGGTGGCCGCCGGAAGGTGTGGATCGCATCATCATCATCATCTTCAGTACCCGCCCTTGGCCTCGTAGGAGGTGTCGGCCTTCCAGCCCTTGGGGATGACGTCCTCGACGGTCGTCTTGGTGCCGCCCTCGGTGGTGTAGCGGACGGAGAAGGGGCCGATGAGCTTGTGGGGGGTGTCGATCCTCCACACGGCTCCCCACGACTCGTTGAGCTCGGTCCACTTGTCCTCGCCCTTCTGCTTGATGTCCACGCCCACCACGTCGCCGTCGCCTTGGAGGAACTTGATCACCAGCGCCAGGTAGTTGAGGTTGGAGGACTTCTCCACGTGGAAGTTCACCTTGGTGCCCGCCGGGTACTTGCACTTGACGCGCCGGAACTTGATCTCCACCTCGCCGGCGTCGCGCAGCTTCTGCTCCTCGCCCTTCTTGGCCATGGAGCCGAAGGCATGGCCGGAGAGGTCGAAGTGGTAGGGGGCGATGGGCTCCTCGTTCTTGTCAGTGATGGTGACGATGGTGGGCTCGCCGGAGCAGGCCTCGGGCTTGGTGCACTTGAGCTCGAAGCAGGAGCCGCAGCCGCGGCCGTCCTTGAAGATGGGGATGTTGCCGCAGGAGGTCATGCCGTGGAAGGGGGCCTTGTCCACCTCCTTGTACCCGCAGGCGCCGCCGTTGTCCTTGGGCCCGGCGCCCGTCGGCTTGCCGTACCACGTGGTCTTGGCGTCCAGCCACTTGTTGCCGTAGCTCGCAGGCGACGCCGTGATGTTGGGGCCCGGGGGAACCTTGGGGATGCCGTGTGCGCCGCACACGACCGCGGCCAACACCGCCGCAACCAGCAGCACCGACGAGGAAGAAGAAGCCATCTTCTCTTGAACTGTTCCTTGTTGCCGCTGTGCGTGCTGTACCTCTTCTTGCTGCCCTGCTTTTATAGGGCAGACCGCAAGAGGGGGCAGCACACGGGGGGAGGATGCTCCGGCGATGTCGGTGGCTGGCTGCCGTGAGCGGGAGGTGAGCTTGTCCGTGCATGCATATGCGGCTCGCCATCATCGTCGGAGGTGCATCCTCTTGCTGACCAAAGCCGCCTATGTGAATGTCTGAACCATTTGTGCATGGTGAAGGTGCAAGTTATCAAAAGGACATGAAAATGCCAGCAAAATCACAAGCGCGCCTGTCACGAATGTTGTCATACACAAACGTTTGGACATGTAGTAATAATAATAACAGGATTGCTATTTCACATCTAGATGAAATATACTATCTCACATTTAAATCTAGGGCTGTTGATCTTTGTTTGTGTTCAAAATTCGTGCACATATGATGTGCCTGCAGCGTGATTGTTTGCACCACGTTCTCACGGCTGTCAGGCTAGCGGGGCGAGCCTTTTTTCTGTTTTTTTTTTGCCGTTCGTTTTTTTAGAGGAAAAAGGCTCGAAGCCCCGGCTCCATTTGAATTATCAAACGAAACGTATGTGCACACACGCTGCCTCACAGGGCTACAGTCGCTACAAGTAGAGAAAATAAACTAGACTTCTCGTATGTGCACGCTGCTTGCTATGTCTTTTGTTCAAAGTCGAGAGTTCTCGCTGCTAGCTGCTTGCTTGCTTAATTATTTTGGATTGCATTATTGGGGCTTCTCCATTTCTTTTGTTTTTTTGTTTTTTTTTTTTTATCTTTTTTAAATCCAGGATTTAAAAAAAATATAAGTCTATTTTATATTCACCTTTGATTTAGTTCCCGAAATTTCCGTGCAAACTCTCTATTTTTTGCCTCGCTTGTCATTGTTTGTTTATTGTGTATCCTGTTGTTCGCCTAGGCTTGTTTGGTTTCGCTTTTGTCGGTCGTCGACTCGCCACTGGTGTTTGAACCTTGTTTGTCCCATTTGCATATTCACTCTCGACTCGTAACTAGGATTTTTTTTCAATTGCAAGTCCACTGTCGACTCGCAACTGGGGCCCGATCTTTGTTTAGTTGCAAGTCCGCCCTCGACTCGCAACTGGGACCTGACTTTTTTTGTCCTAGTTGCAAGTCCACCGTCGACTCACAACTAGGACCCAACCTTTTTTTTTCAGTTGCAAGTCCACCCTCGAATCGCATCTGGGCCCGACCTTTTTTGTCCCAGTTGCAACCCCCCTCGACTCGTAACGGGGACCTTAACTTTTCGTCCCACTTGCAAGTCCATCCTCAACTCGCAAATGAGGGTTCGATCTTTTTTTCTCCCAGTTACAAGTCCACCCTCATGTCGCAATTGGAGCCCGACCTCTTTTTCCCGGTTGTAATTTCACTCTCGACTCGCAACTAGGCCCTCGACATTTTTTGTTCTAATTTCAAGTCCACTCTCAACTCGCAATTGGGGTCCGTTTTATCCTAGTTTGAAGTCCACCCTCGATTCGTAACTGAGGCTTAACCTTTTTTGTCCTAATTGTAAGTCCACTCTCGACTCACAAATGGGGCCAGACTTTTTTTGTCCGAGTTGTATGTCCACCCTCGACTTGCAACTGGAAAAAAAACTTTTTCTCTTTTGAGTTGCAAGTCCATCCTCGATTCGCAATTGGGGCCGGCCTTTTTTGTCCGAACGGCAAGTCCATCCTTGACTCGCAACTGTGGCCTGAGTTGCAAGTCCATGCTCGACTCACAACTGGTGCCCATCTTTTTTGTCTGAGTTGTAAGTCCACCCTTGACTCGTAACTAGGGCCCAACCTTTTTTGCCCGAGCTGCAAGTCCACACTCGACTCGCAACTATGGGCCAAGATTTTTATTCCAATTCCAAGTCCACCCTCGATTCGCAACTGGGGCCCGGCCTTTCTTTCTCCCACTTGCAAGTCCACCATCAACTCGCAACTAGGCCTCGACCTTTTCTTGTCCCAGTTGTAAGTCCACCCATAACTCGCAACTTGGGTCCAACCTTTTTTGTCCTAGTTGCAAGTCCAAACTCAACTCGCAACTTGGGCCTGACCTTTTTTAGTCCCAATGTTCCACCCTCGACTTGCCACTAGGGGTCTGAACTTTTTCTTCATATTTTTATTTTTTTCTTTTATCATATTTTCTTCATTGGTTTTTCTCTCGTTTCAATGTTTCTACTTTTCAAAAGTTGATCTCCTTTTTTCTGATTCTCTTTTCTTTTTTCAGAAATTCACAAGTTTCAATAAATATTCCAAAATTCATATTTTTTTTCATTTTTCTAAAATTGTTTGTGTTTATCAATATAAAAAAATCAAAATATGTTCATTTATTTTTTATTCTTATTTATCAACTTTCTCTATTTGGTTCTGTCATTTTTTTCACTTTTAGTTCAATGTATTTTTTCATCGATAGTTGTCAGATTTACTATCACTTAGTTGTCGAATTATGAGCCACTTAGTGACCACATTAAACTAACTTACTTGCCAACTCTTTTTTACAATCTAGTTGTTAGATTTTTATTATGGTTGACAGCTTTAGTTGCCTTTTTTATTCTCGATAGCTTGCCAACAAAAATTACACAGTAGTTGTCATTTAAATTTTGTCGAATTATCACTTTTATTTCATATAGCTTGCTGGAATGAAAACTTGTTGTCGGGGGTTTAGTGCGACATATGCCAATGGATGGCTTATCATGGTGGGAGCGAGTAGAACGTCGCCGGTGCCTGAAAGCGGGATGAGGCGTAGACACGAACGCCGGCGCACTTTACCCAGGTTCGGGGCTCTCCTAGGAGATAACACCCCTAGTCCTGCTCTGTGGGGTCTCCGCATGATCACTAAGGCACTAGTGGGTACAATGGTGCTCCTCGAGCTATGTGCTAGAGGTAGAAGAAGGCAAGGCTAGCTCTCCTCTTCCCCTAGGTGTGAGTCTAATTCTAACAGGTTGGAACCCTTTGCATGGGTGCCCTGGGGGGTTTATATAGGCCTACCCCCAGGGGTACAATGGTAATCTGACCGGGTGTAGGACCCGGCTGTCAGTCTCTCTGGTCGCCGGCTTCTCCGCCGACTGCTGGGGCCCACCGCCTGGTGGGCCCCGCCGGCTGGTCTGGTACGGAGCCGATAGGCCGCCTCCGCCGCTCATGGGTCTTGTCGGCTGTGGATTACTGTAGCTGTGATGCTAATGACGCTTGCTTGGTCAGGGGAGCGTGGCTACAGTCCCGCCGCCTGGCGGGAGATCACTGTAGCCACCCGACGTCTTATTTGGTTAATGGTGCATGGGGCCCCGAGGAAGGAACGGGCCGACGGCTAGGAGCCGGCCTCCCTCGGGTCTGACTGGTGAGGCCCCCACCGTTTTTCGGGCTCTCGCTGACCAGCAGGGCCCGCCGTCTTCGGGTCGTACCAACAAGCGACTGTGGGAACAGGGCTTCGCCTATCAGGAGTGACATCAGGGGCGGAGTTGCGACAGGGTTGCGCCGGGCGGAGATCTCCGCCTCTATGGAGCACTGTAGCCACACCCTGTGTTGTCTCTTTGATGGGGGCGCAGACTCTGAGGGCGCCATGGGCCGACTACTAGGAGCCGGCCTCTCTGGAGGCCGCCTGCTACGAGTCGGCCCGTCTTGGAGCCGCCTTCCTGAGCATGGCCTCCTTCTGGTAGTCGGCCATTCAGCCTGCCGGCCGACAGAAGGCAGAGCTCTATCTTGATGTCTTGAGGGGCGCAGCCGGCCCTGATGTCTTGAAAGGCTCTGGGGCTCGGGTTAGGCTACCCATGGCCCATTACTCCGACAGAAGTCCCCGAAGCTGGTGAGGGGCCGCGGCTGAGGAGCTGAGGAGCCTCAATAGTTTCCTCCTCCAGGTGCTCTGAAGGAAGCTTCATCCGACTCCTGGGAAGCCCATCGGCAGGAGTCGAGTACGTCCAGTCGGATCTTTCTGGAATTTCGAATGCGTCGGTGGGAACCAGGTGGCGTGCTAGCTAAGTTTCTTGGCCCGCCGCCCGTCGTGGGCATGCCACATGGCGCCAGCCAGCCGAGTCAGCATGCTAGTCCACGCGCGTGATGAGACGCGACTGTAGGCTGGGCCCGCCACCACCGGGCCTCGGCACGCGAGCGGATCCGCTGCGGCCATGGCGGGCCGTTGGGTTTCCCAATGGAGTTACCGCGCGGCAAAGGCGGGAGCGTGGGGTCGTGGGTGATACGTCTCCAACGTATCTATAATTTTTTATTGCTCCATGCTATATTATCTACTGTTTTGGACAATATTGGGCTTTATTATCCACTTTTATATTATTTTTAGGACTAACCTATTAACCGGAGGCCCAACCCAGAATTGATTTTTTTGCCTATTTCAGTGTTTCGAAGAAAAGGAATATCAAACGGAGTCCAATTGACATGAAACTCCACAGAACTTATTTTTGGACCAGAAGAAGCCCACGGAGTACCGGAGTTGCACCAGGGGAGTCCCGGGCTGCCCACGAGGGTGGGGGCACGCCCACCCCCCTAGGGCGCGCCCCCTGCCTCGTGGACATCCCGGAGGTCCACCGATGTACTTCTTCCGCCTATATATATATCCATATACCCTAAAAACTTCATAGGACAGACTAGATCGGGAGTTCCGTCGCCGCAAGCCTCTGTAGCCACCAAAAGTCAATCGGGACCCTGTTCCGGCACCCTGCCGGAGGGGGGGAACCCTCACCGGTGGCCATCTTCATCATCCCGGCGCTCTCCATGATGAGCAGGGAGTAGTTCACCCTCGGGGCTGAGGGTATGTACCAGTAGCTATGTGTTTGATCTCTCTCTCTCTGTCGTCTTCTTGATTTGGCACGATCTTGATGTATCATGAGCTTTGCTATTATAGTTGGATCTTATGTTTCTTCTCCCCCTCTACTCTCTTGTAATGGATTGAGTTTTCCCTTTGAAGTAATCTTATCGGATTGAGTCTTTAATGACTTGAGAACACTTGATGTATGTCTTGCCGTGTGTATCTGTGGTGACAATGGGATATCACGTGATTCACTTGATGTATGTCTTGGTGATAAACTTGCGGGTTCCGCCCATGAACCTATGCATAGGGGTTGGCACACGTTTTCGTCTTGATTCTCCGGTAGAAACTTTGGGGCACTCTTTGAAGTACTTTGTGTTGGTCGAATGGATGAATCTGAGATTGTGTGATGCATATCATATAATAATACCCACGTATACTTGAGGTGACATGGGATTATCTAGGTGACATTAGGGTTTTGTTTGATTTGTGTCTTAAGGTGTTATTCTAGTACGAACTCTAGGGCTGTTTGTGACACTTATAGGAATAGCCCAACGGATTGATTGGAAAGAATAACTTTGAGGTGGTTTCGTACCCTACCATAATCTCTTCGTTTGTTCTTCGCTATTAGTGACTTTGGAGTGACTCTTTGTTGCATGTTGAGGGATAGTTATATGATCTAACTATGTTATTATTGTTGAGAGAACTTGCACTAGTGAAAGTATGAACCCTAGGCCTTGTTTCCTAGCATTGCAATACCGTTTACGCTCACTTTTACCACTTGATACCTTACTGTTTTTATATTTTCATATTACAAAAACCTATATCCACCATCCATATTGCACTTGTATCACCATCTCTTCTCCTAACTAGTGCACCTATACAATTTACCATTGTATTGGGTGTGTTTGGGACACAAGAGACTCTTTGTTATTTGGTTGCAGGTTTGCTTGAGAGAGACCATCTTCATCCTACGCCTCCCACGGATTGATAAACCTTAGGTCATCCACTTGAGGGAAGTTTGCTACTGCTACAAACCTCTGCACTTGGAGGCCCAACAACGTCTACAAGAAGAAGGTTGCGTAGTAGACATCAAGCAGTTTCTGGCGCCGTTGCCGGGGAGGTGAGTGCTTGAAGGTATATCTTTAGATCTTGCAATCGAATCTTTCTGTTTCTTGTTTTAGCCCTAGTTTATTTTATAAAATAAAACTAACAAAAAATGAAATTGAGTTTGTCTCATACGCTTCATCTTTTTAATATCTTTCGTGAGTGTGATGGAAAGGAAAATTGTGCCAAAGTGTTAGAAGAAGAATGTATTAAAATGTTTGGCACTAAATCTGAGCATGAAAATGTTGTTAGTATGAACTCCTTGAATATCCATAGTACTAATGATGATTACACTAGTTATGATGAAACTTTCTCGTATAAACATGTCAATTTTTGCGGAGTGAATTGGGTTTGTGAGTATGAAAGTGCGTTATATCGACTAGAGGGGGGGTGAATAGGCGATTTTTATGAAATTCTTCACTGAGGAATTTCCTAGTGAGGAAATTCTTAGCGAAGAACTACTAGCAGCGGAATAAGTACTCAGATGAAAACAAAGCAGAACACAAGCATGGTCATCATGATGAAATGAAGACTAGCACTGAGTACAGATAGCGTAATCACAGGATAACACAAGATGAAGACAAACAGACTGAAGAATTTGAACTGAGGAAATTGAGAAAGTCTTCAGTCAAAGTCTTCAAACACAGATATGATAAACAAGCAGCACAATACTGAGGAAATGAAAGAGGTGAGGAAATGGAACCAGTAAGCTTGGTGAAGACAATGATTTGGTAGACCAGTTCCAACTGCTGTCTCAGTTGTACATGTGGTTGGAGCGGCTGAGTATTTAAACTCGAGGACACACAGTCCCGGACACCCAGTCCTGAGCACGCAGCTCGGGACATCAAGTCCTCACCGTATTCTCCTTGAACTAAGGACACACAGTCCTCGTCCAATCACTCGTGCTAAGTCTTCAGGTGACTTCCGAACCTTGACAAACTCGGTCACTCGGCGATCCACAATTCCTCTTGGATGCTCTAGACCATGACGCGTAACCGTCTGGAAGAATCACAGTCTTCAAAGGTAACAAGCATCGGATCCACACGGGATCAATCTCTTTAGTGATGCTCAATCACTTTGGGTTTGTAGGTGTTTGGGTTTGGGTTTGGATTTTCCTCACTTGATGATTTTCGATCAAAGTCCTCGGAAGATGTGTTGCTCTCAAATGACAAGTGTCAGTTTCTCTCGGAGCAGCCAACCAGCTAGTGGTTGTAGGGGGCGGCTATTTATAGCCTAGGGAGCAGCCCGACATGATAAGACATAAATGCCCTTCAATGTATGACCGTTGGATGGATAAGATATTTTGGGACAGCTGGCGCGTAGCACAGCAACGGTCGGAAATTTGAGGTACAAATTCCTCAGGGCTATCATGTTCCTCACTGTGTAGGCAATCCGCACTGGCGAATTCCTAACTCCTCAGTCAGAACAAAGTCCTCAGTGACTAGAAGAACTGCATCTCTGTCACTGAAGAAATTGACTGAACTGTATGAGATTTCCAATGGCTTCACTCGAAGGGATTGGTAGGTGTAGGATTTGAGTTGAGCATCAAATGGAATTTTTCCTTAGTATTTCCTCGACCCCCTTTAACAGTACAGTGTTTCCTATGACTCAAGAAAGAGAAAATGAAACTAGGAAAACAAAAGTCTTCACGCTTCATGTTCCTCAAATGAATACCAAGTCTTCAGGGTTACACCAATTTCTTCACTTTCAAAGTCTTCAGAAAGTCTTCAAAATATCAAAGTCTTCAGTCGAAGAACTTCATTTTTAGGGGTCGACTTTCTCTGTAAATATCAAACTCCTCATAGACTTATAGACCTGTGTACACTCATAAACACATTAGATCCTTAACCTATAAGTCTTCAATACACCAAAATCACTAAGGGGCACTAGATGCACTTACAATCTCCCCCTTTTTGGTGATTGATGACAATATAGGTTAAGTTTTCAACGGGGATAAATATATGAAGTGTAAATATTGATATTGAGGAATTTGATTGCAAGATATAGAAGAACTCCCCCTGAATATGTGCATAGTGAGGAATTTGCTTTTGAAGCAATGCACACTTCAAGAGTTGAATCATGGAGATCTCCCCCTATATCTTGTAATTCATACACGCATTTGACAAATAATATGAAGAATTTAAAATGCATGATGAAATATGGTGACTGATGTAATTCAGCATGCGTGCGATAATATTAACGAGGAATAAGCATACAGAATAACGTAGCAGAAGTATCAGACCACCATCGGGTTTAAGTTTACAACTCGATCCAATAAAAGTTTCGGAAGAACGAGAGTTGTAACTTAGCAAAAAGACGCCCTTATAATAGACCCGCTTGAAGACTAACTCAGATTTCTCCCCCTTTGTCATCGAATGACCAAAAGGATTGAAACTAAGGACTAACGCCCCTGAAGATAATCAGGTTGATGAAGGAGCGCCAGCGTTGTCGGGATCGGTTGTTGAAGTAGGGCCTGCCGCGGTGTCGTCCAAGTCTTCATGTTCATCAGTGTCGCGCGATGAAGAATAGGAGCTGGCCACCAAAGAAGGAACCTTGACCTTCTTGAATTTCTTCGGAGGAGGTGCAGACTAGTCAAACTCTTCTTTGAGACCCATTTTCTTCAGATCTTCAGCGCTGTAAACTTGTGACAGAATAGCCCAGGTGCGGTTGAGGGTTTCATGGAGGTAGTAGTGGTTTTTCTTCACTGCATTGTGTGTTGAAGTCCTGTTGTGAAGAATTGAACCAAACTGACGCTTGACCCATTTGTGGTTGCGATCAACCTTCTGATGAAGACTGACGAGTAACTCACGATCAGTCATCACCCTGGGTGCTGTGGCTTGAGGATTTTGCTTGGCATTGTTAGCGGCAGAGTCATGTGTGGCAGAGTCATCATTGGTGGAGTAGGATGCAGCCTTGCGAAATTGACCATCCAATGGACGAATGCCTTCATCTATCACAGCAGTTGCCCTGCCTTTTTCATCAGCTGAGGAAATGTCCTTTTGAGGACTTCAATAGGAGGCAAGTAGCTACAGTGGTTCAGAGTGTCAGCTTTGTAGTTGAGTGAAGACCTTGTCGTGATGAATCTCATAATCCATGGCGCATAAGGCGTCAGCTCAAATGGTGACATTGCAATATTGGCTAGAGTCCTCATGAAGAAATCATGGAAGTTGACGGGAACGCCATGAATGATGTTGAAAAGCAGATTCTTCATGATGCCAACGACTTCATCATTTGAGTCATGGCCTTTGATAGGACTCAATGTCTTCGTCAATATGCGATAGACAGTCCGAGGTACATAGAGCAATTCCTTGACGAGGAAATTGGTTCTAGAGACCTGCCCTGGCTTCAAAGGCTTCATCAATACTTGCATGTAGTGATTTGAAAGCTCAGGTTCACTATAGACACAACGTGCATCTTCAAGGGGAGGACTTATAGGAAGGGCACGAAGCAATTCAGATGCTGGTGCCTTGTAATGAGTGTTCTCGGTCATCCAGTCCAGAACCCATGAATTCACATCTTCAGAATCGCCTGTGATGTGCAGCGTTGTGTAGAACTGAAGAATGAGTTCCTCATTCCAATCACAGATGTCAGTGCAAAAGTTAAGTAGACCAACGTCGTGAAGAACACAGAGGACTGGCTCGAAGCACGACAGAGACTCCATATCCACACGAGGAATATGTGCATGGTCGAAGACTTTGTCTTTGTTGAACAGCACTAAGGAATAGAAATTTTCTTGACTAACAGTCCGGAAACGCCGCTTTCTTATGCGAGCAGAGTCATATGGATTGTAATCAGTGAAGAATACGTGCTCGCCAAAGAAGTCTTCAGCCTTGAACTTTTGCTTCCTTGAGAACGGATCCTTTGGCTTTGGCAGAGGAGTGTCAGTGAGTTGCATCACGACCTCAGGAATCGCGATCTCAGGTTCATCAGTCTGAGGAATTTCTGGTTCCTCCTCAGGTGCAGTCACATTTTCAGCAGCAGCAGTTTCTTCAGCACTAGGGGCTGGAATGTCTTCACGGACAGGTGAGGTGGGATGAGTTTTTTCAAAGCCCATTTGAACTATTGGTGCAGGGGAGTGAGGAATTTGCTGTAGTGGGGTGAAGAGTGGAGAATTGGGGTGCTGACTATCCCAAAAGTCATCATTCATCACTGGCGTTGTGCTTCCAATGTCTTTGTCTTCATCATCAATTTCTTCAACACCAGCCTCTTCAACAGTAAACTGAGGCATTGGTGATGATACCACTGGGGTTGAAGGGATCGTGTCCACTTCAATTTCCTCATCAATCTGCTCTGACGAAGCAGCAGATTGAGTTTCTTCATCAGATCCGCTTGGGATCTCATATTCTTCATCAAAAGGAACAAGGTCCTTTGATGGCATGGTTGAAATTGGAACAGCATCAATGGGATTTTCAAAAGAGCTGGTCATAGGCTTCATCTTCTTTGGAGCTGAAGATTCTGAAGCACTTGATGCTTTCCTTTTCTTCACTGCAGCTTGCTCTGCAGCCTTGGTCTTCTTCACATCTGATGCAGATGGAAGGATAGGAGTTCGTGTAGGCGCAGGTGGAGCTGAGGAATCTGTTTGTATTTCTTTAGGCGCAATTGATGCAGTTGCCCTGACTTTTTCAGTTTCTTCAGGCACATCGTTAGTGGATGCCTTGGTAGTTTCTTTAGCGACTGGGATGGAGTCATCAGCCCTGGAACTAGCATTTTCTTCAGCAGCCTGAAAATCATCAGCGGTGCTGGCATGTTCTTCAGTTGGCTGAGCAGAAGCTTCAGCTTGAGGAACTTCTTGTTGCGATGGGGCTGCAACATTGGTAAACTTTTCAGTCAGTTTCACAAACCTGACTTTGGCTCCTTTCCAATCAGCATAGTATGAGTCAAATTTGTCGCTGAGGGCTTTGATGTCAGCCTGCATCTTGACAAGTTCTTCAGTTGTCATCTTGACAACATTTTTCTTCAACAGTTTCTCTTTTTTGTACTGCGGTTTCTTGACCTCTCTGGCCCTATCATATTTCCATTTCTCCTCTTGGATGAAATGAGTCAGCATGTGACTTTGGCCCGATGTCAGCTTGAAGTCTGGCATAGGAGTGTTTGGTTCCTTGTGCCAGAGATCAATATAATCGAGGATCGCCCTTGGATCCAAAAGCAGTGGCACAGGTGTGCCTTTGGCTCTAGCGGCCCTTACTTGCCTATCTCTGATGATTTCCGCAAGTTCATCATCATTAGCATCATCATATTCAGGTGGCTCTTGGAAGGCGGCCTGTTTCTTCTTGGGACTTGGCCGAGGACCTCGTCCAGCAGATGTTTTAGTCTTCAACAGAGAGGGTCCAGCTGAGGAACTTGGTGCAGCTGAGGAACTTGCTGAGACACCAGAGGCAATTGAGATGCCTGCAGTCCTTTGGCACGTGGCGAGATGCACAGGTGCTGAGGACTTTGGAGGAGTAGGAGCAGCTTGAGGAATTTGCTTTGAAGATTTTGAAGTTCCTGGCCGTGAGGGTGCAGCTAAGGAACTTGGCCGTGAGGGCACTGTTGGTGAAGCACTTGGCTTTCGAGCGGGCTTCTTTGCCATTGATTTCCTCGGCTTGACAGAGGCCTCAGTGGCAGCAGCAGCAGCAGAATCTTCATTGAATTTCTTCACTGCTTCTCTGGCTTGTCTTGCCAACCTGGCTTGATGCCTTGCCCATTCCTCAGGAAAATTCTCACCGCGTTTGATGCTAGTGGGATCAGCCACTTGGCAAGGTGCCAATGGGGCTCTTGGGCATGGAGGGTTGAGAGCGAATTTCCTCATGTACTTTGGAGTAACATATCTGTACTCCCTCCATTCTCTTGCCCATCTCCGTTCTATCCTTTGAATGCGCACCTTGCGCTGATTCTTGGTCTCTTTGCCAAACTTGGCTTCGTCAGGTGAGCAATACTCTTTGTAAATGTCCTCAGGGATTTCAAACGCAGTCATGACCTCAGTCTTCTTTCCTCCTTTCTGCGGCCTCCTACCATCTGCCCTATTCTTCAGCTGAGGAATTTGAACAATAGAATTCTCTGAAGAATTATGCAGTTTTTCTTTGAGGAACGCTGCAAATGAGTTAAGTTGATGAGAACCTAGTGATTGAGCAGCGGACATGTGTACCTGTGAACAGAGTATAGTTGCGAGGAATTTGGAGAGGTCATAGGCGTTCTCAGAGGGTTTTTCAAAAAGAACGAGTTTGAGGAATTTGACCAGATGCGTCTTGAAGAATTTCACTAAGCGCGCTTTATCTTAGGTTCCAGAGTTGTATAGATCGAAGATCCACACAACTGAGGAATCTTGAAGAAAATGATGCTTAGGGAAATGAATCAAGAACATATGACATGTGAGGTGTTTAGTGTGTGAAGATTTGAAGAATAAAACACCTTTGAAGATTTTGTAGAAAAACTTCGAATCAAAGAGGGCAGTAAAAGTAACTTTTAATTACCCTGAATGAAGAACACGATGAACAGAGAGGTGAAATAGTGAAGTTCGTCGGTGTAGATCTTCCACGCCCTAACTCGGCGGAGGAAGACGTCTACGGCGGCGGCGGAGGTTAAGATTTCCGCGGTCGGCGCGAGTACGAAGACGAAGAGGTTGAGGCAGTGAAGCTCTTCCTCACCGGTGATGATGGAGTTGCGGCGACGCTAGGGTTTGGGAGGCTCGAGCGGGAGAGAGAGTTCAAGCGGAGTAAAAAAGTGAGGAAGGGGTGAGGGGGTATTTATAGTAGCAGTGAAAAACTGTTCGCCCGAAGATTTGGGACGAACGTGCCCCTGACCCTTCTCCTTCACACGACATGTGTCACCCACGTACAGTGTAGTGGAGATCGTGTAAGATCGTGGGTGAGTAGAATAATGCATCATGGGATGCGGAACGGTTTGAGTGGCAAAACCGAAAATTTGGATAAGATTAGTTTGAAAGTTCCGTTCGCAATTTCTTCAGCTGACAAGGACACAGTGAAGATTTTGAACGAGTTTCAAATAGAACGCACATGAAGAATTTGTGAATAGATTGGATTGGTTATAGCATAGAGGGGGAAGGGTCCGATCACATTCACTTAGCAGAAAAACACCAACTTGAAGTAATAGCCATAAGTGAATGTTGTAGAGGACATAAACTCATATATATATATATATATATATATATATATATATATATATATATATATATATATATATATATATAGCCAATGAAGAAAAACGATGGAAACAGTGAATATTTTGAAAAGTTGAAGAATTTGAACAACTGAGGAAT
This sequence comes from Aegilops umbellulata, assembly GCA_032464435.1. Lineage (NCBI taxonomy): Eukaryota > Viridiplantae > Streptophyta > Magnoliopsida > Poales > Poaceae > Aegilops > Aegilops umbellulata. The sequence goes on from CP136058.1 coordinate 606,551,515, forward strand.
TTCAAAAGTTGAGGAAAAACTCAAATTGAAGATTTTTCAACTTTTCTGGTGGCGTGACCCACCGTATAAGAATGATGATTTCAAACACCGCGTACAATTGTCATAGGGTTCTGAGAATCAAATTCTTCATTAATTTCTTCACACTTAGAGTGTTATTCTTCATTGATTGAAGAAAAAAGTTTCTTCATGTGTTGCACATCTAAGTCATCAATTTTGCATAAGTGTTAGGATGAGTGCCTTTTCAAAGTACATTCAAAGATTCTAAGATATTTAGCTCACACCGCAACTTGCTAAATCTCTTCTCATCCAAGGGCTTAGTGAAGATATCGGCTAGCTGTTCTTCATTCTTCACATGCTCAATAGAAATGTCGCCCTTCAACACATGATCGCGAAGAAAATGATGATGAATCTGAATGTGCTTTGTCTTCGAGTGCTGAACTGGGTTGTGAGCAATCTTGATGGCACTCTCATTGTCACAGAGGAGAGGCACATTCTTCACGTTGATGCCATAGTCCTTGAGTGTTTGCTTCATCCATAGCAGTTGAGCACAGCAAGAACCAACAGCAATGTACTCAGCTTCAGCAGTAGAAAGTGATACACAATTCTGTTTCTTTGAGGACCAACAGACCAAAGATCGTCCGAGGAAATGACATGTACCAGATGTTTACTTGCGGTCCACACGATCACCAGCATAGTCAGAGTCAGAATATCCAATGAGATCAAAATCCGAGCCCTTGGGATACCATAATCCTAGTGTTGGTGTGTGAGCTAGATATCGAAGAATATGCTTCACAGCCTTATGGTGTGATTCCTTCAGTGCAACTTGAAATCAGGCACACATGCAAACACTAAGCATTATATCTGGCCTAGATGCACATAAGTACAATAAAGAGCCAATCATAGAGCGGTATACCTTATGATCGAAGTCAATACCATTTTCATCAGTGCATAGTTGACCATTTGTGGGCATAGGAATTTTGATGCCTTTGCAATCTTGCATACCGAATTTCTTCAGGACATCCTTGAGGTATTTCTCCTGAGATATGAATATGCCATTGCGCTGTTGACGATTTTGAAGACCTAAGAAGAATTTCAACTCTCCCATCATAGACATTTGATATTCTTCACTCATCATATAGGCAAATTCGTCACTATAACGTTGGTCAGTACAGCCAAAGATAATATCATCAACATATATTTGGCACACAAACAGTTCACCATCATAAGACTTAGTAAAGAGAGTAGGATTGAGTGAACCGGGTGTGAAGCCTTTCTTCATGAAGAATTCCTTCAAAGTATCATACCATGCCCGTGGGGCTTGCTTGTGGCCATAGAGGGACTTATTGAGTCTGAAGACTTTGTCAGGATTGTTTGGATCTTCAAAACCTAGGGGTTGAGCAACATATACTTCTTCCTCAAGCTTACCATTGAGGAATGCACTTTTCACATCCATTTGATATAAGATGATATCATGATGGTTAGCATAAGCAAGTAATATGCGAATAGCCTCAAGTCTAGCAACAGGTGCAAAAGTTTCATCGAAATCAACTCCTTCAACCTGTGCGTAGCCTTGAGCTACTAAACGTGCCTTATTCCTCACCACAAGGCCGTTTTCATCTTGCTTGTTGTGGTAGATCCATTTTGTGCCAATGATATTATGCTTGCAAGGATCTGGACGATTGACCAGTTCCCAGACGTTGTTGAGCTTGAACTGATGTAATTCTTCTTGCATGGCCTGAATCCATTCAGGCTCCAGAAATGCTTCATCTTCCTTAGTGGGCTCTGTGATAGAGACAAAAGCAAAGTGCCCACAAAAGTTAGATAAATGTGAAGCTTTTGAGCGTGTGAGAGGACCTGGTGCTCTAATGTCATCGATGATCTTCTCCACTTGCACTTCTTTTGCAACGCGAGGATGAGCTGGTTGTCGTTGAGGAATTTGATCAGCATTTTCTTCAGCATCAATTTCCTCAACATTTTCTTCAGATGCATCAGCTCGACGTTCTTCACGTTCTGGAATGAATTCTTCAGCAGAGTCTTCAGTAGGAATAACATCTTCAGTAGCCTTGTGCTTGATAGAATCCTCAGGTGTTGGTTCATCTAACACAGAAGGTAGGTGCCCTGTTTGCGAGCCATTAGTTTCATCGAACCGCACGTCTACAGTTTCAGCAATCTTGTGAAGAACATTGTTGAAGACTCTGTAGGTGTGCGAGTCCTTTCCGTAACCAAGCATAAAACCTTCATGTGCTTTCGGTGCAAATTTAGAGTTGTGATGAGGATATCTAATCCAGCATTTAGCACCGAAGACTTTGAAATAACTCACATTGGGTTTCTTGTCAGTGAGGAGTTCATAGGCAGTCTTCTTGAAGAATTTGTGAAGATATACGCTGTTGACGATATGGCACGCAGTATCAATTGCATCAACCCAGAAATGACGAGGGGTTTTGTACTCATCGAGCATAGTGCGAGCCATCTCAGCAAGAGTCCTGTTCTTGCGCTCCACGACGCCATTCTATTGAGGAGTATATGGAGCAGATAACTCATGAGTAATACCAAGTTCATCAAGATAGTCATCGAGACCCGAATTCTTGAACTCAGTGCCATTGTCACTTCTGATGTGCTTGATCTTCACACCAAAGTAGGTTGAAGCCCTCGAGGAGAATCGTTTGAAGACTTCCTGCACTTCATGTTTGTAAGAGACAAGGTGTACCCATGTGTAACGAGAGTAATCATCAACAATAACAAAGCCATATTGAGATGCTTCATTTGAAACAGAAGAATAATGATTAGGACCGAAGAGATCCATGTGAAGCAATTCAAATGGATGAGTGGTGGTCATGATAGTCTTCGCTGGATGCTTGGCCTTGGTCATCTTTCCAGCTTCACAGGCACCGCATAAGTGATCCTTGAGGAATTTGACATTTTCAATGCCAATGACATGCTTCTTCTTTGCAAGCGTGTGCAAATTCCTCATGCCTGCATGACCAAGTCGTCGATGCCATAACCATCCTTCTGAAGCTTTTGCAAGTAGGCACATGGCTGGTTGTGAATCTGTAGAGAAATCAACAATATACAAGTCTCCTCTCCTAAAGCCTTCGAAGACTTTGGAATTGTCAGCTTCCATAATCACAACACAATGATACTTGCCAAAGACAACAACCATATCAAGATCACAAAGCATTGATACAGACATAAGGTTGTATCCTAAGGACTCAACAAGCATGACTTTGTCCATGAGTCGATCCTTTGTGATAGCAACCTTACCTAGACCCAATACCTGACTTTTGCTTTTGTCAGCGAAGATGATATCCTTCAGATGTGATGATGATAACAGAGCATCCATCAATAGGTTCTTGTCACCAGTCATGTGATTTGTACATCCACTATCGAGGACCCACTCAGTGGCTTTGGGTTGATCATCTTGCAGATGAATTAGTGCAACTTACGAACCTCATATACTTCAGCAGTGAAGAATATGATATCACAATTCATCAGATCAATCTCATCAAGTAGTAAGACAAATAAAGCAGTAGGAGGACGTGTGAAATGAAAATTCATTTCTTCATGATTAGCCTGCGTCCTTTCAGGCACTTTTTCAGGTCCCCAGCAAATTCTTCAAACGTTACAGTACGTCTGGAGACCTGACCCTGCACAAGAGATTAGTTCTTTTTCTTCACCACCCACATCTGAAGGGGTGGCAAAGAGTTCATCACTCTGTGAGCTCCATATGAGAATGGTGGCATAGAGGCCAAACCATTTCGTTTCACATAAGAGTGGTTAGGGTAAGCATATGAATAAGAAGAGAAATTCTTCGAGGACTTATGAACATAATAATTAGAAGAATAATGCTCATATTCATAGCACTTGGCTCTTCCCTGCGAAACAGAGTTGTTAGCACGATGATATTCATATGAGGACTTTGATCCATGTGGGGAATTTGATCCATATGAAGAATTTGATCTGGGGTTCCTATTCTTCACAGGTGGTGTCATGAGGACATTCACCTGAAGACTTTCAAGGCACCTTTTGGGAACCTAGATTTTCTTCATAGGGGAACCATTCCTGCAGTTAGTGCCAACATATCTAGCAAATACTTCACCATTCTGATTTTTGAACAGTTTATAGTTGGAGTCAAATGACTCATCAGAAGAATGAGAAGATTCACATATATAACCAAATAAATTAGATGGATCAACTGGAGGTCCCTTTGCAGCAACCCATGAGGTTTTGGGGTACTGCTCAGGCTTCCAATATGTACCATCAGCATTGAGTTTCCTCTCAAAGGCAATACCATCTTTCCTAGGGTTCCTATTGAGAATCTGCTTTTTAAGCACATCACAAAGAGTCGGATGCCCTTTGAGGCTTTTGTACATGCCTGTCATGTACAATTCCTTCAGCCCTGCATCGTCAGTGATACTAGCAATGTCCTCAGATGAGGAATTAGTGATAGCAGTGGCAGGTGAAGAATTTGTAACATTAGAAGCATTTGAACATTCAGGTGAGGAATTAACAGATTCTCGTTCAATGCATTTCAAACATGGAGGAATAAATTCTTCCTGAGCAGCGGTGATTTTTTGAGCAAGTAATGAATCGTGCTCCTTCTGAAGATCTTCATAACTCACTCTTAGCTTCTCAAGATCTTGCTTCTTTTGAAGAAATTCATAAGAAAGCTTCTCATGATCAGACAAGAGAGTGTTATGATGACCTTGAAGGTTGTCAAACCTGGTCTGAAGTCTTTGAAGATTTTCAGTTAAGGCTTTAGTGCGATCCATTTCTTCACCCAACATATCATCACTTTTGTCTAGCATGTTTTGAACCTTTTCAAAAGCCTTTTGTTGTTGCACAACAATCTTAGCAAGTTTAGAGTAGCTAGGCTTAAGATTTTCATCAGATTCATCCTCACTAGATTCAGAGGAGGCATATTTGAGTACCTTGGCACCTTTTTGCATGAAGCAATAGGTGGGAGCGTAGTCATCACTGCCTTCATCAACCTTGTTGGTGAGATCACTTTCTTCAGAGGTGAAGATGGACTTGCTGACGAATGCAGTAGCGAGGGCTAGGCTCGCCACACCAGACTCGGAATCATTAGATTCCTCTTCTTCCTCATTTTCTTCAGATTCAGCCTCAGAGTCCATTTCCTTGCCAATGAATGCCCGAGCTTTCTTGGAGCTGCTCTTCTTGTGAGACGAAGACTTCGAGGATTTTGATGATGAAGATTTTGAGGATTTCTTCTTTTTCTTTGCATCATCAGAACTGTAATCCTTGTATTTCTTCTTCTTTGATTCCTTTTCCCACTGAGGACAATCTTGAATGTAGTGTCCAGGCTTCTTGCACTTGTGACAAAGCCTTCTCTTGTAGTCACTAGATGAGGAATCATTGCTCTTTGAGGGTCTTCCAAAGCGACCACGTCTTGAGAACTTTTGGAATTTCTTCACCAGCAGCGCTAGATCATGACTTAGTTCTTCAGGGTCGCCAAGGCTGCTACCATAGTCTTCATCTTCGGATTCTGATAATGCCTTGGCCTTCAGTGGATGTGATCTGCCATAGCTGGAACCATAGAGATCTCTCTTTTCAGCAAGCTGGAACTCATGAGTATTTAGCCTCTCGAGGATATCAGCGGGATCAAGTGACTTGAAATCATCACGCTCTTGTATCATCAATGCCAGAGTATCAAATGAGGAATCAAGCGATCTCAACAATTTCTTCACCACCTCATGGTCGGTGATGTCAGTGGCCCCAAGTGCTTGAAGCTCATTTGAGATGTTAGTGAGGCGATCGAAGGTTTGCTGAACATTTTCATTGTCGAGTCTTTTGAAGCGGTTGAAGAGATTGCGAAGAACATCAACTTGAGAGTCACGCTGAGTTGAAACTCCTTAATTGACTTTGGACATCCTATCCCAGATAAGCTTAGCAGTCTCCAAAGCACTCACTCTTCCATACTGTCCTTTGCTCAGATGGCCACATATGATATTCTTCGTTTGAGAGTCGAGTTGCTTGAATCTCTTCACATCAGCAGCATTCAGAGAAGGTGTGACTGAGGGAACACCATTTTCCACAACATACCAGAGATCGTTATCAATTGCCTCAAGATGCATTCGCATCTTATTCTTCTAGTAGGGGTAGTCCGTTCCATCGAAGGTAGGACAACCAGCAGAGACCTTGATCATAACTGCGGTCGACATAACTAAAACTCCAGGCGGTTAAACCAAAATCACACAGAACAAGGGAGTACCTTGCTCTGATACCAATTGAAAGTGCGTTATATCGACTAGAGGCACTACAAGAAATATGTCAACTTATGACCTTCTGTCAGTGACCCTCGAAGAATTGGTCATAAATTTATGACCATTTCAGACCAATTGGTCAAAAGTTGTTCGGGGGGCTCCAAACCCTAAACCATTGCGATCATTTTGGTCAGAAAGGTCGTAATTTCCTCACACGAAAAGGTCATAAAACAAACAGCGCTAGTCCGCTGCCTTATTTCTAGTTGTTAACGACCAATATAGATGGTCATAGCCTTGTAAATTGTGGTGGGTTGCTATGACTAGGCGCCACCTCATCAGTTTTGCCTATGTGGCATGTCCATGTGGCAGTTTTTGCCCTAGGTTGTGAAGCAACCTATATTTCTGTCATTCCAAAAATTCCCAAAAAAATCTCATAAATTCTTTGGGTCATATCTTCGTCAAATCTGTAAAAACCTTCCTTGACTAGTCCAAAAATATTCATTTTCCTAGTCTGTTCAGAGTAACAGTTTGTGAAGGAAGTACCACTTTGGCATGTCCAAATAGTATCCATTTTCTACAGTGCTTTCCTATGCCCAAATAACCATCCTCCACCAAATGCCAGCTCAATCCATTCATTATTTTGAGCCGAGCTTCAACATTCGTATTTATGTCTAGTGTGGTGGTTTGCAAAGCAAGTACCAGCTAGGCTCCTCCTTTTGAGCTGAAAATTTGTGAAGACGGTCTTCTTAGTAACTGATCATCCTCAGCCAAAACTCACGCCCATTAGCCATGTACATTTCCTGTACCGCTAATCAAACACTTGGCTGCTAATTCATGTTTGAGCACCGATCGGTCTCCTCGTGAGAATCTTATGTTGTCATTTTCTTCCTAGCACCTACATGGGGAGTGCCCAACCCACTAGACATGTCTAGGCCACCCAGAACACATGGCAACGCCACGGTCACGCGGTGACCACGCGACGGGCATGCGAGCTTACGCGCTCTAGAGTTGGGGCCCTCGGCCACCGCCCAAACCACGACGTATTGCCACCAAACCATGTATTTATGATTAAATAGGTACTTATGTGACTAGAAATAATTTTTGGAAAAAATAAATAGCAAACTATGAGGCAGCTGCAGTTCAAATTTGACCCGCTTCCACCTGAATCGGTGGAAATTTGTCTTTTTCACGAGAGGTGGATCAAACTTTTTACACCCAACCATTTTGTCAATTGTGCATTAAATATGTCCTAGTATTTTATAAAAATGATTTGGTCCAATTTTGCAACAATTATTTGGTAGTTCCTTCACAAAAAAACCTCCTTTCGGGCACTCGAAAAATGAAAAATGGTTTTTTCGTCCAACGAAAATGAAAACTTCCTTAGGCAACATTGTTTTACATTCCAATATGCACCCTTGTGCACAATATGAGATCATTTGAACAAACTATGCCATGAATGTGGGCATAGGATTGATCATTTGGCTTGAAAGCCATGAATCTTCAGAGATGATAACTCATTTCTGAGAACACTTTTTTAAAATAATTGCCGTATTGCAAGTTTGTTATTTTTCCTAGTAACTTGGCCACATATAATGACACAATGCGAAGGTTTCCCAATTATTTGATTTTTTTTTAATTTTTTATGCCCGTTTCAAAATGCGGTCAAAACGGCTGGAATGACCGTTCCTAGCTAGTGGTTGAATCTTGGAATTTTTTTGGTGTTTCTATGATTAAATAGATACTTATGTACCTAGAAATGATTTTTGGAAAAAATAAAGAGCAGACTACAAGGTAGCTACAGTTCAAATTTGACCCGCTTCCAACTGAATCGGCTGGAATTTGTCTTTTTCACCAGAGGTGGATAAAAACTTTTTACACCCAACCATTTGGTCAATTGTGCATTAAATATGTCCTAGTATTTTATAAAATTGATTTGGTCCAATTTTGCAACAATTATTTGTGAGGTCCTTCACAAAAAACCCTCCTTTTGGGCACTCGAAAAATGGAAAATGGTTCTTTCGTCCAAAGAATATGAAAACTTCCTTAGGCAACATTGTTTGCCATTACAATATGCATCCTTCTAGATGTATAATCACACAATGCGAAGGTTTTTCATTTTTTTGTGAATTTCCTATGCCGATTTCAAAATGTGATCAAATTTGCCCGCATAACCCTTCTTAGTTAGGTGGTTAATAACGCAAAACTATTGGTTTGTCTATGATGAAATAGCTACTTTTGTATCTAAAAATGATTTTTTTAGAAAATAAATAGCAAACTATAAGATACGTGTAGTTCAAATTTGACTCGTTTCTTGCCGAATTGGCTATTTCTCAAAATACCTAGAAAGATCGGAAATGCAATCAAATTAATGATCATCGATGAAAGGTGGTCTAACTTAAGTGAAAATTTTAGTGATGCCATTTTGCAAAATATTTTTGGTAGCTGCCTCACAAACCTCCCTTGTTTTTAACACTAATAAGAGTAATTTTTAAAAGCTCATTTTCGAACCAATCAGGACGCAGCACACGGATCACCCCACTGTATTCGATCTGAGCCGTCCGACTCCTACTGATCCAGCGTCTCTCCCTTCCTCCCTCGACCCCTCCTTCCCGAGAAACCCTAGGACAAGCGCTGCCGTCTCCCTCTCCCCGATCCAGACCCCTCCCCCGCCGCCCCTCTCCCCGATCCAGATCCGTCTCTGCCTGCCGCTCTTCTCCCCCAAATCCAGCCCCGACGCCGAGCACCTCCGCCCCAACGCCAGCGCCGCCCCTCTCCATGATCCAGATCCGTCCTCCTCCGATGCCCTCACCTCCGCTCCATCCTCCCCTTGGACAAGATCCGGCGCGCACGTCCCACATATCGACAGCGCCCTCCCACCCACACATCGCCGCCGCCACCCACCGTCCCATCTGACCTCGCCGCCACCACCCGCTGCCCCCTCCCTCTCCTCCTCCCATCAGAAGAGAAGAGGGATATCGCGCCCATCCATGGCCACCCCCGCGCCGGCGGGGACGGGGTACTCGCAGGCGAGCTTCTACAGCTCGCTGGGGTCTTCGTGCTGTCCGTGTCGGGGCTCTGGTCGCTCATCAAGCCCCCTGCTCCGCCGCGTCCTCGCCTACCCGGCCCTCCCCATCGCCGTGATCTCCGGCCCGACCGCGCCCCCCGACGTGCCCGCGGCCGCGGGCCCCCAGCCACCGTCGCCGTTGTTGTCAAGGTAGGCCCTTCCCCTCCTTCCTCGCCCAGCTCCACCCGCTCGTCCTCACCTACTCCTCCTATCCGTCCCTTTGCTGCAGGTCATCATGGCGTGGAGATGGCGATGACGGCAGGAGGGCGCCGACCTTGCCCTGCTCGAGATGGATGAGGGCTGCGCCTAGCTTCGGCCCTGCTCTGCTCGAGGAGGAGGGGCAGGAGAAGAGGTTTCGTTCCATCGAGGTAGGCGCCGTTCGTTCCCTGTTCCCCCATCCCTCGCCCGGTTCTTGTTCTTCTGTACTCGTCGATGTGATGAGTCCCGTTCGACGACTGCTCTTGATTTGTGCAATAGGAGGCTTTGTGCGGTTCTGTTGGCCGTTTTTCCTAATTCTAGATCTAGTTTTCGCATGGTAAACGACCCGTGATTGGAAATGGGATGCAGTAAAATACTTTGCATCCAAACGCACAAGATTCAACAAGATTTAACTTACTTTTCCAGTTAATTAAATGGACATCTTGGATTAGTTAGAAAATCATGAATTATTTGCAGAAATCCATAGAAGTGTTGTACTCGAGTGTGCATTACTTACATAAACTTGCTTGCAAGCTTATTTTCTGAGTGAAGTAGAAAATATTCGCTCACGTCTTATATGTGTGTTTGATGTTGACGTCGCTTGTGGTTTTGCAGGGTTCGGAAGCTGCAGCCTGGGCACCATCAGGGTATGCTGTTTCCCTGTCCTGTTTCTTCAGTGCTCAATAGTTGCTAGTGCGACTGCTACCAGTCTGTTAAGACTAGTCTTTTATGTAATGCTAAACTAAAATGGGTCTAGTTATACTAATCATTCTATGAAAGTTTAGTCTGATTTGCTGGTACTCTAATAGATACGCCTTCAGCTTTTGTCATATAAACTCTCCTGGTGGTAAATGATTTGGTCTGCATTATAAAAATGTTTATGATGATTCCCACGGATTTTAGAAACCAGTCACAGTTCATGCTTTATAGTACTGTGAAGAATTTTGTTTGCTGATGCTCAGAATCATTGTTTTACACATGTTACTTGTGATGTTCTGCTGGCTGAGATGTGCATGATCTGGGTGATGAAGAAAATCATTCAGATTCCCACTAATTTTTCATGATTATTACAACCAGATACTTCTGACGGATCATGCCATCTCTTGGACTACATATGTACTCCTTTATTATTGAGCAAATACTTTCCTTTGATTTTTTGCGAACCACTTAGCAATACTTTTTCTATCCTCTTTTTTGTGTTCTGCTGGCTGATGAGATGTGCATTACCTGGGTGATGAAGAAAATCGACGGGTCACGCCATCTCCTGAAGTACATTTGCACATTTTTACTGCTTTAGACTGACTGTACATGCATTCCTTCATTGGTACGAATATATTTGAGTACATTTTTATCATGTTGCTATAATATGTAATGTAGTTTTCGAAGCATGTCCGCTGTTGTAAGTTGCCACTCTGTCTTAATGCATATGTTGTGGGGACTCACTCACTGAAAAATCTTGCAAGAATCATGTGATCATCTTTTTATGAAAAGTGGCATAGTTTCAGTGAGTTATGAGTTATGACTGAACTGATATGTTGATGCCCATAACTCTAAGTTAAGTTTGCCAGAAACCATAGCTATGCTCTCTGTTTTATTGATGAAACCTTTGCACTTTGCAAATCAGGTGGACTACATAGCCAGCGACCAGCGAGCGCATGTGTGGCGCAAGTGGTGACGGAGAGCGGCCAGAGACTGTAATTGAGCTTGTGTTGGTGCTGCTGATCCTGCTTGGATGGGCATGCTGCCTCTTACATGTGGACTACATGACAACCATGGTGAGCTCTCTGCTCCTTGCATCTTATAGTAGTTGGCCTAAGATTATAGCTGGGCTGGAAATGAACTTCTTCAGTTTGATTTGTAAGATATAATACCAGTCTAAATCACTGGATCATGGGTGATATACTATCTGCTTTCTTTTAGCAAATCTGTAGTAAGTACTGAGTACTTGTATGTACATAAACATTTTCATGTCCAGAACCATGATTGTACATACTCGTATGAACTTGTATGAAAATCATTCACAACCTTTGTTCACTAGTTCCAACTAGTAATCGTGTATATATACGTAAGCTCCAAGCCTAATGTGCTTTAGGCGTTAAATCTGTGTATATATACGATCTTCTTGATGCATGTATAACGCGACACACACATCAGGAAATCTGAATAACTTTGACATAGTTTGCTATTTGTCAAGCCGGATGTACTTGATTCAAATAAGCCTGATGTGCTCTGTTATCTTGCACTGGGTTGATACTTGTCATTTTCCTTTTCCAAATGTATCTCAGGCTTGCTGTTATGAGAATGTTATATGCATGGTTTCTTATTAGATCTAAAATTCTGCGGCTATTTTTCATTGTTAGGAGAAAGTTATATGCACGACTTCACTTGATTATATTCCTAACTTTTCTGATTTATAACACGCAGATTTTGGCCTTCATTCATCAAAAGTTGGTGTACAAGGAACTCCAGGAGAATAATCCCCAAGAAAACCCTGGAGCTGGAGCTGGCCATATGAATATTTAGTTGTATTTTATAGTTGAATACCTGATTTATACTGCAATGATTGTAAAGTATATCTTCTTTGTTGCTTCGCTGTCGTTTGATATAGATGGCATTCTTTTAGTTGCTATTGCTTATGTATAGATAATATGATGAAGATGTACATATGATATATGATTGTACGGCGAAACAAATATTGCTTTGATAGCAAAATAAAAAAAACACATCCATTTCTCTGTCGTCCAGTCCTATGAATTAGCGGGCTGAAAATATTGATGGGTTGGAAGAGGCTTTGGCCCAAACAATGCTGGACAATGATGGAACAAAAAAAGTCTCAAAAATAGAAAATGGACCGCAAAAAGGCTGAGGCCCAGAAAATGGAGAAGGCTTAGAAAACAAAAAACACCATGTTGGGCTAGGCCCATGTAGCTAGCGAAAATTAACTGAAAAAAACATAAAATGGGCTGAATTAATGGGCTCGACCCATGTAAAACCCCCAATTGGACCGGGCTGATTTTAACCAACGACCTTTTCAATTCGTCGCAATTTTGCCACGTCAGATTGCCACGTCGGATCCGACATGGCCTGGGGAGAGATCTAGCGACCAAAACAGAAGGTCATAGGATCAACGACCTTTTGTTAAAGGTCGCTATAGTCAGTTTACGACCGCCAGCTTTTGACCTTTTGTTTTTGGTCAGAAAAAGGTCGTAAATGGAAATTTGTGACCTTTCAGTGACCAATAGTGGTGGTCACAAGTTGACATATTTCTTGTAGTGAGGGGGGGGGGGGTGAATAGGCGATTTTTATGAAATTCTTCACTGAGGAATTTGCTAGTGAGGAAATTCCTTAGCGAAGAACTACTAGCAGCGGAATAAGTACTCAGATGAAAACAAAGCAGAACACAAGCATGGTCATCATGATGAAATGAAGACTAGCACTGAGTACAGATAGCGTAATCACAGGATAACACAAGATGAAGACAAACAGACTGAAGAATTTGAACTGAGGAAATTGAGAAAGTCTTCAGTCAAAGTCTTCAAACACAGATATGATAAACAAGCAGCACAATACTGAGGAAATGAAAGAGGTGAGGAAATGGAACCAGTAAGCTTGGTGAAGACAATGATTTGGTAGACCAGTTCCAACTGCTGTCTCAGTTGTACATGTGGTTGGAGCGGCTGAGTATTTAAACTCGAGGACACACAGTCCCGGACACCCAGTCCTGAGCACGCAGCTCGGGACACCAAGTCCTCACCGTATTCTCCTTGAACTAAGGACACACAGTCCTCGTCCAATCACTCGTGCTAAGTCTTCAGGTGACTTCTGAACCTTGACAAACTCGGTCACTCGGCGATCCACAATTCCTCTTGGATGCTCTAGACCATGACGCCTAACCGTCTGGAAGAAGCACAGTCTTCAAAGGTAACAAGCGTCAGATCCACACAGGATCAATCTCTTTAGTGATGCTCAATCACTTTGGGTTTGTAGGTGTTTTGGTTTGGGTTTGGATTTTCCTCACTTGATGATTGTCGCTCAAAGTCCTCGGAGGATGGGTTGATCTCAAATGACAAGTGTCAGTTTCTCTCGGAGCAGCCAACCAGCTAGTGGTTGTAGGGGGCGGCAATTTATAGCCTAGGGAGCAGCCCGACATGATAAGACATAAATGCCCTTCATATGACCGTTGGATGGATAAGATATTTTGGGACAGCTGGCGCGTAGCACAGCAACGGTCGGGAATTTGAGGTACAAATTCCTCAGGGCTATCATGTTCCGCACTATGTAGGCAATCCGCACTGGCGAATTCCTAACTCCTCAGTCAGAACAAAGTCCTCAGTGACTAGAAGAACTGCATCTCTGTCACTGAAGAATTTGAATGAACTGTATGAGATTTCCAATGGCTTCACTCGAAGGGATTGGTAGGTGTAGGATTTGAGTTGAGCATCAAATGGAATTTTTTCCTTAGTATTTCCTCGACCCCCTTTAACAGTACGGTGTTTCCTATGACTCAAGAAAGAGAAAATGAAACTACGAAAACAAAAGTCTTCACGCTTCATGTTCCTCAAATCAATACCAAGTCTTCAGGGTTACACCAATTTCTTCACTTTCAAAGTCTTCAGAAAGTCTTCAAAATATCAAAGTCTTTAGTCGAAGAACTTCATTTTTAGGGGTCGACTTTCTCTGTAAATATCAAACTCCTCACAGACTTATAGACCTGTGTACACTCATAAACACATTAGATCCTTAACCTATAAGTCTTCAATACACCAAAATCACTAAGGGGCACTAGATGCACTTACGGAGTACACACCAAATAGGGAAGATAGATATTGCAAGAGGCATAAGGACTTAGAAACTAAATTGTTGCAAGAAAGGCTAGATGTTTGTGCTGAAAATTTAAATTTTCTTAGCCGTACTTGTGAACTTTGCAATGAACATGATCATTTTAGTACCCAATGTAAATTGTTTCATGATCGTATCGTGTCCAAAAATTGTGATGACTTGATTTCCCTTGCACATCATAATGCTTAGTTTTCTCTTGGGTTATGAAGAAATGAAACGAATGACTACGAATATTCCAAAATTTGCCCTTGATAGAGTTCTTCATTTTGATCTAGAGGAAATTCATATGCATTGTGCGGTGAATTGCATTGAAAATTCTTATATTGCCAATTACATAAAGAAAAGAAAACAAATAGAAGATGAAGAGAATACTAATGAAAGGGAAGAGACTTCCCAATATTCTGCTATTATTTCTTATGATGAATCAGGTAACGAGGAGGAGCCTTCTATTCAACCAATCTCATTAAAAAGGAGCTCCAAAAAGAGGATGGAACCCACACATGATGTGGTGAAGAATAAGAAAAGAAAAAGGAAGAGAGGTAAAAAGATGAATATGATGCTCCTATTATTGTTGTGCCTCATGAAAATGAATATGATACACTTAATGATGATCTGGTTATGCCTATTGCTTGTTGTGATGTTTATGATTGGGAAGATAATGATACTTCTGATGATCTTGAAAATCTTTTTGGCACTTGCTTGGAAGAATATGATAATTGATATACTATTGGTGCTATCCATACTATTAGCAATGAGAGTGATTATGCTTATGGTATGAAAAGGCCCAAGCTTGGTTATTCTATGTTTGATGAAGATGATGTTTTTGAGAATATATTTGCTGCAATTAATGTTTGTCCCAAGCTTGGGGATCCTATGTTTAATGAAGATGATATTTTTAGTCTCCCAAGTTTTGATATGCAAAGTTGTTATGATGATAGCATGCCTTCTACCTATGATGATTATATTGATGAAAGCGGGTTTGGAAGAGTGTCAACTTTAGGAAGTAGTGATCCCACTATTTTGGAGGATGTTGAATCTTATTATGATAATCATGAAAGTGGATTTGGAGAGGTCATGACTTTATTTAGTGATGTATCCACTATCTTGGAAGAGGTTTCAATCGATTATGATGAGAACAAAGTCGCTACTTATGATGATTATTGTGATGAAACTTATGCTATAAAAGTAGTGATGATTATATTTATAAAACTTGTCATGATTATGCTTACCCTTTTTATGAACATAACTCTTTTAATGTGGAAACAATTTATAGTATTCAAGTCTCTTATGATACTCCCACTATTCAGTATGAGAAGAATTTTGCTTGTGTGGAGAGTAGTAAATTTTCTATGCTTGTAGATCATGAAAATAATGCTTTAGGTCCTGGTTATATGATTGAATTCATTAATGATGCTACTTAAAAGTATTATGAGAGAGGATCATATGCTTCTACATATTGCAATAATGAAAAGTTTCTTATGTGCTTAAAATCTTGAAGTTATGCTTGTTTTACCTTCCTATGAAAGTTGATTATTGTTCCCATAAATTGTTTGATAAAAAATCCCTATGCATAGGAAGTGGGTTAGACTTAAAAGTTCTAGTCATATTCTTCATGATGCTCTCTTTATGTTTCAATTCCTATCTTTTAGGTGAGCATCATTGAAATCATCATGCCTTGCTAGGGGCGTTAAACGTTAGCGCTTGTTGGGAGGCAACCCAATTTTATTTTTTTTCTTGCTTTTTGGTTCTTTTTAGTAATAAATAATCCATATAGATTCTGTTAAGATGTGGTTTTGTGTTTTAATTAGTGTTTGTGCCAAGTAGAACCTTTGGGAAGACTTGGGTGAAGTCTTTATGATCATGCTGTAAAAAACAGAAACTTTAGCGCTCACGAGATTAGCTTCAAATTTTTACTGGAGAGTGATATTTAGTTGATTATTTTTTCAGGTGATTACTAGCCAAATTCCTCAGGTCCACCAATTTATTTTAGAATATTTGGAGTTCCAGAAGTTCGCGTTAGTTACAGATTACTACAGACTGTTCTGTTTTTGACAGATTCTGTTTTAATTGTGTTGCTTGCTTATTTTGATGAATCTATGGCTAGTAAAATAGTTTATAAACCATAGAGAAGTTGTAATACAGTAGCTTTAAAACCAATATAAATAAATAATGAGTTCATTAAAGTACCTTGAAGTGGTGTTTTCTTTCGCTAACGGAGCTTACGAGTTTTCTGTTAAGTTTTGTGTTGTGAAGTTTTCAAGTTTTGGGTAAAGATTCGATGGACTATGGAATAAAGAGTGGCAAGAGCATAAGCTTGGGGATGCCCAAGGCACCCCAAGGTAATATTCAAGGATAACCAAGATCCTAAGCTTGGGTATGCCCCAGAAGGCATCCCCTCTTTCTTCTTCGTTCATCGGTAACTTTACTTGGAGCTATATTTTTATTCACCACATGACATGTGTTTTGCTTAGAGCGTCAATTTTATTTTATTTAGCTTTTCTTGATGTTTGAATGATATCACAAGATCTGAAATTCTTAAATGGGAGAGTCTTCACATAGTTGCATAATTATTCGAGTACTCATTGATCTTCACTTATATCTTTCAGAGTAGTTTGTTGTTGCTCTAGTGCTTCACTTATATCTTTTTAGAGCATGGCGGTGGTTTATTTTGTAGAAATAGATGAACTCTCATGCTTAACTTATATTATTTTTAGAGTCTTAATTAGCATGGTAATTTTCTTAAATAATCCTAATATGCTAGGTATTCAAGATTAGTAAAAACTTTCTTATGAGTGTTTTGAATACTAAGAGAAGTTTGATTCTTGATGATTGTTTTGAGATATGGAGGTAGTGATATTAAAGTTGTGCTAGTTGATTAGTTGTGAATTTGAGAAATACTTGTGTTGAAGTTTGCAAGTCCCATAGCATGCACGTATGGTAAACGTTATGTAACAAATTTGAAACATGAGGTGTTCTTTGATTGACCTCCTTATGAGTGGTGGTCGGGGACGAGCGATGGTCTTTTCCTACCAATCTATCCCCCTCGGAGCATGCGCATAGTGCTTGGTTTTTGATTACTTGTAGACTTTTGCAATAAGTATGTGAGTTCTCTATGACTAATGTTGAGTCCATGGATTATACGCACTCTCACCTTTCCCTCATTGCTAGCCTCTTCGGTACCGTGCATTGCCCTTTCTCACATTGAGAGTTGGTGCAAACTTCGCCGGTGCATCCAAACCCCGTGATATGATACGCTCTTTCACACATAAACCTCCTTATATCTTCCTCAAAATAGACACCATACCTACCTATTATGGCATTTCCATAGCCATTCCGAGATATATTGCCATGCAACTTTCCACCATTCCATCATGACACATTCACCATTGTCATATTGCTTAGCATGATCATGTAGTTGACATTGTATTTGTGGCAAAGCCACCATTCATAATTCTTTCATACATGTCACCCTTGGTTCATTGCATATCCTGGTACACCGCCGTAGGCATTCATATAGAGTCATCTTTTGTTCTTGTATCGAGTTGTAATCGTTGAGTTGTAAATAAATAGAAGTGTGATGATCATCATTTTCTAGAGCATTGTCCCAATTGAGGAATAAAAAAAGGCCATAAAAAAGGGAAGGCCCAAAAAAAATTAGAGAAAAAGAGAGAAGGGACAATGCTACTATCCTTTGCCACACTTGTGCTTCAAAGTAGCACCATAATCTTCATGATAGAGAGTCTCTTGTTTTGTCACTTTCATATACTAGTTGGAATTTTTCATTATAGAACTTCGCTTGTATATTGCAACAATGGGCCTCCTCAAGTGCCCTAGGTCTTCGTGAGCAAGCAAGTTGGATGCACACCCACTTAGTTTCTTTTGTTGATCTTTCATACATTTATAGCTCTAGTGCATCCATTGCATGGCAATCCCTACTCCTTGCATTAACATGAATCGATCGGCATCTCCATAGATCATTGATTAGCCTCGTTGATATGAGACTTTCTCCTTTTTTCTCTTCTCCACATAATCCCCATCATTATACTCTATTCCACCCATATTGCTATATCCATGGCTCACGCTCATGTATTGCGTGAAGGTTTATAAGTTTGAGATTACTAAAGTATGAAACAATTGCTTGGCTTGTCATCGGGGTTGTGCATGATGAGAGCGTTCTTGTGTGACGAAAATGGAGCATGACTAAACTATATGGTTTTGTAGGGATGAACTTTCTTTGGACATGTTATTTTGAGAAGACATAATTGCTTAGTTATTATGCTTGAAGTGTTATATTTTTATGTCAATTTGAACTTCTATCTTGAATCTTTCGGATCTGAATATTCATACCACGATTAAGAAGAATTACATTGAAATTATGCCAACTAGCATTCCACATCAAAAATTATCTTTTTTATCATTTACCTACTCGAGGACGAGCAGGAATTAAGCTTTGGGATGCTTGATACGTCTCCAACGTATATATAATTTTTTATTCCTCCATGCTATATTATCTACTGTTTTGGACAATATTGGGCTTTATTATCCACTTTTATATTATTTTTGGGACTAACCTATTAACCGGAGGCCCAGCCCAGAATTGTTGTTTCTGCCTATTTCAGTGTTTCGAAGAAAAGGAATATCAAACGGAGTCCAATTGACCTAAAACTCCACGAAACTTATTTTTGGACCAGAAGAAGCCCACGGAGTATCGGAGTTGCACCATGGGAGTCCCGGGCTGCCCATGAGGGTGGGGGCGCGCCCACCCCCCTAGGGCGCGCCCCCACCCCCCTAGGGCGCGCCCCCTGCCTCGTGGACGGCCCGGAGGTCCACTGACATACTTCTTCCGCCTATATATATCCATATACCCTAAAAACTTTGGGGGACAGAATAGATCGGGAGTTCCTCCGCCGCAAGCCTCTGTTGCCACCAAAAGTCAATTTAGACCCTGTTCCAGCACCTTGCCGGAGGGGGGAACCCTTACTGGTGGCCATCTTCATCATCCCGGCGCTCTCCATGACGAGGAGGGAGTAGTTCACCCTCGGGGCTGAGGGTATGTACCAGTAGCTATGTGTTTGATTTCTCTCTCTCGTGTTCTTGATTTGGCACAATCTTGATGTATCGCGAGCTTTGCTATTATAGTTGGATCTTATGTTTCTTCTCCCCCTCTACTCTCTTGTAATGGATTGAGTTTTCCCTTTGAAGTAATCTTATCGGATTGAGTCTTTAATGACTTGAGAACACTTGATGTATGTCTTGCCGTGTGTGACAATGGGATATCGCGTGATTCACTTGATGTATGTATTGGTGATCAACTTGCGGATTCCTCCCATGAACCTATGCATAGGGGTTGGAACACGTTTTCGTCTTTATTCTCCGGTAGAAACTTTGGGGTACTCTTTGAAGTACTTCGTGTTGGTTGAATGGATGAATCTGAGATTGTGTGATGCATATCGTATAATCATACCCATGGATACTTAAGGTGACATTGGAGTATCTAGGTGACATTAGGGTTTTGGTTGATTTGTGTCTTAAGGTGTTATTCTAGTACGAACTCTAGGGCTATTTGTGACACTTATAGGAACATCCCAACAGATTGATTGGAAAGAATAACTTTGAGGTGGTTTGGTACCCTACCATAATCTGTTTGTTTGTTCTCTGCTTTTAGTGACTTTGGAGTGACACTTTGTTGCATGTTGAGGGACAGTTATATGATCCAACTATGTTATTATTGTTAAGAGAACTTGCACTAGTGAAAGTATGAACCCTAGGCCTTATTTCGTAGCATTGCAATATCGTTTACGCTCACTTTTACCACTTGCTACCTTCCTTTTTTACATTTTCAGATTACAAAAACCTATATCTACCATCCATAGTGCACTTGTATCACCATCTCTTCGCCGAACTAGTGCACATATACAATTTACCATTGTATTGGGTGTGTTGGGGACACAAGAGACCCTTTGTTATTTGGTTGCAGGGTTGCCTGAGAGAGACCATCTTCATCCTACGCCTCCCACGGATTGATAAACCTTAGGTCATCCACTTGAGGGAAGTTTGCTATTGTCCTACAAACCTCTGCACTTGGAGGCCCAACAACGTCTACAAGAATAAGGTTGTGTAGTAGACATCAGTGGGCACAGTTAATCCCACGATCCCACGCCCACCCCCTCGGCTTCATAGCCCGTAGGCTATAAGTAGGGGGAGGAGAGGGAGCGGAGAAGCACACGCGCGCCTCCACCCCATTCTCCCTCCTTCTTCTTCCTCTCGTCGCAGCGCCACCGGAGTTCATCTCCGCCGAGCTCATCCGCTTAGCCCTCTTTGTTCCGCTCCATTCTCAGCTCCCTCGCCGTGCCCTTTCTTCGTCGATCTCTCAATGGCGCGCGAGCGAGGAGGGGATTGGGACGGGTCCAACGTCAATGAGGACCACATCACCTTCCTCCGCGAGACACGACGTCTTCCCGGCGCGGGCTACGTGAAGGCACGCGTGCCACCGGAGGGGGAGATCTCGCCGGCGCCGGGGAGGGCGAGCGGGTCGTCTTCCATTCGCACTTCATCTGCGGCTTTGGCCTGCCGGCGAGCAGCTTCCTCCGCTCGTTTCTCGAATTCTACCACCACCGGCCTCATCACCTCATGCCCAACACCGTGATGCTCCTAGCCGCCTTCGTCACGCTGTGCGAAGGTTATCTTGGCATCCTCCCCACCATCGAGTTGTGGGGAGCATTCTTCTATACCAAGCTGGGCACCTCCGTACGAGAGGTGGCTGCCCAGTGCGGTGCCTTCATCGCGGTCCGCCGGCCGTTGCCGAAGAACGCCTTCCCCACCATCAAGCTGCCACAGTCGGTCAAGATGTGGCAGCAATCTTACTTCTACGTGGAGAACGTGGACCCGGCCGTCGACTTGATCAACTTGCCGGCTTATGTAGATGGCCCGCCTGCCGAGCCTTGGGCCAGCTGGGCCTACAAGTGGAAGCCGGTATCAGCAGACGGCGTCGCCGCCATCCAGCGGCTCCAGGAGCTGACCGCAACCGAAGGCCTCAGGGCGTCCGACTTGCTGGTCGCCTTTTTCAAGCGCCGGGTTCTCCCGCTCCAAGGCCGGCTGCACCTGATCATCCAGATGGGCGGACATCGCGACCCGTGCCGGCTGAGTACCAAGGAGATGCCGTCTGCTGAGGTCGCCAACTTGGTGAACGAGATCTCCGGCCTCAAGTTGGAGGGGTCTTGGAGCTTCGGCAAGCGGTCGTATTCCCGCGCCGACCCGCCGCCTGCGATAAGTTTCTAATTCTTTCTTCCTAGACACTCGTCCTAGTCTCGATCTTGGTCTTGATCAGCTGGCCTCTCGCCGTTTGAAACATATCTACATGTCGGACGCGACGGCCGCCATCGTAGGGGCGGGTGGCGACTACCAGCCGGACCAGGCGGTAAGCGATGTGGACGACCCTGACTTGGGGGCGGCCGCCTTGGAGGACACCGCAATAGGCGGCGTCTACGAAGCAGACGGCTTTGAGGAAGGCGGCATCGAGACCTGGCCTGACGAGTTCGAGGAGGAAGAAGAGCGGCGTCCAGCATGGGGGCGGCAGGGCGGACGCGGGCCCCTCCGTCGAGCCGACTGCTCGAGGCGGCATGCGTAAGTGTAAGCAAGGCGTTGACTTGTTCGGTAGCGCGCCGATGAAAGCCAAGAATCCGATTGCCGTGACCAGGTGGAAGGAGGCCGCATCGAAGGCAGCCAAGTACCAAAAGCTTGTTTCCTAGGCCTTGTTTCCTAGCATTGCAATACGGTTTACGCTCACTTTTACCACTTGTTACCTTGCTGTTTTTATATTTTCAGTTTACAAAAACCTATATCTACCATCCATATTGCACTTGTACGTATCACCATCTCTTCGACGAACTAGTGCACCTATACAATTTACCATTGTATTGGGTGTGTTGGGGACACAAGAGACTCTTCGTTATTTGGTTGCAGAGTTGTTTGAGAGAGACCATCTTCATCCTATGCCTCCCACGGATTGATAAACCTTAGGTCATCCACTTGAGGGAAATTTGCTACTGTCCTACAAACCTCTGCACTTGGGGGCCCAACAACTTCTACAAGAAGAAGGTTGTGTAGTAGACATCAAGCTCTTTTCTGGCGCCATTGCCGGGGAGGCTAGGTAAGTGGCACTCACACCCCGTCAACTAAGCTCTATTCTGGCGCCGTTGCCGGGGATGTGAGTGCTTGAAGGTATATCTTTAGATCTTGCAACCAAATGTTTTTGTTTCTTGCTTTATCACTAGTTTAGTCTATAGAAGAAAACTAAAAAATGGAATTGAGTTTACCTCACACGCTTGATCTTTTTAATATCTTTCGTGAGTATGATGGAAAGGAAAATTTCCAAAGTGTTAGAACAAGAATGCATTAAAATGTTTGACACTAGATCTTTGTATGATGAGCATGATTGCAATGTTGTTAGTATGAATTCCTTGAATATCCATGATTCTAATGATATGCAAAGCCACAAGCTTGGGGAAGCTATGTTTGACGAAGATGATATTTTTTGTCCCCCGAGCTTTGATGAGCAAATTTACTATGATGAAAACGTGCCTCCTATTTATGATGATTATTGTGATGACACGTATGCTTTAAAGAATAATGATAACCATGAAACTTGTCATCTTGATCTTAATTTTCAATCACATTATAGTTGTTTTGTTGAGCTTTCTCCCACGACTATTCCGAATGAGAACAATTTGGCTTATGTGGAGAGTAGTAAACTTTCTATATATGCTTGTAGATCATGAAAAGAATGCTTTAGGTGCTGTTTATATTGTTGAATTCATTCATGATGCTACTGAAAATTATTATGAGGGAGGAATATATGTGAGGGAGTCCTGGATTAGGGGGTGTCCGGATAGCACATTAGTGCCGGTTTGTATTTGAGCCGGCACTAATGTATACATTAGTGCCGGTTCCAACGGCTAGCCGGGCCGCTTTCATTAGTACCGGTTCGTGGCGAACCTTTAGTACCAGTTCGTGCCACGAACCGGTACTAATGAGAGTGGTGGTAGGATGTTGTCATACTGGGGCCCCTCCAGCCCCTTTAGTACCGGTTCTTGGCACGAACCGGTACTAAAGGTCGTCCTACATAAACCCTTCGTCCATCCGAGCTCGCTCTGTTCTTCCCCTTTCCCCTCTCCTCTCTGTTCTTCCCCTCTTCCTCTCGAGCTCATCACACATTTTTCCCAAATTTTGTCAAGATTTGAAGGCCCCCATCCATTGAAATGATCACAAAGGTTAGCAACTTTGTCCTTTCATCTCTCATTGCTAGATTTACTCTTGCAATGCTTTATATAGTGATTAATTTGTGAGTTTTGTAATTTGGGAGGAAATATATATATGTGCTAGTATTTGATTTATATGCAATTTGAGGTCAAAAATAACACTTAGTTTGCATATGTAGGTGTGGTTTACTTAGTGCCTTCTAAATCTCCGTCGTAACCACCGTTGATCGCCCGCACCGTCCTGTCACCGGCACCACCTTGTGGTGAGCCTCTTTGTTCATGTAATTTTATATAAAAATTGATGTTTGTGTGATTTGGATATATAGTTACTCGTATAATTATCTTACCCATACGTTGTTTGTTATACATATAGTGCCATGGTTTTGATATCCGTCCCCGTCGGCCCTCGTCCTTGTTATGATTCGGATGTGGTATATATATTCTCTTTTAAAACTAGTTGCATTTCGTGTTTATGACAAATTATGCCCATCAAGTTGACATAGAAAGTTTTTCTAGGAGGTATGTGAACCGGAAATTCCAACCGACCCTATTGTCGAGAGGTTAAATCTAGTTGAAAGAGAAAACGAGTACTTGAAAGAAAAATTGAAAAGAATTGAGGGGGAGAAGATGGAATTGGAGTTGCATGTTGCCGATGTCGTCGATGATCATAAGATCAAGATGGAGAAAATGCGCTTGAAGATTAGAAAGATTAGAAAATATGCCATCGATAGTGAGGCTTGGTATCATTATGCTGTTGGATCTATTGTTACCCTAGTTGCGATCTTGATCGCATTTGTTGTTGCATTTAAATGCTTTAGCTAGAGAGTTATTTGTTTGTTGCATTTAAGTGTTGTATGAACTTTATGTATGAACTTGTATTAATTTGGTCTATTCGGTGTTGTGTAATGAAGATGAGCCGGCAATGGATGTACGATGACCGATGCTCTCCCCAGTTCATTGAGGGCGTGCATACTTTTCTGATTGCGGATGAGGCAAACAAGCAGGCGAATGGTTTTATGCCTTGTCCATGTGCTGGCTGTAAGAATGGTCACAATTACTCTACGTCAAGAACCATTCACGTCCACCTATTTGAGTCCGGTTTCATTCCCCACTATAATGTTTGGACCAAGCACGGAGAAAGAGGGGTTATGATGGAAGACAATGAAGAAGAAGAGGATGACGACAGCTATCCTGGCCATGGGTTCCCTGAATACGATGATACAACAATGGGGGAAGAAGCTGAGCCGGTAATGCGGGAAGAAGCTGAGCCGGCAATGCGGGAAGAGCTGAAGAAGAGGCATCAGATGAGCCATTTGATGATCTAGGTCGGGCCATTGCCGATGCAAAGAGAAACTGCGCAAGTGATTTGGAGAAGAAGAAGTTGTAGCGCATGTTAGAGGATCACAAAAAATTGTTGTACCTGAATTGCGTAGGTGACAAGAAAATGCTGGGCACCACACTAGAATTGCTGCAATGGAAGGCAGAGAATGGTGTATCTGACAAGGGATTTGGAAAGTTTCTGGTAACGATAAAGGATGTGCTTCCAAAGGACAACGAATTGCCCGAGAGTACGTACGAAGCAAAGAAGGCTGTCTGCCCTCTAGGGTTAGAGGTGCAGAAGATACATGCATGCCCTAATGATTGCATCCTCTACCGCGGTGAGTATGAGGATTTGAACGCTTGCCCGCTATGTGCTGCATTGCGCTATAAGATCAGCCGCGATGACCCTGGTGATGTCGAGGGCGAGCGCCCCAGGAAGAAGATTCCTGCCAAGGTGATGTTGTATGCTCCTATAATACCACGGTTGAAACGTTTGTTCCAAAACAAAGAGCATGCCAAGGCGATGCGATAGCACAGAGAAGACCGTAAGAAAGACGGAAAGTTGAGAGTACCCGCTGACGGGTCATAGTGCAGAAAAATCGAAAGAAAGTACGGGAAGGAGTTTGCAGATGACGCAAGGAGCGTATGGTTTGGTCTAAGCGCAGATGGCATTAATCCTTTTGGGGAGCAGAGCAGCAACCATAGCACCTGGCCTGTGACTCTATGTTTGTATAACTTTCCTCCTTGGTTGTGCATGAAGCGGAAGTTCATTATGATGCCAGTGCTCATCCAAGGCCCTAAGCAATCCGGCAACGACATTGATGTGTACCTAAGGCCATTAGTTGAAGAACTCTTACAAGTGTGGAATGGAACAGGTGTACGTGCATGGGATGAGCACATGGGGGAAGAATTTTACCTAAAGGCGTTGCTGTTCGTGACCATCAATGATTGGCTTGCTCTCAGTAACCTTTCAGGACAAACAAACAAGGGATACCGCGCATGCACGCACTGTTTGGATGATACCGACAGTATATATTTGGCTAATTGTAAGAAGAATGTGTACCTGGGACATCGTCGATTTCTTCCGAGCAGGCATCCCGTAAGAAAGAAAAGCAAGCATTTCAAAGGTGAGGCGGATCACCGGACGAAGCCTGGCCACCGTACTGGTGCTGATGTACATGATATGGTCAAGGATTTGAAGGTGGTCTTTGGAAAGGGTCCTGGTGGACAACCTGTTCCGAATGACGCTGACGGACGCGCACCCATGTGGAAGAAGACATCTATATTTTGGGACC
Organism: Aegilops umbellulata; assembly: GCA_032464435.1. NCBI lineage: Eukaryota > Viridiplantae > Streptophyta > Magnoliopsida > Poales > Poaceae > Aegilops > Aegilops umbellulata. The sequence goes on from CP136058.1 coordinate 606,577,709, forward strand.
TGCCCTATTGGAAACACCTAGAGGTCCGCTCCGCAATCGATGTGATGCACGTGACGAAAAATCTTTGTGTGACCCTGCTTGGCTTCTGGGGCGTGTATGGGAAGACAAAATATATACCTAAGGCACGGGAGGACCAGCAACGTATGCACGGAAAAGACGGCATACATCAGGGTCATGCAAGCTACGCTCTTACCAAAGAAGAGAAGGAAATCTTCTTTGAATGCCTGCTCAGTATTAAGGTACCGTCTGGCTTCTCATCGAATATAAAGGGAATAATAAACATGGCAGAGAAATAGTTCCAGAACCTAAAGTCTCATGACTGCCACGTGATTATGATGCAACTGCTTCCGGTTGCATTGAGGGGGCTTCTACCGGAAAATGTTCGATTAGCCATTGTGAAGCTATGTGCATTTCTCAATGCAATCTCTTAGAAGGTAATCGATCCAGAAATCATACCAAGGTTACAGAATGATTTGGTGCAATGTCTTGTTAGTTTCGAGTTGGTGTTCCCACCATCCTTCTTCAACATCATGACGCACGTCCTAGTTCACCTATGCGAAGAGATTAACGTTTTGGGTCCTGTATTTCTACACAATATGTTCCCCTTTGAGAGGTTCATGGGAGTCTTAAAGAAATATGTTCATAACCGTGCTAGGCCAGAAGGAAGCATCTCCAAGGGCCGTCGAAATGAGGAGGTCATTGCGTTTTGTATTGACTTTATTCCTGACCTTAAGCCGATTGGTGTTCCTGAATCGCGGCATAAGGGCAGACTGGATGGAAAAGGCACGCTAGGAGGGGGACAAACAATATGTATGGACGAACATTCTCTCGCTGAAGCACACTACACAGTTCTATAGAATTCCGCCTTGGTGGCTCCGTATATGGATGAACACAAGAATTTGCTACGCTCCAAACACCCGGAGCGGTCTGATGACTGGATTACACGTGAACAAACCAGGAGTTTCGCCAGCTGGTTGCAGACACGTACCATGCATGACACCTCTATTGAAGATGATCTGTACTTGCTGTCCCAGTTACCATCTTCGAATATAATGACTTTCAAAGGGTACGAGATAAATGGTAATACATTTTACACGAGCGCCCAAGATAAGAAGAGCACCAACCAAAACAGTGGTGTCCGCTTTGATGCAGAAACCAAGACAGGAAAGGAAACATATTATGGTTATATACAGGACATATGGGAACTTGACTATCGACGTGGTTTGAAGGTCCCTTTGTTTCGGTGCAAATGGGTCAATATGACACGAGGCGGGGTAACGGGAGACCCGCGGTACGGAATGACAACAGTGGATCTCAACAATCTTGCGTATGCAGACGAACCATTCGTCCTAGCCAACGATGTGGCCCAGATTTTCTATGTGAAGGACATGTCTACCAAGCCAAGAAAAAGAAAAGATAAGGAAGCGAATGCATCGTACGATGAGCCAAAGCGGCACATAGTTCTTTCTGGGAAGAGAAACATTGTGGGAGTGGATGACAAGACAGACAAGTCAGAAGATTATGAAAAGTTTGATGAAATTGCTCCATTCACAGTGAATATTGACCCGAGCATCCCGTTAAATGATGAAGATTTTCCATGGTAACGGTGCAAAGGGACACACGCGAAGAAAAAGTTTCACACCCAAAGATCTGGGATGTGATCGGCTTCACTAGCTATCATCACTTTCTTCTATGTTTCACACCCAGAAAGGAATCTCTGTAATAGTTAGGGTAGTTAATTATGTGTTTTGGCATTTGAAACGCGAAGAAATTTTATGTGCAAACAAATTCTTTCATGCCTTTATTGATTTTTAAAGTTAAGTTATTCACAAACTAGTGATTCACACTAATTTCAAATAATTCAAAATTTAAACTATTCAAATTTGAAAACTACGGGCACTAACACAAAGTTTGTAATTTTTTGTACCTAAAGCAAAAATATTCACAAAGAAACTCTAAATACACAAAAAAAACAACTCAAAAATAAATAAAGCAAAAAAAATAAAAAAAAAAGCCCGCCTACTAGGCCCGAGCGGCCTGCATACGACTAGAAACCCAACCCGTTGTTGGGCCAGCATGCAGGCCCGCAAAGGCCCAGTAGGCCCACGGGGCAGCACAGCACAGGTAGGCCTAGAGGGCCTGCATTTGAGAGGAGCTCGAAGGAGCAGCCGCGACTGGGTTTATAAACCAGTGCGGCTGCCCTTCGCTAGGCGAGGTGGGACTAAACTTTGCGCCCCTCGCCTGGCAGCGCACCCCCCTTTAGTACCGGTTCGTGGCACCAACCGGTACTAAAGGGGGGGCTTTAGTACCGGTTGGAGCCACCAACCGGTACTAAAGGGGGTCGCTTCCCGCCGCTTGGCCTGGCCAAAACAGGACTTTAGTACCGGTTGGTGGCTCCAACCGGTACTAAAGGTGTCCCCTATATATACAACACTTCAAAATTTCGTTAGTTTCTCATCTCTCCCTCTGCTTCTTCTCCTCTCCACACCGTCGCCCGTCGCCCCCGCCGTCTCCATATCCCTCGTCGCCGCCCCGTCACCAGCCCCGTCGCCGCCCCGTCCCCGTCGTCGCCGCCCCGTCGTCCCGTCCCCGTCGTCCCCGTCATCACCGCCGCCCCGTCCCGGCCCGTCCCGCGTCGTCACCGTCCCCGTCGTCGTCGCCGCCCCGGCCCGTACGTCCCTGTCCCCGTCGTCGCCGCCCCGTCGTCGTCATCCCTGTCGTCGCCGCGCCCGTCGCCATCCCCCGTCGCCGCGCGCCCCCCGTCGCCTCTCGCCTCGCCGGCCGGTGAGCGCGCACACACACACACATACATTTTTAGTTATAGATTTTTCTGTTTCTTAGAAATTGTTAGACATCTTTTTGTTTTTTAGAAATAGTTAGAAACGTTAGAATTGTTAGAATAGTTAGAAATGTTAGAATTGTTAGAAATGTTAGAATTGTTAGAAATTTTTCTGTTTTTAAGTTATAGAAATAGTTATAAAAAAGTTAGAATTGTTAGAAATTTTTCTGTTTTTTAGTTATAGAAATAGTTATAAAAAAGTTAGAAATTTTTCTTTTTTTAGTTATAGAAATATTAGATATGTTATAGAAATGTTAGTTATATATAGCATTGTTAGAAATGTTATAGAAATGTTAGAAATTTTAGTTATCAAAATCCAATCATTAAAAAAATGTTACTTTTTGCGGGCATATAGCTAGTATTTGTTCTCGACGATGCCTGGCCCGCATCCTCCCCGTCGACACGTCCACGACGATGTCCGGCTGACCCATGTCCGGGACTGGGCTCCGCTTGATGAGGAACCCGGCCCCGGGTCCCGTCGTCGACCCTGATCTTGTTTGGTGGCGTTCGCGTGGGCCAGTTTCGGTGCGGAGGGAGCCGGCCCCGCCGGAGGTGGTACGTCGCCGTGTCAGGGAGGAGGACGAGCACGTCCATCGCTACATGGTTGCGTTAGAGGGCGGCAGGTTCTCCAATACCTGGCAGTTTCTTCAGGGATCTCACTTCAGCTATGATCCTGTTAGGGTTCCTTCTCTTTGGGTGTCCACCGCCCGCGCTGCAGGAACCGCGAGTGTCCTAGATTCTTCTGTAGTATTCGATCTTTAATTAGCTACCTAGCCAGTGAGGTACTATTCAATATTATCTATTATTCAAGACGATGTATTCGAGATTATATCTATTATTCGAGACGATGTATTCGAGATTATATCTATTTTTCGAGACAATGTATTCGAGATTATATCTATTTATTCAAGACGATGTAATTTGAATACTAAATTGTTTTATATTTCTTTTGGATTAGTTAAATAAAAGCTATGGCGGACAATACCGACAGAGAGAGAGAACATACCATGTTCGATATGATACGCGGGTCAGATGATGATCAGAATGAAGAAGATTTTGACGGCTCCGAATTTCTAAACAACACCGGAGAGGGTGATATGATATTCGATCGCGACGACCGAATTGATGAAGTCATGAACTACGATTATGACGATGACGAAGAACATGTTGATCCTGAAACAACAAAGACCGGCGAGGTATATATATTTATATAAGCAGGCATCTGGTGATTATCACATGTTTTAAATGAGTTGAAGATATATTAACGAATCGATCTTTCTTCTTTCAGCCATCCGGATCGAGCAAATCTTCAGGCAACAGGACGAAACGAGGCCCAAACAAAAAGTTGAAGGAGGGCGTAAAGTATAATATAGAGGCAATCAGACCTAATGGTGAACCATCAGCGCCTAAGAAGATTAGGGACAAGTTCGTTCGTCAGTGCGGAGTTCTTGTGAAGGACCAACTTCCGATCTCCCTTCAAGAATGGAGAGAGCCAGCAAAGCCACGTCCAGATGTTACTTTTGTCGACGACAGACAAAAAAGTCTGCTTTGGGATACTCTCATGGAACATTTCACCCTACCAGATCATTTCACAGAAGCAGATGTGCAGAAAGTCAAGGACGCTGCTCTTAGGAAGATGGCGGTTGCATTCAAGAACCACAAGAATCGTGAATGGGACAAGTACGTCAAGGGAGGAAGGAAGACTCCAGTATTCAAGGGGACACTAGAGAATCAAAGTGCTCATTGGGACGATTTTGTGAAATTCAAGGATTCAGAATTAGCTAAGGAACGGTCGAGAATAAACAAGAAGAATGCCGAAAAAAGGATAAGTTCCATAAGCTGGGGCCAGGTGGCTACGCGGTGGCAATGCCTAAGTGGGATAAGTCTGAGAAAGAGATGGAGGATGCAGGTGTCACTCCGGTTACTAAGAGCTGGCGCCCAGGTGCAGGAGTTGGTTCTTTGCGCATGGGGGGGAGTTGGACCCGAAGACAGGCAAAGTTTCGACGAAGGCATGTCTGAATGGAGCCGATGATAAGATACTTGTTGCAATAGAAGAGGCTCGAACAGGGGTGTTCCAGCCCAACAGAGAGAACGACGAGCTTACGCATGCCCTGGGAAATCCTGAACACCCGGGAAGAACACGAGGCAAGGGCGCTATTCCGTGGTATGAGGGGTTTTCGGACTGGAACGCCGACTACAGAACCCGTGCGAGAAGGAAGATTGCGTAGGAGAAGCAGAGGAAGATGGAGGAGGAGAAGAGGAAGCTGGACTATGAACGCCTTCAAGGCCTAGAATCAGCGCGCGCGGACTTGGCAGACAAATTCCAGCGACAGCAGGAGCAGATCGACTCACTTATCCAGCAAAGGGGGTCTCAGCAGCCGCAACATCTAGCGGATGATCCAGCATTGGATACCACCGCCCCATCCATGCCGAGAAGCAGTGTGGGTTCCGCCCTGTTTGATGCAATGCTGGATAGATACCCCGTGGATGACATCATGGAGAACACCAACTGCGAGCTACACTTCAAAATGAAGAACATATCCATGAAGGTGGCGGACGCCGTTGCTTATACAAGTTCCCCCGATGCAACCTTCCATTGCAACCCGATTCCAGCAGGCTATGCTCGTGTCATGGTTGATGAGGTGGTGGACCAATATTCGGGGCTAGAGCTTGACATTCCTGGAGGTGACGAGGAGCACACACTCGGAGAGGCCAAACATCGTATCATCCTATGGAGAAAGGATTGCATCATCTTTTGAAGGCCACCGACACTGCGTCACCCGACTCCTCGTCGAAGTCCGCCACAGTGTCAGCAGACTCCCGCTCCTCCAAGTCCACCAACGCGTGAGGCCACTCCTCCTCCTCCAAGTCCGGCAAAGCGTCAGGCCACTCCTCCTCCAAGTCCGACACAGCGTCAGACGTCCACTCCTCCTCCAAGTCCGGCACAACCTCAGGCCACTCCTCCTCGTCTAACTCAGCCCCGTCAGCCGTCTGTGCCGCCTCAGCAATGGCAGAAGAAGAGACACCCCGCAGCTATGGTGCGTAGCGGTACGAGTCGAGATCATAGTACAGGAAGTACAGGCGGAGGCAAGCGATATAAATATGGTCCAAACCTCACTACTCCTCTTCCTGAGAGGGCTTACGACAGGACCCAGGAGCAAACCAAGGCCATAGTGCGGGCAGAAGTCGACGCCCATTTTGGACCGAAACCACCACCGCCGCCAAGGCAGAAAGTGCATGTGGAAGTTATTGATCACTTCATTCGTATGGCTGAACCACCAGCTCCTAAGTCTGTTGACACAGACTATGAGCGCCACATCAGGAAGTTACATCGACATCGTCTACAGAAGGAGGCGAGCTCGAGCTCAAGCAAACAACAAGCAGCTGTCAAAAAATGCGGGAGAACCGTTACCCAGCTGGGAGAACAGTGGGCGCAACCGATCCCCCCGCTTGTTGTGCCGCCAACAACACGTGACAGTACGCGCGCCCAATATTATTGTGGGCAAACAGTTTACGTTCCCCAGGTGGGCGATGTGGTAATAACCCAGGAGCATATAATGCAGGCTGAAACTCTCAACATCACTGTTGGACAACTCCTCGAGATCGAGGACATGCCTGTGCTTACAGAGGAGGAAATAAAATGGAAATATGCCCGGGGCCAACCTTTGGTCAAGCCAGAAGAGGTCAAGAAGCTCCCAACGAGAATGTATGAATTGCATCAATGGTAAATGGACATTACCAAGAGATCCGATCGAGAGTCCCTCATGGTGCAAGTCAAGAAGGATCATTACTACCATATGAAACCTATGACCATTGAGTATTCTGAACTGTTTCAGTTATACAATCAAGACGCACTCGACAAATCTATCGTCAGTTGCTATTGTCTGTAAGTGATTTCTTTCTGTAATTTAAGACTCAAGCTAGCTGTAGTGATCCTTTTGATCAATCATTACCTGTAATTATCCTCACTATATTCTTTTCTGTGGTATTATGCAGGATGAAGATGTATGAAATGACAAAAGGTGGACGCTTTGGCATTGGGTTCATTGACCCAAACATCGTTAATGAATACACATGGAATATAAGCAAGCATTATGAAAAGCAGGTAGAGGACAGCATGCTAGAGTTCTTGAAGCGCCTCAAATACAATGAAGATATACTACTTCCTTACAACTTCCAGTGAGTCACACTTTCTTGTACTACAAATTCTCTGTTTTTGCCTACTAGCTAGCTACATGTTTTTGCTTACATATGCCCGCTTAATTAAGACATGCAAACGTGTGTGCATGCAGATTTCACTGGATCTTGTGTATCATTAAAGTTGACGCCGGAACAGTTGAAATACTGGACTCACTACTCAAAGAAAATAGTGACTATAACATCTTGTTTGGGATAGTCAACAGGTAATTTCCATCATTATTAACTATATATCTCGGCCTATTTAGTTTGTCATTTCATGATATGAACTATTTAATAACCCCTTTATTCATTTTCTTTGTCGGCGGGCAGGGCTTGGGCAAGGTTCATCAGCGTCACGGAAGGCGAATGGAAACGACAGCTGGAATGGTTTCGACCCAAGGTAAGTAATTAAGTAGTACTAGCTAGCTAGCTAGCTGCCATCTGTTTAATATTATCATCCTTGATTAATTATTATTTGATCAAATTAAATTCCATTCTCGTAAAGGCCCTGAAGCGGGCTCAGGGGACTGATTTGTGTGCATTCTGCGTTTGCGAGAACATTCCCATGATGACGTCCGAAACGAGAAGATCTCGAAGACAGGAATGGGTACGTTTGTGAAAACACTATTCACAATTTTTACACCATTATCGATATCTAGTCACACAACTAATACACATGCATGTTGATCTCCTTCTTAACAGTTCACAGAGGTGCGGGACAAGCTCATAGAAACGGAGCGCGTACAAGCACTTCAAGAGGAAATAGCGGGATTTTTTCTCGACCAGGTCATAAATCCGAAGGGAGAATACTATTACCCGCTATCGCCCCCATCGACCAGGTCATGAACCATTCCAATTGTCATCGTGCTCCGAAGGCACCAATTAGGCTAATGCCACTGGCTCCGAAGGCAACATGCATATGTAGGAGAAATTGTATATATATAGCTATACATGTGTGTATGTGTGATTTAATATGGTGGTTTGTGAGACATTGATGATCTATATATATGATTGGTTCTACTAGAAATTCTATTTATATATATATATATATATATGCATAACGTGTACAATGTGTAGTATCGTAAAATACCAGCAAACAAAAAGAATTAAATGGAAAACACAAAATTAAATGAAAAAGAAATCATAAAACCAAAACCCCCCAAACATTTTAGTACCGGTTGGTGTTACCAACCGGTACTAAAGGGCTCCCGGCCCCCGGAGCTGGCTCGTGCCACGTGGTTGCCCTTTAGCACCGGTTCGTGCTGAACCGGTACTAAAGGGGGGGGGGTGCCTTTAGTGCCCACACTTTAGTGCCAGTTACGGAACCGACAATAAAGGGACTTTTGAACCGGTGCTATTGCCTGGTTCTGCACTAGTGATATAAGCTTGTAGGAATTGCAATAATATCAAGTTTCCTCTATATGTTCTTAAAATTTTGAAGTTATGCTTGTTTTGCCTTCCTATGTTAGTTGATTACTGTTCCCATAAGTCGTTTGCTCACAAAATCCCTATGCTTAGGAAGTGGGTTAGACTTAAATTTGTTAGTCATATTCTTCATGATGCTCTCTTTATGTGTCAATTCTTATCTTTTATGTGAGCATCATTGAAATCATCATGCCTAGCTAGGGGCGTTAAACAATAGCGCTTGTTGGGAGGCAACCCAACTTTATTTTAGTTTCTTGCTTTTTGGTTCTGTTTAGGAATAAATAATCCATCTAGCTTCTGTTTAGATGTGGTTTTATGTTTTAATTAGTGTTTGTGCCAAGTAGAACCTTTGGGAAGACTTGGGTGAAGTCTTTATGATCATGCTACAAAAAATGGAAACTTTAGCGCTCACGAGAGTAGCTAGAACGTTTTACTGGAGAGTGATATTTAGTTGATTCTTTTTGCAGATGATTACTAGACAAATTCCTCAGGTCCACCAATTTATTTTAGAATTTTTGGAGTTCCAGAAGTTTGCGTTAGTTACAGATTACTACAGACTGTTCTCTTTTTGACAGATTCTGTTTTTCGTGTGTTGTTTGCTTATTTTGATGACTCTATGGCTAGTAAAATAGTTTTTAAACCATAGAGAAGTTGGAATACAGTAGGTTTAACACCAATATAAATAAAGAATGAGTTCATTACAGTACCTTGAAGTGGTGTTTTGTTTTCTTTCGCTAACGGAGCTCACGAGTTTTCTGTTAAGTTTTATGTTGTGAAGTTTTCAAGTTTTGGGTAAGGCTTCGATGGACTATGGAATAAGGAGTGGCAAGAGCCTAAGCTTGGGTATGCCCAAGGCACCCTAAGGTAATATTCAAGGACAACCAAGAGCCTAAGCTTGGGGATGCCCCGGATGGCATCCCCTCTTTCGTCTTCGTTCATCGGTAAATTTACTTGGAGCTATATTTTTATTCACCACATGATATGTGTTTTGCTTGGAGGGTCATTTTATTTTCTTTAGATTTGCTTTCTGTTTGAATAAAATACCAAGATCTGAAATTTTTAAATGACAGAGAGTCTTCACATAGTTGCATAATAATTATTTAGCTACTCATTGATCTTCACTTATATCTTGTTGGAGTAGTTTGTCATTTGCTCTAGTGCTTCACTTATATCTTTTAGAGAACAATGGTGGTTTTATTTTGAAGAATCTTGATATCTCATGCTTCACTTAGATTATTTTGAGTGTCGTTAATAGCATGGTAATTTTCTTAATTTTAATATACTTAGTGTTCAATATATGTGAAACTTTCTTTTGAGTGAATTGAATACTAAGAAAATTTAATGCTTGATAATTGTTTTGAGATATGCAGGTAATAATATCAAAGTCGTGCTAGTTGATAATTGTGAACTTGAGAAATACTTGTGTTGAAGTTTGCAAGTCCCGTAGCATGCACGTATGGGTAAAGTTGTGTAACAAATTTGAAGCATGAAGTGTACCTGGCTTGTGCATCCTTATGAGTGGCGGTCGGGAACGAGCGATGGTCTTTTCCTACCAATCTATCCCCCTAGGAGCATGCGCGTAGTACTTGATTTTTGATGACTTCTAAATTTTTGCAATAAGTGTATGAGTTCTTTTGACTAATGTTGAGTCCATGGATTATACGCACTTTTACCTTTCCGCCATTTGCTAGCCTCTTCGGTACCGTGCATTGCCCTTTATCACATTGAGAGTTGGTGCAAACTTTGCCAGTGCATCCAAACCCCGTGATATGATACGCTCTTTCACACATAAACCTCCCTATATCTTCCTCAAAGCAGCCACCATACCTACCTATCATGGCATTTCCATAGCCATTCCGAGATATATTGCCATGCAACCTTCCACCGTTCCGTTTATCATGACATAGTTTACTTTTGTCATATTGCCATTGCATGATCTTGTAGTTGACATCGTATTTGTGGCAAAGCCACCATGCATTATTTTTCATACATGTCACTCTTGATTCATTGCACCATCCCGGTACACCACCGGTGGCATTCATATAGAGTCATATCTTGTTCTACTATCGAGTTGTAATCATTATGTTGTAATCAATAGAAGTGTGATGATCGTCATTATTAGAGCATTGCCTAATCAAAAAAAAGAGAAAGGCCAAAAAGAAAAAAAAAGGAAGGCCCAAAAAAAAAAGAGAGAAAATGGCAATGCTACTATCTCTTTTTCCACACTTGTGCTTCAAAGTAGCACCTTGTTCTTCATGTAGTGAGTCTTATATATTGTGCTTCAAAGTAGCACCATGATTTTCATATAGTGAGTCTCATAAGATGTCTTGTTCATACTAGTGGGAATTTTTCATTATAGAACTTGGCTTGTATATTCCAACGATGGGCTTCCTCAAAATGCCCTAGGCCTTCATGAGCAAGCAAGTTGGATGCACACCCACTAGTTTTCTTTTGTTGAGCATTCTTAGCTCTAGTGCATCCATTGCATGGCAATCCCTACTCCTTGCATTAACATCAATTGATGGGCATCTCCATAGCTCATTGATTAGCCTCGTTGATGTGAGACTTTCTGCTTTTTTGTCTTCTCCACACAATCCCCATCATCATATTCTATACCACCCATAGTGCTATGTCCATGGCTCGCGCTCATGTATTGCGTAAAGGTTGAAAAAGTTTGAGATTATTTGAGTATGAAACAATTGCTTGGCTTTTCATCGGGGGTATAGAAGTTGGGAACATCTTTGTGTGACGAAAATGAAGCATAGCCTAACTATATGATTTTGTAGGGATGAACTTTCTTTGGCCATGCTATTTTGAGATGACATAATTGCTTAGTTAGCATGCTTGAAGTATTATTATTTTTGTGTCAATATGAACTTTTGTCTTCGGATCTGAATATTCATACCATGATTAAGAAGATTTACATTGAAATTATGCCAAAGTATCACTCCGCATCAAAAATTATCTTTTTTATCAATTACCTACTCGAGGACGAGCCGGAACTAATGTTGAGTCCATGGAATATACGCACTCTCACTCTTCCATCATTGCTAGCCTCTTCGGTACCGTGCATTGCCCTTTCTCACATTGAGAGTTGGTGCAAACTTCGCCGGTGCATCCAAACCCCGTGATATAATACGCTCTTTCACACATAAACCTCCTTATATCTTCCTCAAAACAGCCACCATACCTACCTATTATGGCATTTCCATAGCCATTCCGAGATATATTGCCATGCGAATTTCCACCATTCCGTTCATCATGACACATCCATCATTGTCATATTGCTAGCATGATCATGTAGTTGACATAGTATTCGTGGCAAAGCCACCGTTTATAATTCTTTCATACGTGTCACTCTTGATTCATTGCATATCCCGGTACACCGCCGGAGGCATTCATATAGAGTCATACTTTGTTCTAGTATCGAGTTGTAATTATTGAGTTGTAAATAAATATAAGTGTGCTGATCATCATTTTCTAGAACATTGTCCCAAGTGAGGAATAAAAAAAAGAGAAAGGCCGTAAAAAAAAGAAGGCCCAAAAAATGAGAGAAAAAGAGAGAAGGACAATGTTACTATCCTTTGCCACACTTGGGCTTCAAAGTAGCACAATAATCATCATGATAGAGAGTCTCTTGTTTTGTCACTTTCATATACTAGTGGGAATTTTTCATTGTAGAACTTGGCTTGTATATTCCAACGATGGGCTTCCTTAAATGCCCTAGGTCTTCGTGAGCAAGCAAGTTGGATGCACAACGACTTAGTTTCTTTTGTTGAGCTTTCATACATTTATATCTCTAGTGCATCCGTTGCATGGTAATCCCTTGCATTAACATCAATCGATGGGCATCTCCATAGCTCATTGATTAGCATCAATGATGTGAGACTTTCTCCTTTTTTGTCTTCTCCATAACCCCCATCATCATATTCTATTCCTTCCATAGTGTTATATCCATGGCTCGCGCTCATGTATTGCGTGAAGGTTTATAAGTATGAGATTACTAGATTATGAAACAATTTCTTGGCTTGTCATCGAGGTTGTGCATGATGAGAGCATTCTTGTGTGACGTAAATGGAGCAGGACTAAACTATATGATTTTGTAGGGATGAACTTTCTTTGTCCATGTTATTTTGAGAATACATAATTGCTTAGTTAGTATGCTTGAAGTATTATTATTGTTATGTCAATATGAACTTTTGTCTTGAATCTTTCGGATCTGAATATTCATATCAGTATTGAGAAGAATTACAATGAAATTATGCCAACTAGCATTCCACATCAAAAATTATCTTTTTTATCATTTACATACTCGAGGACGAGCATGAATTAAGCTTGGGGATGCTTGATACGTGTCCAACGTATCTATGATTTTTGATTGCTCCATGCTATATTATCTACTCTTTTGGGCAATATTGGGCTTTATTATCCACTTTTATATTATTTTTGGGACTAACCTATTAACCGGAGGCCCAGTCCAGATTTTTTGTTTTATGCCTATTTCAGTGTTTCAAAGAAAAGGAATATCAAACGGAGTCGAAATGGAACGAAATCAACTGGAGAAGTTATTTTTGGAAGGGAAAGCTACCGGATGGACTTGGACCCCGTGTCAGGAGCCAAGGGAGGTGCTCACGAGGGTGGAGGGAGCGCCGAACCCCCCCTGGGGTGCGCCCCCTGCCTCATGGGGCCGCCGAAGCTCCACCGACGTACTTCCTGCACCCATTTATACTCACGTACCCTAAAACTTCCAGATCAGAGATTAGATCGGGAGTTCCGCCGCCGCAAGCCTCTGTAGCCACCAAAAACCTCTCGGGACCCTGTTCCGGCACCCTGACGGAGGGGGGGAACCTTCACTGGTGGCCATCTTCATCATCCTGGCGCTCTCCATGACGAGGAGGGAGTAGTTCACCCTCGGGGCTGAGGGTATGTACCAGTAGCTATGTGTTTGATCTCTCTCTATCTCTCTCTCTCTCTCTCTCTCTCTCTCTCTCTCTCTCTCTCTCTCTCTCTCTCTCTCGTGTTCTTGATTTGGCACGATCTTGCTGTATCGCGAGCTTTGCTATTATAGTTGGATCTTATGTTTCTTCTCCCCCTGTTCTCTCTTGTAATGGATTGAGTTTTCCCTTGAAGTAATCTTATCAGATTGAGTCTTTAAAGATTTGAGAACACTTGATGTATGTCTTGTCGTGCTTATCTGTGGTAACAATGGGATATCACATGCCACTTGATGTATGTTTTGGTGATCAACTTGCGGGTTCCGCCCATGAACCTATGCATAGGGGTTGGCGCACGTTTTCGTCATGATTCTCTGGTAGAAACTTTGGGCACTCTTTGAGGTTCCATGTGTTGGTTTGAGTAGATGAATTGAGATTGTGTGATGCATATTGTATAATCATGCCCACGGATACTTGAGGTGACATTGGATTATCTAAGTGACATTAGGGATTTTAGTTGATTTGTGTCTGAAGGTGTTATTCTAGTACGAACTCTAGGGCTGTTTGTGACACTTATAGGAATAGCCCAACGGATTGATTGGAAATAATAACTTTGAGGTGGTTTCTTACCCTACCATAGTCTGTTTGTTTGTTCTCCGCTATTAGTGACTTTTGAGTGACTCTTTGTTGCATGTTGAGGGATAGCTTTATGATCCAACTACGTTATTATTGTTGAGAGGACTTGCACTAGTGAAAGTATGAACCCTAGGCCTTGTTTCCTAGCATTGCAATACCGTTTACGCTCACTTTTACCACTTTTCACCTTGCTGTTTTTTTTATTTTAAGTTTACAAAAACCTATATCTACCATCCATATTGCACTTGTATGACCATCTCTTCACCGAACTAGTGCACATATACAATTTACCATTGTATTGGGTGTGTTGGGGACACAAGAGACTCTTTGTTATTTGGTTGCAGGGTTGTTTGAGAGAGACCATCTTCATCCTACGCCTCCCATGGATTGATAAACCTTAGGTCATCCACTTGAGTGAAATTTGATACTGTCCTACAAACCTCTGCACTTGGAGGCCCAACAATGTCTACAAGAAAAAGGTTGTGTAGTAGACATCATGGCGCAGACCGGGGGAGCCAGTGATGAGCACCCGATCATGGAGAAGGGCAGCGGCGATGTCGCCATGTCGGACGTAATCGTGCCCCCGCCACCACCTTCTGAGGAGGCGCGAGACAAACAGTCGGCCGACCCGCCGGCGCCACCAGCCGGAGACGAGCTGGTGACGGGCCCGACTCCCGAGGTCCGCACACCCTTACGCCGCCGGATTGCGAAGGCAGCCTCAGCGCCACGCCCGCTGGAGACCGGCGCCGCAAGCTCTTCGATCCCGGGCGCCAAGGCGATCAGCGCCGCGCCTATTGAGTGGGTGCGGGGAGGTGGGACGGGCCCTCTGAACAAGGCGATCCTGGACGTTCAGGCCAAGCTCCGCGTCAAGGCCGACGCTCTCAAGCACTGCAACAAGGCGTTCCTGGAGTCGCGAGAAGCTATACGGGTATGCTTCTTGCTTCTTTGTTTTTAATTCTTGTATTGCTTCATGGACGGGCCCTTAGGTGTATGTAGCGACCCGGCCCGAATGGATCAAGTCTCTGTGCTGAAGTGTCATCCCTGGATCGGTATGATGACACACACAGTACTCGAAGGATTTATAACAGAGGTAAATCACATGTATAAAGTAACGTAAATACTATTACCTCAATCCAATATAGCAGAAGCAACAAGGTTGTGGATTCCCATCAACACCAATGGCAAAGTTGAGTGTAGAAATCGTAACCCTAACGTATCACTTACTCGTCGTAAGAAACCTGCAACATGAGACGTTGCAGCCCGAAACGGGTCAGTACATAGAATGCACTGGCAAATTCACACCATAGAAAAAATGATGAACAGTGGCTATCACTACATGCATATATGGCTGGTGGAAAAGCTCTATGGTTACAGTTTTGCGAAAAGCCAATTTTTCCCTACTGCAAAGGAATAAATTTATTTAACTCTCATGGTGGTTGTTAAACATTGAGAATGGTTGACAGCATTCACAATCCCAATTAAGCATCATCATTAAAACCCAACAAAATTAACTAAAGTAACGTGATGAGATGAACAGTATAATCCAAGAACTAGATACTCAAGATTGTCCATAACCGGGGACACAGCTAACCATGATTAGATTGTACACTCTACAGAGGTTTGCGCACTTTTCCCCACAAGACTCGATCGCCTCCGTTTGATTTTCTTGCACTACATGGTGTTTGAGAAACGGGTGACCGAGACATAGTCTTTCAGAAGCGCTAGCACCTTACGTTGGATAGACCGGTACACCTACTTTCCCCTACATCTGCTAGTCTACCCTGTAAGAGTTTGCACGACTTAATCAACTATGCCAGAGCCCATAATGGCTTGTGGCTGCACACGGAAGTTTCTAGTTTGAATAATCTCATGATCCCTTTGAGCCTGGGTGGCGGTCCATAAAAAAACAGGCAATCCTGGAGTACCCAGGTACCTAGACAGGCAATCCTGCAATACCCAGGTACCTCAATCCACCCAGATGTGTGTTTAAGTTGCCACCTTAAATAAACCATTAATTAACAATCTCACATCTGTCATGGATACTCTCAAAACCCAATCCACGTCTCTACCGTAATCAAGCAATAGTAACCACACATAAGCAATCACTCAAAAAATCAGAAAGAACGAAGAACGATTCGGAAAACAACGAAATCAAGCAAATAACTCTTGCAACATAAAACAATTTCTAACAGTACCAAAATTATTTGAATTTGGCCTTATCAAAAAATTTAGTTCAAGAGCTTCAATTTGCAAAAAGAATCTACTAAATCGGAGTTATAAAACTCAAGTTATGATCAAACGAAGTTTGAATTCAAATCTGGTCTAGTTCAAATTTTAAATTTTGAAAAACATGTTTGAGTCGGATTACTGGATAGAGGGGATCATAACGAAGAAGTGGGTGTTGGTTTCATTGAATTTGGATAAACGAGTAAAAAGTTATAGTCGTTTGAAAACCAGGGTTGATCTGCAAAGAAAATATTCACAGATGGGTCCCTGGCCGAAAATAAAAGAAAAGAAAATCCTATCGAACGAACGTTCGCTACTGAACGCTAAAGAACGAAAACCGTTCGCTACAGAAACCTAACTAACGAACGCTAGCAAAATAACCAAAACCTAATTAATAGACCGATCTATATATAAATAAAAACGACGAAAATCGGGGCGGTTTAAATTGGACTTATACCGGTTCGAAGGAAAATAAACCGACGGCGGTGGTGGTTACTCCGGCGAGGCGGCGCGGCTCCGGCGAGGTGCGGGCGACGGCGGCTGGGCGGGGCGACGCTGCGGGAGGGGCGGCGCGGCGCGGTGGTGGGGCTGTGCGGGCAAGGCGGCGGCGGCGGTGAGGCGCGGCTACGGCCAAGGGCGGCGGTGAGATGCGTGCGGCATCGGCGGCTAGATGCGGCAACGCGGAGCGAAGGGAGAGAGAGGCGGGGCCCGGCGGTGGATTTATAGTAGGAGGGGAGGCGGCGCGATGCGTGGGGAAGGGGCAAGGCGGCGGAGTACTCCGGGCGGCGTACGGCGGCGGCGAGGCGTGCGGCTGCGGGAGTCCGTCCCGAGCTCGGGGATGAGCGGGGCGCGGCGCTGGGCTGGGCCGGCTGGCTGGGCTTCGGCCCAGTTGGCCCGCGGAGCAGGGAAGTTTTTTAAAAAAAACATTTATCTGCACAAACTAAAATAAAACTAAATAAACAGAAATATTATATAGGCATATAATATACCAAAATTTGCAGAAAAGGATTTTCTACAACGTGGACATTTTTCTAGCATTAAATAAAATACAAACAAATTTAGATAATTCAAAGAGTGCTACCGGTCTAATAAAATCCTATAAAAATCATTTTAAAAATACCAAAATGATTTCAATTTTATTTCTCTCCCATTTTCTGTTGTAGGGAATCATGTTACCCTAATTTCCATACATTTTATTTTGGGAGAAAAATAATTTGAATAAAACTCAAATAACCCAATATTGACAATAAATTCAAATGGATTTTAAATTTGAGTTTCTTTGAAACTCCCGACTCCTATATCATATAATTTGAAGAAGTTATTTTATCTTCTCTCGTGAAAATCATTGAGTTGCATAAAGTTTCAGAATTTGAAAATATTCTCAAATGAAATTCAAATATTTTCAACACCCCTTGTCATTTAAATATATTAAAGAAGTCATGTCAAATTCTCTCGAGGGTTTTGTGATGAAAAGTATTTGAATTCATGGAGAGCAAAAAACCAAAAATGAAAGTTTAGGAAAGTACTTTTATTCCTTCTCATTTAACTTTCAAAAAGTTGCGAATTTCAATCAATCAATCACACAACAATCAAGCAGTCAGTCAAATCTATCTATTTATTATAATATTCCAAAATTTAGAATTTTGGGATGTTACAGTGTAGTCCCAGAATTTCGGACCGGCTGCTGAGCAGGCGGCTCGGAACTTTAATTGGCAGGCTCCGGGTACTAATATTGTCTGATATCTTTGCTGCAGGATTATCATAACCTCTGTGCAGCCGCCTTCAACTCCAAAGTCCAGGAGTTGGATCAACGGGCCGTCGACTTGTCGGAGAGCTGGAGTAAGTCTTTTTCTTTCTCCGTGGGGGCGCGCTGGCGCACCCGCGGGCTGTAGTCCCCGAGATTCGGGCTGACTGCTGAGCAGTCGGGCCGGATCTTCCTAGAAACTGCTCTTCTTTTTTGTTGACATTTGATAGCTTCTTTCTCCGCGGGGGGCGCGCTGGCGCACCCGCCAGCTGTAGTCCCCGAGATTTGGGCCGACTGCTGAGCAGTCGGGCCGGATCTTCCTGGCAACTTCATCTTTCTTTGTTGATTTTTGATGTCTTTTCCTTCTTTTGTTTTCGTAGAGGCCAACGCCACCCTGCAGCAGCAGCTGGGCGAAGCCAACACCGTGTTGCGTGCCAAGGAGGCGGACTGCAACAAGCTGGCCGAGGAGTGTGACTGGTTGGTCACGCAACTAGCAGAGCACGTGGAGCTTCTCAAAAAGGCCCAGAAG
The DNA here is from genome assembly GCA_032464435.1 of Aegilops umbellulata. NCBI lineage: Eukaryota > Viridiplantae > Streptophyta > Magnoliopsida > Poales > Poaceae > Aegilops > Aegilops umbellulata. Next base: position 606,596,221 of record CP136058.1, read on the forward strand.
GAGGCGGAGGACAAGGAGACCAGCCTCCTTGCTGAGTTCGCGGTCGAGCTCTCTGCGAGGACCGACAAGGCTGCAATGCTGACTGCCGTCTTCGGCGAGATTGAAGACATGGTCGACGGTAAGCTATCTTCTATACTCTTTGTTCAAGTCGCCGGCTTCTGATCGAGCCGACTTCTTGTTTCTGACCTGACTCTTTTGCTTTTTCGTCCGAGCAGACTTCTTCCCAGGTCACTCTGGTGCTGCCAACTAGGCTATCGAGGCCGATCGCAAAGGACAGAGGGCAGAAGGCGAGCAGATCGCTGCCGACGCCCCACGCACTCTTAGCGAGCGACTTCTCAGCATCTAGGCTCGTCTTCGGCCGGCTCATCGGATGATGCGCCGCCTTCAACGTGTCGGCGCCCAGGAGATCGCCGCCCTGTGGCCAGACATGCCGGCTCCGCGCACACCCAGCCGGACTGCCGACTGGATGGAGGTGGCCGCCGGCCGCCTTGAGGCGTGGAAGGGCTCCTCGGCCCGGGCCGGGGCACACCGGGCCTTGGAGTTCGTCAAGGCGTGGTACCCAGGGCTAGATCTAGCCCAGTTGACCACGTTTCGACTGGAATCCCAGGAGGAGCTAGTGGCGGTGGAGGATGATCTTGTCAAGCGGTCAGCGGCAATCGCCGAGTACACCAACACCAGCATCTTCGTCCCGGAGCTGGCCGAGAATGGTGCCGAGGCGCCACCAGAGTGGTTCGGGCTGAACCCGGTGGATGTCGAGGACTCGGCCGAGGTGATCGACTCCAGCGACGAGGGACAAGACGAAGAGGAGGAGGAAGGTGAAGAGGAGGCGCCAAAGGTCGGAGCGGATCGCCAGCCTCAACTCGATCGCGCCTCCAGCAACGAGCCACGCCCGAGCAAGCTGGCTGCTGCTGAAGGCGGCCGAGCAGAGACCGACCAGCCGGCCACTCACCCAGCTGGCACCATCGACTCCACCATTCCGCCGAACCCGTCTGCTGCTTCCTAGGCTGCCATTTTACCTTTGTTTCTTCTTGCTTATCGGTCTCGACAAACTTCGTTAATTTTGCACAATTCCACCCGCGGGGTGTATTTCAAACTCTTGTTGGATGTCGGCCAAGGGCATTTTGATGTGTAAATATTTTAGCCGAGTTCTATCTTTCCTTGGTTTCTGCTCTTTGGCCTTTTTCCTTTGCCGCCTTCCCTCGGTTGTTGTCTTGCCAGCCAAACAGCCGCTCTGCGGACTGTGGCTGGGTCAAGTACTTAGCCACTTTCGTCGAGGCAAGTACTTAGCCGATTAGAGTTTTCTAGTAAGTTAAGTAGAAACCGGCCGGCCGGCTGCTTGACAGCCGGTCGGTGAGGCAGGAAGCCGGCTTGGACTATGTGTATGCTTTGGGTCCTTGCCATTTTTCATGCAGACACCCTTTCTGCCTTAACTCCTGCTGACCAACTAGTCGCTCCACGAGTTGCGGCTTCTGGTAGGAGAGAGCTTAGGTGCCAACACATTACTTGTCCGGCTGCAGGAAGCATTTCATAGTACAAGGTAGCAAGTCCCCGGGTCGACTGGTCGAACCCGGTGCCAGACGGACTAATGAACTAACACAAATGACAGGCGTCATACTTATCATATAGATTTAAGAGGGCAGTCCCCGAGCTCTTCCCGAGGGACCCAGAGTCTTCGTACTTAATACAAAAGTTGGCCTGGTACATCTCTTTTGCATGCTCGAGGCTACATCTCCAACGTATCTATAATTTTTTATTGCTCCATGCTATATTATCTACTGTTTTAGGCAATATTGGGCTTTATTATCCACTTTTATATTATTTTTGGGACTAACCTATTAACCGGAGGCCCAGCCCAGATTTGTTGTTTTATGCCTATTTCAGTGTTTCGAGGAAAAGGAATATCAGACGGAGTCAAAACGGAACGAAATCAACTGGAGAAGTTATTTTTGGAAGGAAACCTACCTGATAGACTTGGACTCTACATCAGAAGATACAAGAGCTGGCCACGAGGGTAGGGGTGCGCCCACCCCACTAGGGCGCACCCCCTTGCCTCGTGGGGCCCCCGCAGCTCCACCGACGTACCCCCTGCACCCATATATACCAAAGTACCCTAAAACTTCCAGAACAGAGATTAGATCGGGAGTTCCGCCGCCGCAAGCCTCTGTAGCCACCAAAAACCCAATCAGGACCCTGTTCCGGCACCCTGCCGGAGGGGGGGAACCCTCACCGGTGGCCGTCTTCATCATCCCGGCGCTCTCCATGACGAGGAGGGAGTAGTTCACCCTCGGGGCTGAGGGTATGTACCAGTAGCTATGTGTTTGATCTCTCTCTCTCTCTCTCTCTCGTGTTCTTGATTTGGCACGATCTTGATGTATCGCCAGCTTTGCTATTATAGTTGGATCTTATGTTTCTTCTCCCCCTCTTCTCTCTTGTAATGGATTGAGTTTTCCCTTTGAATTTATCCTATTGGACTGAGTCTTTAAAGATTTGAGAACACTTGATGTATGTCTTGCGTGGGATAACCGTGGTGACAATGGGTTATTCTATTGATCCACTTGATGTATGTTTTGGTGATCAACTTGCGGGTTTCGTGACATTTGGAACCTATGCATAGGGGTTGGCACACGTTTTCGTCGTGATTCTCCGGTAGAAACTTTGGGCACTCTTTGAGGTTCTATGTGTTGGTTTGAGTAGATGAATTGAGATTGTGTGATGCATATCGAAAAATCATGCCCACGGATACTTGAGGTGACATTGGAGTATCTAGGTGACATTAGGGTTTTGCTTGATTTGTGTCTTAAGGTGTTATTCTAGGACGAACTCTAGGGCTATTTGTGACACTTATAGGAATAGCCCAACGGATTGATTGGAAAGAATAACTTTGAGGTGGTTTCGTACCCTACCATAATATCTTCGTTTGTTCTCCGCTATTAGTGACTTTGGAGTGACTCTTTGTTGCATGTTGAGGGATAGTTATATGATCCAACTATGTTATTATTGTTGAGAGAACTTGCACTAGTGAAAGTATGAACCCTAGGCCTTGTTTCCTATCATTGCAATACCGTTTACGCTCACTTTTACCGCTCTCTACCTTGCTGTTTTCATATTTTCAGTTTACAAAAACCTATATCTACCGTCCATATTGCACTTGTATCACCATCTCTTCGCCAAACTAGTGCACCTATACAATTTACCATTGTATTGGGTGTGTTGGGGGCACAAGAGACTCTTTGTTATTTGGTTGCAGGGTTGCTTAAGAGAGACCATCTTTATCCTACGCCTCCCATGGATTGATAAACCTTAGGTCATCCACTTGAGGGAAATTTGCTACTGTCCTACAAACCTCTGCACTTAGAGGCCCAACAACGTCTACAAGAAGAAGGTTGTGTAGTAGACATCAAGCTCTTTTCTGGCGCCGTTGCCGGGGAGGCTAGGTAAGTGAAGGTATATCTTTAGATCTTGCAATCGAATCTTTTTGTTTCTTGTTTTAGCACTAGTCTAGTTTATACAAGAAAATTACAAAAAAATGGAATGGAGTTTGTCTCACACGCTTCATGTTTTTAATATCTTTCGTGAGTATGAGGGAAAGGAAAATTGTGCCAAAGTGTTAGAAGAAGAATGCATTAAAATATTTGGCACCAAATCTTTGAATGATGAGCATGATTGCAATGTTGTTAGTATGAAATAATTGAATATCCATGGTACTAATGATGATTGCACTAGTTATGATGAAACTGCCTCCTATAAACATGTCAATTTTTGTGGAGTAAATTGGGTTTCCAAGGACACACCAAATAGGGAAGATAGATATTGCAAGAGGCATAAGTACTTAGAAACCAAATTGTTGCAAGAAAGGCTAGAAGTATGTGCTAAAAATTTATTTTTTATTAGCCATACTTGTGAACTTTGCAATGAACGTGATCATTTTAGTACCCAAGGCAAATTGTTTCATGATTGTATCGTGTCCAAAAATTGTGATGACTTGATTACCCTTGCACATCATAATGAACGTAGTTTGCTCTTGGGTTATGAAGAAATAAAACCTATAACTAAGATTATTCCAGAATTTGCCCTTGATAGAATTCTTCACTTTGATCTAGAATAAATTTATATGTATTGTGCGGTGAATTGCATTGAAAATCCTTATATTGCCAATTACATAAAGAAAAGAAAACAAATAGAAGATGAAGAGAATACTAATGAAAGGGAAGAGACTTCCCACTATCCTCCTATTATTTCTTATGATGGATCAGGTAACGTGGAGGAGCCTTCTATTCAACCAATCTCATTAATAAGGAGCCCCAAAAAGAGGATTGAACCCACACATGATGTGGTGAAGAAGAAGAAAAGAAAAAGAAAGAGAGGTAAAAAGGTATCTCTCCCAAATAAAGTTGCCCCTATTATTGTTGTGCCTCATGAAAATGAAGAGGATACACTTGATCATGATCTCGTTATGCCTATTTCTTGTTGTGATGATTATGATTGGGAAGATAATGATACTTCTTATGATCTTGAAAATATTTTTTGCACTTGCTTGAAAGAATATAATAATTGCTATACTATTGGTGCTATCCATGCTATTAATGATGAGAGTGATTATGATTGGGAAGCTATGTTTGATGAGGATGACATATTTGAGAATATATTTGATGAAATTAATGTTTGTCCCAAGCTTGGGGATGCTATGTTTAATAATGATCATATTTTTATCCTCTCAAGTTTTGATATGCAAAGTTGTTATGATGATTGCATGACTTCTACCTATGATGATTATATTGATGAAAGTGGGTTTGGAAGGGTGTCAACTTTAGGAAGTAGTGATCCCACAATACTGGAGGATGTTGAATCTTATAATATCTATGAAAGTGGATTTGGAGAGGTCATGACTTTATTTAGTGATGTATCCACTATTTCGGAAGAGGTTTCAATCGATTATGATGAGAACAAAGTTGCTACTTATGATGATTATTGTGATAAAACTTATGCTATAAAAAGTAGTGAGTGATTATATTTATAAAACTTGTCATGATTATGAGTAACCTTTCTCTGAACATTACTCCTTTAAAGTGTAAACAATTTATAGTATTCAAGTCTCTTATGATACTCCCACTATCCCGAATGAGAAGAATTTCGCTTATGTGGAGAGTAATAAAATTTCTATGCTTGTAGATCATGAAAAGAATGCTTTAGGTTCTGGTTATATTGTTGAATTCATTCATGATGCTACTGAAAATTATTATGAGGGAGGAACATATGCTTGTAGGAATTGCAATAATATCAAGTTTCCTCTCTATGTGCTTAAAGTTTTGAAGTTATGCTTGTTTTACCTTCCTATGCAAGTTGATTATTGTTCCCATAAGTTGTTTGCTCACAAAATTCCTATCCATAGGAAGTCGGTTAGACTTAAATGTGCTAGTCATATTCTTCATGTTGCTCTCTTTATGTTTCAGTTCTTATCTTTTATGTGAGCATCATTGAAATCATCATGCCTAGCTAGGGGTGTTAAACGATAGCGCTTCTTGGGAGGCAACCCAATTTTATTTTAGTTTCTTGCTTTTTGGTTATGTTTAGGAATAAATAATCCATATAGCCTCTGTTTAGATGTGGTTTTATGTTTTAATTAGTGTTTGTGCCAAGTAGAACCTTTGGGAAGACTTGGGTGAAGTCTTTATGATCATGCTGTAAAAAACAGAAACTTTAGCGCTCACGGGATTAGCTAGAACTGTTTGCTGGAGAGTATTATTTAGTTGATTATTTTTGAAGATGATTACTAGACAAATTCCTCAGGTCCACCAATTTATTTTAGAATTTTTGGAGTTCCAGAAGTTTGCGTTAGTTATAGATTACTACAGACTGTTCTATTTTTGACAGATTCTGTTTTTCGTGTGTTGTTTCCTTATTTTGATGAATCTATGGCTAGTAAAATCGTTTATAATCCATAGAGAAGTTGGAATACAGTAGGTTCAACACCAATATAAATTAAGAATGATCTCATTACAGTACCATGAAGTGGTGTTTTGTTTTCTTTCACTAACGGAGCTCACGAGTTTTCTGTTAAGTTTTGTGTTGTGAAGTTTTCAGGTTTTGGGTAAAGATTCGATGGACTATGGAATAAGGAGTGGCAAGAGCCTAAGCTTGGGGATGCCCAAGGCACCCCAAGGTAATATTCAAGGATAACTAAGCTTCTAAGCTTGGGGATGCCCCGGAAGGCATCCCCTCTTTCGTCTTCGTTCATCGGTAACTTTACTTGGAGCTATATTTTTATTCACCACATGATATGTGTTTTGCTAGGAGCGTCATTTTATTTTCTTTAGCCTTGCTTGCTGTTTGAATAAAGTATCAAGATTTGAAATCCTTAAATGTCAGAGAGTCTTCACATAGTTACATAATTATTCAACTACTCAATGATCTTCACTTATATCTTTCGGAGTAGTTTGTTGTCTGCTCTAGTGCTTCACTTATATATTTTTGAGCACGTTGGTAGTTTTATTTTTAAGAAATAGATGAACTCTCGTGCTTCACTTATATTATTTTGAGAGTCTTAAATATCATGGTAATTTGCTTAAAATCCTAATATGCTAAGCATAAAAGATTTGTAAAAATTCTTATGAGTGTGTTGAATACTAAGAGAAGTTTGATGATTGATGATTGTTTTGAGATATGGAGGTAGTGATATCAAAGTTGTGCTAGTTGAGTAGTTCACTACTAGGGAAAACCCTAGCAGTAGCGCTGGTTTTGTGCTCTCTAGTAGTGCGGGTGGGCGCGCTACTAATAAGGCGCTACAGCTATTGCTTAGCAGTAACGCGCGCCCGCACGCGCTACTGCTAGGACAAGTAGCTGCAACGTTTGTTGAATCCCACGCTACTGCTAATGAAACTACTAGCAGCGCATTTTCTGTCCATCGCTACTAGTATTCTTTTTATTTTTTTATTTTTAGTGTATTTATGCGTCGTCGTACAAATATTGGTACAATACCAGTTATGAGGTTTATATCATTATGTCCATAACAGTGTGTCAAATGAAGGTGGATTAGTTTCAGGTGGAGGCAATATGTGGTGCATGTCAAAAGTATACTACAAATCCAAACTTGATCTAGTTTGGACTAGTAGTACTTTCGATGTGCACCACATGTTGCCTCCACTTGAATCTAATCCGCCAACACAAGCTATTTAATCATCATCATAGTCATTACCACCAACATTAGCTATTGAATCATCATAGTCATAGTGTAGCACACATCATCATCTTCAAACTCTCATTCTAGCTAGCTAATCACCACCAACACTAGCTAATAATAATCATCTTAGTCATTACCACCAACACTAGCTATTTTATCATCATAGTAATAGTGTAGCACATCATCATCCTCAAACTCATTTCTAGCTAGCTAATCACTCCTGCTGCTCTCTCTTAGGTAAAATAACATAAAACATGTGTAGCTCTCCTATTTGATCAAATTGGAGCATGCAGATGAACATGTCTCCTAATTGTGGGTAGCACATCTGTTTGCTGCCCCCTATTACTTCTCTGCGCTCCCCCATCACATATTTGGTCCAGTCTTGCACTATTAAGCACCCATCGCTGATCTTGAATGCACTAAAGTAACATGTAGGATATCTTGGCCGTAAGCTAATAATACCCATGGTACCTTTACTCTCGATCCCATAAGGCACAACATTCATCGGGAGTCCCTGTTGAAGAACATCGTATGGTAACATACTTAGCAATGAAGTTTAGCTCCACAAATAATGTATGGAAAACATGCACTAAGGACAAATAGTAAAAATCTTACCATCCTTCCTAAATAGATGTGACCGTAGTTCATTACGAACACTATTGGTCGCATGTTTTCAGTACTAACATTTCTAAGTGCAGGAAGAAAATTTGTCTTGACAGTATCAAGATCCTCAAGCCATGAAACATAATGACTTAGCTCCTCGCAGTTTAGTTCAGCCCCGGGACAGTAGTAGGTCCTGTCTACCAAGCGCTGGACATGTTTGCTTGCACCGAAATAAGCTGACAATACATATTAGTTGTCAACTATTTTTGAATAAACAATATCAAAGACATAAATATGGTTGAGAAACTTACATAATGGTGTAACTGGAGGCATCAGCACATCGACCCAGATGTCGGTATTACCTTCAATATCATCTTCCGGACGAATATCAAAGGTGATAACCATATGAGGCTCAAATGCATAAGTCTTGCATAGTGCTCGCCACGTTTTGCATCTAAAATAGGTGTAGTCGTCTGAATTGTATAATTTTGCATGGAAAATATAACCATGCTCGGTCTTCAAGTAAACTTTCTTTACCTCCATAGTATGACTGAAACCTATCTTATCCAATACAAAAACTCTTGCATGGCAGGGGATACGCTAGTAGAATAGTAAAAAAAATATAAGTTGAAGCAAATGAAGCAGATGTCATGCTTAATTACTAAAAAAGACTTGTCATTGTGACTTACTGTATCCACTTCGAAGTTCTGGTCCAGCTTGATGCTGAAGTGCCTATCATCATCTAGGAAGATTCTGTCGCACAGGCCGCGCTCGTCTTCGCAGTATTTGCAAATACCGAAATCCTTTTCATCGTCAAACATTTCCTATGTTCATAGTTAAAACATTAACTGAAAATCGATCGAAGACAACTACCAGGATACTCAACACACAAATCCGGGGCACTCGATATTTCCTACATATTCTGGCAAAAGTCATGCCAAAATTCACGGAAAAATACGGCATGACCTTTGCTAAAATAGGACATATCGAGCGCCTGAAATTTGCCGGAACGGAAACGAGTCAACACTCCGGCAAAACATAGGCCACTCGGAGGTGTAACCTGCAAACATGACCGGCCACTTGGATATTGAGCAACACAAGATATACATTTCAAAATATCTTATAGGACTCAAATTAGCATGCATTCAATAAGCAAAAGTAAATCATCTCATGCGTCCGTACATCGTCGAATATTATCACTAATACATCCCGAATAGTGTCATACATATAACATCACTAGTACAACTAAAACCCTAGCACACAATGGGTATTGGCGCGGGTGGTGGACACCCACAAAGAAGGAACCATCACGGGATCATAGCTGCAGTGAGATCACTAGAGAACCTGCCAGGTATTAGAGAACCTGTGCTCCAACGCAAACAAGTAGCAACGGACGTGCGCGTCCTCCTCACTGACACGGTGACGCACCACCTCTGCGGACTCCTCGAGCCTCTGGACCGTCACTGGCCCACGCGACCGGCACCAAAGAAGGTTCGGGTCAACGACAGGCTGGCTCCTCACCAACCTGCGCCCCCCGGTTGGTAGCGCCTCCCAGTACCACCCTGGTGGAGCCCAGTCCCGGACATGGCCCATCTGGTCAAGCAGGTGTCGTCCTCCGCCGACTCGACGACGAGGATGCGGGATAGGCATCGTCCATGTCGATGCGAGAAAAATTGCTTTAACTAAAAGAATAGCAACAAGTTCTTACTAACGAGTTCTATTAATTCAATTAGTTCTTACTAAAAATAAACTTACTATAAATAAAAATAAACTAATACCTAATTAGTACCTAGTTCTTACTAACTAATTAGTACCTAGGAACTAGTGCCCTAATTACCATATAAGTAATTAACTAACTAGCACTAAAAATAGCCTAGGGTTCATACTAACTAGCACTAAATAGCTAGGGTTCATACTAAGCAGAGAAGAGGGATCAGAAGGGGAGAGTGCTTATAGAGGGCGGGGAGAGAGATGGGGTCGGGGGAGACGGCGGCACTGAGGCGCGGCGAGGCGGGGTCGGGGGAGACGACGGCGAGGCGGGGTCGGGGGAGACGGCGGCGAGGCAGGGTCGGGGGAGACGGCGGCGAGGCGGGGTCGGGGGAGATGGAGGCGAGGCGAGGTCGGGGGAGACGGCGGCAAGGCGGAGGCGAGGCGCGGTCAGGGGAGACGGCGGCGAGGCAGGGTCGGGGGAGATGGCGGCAAGGCGGAGGCGACGAGGAATAGTAGAGGAGAATTGGGGGAGGAAGCAGAGGAGAGGGAATCAGGCCGCGCGGGGGGTTAGGTGAAAATAGCTTTAATAGTAGCGTGGGGAGGCAAAACGCGTTGCTGCTAAAATCCGTAGTAGTAGCGCTGTCCGTAGAAGGGCGCTACTACTATACCTAGCACGTCGGGAACGGTGTGGCTATTATAGTAGTAGCGCGTTCTTTTCCTGCCACGCTACTGCTAAGCGGGTAGCAGTAGCGCCATTCTACCAGACGTGCTACTGCTAAGAAGCAGTAGCGCCTCATTTTAACAAGCGCTGCTGGTAACATTCTGTGTATAAGGTTTTCCCTAGTAGTGGTTGTGAATTTGAGAAATGCTTGCGTTGAAGCTTGCAAGTCCCGTAGCATGCACGTATGGTAAACGTTATGTAACAAATTTGAAACATGAGGTGTTATTTGATTGTCCTCCTTATGAGTGGCGGTCAGGGACGAGCCATGGTCTTTTGCTACCAATCTATCCCCCTAGGAGCATGCGCATAGTGCTTTGGTTTTTGATGGCTTGTAGATTTTTGCAATAAGTATGTGAGTTCTTTATGACTAATGTTGAGTCCATGGATTATGCGCGCTCTCACCCTTCCATCATTGCTAGCCTCTTCGGTACCGTGCATTGCTCTTTCACACATAAACCTCCCTAAATCTTCCTCAAAACAGCCACCATACCTACCTATTATGGCATTTCCATAGACATTCCGACATATATTTCCATGCAACTTTCCACCATTCCGTTCTTCATGACACATCCATCATTGTCATATTGCTTAGCATGATCATGTAGTTGACATAGTATACGTGGCAAATCCATCGTTCATAATTGTTTCATACATGTCACTCTTGATTCATTGCATATCCCAGTACACCGCCGGAGGCATTCATATAGAGTCATACTTTGTTCTAGTATCGAGTTGTAATCATTGAGTTGTAAATAAATAGAAGTGTGATCATCATCATTCAATAGAGCATTGTCCCAAAAAAGAGGCCAAAGAAAAAAAAGGAGGCCCCAAAAAAAGGGGCAATGCTACTATCCTTTTTTTCCACACTTGTGCTTCAAAGTAGCACCATGATATAGCGAGTCTCATATATTGTGCTTCAAAGTAGCACCATGTTCTTCATATAGAGAGTCTCTTGAGTTATCACTTTCATATACTAGTGGGAATTTTTCATTATAGAACTTGGCTTGTATATTCCAACAATGGGCCTCCTCAAGTGCCCTAGGTCTTCGTGAGCAAGCAAGTTGGATGCACACCCACTAGTTTCTTTTGTTGAGCTTTCATACATTTATAGCTCTAGTGCATCCGTTGCACGGCAATCACTACTCCTCGCATTAACATCAATCGATGGGCCTCTCCATAGCCCGTTGATTGTCCTCGTTGATGTGAGACTTTCTCCTTTTTTGTCTTCTCCACATAACCCCCATCATCATATTCTATTCCACCCATAGTGCTATATCCATGGCTTGCGCTCATGTATTGCGTGAAGGTTTATGAGTTTGAGATTGTTAAAGTATGAAACAATTGCTTGGCTTGTCATCGGGTTGTGCATGATGAGAGCATTCTTGTGTGACGAAAATGGAGCATGACTAAACTATATGATTTTGTAGGGATGAACTTTCTTTGGCCCTGTTATTTTGAGAAGTCATAATTGCTTTGTTAGTATGCTTGAAGTATTATTATTTTTATGTCATTATGACCTTTCGTCTTGAATCTTTTAGATATGAATATTTATACCACAAGTAAGAAGAATTACATTGAAATTATGCCAACTAGCATTCCACATAAAAAATTATCTTTTTTATCATTTACCTACTCGAGGACGAGCAGGAATTAAGCTTGGGGATGCTTGATACGTCTCCAACGTATCTATAATTTCTGATTGCTCCATGCTATATTATCTACTATTTTAGGCAATATTGGGCTTTATTAACCACTTTTATATTATTTTTGGGACTAACCTATTAACCGGAGGCCCAGACCAGATTTGTTGTTTTATGCCTATTTCACTGTTTTGAGGAAAAGGAATATCAGACGGAGTCAAAACGGAACGAAATCAACTGGAGAAGTTATTTTTGGAAGGAAACCTACCTGATAGACTTGGACTCTACATCAGAAGATACGAGAGCTGTCCACGAGGGTAGGGGCGCGCCCACCCCACTAGGGCGCGCCCCCCTGCCTCGTGGGGCCCCCGCAGCTCCACCGACGTACCCCCTGCACCCATATATACCAACGTACCCTAAAACTTCCAGAACAGATATTAGATCGGGAGTTCCGCCGCCGCAAGCCTCTGTAGCCACCAAAAACCCAATCAGGACCCTGTTCCGGCTCCCTGCCGGAGGGGGGGAACCCTCACCGGTGATCATCTTCATCATCCCGGCGCTCTCCATGACGAGGAGGGAGTAGTTCACCCTCGGGGCTGAGGGTATGTACCAGTAGCTATGTGTTATCTCTCTCTCTCTCTCTCTCTCTCGTGTTCTTGATTTGGCACGATCTTGATGTATCGCGAGCTTTGCTATTATAGTTGGATCTTATGTTTCTTCTCCCCCTCTTCTCTCTTGTAATGGATTGAGTTTTCCCTTTGAAGTTATCCTATTGGATTGAGTCTTTAAAGATTTGAGAACACATGATGTATGTCTTGCGTGGGATAACCGTGGTGACAATGGGTTATTCTATTGATCCACTTGATGTATGTTTTGGTGATGAACTTGCGGGTTTCGTGACATTGGGAACCTATGCATAGGGGTTGGCACACGTTTTCGTCGTGATTCTCCGGTAGAAACTTTGGGCACTCTTTGAGGTTCTATGTGTTGGTTTGAGTAGATGAATTGAGATTGTGTGATGCATATCGTATAATCGTGCCCACGGATACTTGAGGTGACATTAGGGTTTTGGTTGATTTGTGTCTTAAGGTGTTATTCTAGTACGAACTCTAGGGCTGTTTGTGACACTTATAGGAATAGCCCAATGGATTGATTGGAAAGAATAACTTTGAGGTGGTTTCGTACCCTACCATAATCTCTTCGTTTGTTCTCCGCTATTAGTGACTTTGGAGTGACTCTTTGTTGCATGTTGAGGGATAGTTATATGATCCAACTATGTTATTATTGTTGAGAGAACTTGCACTAGTGAAAGTATGAACCCTAGGCCTTGTTTCCTATCATTGCAATACCGTTTACGCTCACTTTTACCGCTCTCTACCTTGCTGTGTTTATATTTTCAGTTTACAAAAACCTATATCACCCGTCCATATTGCACTTGTATCACCATCTCTTCGCCAAACTAGTGCACCTATACAATTTACCATTGTATTGGGTGTGTTGGGGACACAAGAGACTCTTTGTTATTTGGTTGCAGGGTTGCTTGAGAGAGACCATCTTCATCCTACGCCTCCCAGGGATTGATAAACCTTAGGTCATCCACTTGAGAGAAATTTGCTACTGTCCTACAAACCTCTGCACTTGGAGGCCCAATAACGTCTACAAGAAGAAGGTTGTGTAGTAGACATCAGAGGCTTCTGAGCGTCGATGAGGTAGTAGGAGTCGTTGCCCAACACCTTGCTGATGATGAAGGGGCCTTCCCAAGGTGCCGAGAGCTTGTGTTGTCCAGCTGTTCGCTGGATCATCCGGAGCATGATGACCCACAAGTATAGGGGATCTATCGTAGTCCTTTCGATAAGTAAGAGTGTCGAACCCAACGAGGAGCAGAAGGAAATGATAAGCGGTTTTCAGCAAGGTATTCTCTGCAAGTACTGAAACAAGTGGTGATAGATAGTTTTGTGATAAGATAATTCGTAACGAGCAACAAGTACCAAAAGTAAATAAAGTGCAGCAAGATGTCCCAATCCTTTTTGTAGCAAAGGACAAGCCAGAACAAACTCTTATATAAGGAAAAGCGCTCCCGAGGACACATGGGAATTATCGTTAAGCTAGTTTTCATCACGTTCGTATGATTCACGTTCGGTACTTTGATAATTTGATATGTGGGTGGACCGGTGCTTGGGTGATGTTCTTACTTGAACAAGCATCCCACTTACGATTAACCTCTATTGAAAGCATCCGCAACTACAACAAAAGTATTAAGGTAAACCTAACCATAGCATGAAACATATGGATCCAAATCAGCCCCTTACGAAGCAACGCATAAACTAGGGTTTAAGCTTCTGTCACTCTAGCAACCCATCATCTACTTATTACTTCCCAATGCCTTCCTCTAGGCCCAAATAATGGTGAAGTGTTATGTAGTCGACGTTCACATAACACCACTAGAGGCTAGACAACATACATCTCATCAAAATATCGAACGAATACCAAATTCACATGACTACTAACAGCAAGACTTCTCCCTTGTCCTCAGGAACAAATGTAAATACTCACAAAGCATATTCATGTTCATAATCAGAGGGGTAATAATATGCATAAAGGATCTGAACATATGATCTTCCACCAAGTAAACCAACTAGCATCAACTACAAGGAGTAATCAACACTACTAGTAACCTACTAGCACCAATCCCGGACTTGGAGACAAGAATTGGATACAAGAGATGAACTAGGGTTTGGAGATGAGATGGTGCTGGTGAAGATGTTGATGGAGATTGCCCTCTCCCGATGAGAGGAGCGTTGGTGATGACGATGGCGATGATTTCCCCCTCCCGGAGGGAAGTATCCCCGGCAGAACAGCTCTGCCGGAGCCCTAGATTGGTTCCGCCAAGGTTCCGCCTCGTGGCGGCGGAGTTTCATCCCGAAAGTTTGCTTGCTATTTTTTTCTCATCGAAAGACTTCATATAGCAGAAGATGGACGTCGGAGAGCCACCAGGGGGCCCACGAGGTAGGGGGCACATCCTGGAGGGGGGCGCGCCCCCCACCCTCGTGGACAGGGTGTGGGCCCCCTGGCCTTCATCTTGGGCGATAATTTTTTATTATTTATTGTAAGATATTCTGTGGAGTTTCAGGACTTTTGGAGTTGCGCAGATTAGGCCTCTAATATTTGCTCCTTTTCCAGCCCAGAGTTCTAGCTGCCGGCATTCTCCCTCCTTATGTAAACCTTGTAAAATAAGAGAGAATAGCCATAAGTATTGTGACATAACGTGAAATAACAGCCCATAATGCAATAAATATCAATATAAAAGCATGATGCAAAATGGACGTATCAGAGCACAAAGTCTCCTTGGAAGGATCTTGGCTTGACCTTTCGGTTGTAGTATCGACGCAGGCTCTGTTGGTAGATGGTGGACCGGCTGAGTGCCAACAGCCGGCCCTCTTCCAGCAGATCGATGCCGTCTTGTCGTGTTTCTTCAGCCTCCTCTTCGGTGTACATGGTGACTCGAGGGGAGTCGAATTCTTTGTCCGTCAGGATGACGGCTTCGGCACCGTAGACGAGGAAGAAAGGCGTAAAGCCGGTTGACTTGTTCGGAGTTGTGCGTAGGCTCCAAAGGACGGCCGACAGCTCGTCGAGCCAACAGCCGGCCGGCCGCTCTAGAGGCTCGACCAGTCGGGGCTTGATGCCGGATAAGATGAGGTCGTTTGCTCCTCCACCTAGCCGTGTGACTGCGAATGGGCAACGGACGCTAGGTCCAGTCGGATGCCCTGCATCGCGCAGAAACGGGCCAAGGCGCCTTTGGCAAAGTTTGTGCCATTGTCGATGATGATGTTGTGTGGTATGCCATACCGGATGGTGATGTCGGAGATGAAAGTCACAGTAGTCGGACCATTCAACTTCTTAATTGGCTTTGCTTCTATCCACTTAGTGAACTTGTCCACCGCGACAAGTAGATGAGTCCTGCCGCCGCGTGCCATCTTGAATGGTCCCACCATGTCCAGGCCCAGATGGCAAAGGGCTAGGCAATGGGAATAGTCTTGAGTGCAGAAGCCGGCTGATGTGGCTTTGAACGAAACTTGTGGCACCCTTTGCATTTCTGGACCAATTCTTTGGCGTCTTCTAGAGCAGTCGGCCAGAAAAAACCGTGGCGGAAAGCTTTGGCCACGAGTGCTTTTGAAGCTGCGTGGTGACTGCACTCGCCTTGATGGATATCGTTGAGGATTGCTTGGCCTTGCTCCGGCTCTATGCAGCGCTAATAGACACCAGTGACGCTACGCCTCACAAGCTCTCTGTTGACTATGGTGTATGCTGCTGCCCGGCATTGCACTTGCCGGGTCAAGATCTCATCAGTCGGCAGCTCTTTGTTCACCAGAAAGTTGAGGATGGGTTGGGCCCATGCAGGTGCTGCAATTTCTTCGGTTGTTAGGACTGCTACTTGCACGAGGGTGGTTGGGCCGGGAGGCGGCGGGTCGGAGTCGGCATGCCGCTTGCTTAGTCGATGAAGTCCCCGGGCCGACTGCTGCAGTCCCCGGGTTGGGTTTTGAAGTCCCCGTGCCGGGTGCGGCTGCTGCAATCCCCGGGTCGCCTGCCCAATTCCCCGTGCCGGCTGCTGGGGTCCTCAAGTCGGATTCGACTGCTTCAGGAGGAGCCAGCACAAATATGGAATCCGACTCATGCGATGGCTTGACAAACGGCTTGAGGAGGCGTTGCAGGGCGACGCCGACTGGTATTGCTTGCCGGGTGGAGCCGATTCTTGCCAAGGCATCAGCTTGCTCATTGTCATTTCTTGGCACATGGAGGAACTCGCACCCTTCGAAGTATCCACTGAGTTGCTGTACGAGGAAGCGGTAGCTCGCAATGTTTGCATCCTTGGCGTCCCAGTCGCCTGACGACTGCTGGACCACCAAGTCGGAATCACCATAACACAGGATCTGGCAAATGTCGAGTTCCTTGGCAAGCCGAAGCCCGTGAATGAGTGCTTCGTACTCAGCGGTGTTGTTGGAGGTGGCAAAGTGGATTTTTAGCACATTATGAGCTTGTCTCCTTTGGGAGAGGTGAGGACGATGTCGGCTCCCAAACCGGTGCGCATCTTGGAACCATCAAAGTGCATTCGCCAATGAGTGGAATCTAGCGCTGGCGGCAGGTACTGGGTCTCGGCCCAGTCGATGAGGAAGTCGGTCAGTGCTTGTGACTTGATGGCAGTGCGAGGCTGGTAGTAGGGGGCCAAATCTATGGCCCATTTGGATACTCGGCCTGAGGCATCTTGGCTTCCAATGATCTCGGCAAGTGGAGCTATGCAGACCACAGTGATTGGGTGCTCTTGGAAGTATAGCTTCAGCTTCTTGGCAGCAAAGTACACGCCATACCACATCTTCTGGTAGTGGGGGTAGTTCTGCTTGGAGGCGGATAGTACTTCACTCAGATAATACACCGGCCTCTGGACTGGTAGGGCTTTTCCTTCTTCCTTGCGTTCCACCACTATGACTGTGCTGACCACCCGGCTGGTGGCAGCGATGTAGAGGAGCATGGGCTCCTTAGGAGTCGGGGCCGCCAGGACAGGCGGACTGGTGATACGTCTCCAACGTATCTATAATTTTTTATTGCTCCATGCTACTTTATCTACTGTTTTGGACTATACTGGGCTTTATTTTCCACTTTTATATTATTTTTGGGACTAACCTACTAACCGGAGGCCCAGCCCAGAATTGCTGTTTTTTTGCCTATTTTAGTATTTCGAGGAAACAGAATATCAAACTGAGTCCAAACAGAATGAAACCTTCGGGAACGTGATCTTTTCACCAAACGTGATCCAGGAGACTTGGACCCTACTCCAAGAAGTTTCCAGGGAGGTCACGAGGATGGAGGGCGCCCCCCTGGGCGCGCCCCCCTGCCTCGTGGGCCCCTCGAAGCTCCACCGATGTGCTCCTTCCTCCTATATATACCTACATACCCCCATTAGACCAGAGAGGGAGCCAAAAACCTAATTCCACCGCCGCAACTTCTTGTATCCATGAGATCCCATCTTGGGGCCTGTTCCGGAGCTCCGCCGTAGAGGGCATCCATCACGGAGGGCTTCTACATCAACACCATAGCCCTTCCCATGAAGTGTGAGTAGTTTACTTCAGACCTTCGGGTCCATAGCTAGTAGCTAGATGGCTTCTTCTCTCTTTTTGGATCTCAATACAATGTTCTCCCCCTCTCTCGTGGAGATCTATTCGATGTAATCTTCTTTTTGCGTTGTGTTTGTTGAGACCGATGAATTGTGGGTTTATGATCCAACTTATCTATGAATAATATTTGAATCTTCTCTGAATTCTTTTATGTATGATTGAGTTATCTTTGCAAGTCTCTTCGAATTATCCGTTTGGTTTGGCCAACTAGATTGGTAGTTCTTGCAATGAGAGAAGTGCTTAGCTTTGGGTTCAATCTTGCGGTGTCCTTACTCAGCGACAGAAAGAGTTGCAAGGCACGTATTGTATTGTTGCCATCGAGGATAACAAGATGGGGTATTTATCATATTGCATGAATTTATTCCTCTACATCATGTCATCTTGCTTAAGGCGTTACTCTGCTTTTAACTTAATACTCTAGATGCATGTTGGATAGCGGTCGATGAGTGGAGTAATAGTAGTAGATGCAGGCAGGAGTCGGTCTACTTGTCACGGACGTGATTCCTATATACATGATCATACCAAGATAACCTCATAACTATGCTCAATTCTATCAATTGCTCAACAGTAATTTGTTTCACCCACCGTAGAATATCTATGCTCTTGAGAGAAGCCACTAGTGAAACCTATGGCCCCCGGGTCTATTCTCATCATATCAATCTCCATTACTTTATTTTACTTGTTTTGCTTTTACTTTTCACTTTGCATCTTCATACCAAAAATACCAAAAATATTATCTCTATCAGATCTCACTCTCGTAAGTGACCGTGAAGGGATTGACAACCCCTAAGCGTTGGTTGCGAGTTGCTACCGTTTTGTGCAGGTACGAGGGACTTGCGCGTGACCTCCTACTGGATTGATACATTGGTTCTCAAAAACTGAGGGAAATACTTACGCTACTGTGCTGCATCACCCCCTCCTCTTCGGGGGAAACCAACGCTAGCTCGAGAAGTAGCAACTGGTCAACATCTTCTTGAGCTGGAGAAAAGCTTCATCCGCCTTGTCGTTCCACACGAAAAAAGTGGTCTTTTTCATGAGCTAGTACAGGGGAAGAGCCTTCTCGCCCAGCCGACTGATGAAACAGCTCATGGATGCCAAGCAGTCGGTGAATTTTTGCACGTCCAACAGTCGGGTGGGCACCTTCATCCTCTCGATGGCCTTGATCTTCACAGGGTTGCACTCTATGCCGCGCTCTGAGACCAGAAAGCCAAGAAGCTGGCCGACTGGCACTCCAAAAACGCATTTCTATGGGTTGAGCTTGATCTGAAATCGGTGCAAGTTCCCAAAGGTCTCCTTGAGGTCTTCTAGTAGCGTTCCTTGCTTTTTCGTCTTCACCACCACATTGTCCACATAGACATGGGCGTTTCTGCTGAGTTGCTTGAGGAGATACTTCTGCATGCAACGCTGAAACGTGGCGCCGGCATTTCTCAAGCCGAACGTCATGGTCAGGTAACAGAAGGCTCCGAATGGCGTGATGAAGGCGGTCTTCAGCCTGTCGGCCGGGTTCAGCTTGATCTGGTGATATCCTGAGTATGCAACCAAAAAGCTCAATAGCTCGCATCCGGCTGTGGAGTCAATCACTTGGTCGATTCTAGGCAGAGCAAATGGGTCTTTGGGGCATGCTTTGTTGAGGCTGGTATAATCAATACACATGCGCCACTGCTTGTTCTTCTTCAGCACTGGGACCGGGTTGGCTAACCACTCTGGAAAGAATACTTCCATGATGAAGTCGGCCGCTAGAAGCCAGGCTATCTCTTCTCCAACAAGTCTTCTCTTCTCCTTCGACAGGCGGCGCAAGGGCTGCCTGACTGGCTTGGCATCAGACCGGACGCGTAGCTTGTGCTCGGCGAGTTCCGTCGGAACACCCGGCATGTCCTTGGGATACCATGCAGAGATGTCCCGATTCTCACGGAGGAAATCGATGAGCTCGCCGTCCTATTTGCTGTCAAGGTTTGCACCTATGACAGCGTACCTCTCCGGGTGCTCCGGGTCCAAGGGTATCTTCTTTGTTTCTTTGGCCGGCTTGAACGAGCCCTCGTCTTCTGATTCCTTGGGGTTGGGTGGCATTTCCGGCTGCTTGCCTGCCATTGCCACAACCTGATCGAGAAGCCGCTTCTCAGCTGCTATCACGAGGGACTCGGCTAACCGGCTGCTCTCTGCAGCGCAAGCAGACGACTTCTTATAGTCTCCTGCTATGGTCAGGATTCCCTTGGAGCTCGGCATCTTCATCTTCAGGCAAGCATAGTGGGGGACCGCCATGAACTTGGCCAGGGCAGGCCGGCCAAGTAATGCATGATAAGGGCTCTCAAGATCCACCACCTCAAACCAGACCGGCTCTCGGCGGAAATGATTTTTGTCCCCGAAGAGGACATCTATCTGAGTCTTGCCGATTGGTGAGCATGAAAGGCTAGGAACTATGTCATGGAAAACAGTCCGACTGGGCTGAAGATGTCTCTGCTTGATTCCCAACTTCCCCATGGTATCTTTGTACAGAATCTTGATGCTGCTGCTGCCATCTATCAGAACTCGGGAGAAGCGAGCAGCTTGCCTCTCCATGGCAAACGTGGCATCCAACACCAGAGCATAAGAGCCGGCATTGGGCATCACCTCCGGGTGGTCGGCTCTGCTCCAGCTGATGGGCTTCTCAGACCAATGCATGAACTCCGGGGTCTCTAATGCTACTGTGTTTACTTCTTGCTGCTGCTGCCGTCTGCTTCGCCTGTCGTCGGCCACGCTGGTGAACATGACATAAGCTCCATGCTCCTCAGGATAATCATCTTGTATGGCGCCGACTGGTCGAGCCGGCGGCTGCTGTGGAGGAGGAGGCGGCGGGCCGGCTGGCGGAGGAGGCTGGAGTCCGTCGTGCTTGGCGATCCTGGTGAGCCAGTGGCACTTCCTAGTGGTGTGATTGGACGGCTTCGCACCGCTATGGAACTTGCAAGGTGCATCAAGAGTCTGCTCATATGAGAAGGCGGACAGCCAGTTGGGATTGCCGCCCTTCTGGCGTTTGGGAGGGGGCTGCCCTTCTGGCTACTGATCTTCAACTGTTGCCACCTGCCGGCTCGTGGAAGCCGGCTGCATGGCCTTGCGCTTATTGTCGTTCGGTTGCTGTCGCCGAGTGGCATCACCAGCCGGGGTCTGAGGAGCTTTAGGGGTCACCTTGCCCGACACATTGACTTGAATCTCCGCCTTCATGGAAGAGTCGGCTGTGGCGTACTTGTCTGCTATGATTAGCAGTTCGTCGAGGGTCGTCGGCTCGTCGTAGAGAAGCTTGTGCTTGAAGAGTGAGGGAGTCCTGGATTAGGGGGTATCCGGACAGCCGGACTATAACCTTTGGCCAGACTATTGAACTATGAAGATATAAGATTGAAGACTTCGTCCCGTGTCCGGATGGGACTCTCCTTGGTGTGGAAGGCAAGCTTGGCAATATGGATATGTAGATCTCCTTCCTTGTAACCGACTCTGTGTAACCCTAGCCCCCTCCGGTGTCTATATAAACCGGAGGGTTTAGTCCGGAGGACACAACATCATCAAGAACAATCATACCATAGGCTAGCTTCTAGGGTTTAGCCTCTCCGATCTCGTGATAGATCTACTCTTGTACTACCCATATCATCAATATTAATCAAGCAGGAGTAGGGTTTTACCTCCAACGAGAGGGCCCGAACCTGGGTAAAAACATCGTGTCCCTTGTCTCCTGTTACCATCCGCCTAGACGCACAGTTCGGGACCCCCTACCCGAGATCCGCCGATTTTGACACCAACATTGGTGCTTTCATTGAGGGTTCCTCTGTGTCGTCGTCATTAGGCTTGATGGCTCCTTCAATCATCATTAGCGATGCGGTCCAGGGTGAGACTTTACTCCCAGACAGATCTTTGTATTCGGCGGCTTTGCACTGCGGGCCAATTCGCTTGGCCATCTGGAGCAGATTGAAAGTTACGCCCCTAGCCATCAGGTCAGGTTTCGAAGCTTGTACTACACGGCCGATATCCGCGGAGACTTGATCTTCGACGGATTCGAGCCCCGACCGAGTGCGTCATGTTGTCACGATGAGCATGAGATTTAGCTCTGCTGCCGAACAGTGTCCTGGAAACCGCACCGGCATCCGCTCCAACCTTCAATTCGGAGTCAACTGCGCCATCCAAAGGCGGGCGGTTAGACCCCGCCACGGAGGTAGCAGCCTCGACGGCGATTGAGCAGAACACCAACCTTACCCTTTATGAGGCCCGTGACTACACCTTGCCGGACTCTCCTCTGGACTCTGAACCATCCGCGCCCCTGCCAATCGAATCCGATTGGATGCCGATCAGGGAGTTCACCACCGCGGATATCTTTCAGAACTCGCCCTTCAGCGACATACTGAATTCACTAAGGTCTCTCTCCTTATCAGGAGAGTCCTGGCCAGATTATGACCGGCAAGGTGGGGATGCGGAAGACGAAGAAATTCGACGCCCACCCACCACCCACTATGAAAGTGCAACTATCCCTAGGTGGTTTTGGTAATTCATAACAACATATAGCTCATTGAGCTAATGATATTCCAAGAGAACTATTTCAGGAAAGCTCAATGATTGGCATGGCATGAATGGTGAAAGTGGAACCCCCAAAATAATAAGGACAAAGGATTGGCTCAAGCTCAAAAGCTCAAGACTCTTCATTTTACATTTTAGTGATCCAAGATCACACTGAGTGCATAGGAAAAGCCAATACTATCAAGGAGGGATGAGGTGTTGCTTAATGAGCTCTTTGCCTTATGTGCTTAATGATTTGCTCCAAAATCCTCAACTACTTTCCCATATCCACATACGACCTAAACCTAAGCCAAACTCGGTAATACCGATTCTTTCTATCCGACGCCACCGAGTCTTCATATGTCATAAGCCACTACCAAAACCCTAGCAAATCGGTTTCACCTATAGGGATCTCGGTCTCACCGAGATGGGATTGCAATCTCTCTGTTTCCTTTTCGTAAATTTTTGGTCTCACCGAAAGAGCGGATCGGTCCCACCGAGATTGCAATGCAAACTCTCTATTTCCCTTTTGTAACTTTTCGGTCTCACCGAAAGAGCAAATCGGTCCCACCGAGTTTGCCTGACCAACTCTCTGGTTAGCTAATTACCAAATCGGTCTCACCGAGTTTGTGTAATCGGTCTCACCGAGATTACGTTATGCCCAAACCCTAACCATATCGGTCCTACCGAGATGCATGTCAGTCCCACCGAAAAACTCTAACGGTCACTAGGTTTACCTTTTCGGTCCGACCGAGTTTGTTGATTCGGTCCCACCGAGATTGGTAAATTGTGTGTAAGGGTTGGATTTTAAGTGGAGGCTATATATACCCGTCCACCTCCTCTTCATTCGTGGAGAGATCCATCAGAACACATCTACACTTCCAACTCATATGTTCTGAGAGAGAACCACCTACTCATGTGTTGAGACCAAGATATTCCATTCCTACCATATGAATCTTGATCTCTAGCCTTCCCCAAGTTGCTTTCCACTCAAATCTTCTTTCCACCAAATCCAAATCCTGTGAGAGAGAGTTGAGTGTTGGGGAGACTATCATTTGAAGCACAAGAGCAAGGAGTTCATCATCAACACACCATTTGTTACTTCTTGGAGAGTGGTGTCTCCTAGATTGGCTAGGTGTCACGTGGGAGCCTCCGACAAGATTGTGGAGTTGAACCAAGGAGTTTGTAAGGGCAAGGAGATCGCCTACTTCGTGAAGATCTACTGCTAGTGAGGCAAGTCCTTCGTGGGCGATGGCCATGGTGGGATAGACAAGGTTGCTACTTCGTGGACCCTTCATGGGTGGAGCCCTCCGTGGACTCGCGCAACCGTTACCCTTCGTGGGTTGAAGTCTCCACTAACGTGGATGTAGGAGAGCACCACCTATCCGAACCACGGGAAAAACATCCGTGTCTCCAATAGCGTTTGAATTCTCCAAACCCTTCCCTTTACAATCTTGCAAGTTGCATGCTTTACTTTCCGCTGCCTATATACTCTTTGCATGCTTGCTTGAATTGTGTGATGATTGCTTGACTTGTCCTAAAGTTGCTCAAATCTGCCAAGAACTAAAATTGGGAAAAGGTTATGTTTTTATTTGGTCAAGTAGTCTAATCACCCCCTTCTAGACATACTTCCGATCCTACAAGTGGTAGCAGAGCTTTGGTATCCATTTGCTTTGATTTCCATAGCTTTTGGTGGTCATAGCCTTGGTTTCACAACCTAGGAGAGTATGGCGTCTAGTGAGGGAAATTATCACCGTAGAGGTCCTTACTTTGATGGTACTAACTTTACTAGTTGGAAGCATAAAATGAAAATGCATATTCTTGGACATAACCCAGCCGTTTGGGCTATTGTGTGTGTTGGCTTGCAAGGTGACTTCTTCGACGGGAAAGAACCAAACCGTGAAGCTACCGCGGATGAGTTGAAGATGCCGCAATACAACGCTCAAGCTTGTGATATTCTCTTCAACGGATTGTGCCCCGAAGAATTCAACAAAATCAGCCGTCTTGAGAATGCAAAGGAAATTTGGGATACTTTGATTGATATGCACGAGGGTACCGACTCCGTCAAGGAATCCAAATTGGATGTGCTTCAAAGTCAACTTGACAAGTTCAAAATGAAGGATGGTGAAGGTGTCGCTGAAATGTACTCTAGGCTTGCTCTCATCACAAATGAGATTGCCGGCTTAGGGAGTGAAGAGATGACCGACAGATTCATCATCAAGAAGATCCTAAGAGCCTTGGATGGAAAATATGATACCGTGTGCACATTGATCCAAATGATGCCCAATTACAAAGATCTCAAGCCAACGGAAGTCATTGGAAGAATTGTTGCTCATGAGATGTCACTCAAGGATAAAGAGGAACTTCACAACAAATCAAGTGGTGCTTACAAAGCCTCATGTGAAGCCCCCACATCATCAAGTGAGAAACAAAACTTCAATGAAGAACTGAGCTTAATGGTGAAGAACTTAAACAAGTTCTACAAGAGTAGAAGCAAAGATAGAAGCTCCAAGTCAAGGTCCTACAATGACAAAAGATCTTCTAGTCGAGAGCGAAACTGCTACAATTGTGGAAGACCCGGACACTATTCTAATGAGTGTACGGCTCCCAACAAAAGAAGAGAAGATTCTCCAAAAAGAAGAAGCAAAAGAGAGGAATCACCATCACGAGAGAGAAGGAGTAGAGATGATCGTTGTGAATGAAGATACTCACGGAGAAGCAAGGATTCTGAAAGGAAGGAAAAATCATCAAGGAGCTACACTAAACGAAGACATCAAGCTCATGTTGGTGAATGGGTATCCGGCTCCGACTCCGACAACCACTCCGAGAGAAGTTATCACTTCGACTCTGAATATACTCAAGATGAAGGTGTTGCCGTTCTAGCACTTGTGTCAACCAACTCCTACGACATATTTGATTCACCAAACGAAGGAATTGGAAGATGTTTCATGGCCAAAGGTCCTAAGGTAACTCATCCTGAGTATGTAGATTTTAATAGTGATGATGATGACTTGTTAGGCGATGATGATTTACTTGTTGACAACTCTAGTGATGAATCCTATGATGAAACGTCAATTAATCATGCTAAAACGAATGAAAATGATAAGGACAAAATTGAGGCTCTAACTAAAGAACTAAACACTCTTAAGTTAGCTCATGAAACTATCTTCGAAGATCATCGAGAACTTTTAAGGGCTCATGAGAAGTTACGCTTTGAAAAGCTCATTCTTGAGCAAGAGCATGAGCTTTTAAAGGCAATCAATGATGATCTCCACAAGAAAAGTTCTTCTTACATTGCCAAACGTTTACTCTTATCCACTTACATGCCTCAAGTCAAGTCTAGTAACAAGAACAAGAAAGATTCTTCTTCTAGTAGTAACAATGATCATGTTAAATCCAATATTGTTGCTTCTAGTAATTCTCTTGATTCCACTAATGATTCTCTTAGCCAAGTTACACTTGAGCAAGAAAATAGCATATTGAAGGAAATCATAGAGAAAGGAGTGTACAAAAGCCTTGCCGGAAGTAAGCAATTCGAGGAGATAGTACGCAAGCAAGGAAGGCACCGGAAGAATCAAGGTGTTGGTTTTGAACGAAAGCTCAATGCCAATGGAGTTGAGTGGGAAGAAGATCAATACCCCAAGAAAAAGTTTGTTCCTCAACAAGAGAAGTATGACCCAACTTCTTTCAAGGGGACACAAACTCAAGATGATCTTCCACCACAAGACTACAAGCAAAAAGGCAAGGACAAGCTTCAAGAGGAAATAGATGCATTTGAAGAAGCTCCTAAGACCTTAGTCAAGTGGATTCCCAAGACTACTTCAAGTTCCATTTCATCAAGTACGACTACAACTCCAAGGATTCCCATCAAGATGGTGTGGATCCAAAAGAAGAAGAACTAGAGAGTTCTTGAGGGTGACTCCGCCAACAAACTTCACTCTTATCATTTTGGCAAGAACAAGTGCAATCAACTTTCACATCTTGCACTAGTTCAAGGAGTCACAAACCCTCTTGTTGGTAAGTCAAGGGACAAGGTAACCTAAAAGCTTTCATAGACATCATCTTGTATGTGCATCACTCTATGTCTATGGATATACTTGCTTGTTCCTTGTGGGACTAACCCATGTAGGTATTGAAAGTGCAATTCACTCAAAAGGATAGCTCCAAGTGATCTACATCAACATTGAGCATCCACATCTTCAACATCTACATGAAGTCATCATCGACAAAACCCAAGGTTAGTTCATCCCTCTTCGGGGGGATATCACATCTAGGGGGAGCTTTACTCTAAGACTTGAGCTAAAGCGACTCTAATGATGTGAACACAACAATGCTTTATGTAAAAGTGGTAACCCCACTTGAGCTTAAACGATGAGTATGACCTATGATCAAATGTTCTCATTTGACTCCTAAGTCAATATACTCATATATAGATGACCTAGTCATCGCCAATTGCTTGATAGATGCTAGAATTGGTTGTGCATGTTTTGTCACATATTTCAATTGCCATTTTATTGTGTGAGCATGTTGGTTGCATATTTTACTCATTCGAGGACATCCACTTGTTGTATTGATTGTTTGGTTTTATTGTTCTTTTGCCAAGTGGATGGACAAGAATGCCTAAGAACCCCCTCTAGCTATCTATGCTTTTCTCGTCTCAAACTCTATTCATGCTACATCACAAAATTGATCAAGTCAGATTCGAACCACTCTGTGTGAGGAGCACTCGGAGTCCCCGATTCGTCATAGACTTAAACTTCTAAAACCTCTTTGTGATTTTCGGTCTGACGGATACCCCACTTTCAGTCCTACCGAGATCATCAAGTTGATCTAAGTTTTTAATCTCGGTGCAACCGATTTGAACTATTCGGTCACACCGAGTTGCAATAACTGTCCACAGTTTTGCATCTCGGTGCCACCGAGTTGTTCCACTCGGTCACACCGACAGGGTCGGGCTATATATAGACACGGGCAAAATTTTGGAAATTTCTCCGAACCTCTTTGCCCGCGCCATAGCTCGCTCTACCGACGTGGTCTCCGGATCGTCTCCTCGCCGCCAGCAGCCTCTAGTCGCTGGTCTCCGTCGCCGTCAACGAGAATCAACCCCGCCGTTGCCGCCCTAGCGAGTCTCCGCCGAACTAGGGTACGGACTCGATCTTTGTGCTATTCCCCAATCCAATTCCTAGCACATTGTGATCATAATGATTCTTGCCACGTTTGATAAACTTCTATCCAGTCAAAGAACTCGTAGATTAGTTTTGATTCGAAAATTTTAGGGTTAGGTTTCCGCCGAAACCATCTCGGACCCACCGAGTTGAAAAACTCGGTCCCACCGATTTGGCCTATGCGATTGCACAAGTGAAACTCGGTCTGACCGAGTGTAACTAATCGGCGTGACCGATTTTTTGAACTTTGTGAAACCCTAGCAGTCTCGGTGCCACTGAACTGTGACTCGGTCTGACCGAGTTCACTAGTTTAGGTTCCAAAAACTGCTTCGGTATCACCGAGTTTAAAAATCGGTAGATCTGAGATGCTTTCTGTGGGAAACTAAAACTAAGTTTTTGAATCATTCTTTTTGCAAAAATCTCTGCATTTTGTGATGCTCATCCACTCTACCTCATCTATGAACTATTCACAGGGGTCAGCAGTCAGCTTGTTCATCATGTCAGATCAAAGTGATAGTCAGAATCAGTCAGAGCAACTTGTACACATGAGTGAGGGCACTAGTCCCTCCAGTTCCTCAGATGATGGCAGCAGGAGCACCCCTAGCAATCTGCCAAAAGCTGCCACAAGACAGAGAAAGAAGAGAACTTCAGAATCAGAGGATGAAGATTATGTGGCAGAGGAAGAGGCAACTTCCAAGAGAGTTGTGCTGAAGAAAGAATATGGCTCAGCTGCAACCATCAAGCCAGGCTTAAAGGTCAAAAGGCCAGCAGGCAGGCAGCCCATGCCAAAGGCCAGAGCCTCAACAAAGATTCCTAAGAAGCCTGCACCCAAAGAGCCAGTTGCAGCTGAAACAAAGAAAGAGAGGAAAAGAGGCAGATGGTGCAAGAAAGTAGATCCCATGGCTGAATTTGAACAGCATTCTGTTGATGATGAAGAAGAAGAAGAAGAGGTTGCTGCACCAGCACCTAAGGCACCCAATCTAATGGGTGATGCCTTTAGATCAGGAGCAGTTGCATCTAAGCCAAAGGAAGCCCCCAAGTCTGCTTGCAAGGCCAAGCCAGCTCCAAAGCCAAAACCAAAGAGGAATACTAGGAGCATCCCAGCTGCTGAGAAAAACAAGGCCCCAGTGCCTGAACCTGCAGAAGAAGAGGAAGGCCAAGTGCTGAGAAAGTTGAAGCCCAAGATCCCAGACCACAATGATGCTCATCCTGTGGCTGAGGATATGAAAATCAGGAGAGACTCTGGATTGAGAAAATGGAGAGCAGAGGATCCCTATGCTACCAGGAGAAGGACTGCTGTAGACTACAGGTTCCATACTAAGGAACAGCAGGACTTCTATGAGACAGTCTTGTTAGACAAGAAGCCCATTGTATGTGACATGAGATGGGTAGATTGGCAATACATCAAGGACAACGAAGAGCACTACCCTGGAGTGCAGGACAGCTTTAAGGCGTGTGGAGTAGCAGACTTTGTTGGGAAAAAGCTCACGAAGTGGAATGAGGAACTTATAATGCAGTTCTACTCCACAGCACACTTTTACCCAGATGGAAGGATCACATGGATGTCTGAAGGTACAAGGTACCACTCAACTGTTGAGGAATGGGCAAAGTTGATCAATGCCCCAGAGGAAAATGAAGATGACTTGGATGTCTATTCCAAGAAGAAGATGGACCACAACTCCATGATCAACATGTACAAAGAGATCCCTGACAGGGCACTTGAAACTTTCAAGTATGGATCTGTACACTATCTTCTGTCAGGATTGCCAACCATCAATTGGATCTTAAGGCACACTCTGTTGCCCAAGTCAGGTGATCACAAGATGATAAGAGGCCATGCAATCAATTTGCTTCATATCTTTGATGTGCCTCAGAAGTTCAAAGTCATGAGCCTTATGATAGAAACAATCAAGAGGACTGCACCAGACCAGAAGAGGAGCTGTGGATATGCCCCTCAGATCCAGGAACTAATCAACTCCAAGATGGGCACTGGCATATATCTTTTGGATAAGGAACATCTGCCTATTCATCCTGATTTTGAAGACAATGAGGTTGTGATGAACAAAGATGAACCATCTTCAGCCCATGCACAAGCACAGAAGGAGAAGGCAAGAAAGGAGAAAGCTGCAAGGATGCCAACACAAGAGGAGGCATCTGAATACTTCTTGAAAACCAAGCAAGAGCAGCTTAGTTACCTGATTGCATCCACCCTGCGGATTGTGAAAGGTTTGGCCAACCTAACTCAGAACCAGGCAATCTTAGAGAGAATCGTAGAACAGAAGTTCTATGACTTGGATATCAAGGTACAAAGATTCAGACTGCAGTGGAGCAACTCCAAGATGACATGCAGGAGAGGAGAGGGAAGACAACCACAGATGCATTTGACAGAGTGCCACGAGGTCCAAGGTCGTCTGCAGTGCCAGTTCCTGACACAAGAGCAACCGCCTCAGCACCAGCCGCAGCACCAACCCAACCTGCTCCAGCATCCACTTCAGCTCCAACTCCAACAACATCTACGGAAGCCTTCGTCCTTGGAGTGATCCAAACTTCACCACCACCTGAAGATCAAGCATGAGTGTCGATCTAGCACTATGCATTTTCTAGGAACTTTTTGGTAACTTGTTGCCAAAGGGGGAGAAAAATATATAGATCATAGGCTTCGAGAGAGAGTGTTGCTTTTATTCTCTCTTGCTTTTATTTGGTGGTCCTTAAAACATTGTTTGCTTTTGGTTGAGATACTTTGATATGCTTGTGAGACATTGATGATCATGCGTTTGATCATAAGCTACACTTATGCATGCATGATATATCTTATCTATCTTATGTGATCATTCACTTTGCCTTGGTGATGAGTGCATGTATTTCATTATTAATCATTTTGAGCGCTCCACCAAGATGTATGTGACATGGAAGAGTAACCCATAATTCTAACTTCTTGTGCATTTGCAGTCCAAAGCAAATTTTAGATATGCACAAATTTAGGGGGAGCTCTTACTTATCACATACTTCTCAAAGCGACGATGTAATTCATTCTTATTATCATTTGTCGAAGCTTTGATCTATATGTTGTCATCAATTATCAAAAAGGGGGAGATTGAAAGTGCAACTATCCCTAGGTGGTTTTGGTAATTCATAACAACATATAGCTCACTGAGCTAATGATATTCCAAGATAACTATTTTAGGAAAGCTCAATGATTGGCATGGCATGAATGGTGAAAGTGGAACCCTCAAAATACTAAGGACAAAGGATTGGCTCAAGCTCAAAAGCTCAAGACTCTTCATTTTACATTTTAGTGATCCAAGATCACATTGAGTCCATAGGAAAAGCCAATACTATCAAGGAGGGATGAGGTGTTGCTTAATGAGCTCTTTGCCTTATGTGCTTAATGATTTGCTCCAAAATCCTCAACTACTTTCCCATATCCACATATGACCTAAACCCTAAGCCAAACTCGGTAATACCGATTCTTTCTATCCGGCGCCACTGTCACGACCGCTTTTCCAATAAAAATACTTATTGGGAAACCAATCTTTAGAATCCAGTTTGAGATAAAACCTCCTCACTGGTAGACAAACTTTTGATACAATAAGCCAGTAGCATCAAATATATTACAGGGTTGAGCTGATGATGCTCAACAATTTATTACAAGCGTGCCAATAATTATACATAAAGGCGATTATGACACAAGGGAGTGGTGGCATACTACTGACTCGCAAATAGGGTAGTGGTGGAGTAACACAGTGGGGAGTGGATATGTGACTCTCAAACTAACATCCCATCGAGCGTCGAGGTGAGGCTCGATGAATTTATTTGGGTTGCGGAAGCGGGTATAAAATAGTGACCAAGTCCAGGGTCGCACGAGACTGACTGGGACTCCTCTAGGCGTCGGACTCGCTATCGAACTCCTCATCCATGAGATCACCTCCGTCAGCATCTGGCCAAATCAACAAGCCAGTGAGTACTTTGAAGTACTCGCAAGACAGTTCGGACGTAAGATATAACAAATGCATGCATGAGTGCGTCACGATTTAATTACCAATGCACATTCAAAGTAATATTAGGCAGGGTAAGTAAAAAGGGAAACGGCGGTAGTCCGCCTGAAATCCCAACAGTAAAAATAAAGGAAGAAGCGATCGGGTGTCTGAAGCGACACCTTGAAAGGTGATCAATAAAATAAAAGAAAGAATTGCCACAGTCGGGCGTCTGAGCGACACCTCATAAAGGGCTTTAAAAGAAATGCCGCAGTCGGGCGTCTGAGCGACACCTCATAAAGGGCTTTAAAAGAAATGCCGCAGTCGGGCGTCTGAGCGACACCTCATAAAGGGCTTTAAAAGAAATGCCGCAGTCGGGCGTCTGAGCGACACCACATAAAGGGCTTTAAAAGAAATGCCGCAATCGGGCGCCTGAGTGACACCTCATAAAGGGCTTTAAAAGAAATGCCGCAGTCGGGCGTCTGAGCGACACCACATAAAGGGCTTTACTGACAAGGAAAAATAATTATAATTCAACTCTTGAAAATAAACGGGTTAGTCCATCCACAAGAATAAACATTTAACTGATCTTAGTGCTCATGGTCCCACCGGATAATCTGTCACCAAAACTGGCACATGTCAGTTAGCACGGAACTTGGATATAGATAAGATGATTTGAGGATATATGACACTCCAGAGTTTGTACAAAATTTCTCACAGTTAACGGATTTCCGTAGTCACAAGGACTAGTTCCGTTTACGGTATTTCAGAAGGAAACACAGCTAACCAGTACACACCCATCCAACCTCTCGATGCCAGGAATTACCCTCGACATCGTCCAAGCAAAACTTTTGAGACGGGGAGATCACAACCTCGAATAGCATGGGATCAAATTTATATACGCGCGCTCTAAGGGGTGCCCCCCTCTCGGTCCCAACCGGAAACACCCATGCCCCCTGACCGGATGACTGGCTTTAATCCAGGGCCATGGAACCATCATCTCGGCCTCTCCTTTTTGGTGTGTACCAAGAAAGCGGTTTGCGACTTACTAAACCATATCCCTTTCGGGAAACATGTGGTAGTACAGGGAGGGAAAATGGATACGAGCCCAACCGATACGGGTTGGTACTGAAGTAAACCTGCATGGCATAAGACTGGCATGCTACCACACTGCCATCTTACCCACCTTCATGCCAACACATGGCCCTGCATACTCACATACAACAAGGTATGGATCAACGAACTTACTTGTCTCAACAATGCATAATATACAGTTCATCGGTATGCTCCACAACATGCCATGAAACTAACTAAATGCAAAACATGCCAAGACACTCATCATATCAAAAGTTCAAACATGCTTGCCTGGTTCAGAGTAGTCGGAGTCTAGCTCGGTGAAGTTTGCGGTCCTGTCACCTCCGTCGGTATCTACGGTATAAAGAGGATACACGCACTATCGTAAATACCAAGAGGTGTACAGTAATTAAACCAAATAATTTTTAAATAAATCTGATAAAAAACTAGACAAAATTTTGAAGAGAACAGAAAAAGAATCATTCAAAAATATGCTTCTGTTAAAAAGTTATAAAGGTATTTGTCTAGGGACCCATCTGTAATGAAACAGAAACTTCTCAGGGTTCTTTTTATAAAAACAGAAAATGCTTCGGTCTCATTTACGCCAGCTCAGAGGAGAAGACGTATTTTGCCCGAATACGCTTTCAGAAAACGATTTGAAAAAAAAAGAGAAACCTGACGGGGCGGTCCCACCCGTCGGGTTTGAAAACGGGACGGCGCTTTTGGCGCCAGAGAGCCGCGGCGATCGCCGACGGCGATCCACGGCGAGGGAGAGGGATCGGAGGGTACCTCCATGCTTAGTGTGCCGTTTCGCGTCGGGTGGTGGTCGTGGTGGTCGCCGGCGTGCACTGTGTCGACGGTGGCCCTTGCTCCGGCGGACGGCGGTTCGGACGAGGATGGAGCTCGCCGGAGGGGCTGCCAATGTTCAAATTGACGAGGGGGTTAGGGTACGGGGCGTGGAAGAGGGCTGCGGACGGAGTTTAGACGCCGGAGATGGCCTCACCGCAGTGAACGCAGCTGGAGCCAGAGGCGGACGGAGCTGGCCGTAGTCGAGGAAGAAGGGCTCCTCGAGGCCCCTCAAGTGGCCAGGCGGGGTGTATGTGAGGTGTAGGGAGTGTGTGTGCTCGATAGGGAGCTTGGGGTCCCCTTTTATAGGCGATCCGTGGCGGTGCCCGAGAACGGGGTTCTCCAGCGATGGATTACGGTGGCGCAGTGCTTGGTCGGGAGGGTTTAGGAGTTGAGCTTCGTCGTGGAGGTCCATTGAGTCCGTTTAGGTGCCAACCGCGCCGGGATTTGCTTGCTTAGGTGGAGTTCGACGGAACGGGGCGGCGCGGGCCCATCGGCGGCAGAGAGCGTGCTCTGTGCGTGCCGCGCCACGGCGACGGTGCTGCATGCATGTGCTGGCGCGGAGATGGCCACGCGGAGCCACCAGGGGGCTTGGGCGGTGGTGAACAGTGTTGAGCCGCCGTTCTCCTCCCTGTCTGCTGCTACGGTGGTTCGGCCGCCGCAAGACACGCCGGCTCAGGCGGGCCAGGGTGCCACCGACGCCGGGAAGCTGCCAAGCGCGCGTGCGGGGCTCCGGACAAGCATGCCAGGCGGCGAGCAACATGCCAAGGGGCACTGTGAGCATGTGACTGTACTCATCTGAAGAAGATCGACACTGAAAGTCTGAATTTAACTGAATATGAACTGAAACAGTGCATGCAAGGTGTTCGACAGAATGATCTAGTCATGTAGGGATTTTTCCTTGAGCTGATTTTTGGTAGAGTGACTTCTCATTGCTCCAGTAGGCTGCCTGATTTTTGGTGGAATTATTGGAGAAGTGTAGATATGAATTTCACCAAATTTGGCAAATCTGGTCCAAACTTGCAGGGAGTGTAAGTTGAAATATTTGAAAAGAAGATGAGTGGATCAAGATGGTTCTGGGTTGTGGGTACAAAGGACTAGCCAGAAGAGTTGGTTTGAGGTCCAGATACAAAAGCTATAGGGTACTTGCTTTGTAAATGGGTCAGGCTCAAACTAAAGATCAGAAAAGAATTGAGAGGTGAAATAATCAAAATAAAATCCAAAACTTGTTTGGATGAGTTGGGACAGGGAACTTGGGTTGTTAACAAGGAGGAGAGGAGGTTTTGGAGTGGTTTCACTTCATGGGCAAAAATATAAGGTCATGGGTGGTTATCAAAAGAATGAAAATCCCAAATTTCCATAGAGTTTTCCTTTTAAAAAGAAAAGATTAAACTCCCAAAAATAATTTGAGAAGAGAACCAATCAGAGGAGAAGTTTTAAAAAGGTTAAACCCAAAGTTTGAAGAAGATAACAGAAATAACAATCCTAGCCAAAGAAAAAGATTTTTAAGAGGATTGTTTTTCAAAAAAAAAATTGAAAGGTCTCAATCCACAAAAGAAAAACCAGCAAGGTTTTTGCTAAAAACCAAATAAAATTTTTGGAGTGTCACAACACCTACCCCCTTAGGAAAAATCTCGTCCCCGAGATTTCAGCTGTCCCTCAAATAAGTGCGGATGCTCTGCTCGAAGAAAATCCTCTCTTTCCCAAGTTGCTTCGTTGTCAGTGTGATTGCTCCACTGAACTCTGAAAAATTTAATGGTTTTTTGTCGGGTCCTCCTTTCAGACTCCTCTAGTATCTTCACTGGACGTTCCCGATAAGTGAGGTCTTGTTGTATGTCAATGTTCTCATGGGATACTTGTTTCTCTAGGTTGCTTTTGGACTTCCTTAACTGCGAAACGTGGAACACGTTGTGGATATCTGATAGTTCCTTAGGTAAGTCTAGTTGGTAGGCCACTGTGCCTCTTCGTGCCAATACACAGAATGGTCCGATAAATCTTGGCGCTAGCTTTCCTTTTATCTTGAATCGTTGTAATCCCCTCATAGGGGATACTCGTAGGTACACAAACTCTCCGGGTTCGAAGCTGACCCTACGATGCTTCTGATCGTAATAACTCTTCTGTCGGCTTTGGGCGGTCTTGAGTCTATTTCTGATTAGCTTGACTTTCTCCTCGGATTCTCTGAGCAGGTCTGGTCCGAAGATGCGGCTGTCTCCGGTTTCTGACCAGTTTAACGGGGTGCGACATCTCCGTCCGTATAAGGCCTCAAATGGTGCCATTTTGCAGGCTGGCCTGGTAACTATTGTTGTATGCGAACTCGGCGTATGGCAGACTTTCTTCCCAACTGGTTCCATATGTGAGGACACATGCTCTCAGCATGTCTTCTAAGATCTAGTTTATGCGTTCCGTTTGCCCATCTGTCTGGGGGTGGTAAGCTGTACAGAAGGCTAGCTGAGTTCCCAGTGCCTGTTGTAAGTGATCCCAAAATCTCGAAACGAACTGAGTGCCCCTGTCGGATATTATAGTCCTTGGGACACCGTGCAGACAAACTATACGGGCAAGATATATCCTGGCAAGCCTCTGAGTGGTGTAGGTCGTCTTTACTGGAATAAAGTGTGCCACTTTGGTTAATCTGTCGGTGATAACCCATATGGCATCATTTCCGTGTTGTGACCGAGGTAGTCCGACAATGAAATCCATCCCTATTTCATCCCATTTCCACTCAGGTATTTTGTTTGGTTGCAGTAATCTGGCTGGTCTCTGATGCTCAGCTTTTATGCGTTGACATGAGTCACAACATGCAATGAAGGTAGCGATGTCCCTCTTCATACCGTGCCACCAAAATCTTTCTTGAATATCTTTATACATTTTGGTCCCTCCAGGGTGAATTGAATATGGGGCGGTGTGGGCTTCAGCCAAAATTTGCTGTTTAAGATCTTCTATGTTTGGTACGCAGAGTCTTTCCCCGTACCATAGTATTCCTCCATTGTCTATGACGAATTCTGAGGCTTTTCCCTTACTCACCTTTCTTTTTATACCTTCTATACTGGGGTGACCCGGCTGAGCTTCTTTAATTTTCTCCACAAGGTCGGGTTGTATCTCCAAATTTGATATGGTGCCTTCTGCTACCATCAATAAGTTAAGTCTGGCAAATTCTTGTTGGAATTCGGGTCTCAAGCCGTGCAGACTGCTTTCGTTGGAGCTGGGGTTCCGACTAAGAGCATCGGCCACCACATTTGCTTTACCTGGATGGTAGTGGATACCGACATCATAATCCTTTACTAATTCCAACCAGCGTCGTTGCCGTAAATTTAATTCTGGCTGCGTGAAGATGTATTTGAGACTTTTGTGGTCTGTATATATTTCACATCGATTTCCAAGTAGGAAATGCCTCCATTCCTTAAGTGCATGAATGACTACTGCCATCTCTAAGTCATGAGTGGGATAATTTTCCTCATGCTTGCGAAGTTGCCTTGAAGTGTATGCGACAACCTTGCCTTCTTGCATCAACACGCATCCGAGACCTTTCCTGGACGCGTCACAATATACTTCAAAATTCTTGTGTATGTCTGGCACAATTAATACTGGTGCTGTTGTTAATTTCCGCTTTAGCTCTTGGAAACTTTTCTCGTAGGCTTCTGTCCATTCAAACTTCTTTTCCTTCTTGAGTAACTGTGTCATAGGTTTGGCTATGGTGGAGAATCCTTCAATAAATCTGCGGTAATATCCTGCCATTCCAAAGAAACTTCGTATGTCCGTTACGCTGGCTGGTGACTTCCAGCCAAGTATGGCCTTTACTTTCTCCGGGTCCACGGCGATACCATCTTGGGTTAGCACGTGGCCTAGAAAGCCTACTTGCCTTAACCAAAATTCACACTTGCTGAACTTGGCGTACAATTGGTGTTTCCTGAGTTCTCCTAGTACAATTCTGAGATGTTCAGCATGCTCTTCTGGTGTTTTGGAGTATACTAGAATATCGTCGATGAATACCACAACGAACTTGTCCATAAACTTCATAAATACTTTGTTCATGAGGTGAACAAAATATGCAGGAGCATTTGTTAATCCAAAAGGCATTACTGTGAACTCATATAGTCCATATCTGGAGGTGAATGCTGTCTTGGGGATATCTTCTGTTCGTACCTTTAATTGATGGTATCCTGACCTTAGGTCAATTTTTGAGAATACCTTGGCCTTAGCGAGCTGATCGAATAAATCATTTATTCTTGGCATCGGGTATTTGTTCTTGACCGTGACCATGTTAAGTGCTCGGTAGTCAATACACAATCGCAGTGTTCCATCTTTCTTTTTGGCAAATAAAATTGGTGATCCCCAAGGTGAGGAACTGGCTCGAATGTATCCTTTGTCCAGCAATTCCTTGATTTGTTTCTTCAGCTCAACTAACTCGGACGGTGCCATTCTGTATAGTTTCTTGTATATGGGGGTGGTTCCTGGTGCTAACTCAATGCTGAATTCTATCTCTCGGTCTGGTGGCATGCCTGGTAGCTCATTGGGGAATACGTCTAGAAATTCACATACTACTGGAACCTTGCTTAGCTCAGAAACATCTACCTTATTCAGTCTTGGTTTCCTGGGTATTTTCCTTTCCTTGGCGGATACCCTTATTGTCGTCCCGAGGTGATGCGTCAGTATTACGGTCCGGTTGAAACAGTCAATGAAACCTTTATTTGTGGTTAGCCAATCCATCCCAAGGATGACATCTAGTCGCTTATTTTCCAACACAATAAGGTTTGCGTAAAACTTCAGCCCTTCGAAGTCAATAATCACATCCTGACAGTAATTCTGAGTAACTTGCTGAATCCCAGGGGACTTGATGATCATGGATTTCTCCAAAGGAAGCATCAAAAAATTATTTTGCAAAGCAAAACTTTTCGAAACAAAAGAGTGAGAAGCTCCAGAATCAAACAAAACCATTGCAGGTATTGTGTTGACAGGAAACGTACCGAGTACGATATCCGGAGCATTTTGTGCCTCCTCTTTGATTACGTGGTTCAGATGACCCTTCCTGTGGTTGTTGTTGGGATTGAAATTGTTTCGTTTGGGTGCTGGATTACTGCTGCCGTTGTTCGGCTTTGGTGCTGAGTTTCTAGGCTTGGGACACTGCTTGGCATAGTGTCCTTCCTCTCCGCAGGCGTAACAAGTAACGCCGGGGCGATATGTGAACTCCTTGTCCCTTGCATGAAAATTCTTGATTGGGCGTAAGACGTTGGATGGGGATTTGTGTGTCCCACCCTTTTGAAAATCTGTCTTGCTTCGGTGATTGCGAGCCTGGTTAGTCTGGTCCCTTTTTCGCTTGCGGATATCTTCCAAACTGCGTCTCTCATTTTCCAGAGTAATAGCTTTATCCACCAGCGTCTTAAAATCTGGGAAAGTGTGTATGACTAGTTGGCATTTTAGCGCAGGCGCTAGGCCGTCAAGGAATTTCTCCATTTTCTTGCTTTCAGTCATACGCTCTTCGTTTGCGTAGCGAGACAATAGAGTAAACTGACTGTTGTAATCAGATACTGTCATGTTCCGTTGTTTGAGGTCATCGAACTCCCTCTTCTTGATTTTCATAATACTTTTAGGAATATGTGCGCCACGGAAGCCTTCCTTGAAATCATCCCAGGTTATATCATTTTTGTTGGGATGCATGTGCAGGAAATTCTCCCACCAGGATGCGGCTGCTCCCGTGAGATAATGCGGTGCGTACAGTACTTTTTCTGGGTCTGAGCATTTTGCAATAATTAATTTTCTCTCCATATCACGAAGCCAGTCTTCGGCCTCAAGCGGCTTGTCAGTGTGAGAAAATGTCTGGGGCGTGTCTTCTGTAGTTCGGATAATTTAGAATGCTGTTGATACTGTCCATGGTGATTTCCCATGTTGATGACTTGGTTCATCATTTCACGATGTTGTTGCTGACTTTGTTCATAAAGGCGGCACATTTGAGATAGTGCCGTCTCACTACCCTGTTGACTTGATTGACCTTGAGTGAAATTGTTGCCTGGTTGATTGTCATAATATTGGTTCGACTGCCCTTGTGCAAAATTGTTGTCTGCTTGAGTGCCATAATTTTCCTCTGGCGGAGCTGGCATGGAGCGAGTCCAAGGACGAGACATTTTTCACTCTGGGGATATATTTTGCGAAACCCGTAAGCAAACGAAAAAAATAAATCCATAAAAGCACAAGGTTGGCAAAGAAACCAAATAGCCAAGATTACTAGGGAAAACCATTTAATTTGCGCACGGAGAAAGACTGCTCATTACGTATCTTACACGCGGGCGATAATTATACAATACGTCACTCAGGATATGCGTACATATTCCTGACATGTTATTTAGTCCAGTGCACTTCTCCATTTCCTACATGATGCGCAAACAGGCTACTTCCCATATCTTACATGGCGGTACAACGCGCGACGGCTAAGCGTACTTAGTCGGAGATGTTGATGATGTCCTTGGCCCTGCCAAGGGTGAGGTGTAGCGAGGCTGGAGACTCAACTTCCTCCTCGCTAATTGGTTCCATACGAGTAGTGCTACGCCGAGTAGATGGAGCGGGTGCCAGGGGTGGAATAACACGAATAGGAGTCGGCGTGAGGGGTGGTGCAGTGCGCGCTGGAGTGGGCGCAATGACCTGATTGAACTCCTCAGTAGAAGGCAGGCGATGAGCAGGTGCATAAGATGCTGATGATGAGGCATAAGTCAGTGGCGGTGCTGTGGGCAGGAGCTCCCTCCTGTTGGCAGCACAGCCATGGACTGAGTCCATGCGGGCGGCCACAAAGTCGTCCACCAAGTTGTCGAAGGCGGCCTCCAGAGCCCGAAGATACTCAATAAGCATCTCAAAGGCCTCGTCTCGTTCTCCTCTGGGGCAGGTGTATGCGTAGTGACAGGTGTAAGGCACGTGGCATGGAAGATAGCGGTAACGACGAGCCTTCATCACGGGAAGGACATCCCTGAGGCGAGCTATCGACTCGCGGGCTGCCATCTGGATGGCATGCTTCTCCGTGGGCATGGTTCTACCCACGAACCGGAAGCGGCGTAATTCACCACGCCCTCCCTGAATTGCACCGAGGCCTGGTGCATGGTCAGACTGTCGTTGACTTTGTGCTGGCAAAGTGAGACGACCGGGCGCACAGATGGCCCCATCGCGACCTGAACGATGAAGGATAGAAGCTTGACGAACCCATCGGGCACGTTGGCGAAGGTCTGAGACTCGCAGCTGTTGTCGGCCATCTACAAAAAGTAGGCAAAAATTCTGAAGAGTCAGATCATAAATATATGCTGACTGTCAGAAAAAAAATGTCTACAATTGTAAAAACATAAATGGGCTCTAATATGCTAATAACCGATTAGCGATCGCACCTAGTGGCTTCCTACAGTCAGCCTGGCTCTGGTACCAAGCTTGTCACGACCGGTTTTCCAATAAAAATATTTATTGAGAAACCAATCTTTAGAATCCAGTTTGAGATAAAACCTCCTCACTAGTAGACAAACTTTTGATACAATAAGCCAGTAGCATCAAATATATTACAGGGTTGAGCTGATGATGCTCAACAATTTATTACAAGCGTGCCAATAATTATACATAAAGGCGATTATGACACAAGGGAGTGGTGGCATACTACTGACTCGCAAATAGGGTGGTGGTGGAGTAACACAGTGGGGAGTGGATATGTGACTCTCAAACTAACATCCCATCGAGCGTCGAGGTGAGGCTCGATGAATTTATTTGGGTTGCGGAAGCGGGTATAAAACAATGACCAAGTCCAGGGTCGCACGAGACTGACTGGGACTCCTCTAGGCGTCGGACTCGCTATCGAACTCCTCATCCATGAGATCACCTCCGTCAGCATCTGGCCAAATCAACAAGCCAGTGAGTACTTTGAAGTACTCGCAAGACAGTTCGGACGTAAGATATAACAAATGCATGCATGAGTGCGTCACGATTTAATTACCAATGCACATTCAAAGTAATATTAGGCAGGGTAAGTAAAAAGGGAAACGGCGGTAGTCCGCCTGAAATCCCAACAGTAAAAATAAAGGAAGAACCGATCGGGTGTCTGAAACGACACCTTGAAAGGTGATCAATAAAATAAAAGAAAGAATTCCCACAGTCGGGCGTCTGAGCGACACCTCATACAGGGCTTTAAAAGAAATGACGCAGTCGGGCGTCTGAGCGACACCTCATAAAGGGCTCTAAAAGAAATGCCGCAGTAGGGCGTCTGAGTGACACCTCATAAAGGGCTTTAAAAGAAATGCCGCAGTCGGGCGTCTGAGCGACACCACATA
This sequence comes from Aegilops umbellulata, assembly GCA_032464435.1. Classification (NCBI taxonomy): domain Eukaryota; kingdom Viridiplantae; phylum Streptophyta; class Magnoliopsida; order Poales; family Poaceae; genus Aegilops; species Aegilops umbellulata. The sequence continues at coordinate 606,638,095 of CP136058.1, forward strand.
AAGGGCTTTAAAAGAAATGCCGCAGTCGGGCGTCTGAGTGACACCTCATAAAGGGCTTTAAAAGAAATGCCACAGTCGGGCGTCTGAGCGACACCACATAAAGGGCTTTACTGACAAGGAAAAATAATTATAATTCAACTCTTGAAAATAAACGGGTTAGTCCATCCACAAGAATAAACATTTAACTGACCTTAGTGCTCATGGTCCCACCGGATAATCTGTCACCAACACTGGCACATGTCAGTTAGCACGAAACTTGGATATAGATAAGATGATTTGAGGATATATGACTCTGCAGAGTTTGTACAAAATTTCTCACAGTTAACGTATTTCCGTAGTCACAAGGACTAGTTCCGTTTACGGTATTTCAGAAGGAAACACAGCTAACCAGTACACACCCATCCAACCTCTCGATGCCAGGAATCACCCTCGACATCGTCCAAGAAAAACTTTTGAGACAGGGAGATCACAATCTCGAATAGCATGGGATCAAATTTATATACGCGCGCTCTAAGGGGTGCCCCCCTCTCGGTCCCAACCGGAAACACCCATGCCCCCTGACCGGATGACTGGCTTTAATCCAGGGCCATGGAACCATCATCCCGGCCTCTCCTTTTTGGTGTGTACCAAGAAAGTGGTTTGCGACTTACTAAACCATATCCCTTTCGGGAAACATGTGGTAGTACAGGGAGGGGAAATGGATACGAGCCCAACCGATACGGGTTGGTACTGAAGTAAACATGCATGGCATAAGACTGGCATGCTACCACACTGCCATCTTACCCACCTTCATGCCAACACATGGCCTTGCATACTCACATCCAACAAGGTATGGATCATCGAACTTACTTGTCTCAACAATGCATAATATACAGTTCATCGGTATGCTCCACAACATGCCATGAAACTAACTAAATGCAAAACATGCCAAGACACTCATCATATCAAAAGTTCAAACATGCTTGCCTGGTTCAGAGTAGTCAGAGTCTAGCTCGGTGAAGTTTGCGGTCCTGTCACCTCCGTCGGTATCTACGGTATAAAGAGGATACACGCACTATCGTAAATACCAAGAGGTGTACAGTAATTAAACCAAATAATTTTTAAATAAATCTGATAAAAAACTAGACAAAATTTTGAAGAGAACAGAAAAAGAATCATTCAAAAATATGCTCCTGTTAAAAAGTTATAAAGGCATTTGTCTAGGGACCCATTTGTAATGAAACAGAAACTTCTCAGGGTTCTTTTTATAAAAACAGAAAACGCTTCGGTCTCATTTACGCCAGCTCAGAGGAGAAGACGTATTTTGCCCGAATATGCTTTCAGAAAACGATTCGAAAAAAAAAGAGAAACCTGACGGGGCGGTCCCACCCGTCGGGTTTGAAAACGGGACGGCGCTTTTGGCGCGAGAGAGCCGCGGCGATCGCCGGCGGCGATCCACGGCGAGGCAGAGGGATCGGAGGGTACCTCCGTGCTCAGTGTGCCGTTCCGCGTCGGGTGGTGGTCGTGGTGGTCGCCGGTGTGCACTGTGTCGACGATGGCCCCTGCTCCGGCGGACGGCGGTTCATACGAGGATGGAGCTCGCCGGAGGGGCTGCCAATGTTCAAATTGACGAGGGGGTTAGGGTACGGGGCGTGGAAGAGGGCTGCAGACGGAGTTTAGAAGCCGGAGATGGCCTCACCGCAGTGAACACAGCTGGAGCCAGAGGCGGACGGAGGTGGCCGGAGTCGAGGAAGAAGGGCTCCTCGAGGCCCCTCCAGTGGCCAGGCGGGGTGTATGTGAGGTGTAGGGAGTGTGTGTGCTCGAGGGGGAGCTCGGGGTCCCCTTTTATAGGCGATCCGAGGCGGTGGCCGAGAACGGGGTTCTCCGGCGATGGATTACGGCGGCGCAGTGCTTGGTCGGGAGGGTTTAGGAGTTGAGCTTCGTAGTGGAGGTCCACTGAGTCCGTTTAGGTGCCAACCGCGCCGGGATTTGCTTGCTTAGGTGGAGTTCGATGGAACGGGGCAACGCGGGCCCGTCGGCGGCAGAGAGCATGCTCTGTGCGTGCCGCGCCACGGCGACGGTGCTGCATGCGTGGGCTGGCGCGGAGATGGCCACGCGGAGCCACCAGGGGGCTTGGGCAGTGGTGAACGGTGTTGAGCCGCCGTTCTGCTCCCTGTCTGCTGCTACGGTGGTTCGGCCGCCGCAAGACACGCCGGCGCAGGCGGGCCAGGGCACCACCGACGCCGGGAAGCTGCCAAGCGCGCGTGCGGGGCTCCGGACAAGCATGCCAGGCGGGGAGCAACATGCCAAGGGGCACTGTGAGCATGTGACTGTATTCATCTGAAGAAGATCGACACTGAAAGTCTGAATTTAACTGAATATGAACTGAAACAGTGCATGCAAGGTGTTCGACAGAATGATCTAGGCATGTAGGGATTTTTCCTTGAGCTGATTTTTGGTAGAGTGACTTCTCATTGCTCCAGTAGGCTGCCTGATTTTTGGTGGAATTATTGGAGAAGTGTAGATATGAATTTCACCAAATTTGGCAAATCTGGTCCAAACTTGCTGGGAGTGTAAGTTGAAATATTTGAAAAGAAGATGAGTGGATCAAGATGGTTCTGGGTTGTGGGTACAAAGGACTAGCCAGAAGAGTTGGTTTGAGGTCCAGATACAAAAGCTATAGGGTACATGCTTTGTAAATGGGTCAGGCTCAAACAAAAGATCAGAAAAGAATTGAGAGGTGAAATAATCAAAATAAAATCCAAAACTTGTTTGGATGAGTTGGGACAGGGAACTTGGGTTGTTAACAAGGAGGAGAGGAGGTTTTGGAGTGGTTTCACTTCATGGGCAAAAATACAAGGTCATGGGTGGTTATCAAAAGAATAAAAATCCCAAATTTTCATAGAGTTTTCCTTTTAAAAAGAAAAGATTAAACTCCCAAAAATAATTTGAGAAGAGAACCAATCAGAGGAGAAGTTTTAAAAAGGTTAAACCCAAAGTTTGAAGATGATAACAGAAATAACAATCCTAGCCAAAGAAAAAGATTTTTAAGAGGATTGTTTTTCAAAAAAAAATTGAAAGGTCTCAATCCACAAAAGAAAAACCAGCAAGGTTTTTGCTAAAACCAAATAAAATTTTTGGAGTGTCACAGCCATCGAGTCTTCATATGTCATAAGCCACTGCCAAAACCCTAGCAAATCGGTTTCACCGATAGGGATCTCGGTCTCACGAGATGGGATTGCAATCTCTCTATTTCCTTTTCGTAACTTTTCGGTCTCACCGAAAGAGCGGATCGGTCCCACCGAGATTGCAATGCAAACTCTATGTTTCCCTTTTGTAACTTTTCGGTCTCACCGAAAGAGCAAATCGGTCCCACCGAGTTTTCCTGACCAACTCTCTGGTTAGCTAATTACCAAATCGGTCTCACAGAGTTTGCGTAATCGGTCTCACCGAGATTACGTTATGCCCAAACCCTAACCATATCGGTCCTACCGAGATGCATGTCAGTCCCACCGAAAAACTCTAACGGTCACTAGGTTTACCTTTTCGGTCCGACCGAGTTTGTTGATTTGGTCCCACCGAGATTGGTAAATTGTGTGTAACGGTTGGATTTTAAGTGGAGGCTATATATACCCCTCCACCTCCTCTTCATTCGTGGAGAGAGCCATCAGAACACATCTACACTTCCAACTCATATGTTCTGAGAGAGAACCACCTACTCATGTGTTGAGACCAAGATATTCCATTCCTACCATATGAATCTTGATCTCTAGCCTTCCCCAAGTTGCTTTCCACTCAAATCTTCTTTCCACCAAATCCAAATCCTGTGAGAGAGAGTTGAGTGTTGGGGAGACTATCATTTGAAGCACAAGAGCAAGGAGTTCATCATCAACACACCATTTGTTACTTCTTGGAGAGTGGTGTCTCCTAGATTGGCTAGGTGTCACGTGGGAGCCTCCGACAAGATTGTGGAGTTGAACCAAGGAGTTTGTAAGGGCAAGGAGATCGCCTACTTCGTGTAGATCTACCGCTAGTGAGGCAAGTCCTTCATGGACGATGGCCATGGTGGGATAGACAAGGTTGCTACTTCGTGGACCCTTCGTGGGTGGAGCCCTCCGTGGACTCGCGCAACCGTTACCCTTCGTGGGTTGATGTCTCCACTAACGTGGATGTAGGATAGAACCACCTATCCGAACCATGGGAAAAACATCCGTGTCTCCAATGGCGTTTGAATTCTCCAAACCCTTCCCTTTACATTCTTGCAAGTTGCATTCTTTACTTTCCGCTGCCTATATACTCTTTGCATGCTTGCTTGAATTGTGTGATGATTGCTTGACTTGTCCTAAAGTTGCTAAAATCTGCCAAGAACTAAAATTGGGAAAAGGTTAAGTTTTTATTTGGTCAAGTAATCTAATCACCCCCTCTAGACATACTTCCGAACCTACACACTATGTAGCCACTGTCGAAGATTTGACTGACATGCTCGATTTCGACTCCGAAGACATCGACAGTATGGACGACGATGCAGGAGACGAACAGGAACCACCGCCCACAGGGCACCGAACAACCACTACATCTCATGATGTATACACAGTGGACACAACCAAAGGAAACAATGACGAAGAGCAGAAGGATGCAGCAAAGGATCATTCCCTCAAAAAGCGGCGGCGTAAGCGCCGCTCCAAACCCCGCCTCGACAGAACCAGCGGTCACACAGACCCAACCATAGAGCAGGGATAGCCGGCGGACGACGAACATAGCATCGAACAACCGTCCGACCAGGGCAACACGGATAACCGAACCGAACAACCTGTCTCTGGCGATAACAGTCCGGATGACCTCACGCCTGACAAGCGACTGGAGCAGAAGAACCTCCACAAAAGGCTCGTCGCCACAGCGCGTACCATGAAAAAGCAGAAGCGGAAGCTCAAGACTGCGGAGGATGCAATTAGAATCAAATGGAGCAAAGTACTCAACAACGCAGACAAATACGGTGGCAGTCGCCACACAAAGAGCTACCCGAAGTGAAAGCTACTGCCTGAATTTGATGAGGAGGCCTTAGAGCCCCCGCAATCAAAAAACAAAGCAGCCATCCGGTCGGATAGACGACCCCATGGCCAACACAGAGCGGCAAGCAACGCCGCACACAAGCCAGCATGCGATCCACATGAGGACTCGCATCGAAAAGACGGCCCAACCAGATCTATCTACGTGCCAAGAAAGCATGCTCCAGCAAGCAATGCAACACAACAAAAATCCGAACACCACAGTACACCCAAATACAGGGGTGTCGCACACCCCCTATGTTTCACCGATGAGGTGCTGGACCATGAATATCCAGAGGGATTCAAAACCATAATCATAGAGGCATATGACGGAACAACAGACCCTGGGGTGTGGATTGAGGACTACATCCTCCATATCCACATGGCCAGAGGAGACGACCTCCACGCCATAAAGTACCTACCCCTCAAGCTCAAAGGGCCAGCCCGACATTGTCTTAAAGGCCTTTCCGAAAACACCATTGGAAGTTGGGAAGAGCTCGAGGACGCTTTCCGGGCAAATTTTCAGGGGACCTATGTCCAACCTTCGGATGCAGACGATTTAAGTCATATAACTCAACAGCCCGGAGAGTCAGCCCGAAAATTTTGGAACAGATTTACTAAAAAGAATCAAATAGTCGACTGTTCGTACTTCGAAGCCTTAGTAGCTTTTAAACACAGCATCCGAGACGAATGGCTCACTGGACACCTCGGCCAAGAAAAGCCAAGAACAATGGCTGCATTAACAAGCCTCACGACCCGCTTTTGCGTAGGTGAGGACAACTGGTTGGCAAGATGCAGCACCAGTGACCCAAGTACATCCAAAATCAAGGATGGGAACGGGAACCACGACGCAACAAAAACCAGCGCCGGAATAAAGAAAACAGCCCGAAGAGCACAGCAGTAAACGCCGGATTCAACAGCTCTCGGCAGGGTCAGCAAAAGCTACCTCTCAAAGATAAAAGGGACGAGTTGTCCAGCCTAAACAAAATTCTAGACAAGATATGTCAAATCCACGGCACCCCTGGTAATCCCGCAAATCATACTCATAGAGAATATTTGGTCTTCAAGCAGTCCGGCAAACTCAACGCCGAACACAAGGGGCTGGATACACCAAGTGAAGACGATGACGAACCCCGCAAGCAAAACGCCGGGGAACAGAAGAAATTCCCACAAGATGTCAAAACAGTAAACGTGTTACACGTGACAAAGGGGAAAAACGAAGTGGCGCCCACAGAGATACGTGCCCTGCGGCCTATCACAACAGAGTTCCGCCACTGGTTGTCCAAACCGATCACCTTCGACCATCGGGATTACTCCGCAAGCATCCGGCACGCAGGATGGGCTGCCTTGGTGTTAGACCCGATAATTGACGGATACCACTTTACATGAGTCCTGATGGACGGCGGCAATAGTTTAAACCTGATATATCAGGACACAGTCCACAAAATGGGGATGGACCCAACAAAAATTGGCCGTAGCAATACTTCCTTTAAAGGAGCAATGCCAGGCCCAGAGGCCCATTGCATGGGCTCCCTCCTACTAGAAGTTATGTTCGGCTCCCCCGATAACTTCCATAGCGAAAAGCTAATTTTCCAAATCGCTCCGTTTAAAAGTGGTTATCAAGCACTACTGGGACGCGAAGCTTTCGCTCGCTTTAACGCAATAGCGCATTATGCGTCTCTCACACTTAAGATGCCTAGTCCACGAGGCATCATTTCAATAAAGGGAAATGTTGAGCGCTCCTCGCGCGCAGAAGACTGTGCGGCTGCCTTGGCGGCCACACACTAAAACAGACTCACCAACCAGAGCATCTAACAGGTCGTTAAGACCACGGACACGAATAGACGAGTCCGGCATAACCATATAATTGATAAAGGTTGGATAGCTATATACCCCTATACAAGGGGCTCCGTGCATATGAACAGGCAGCAATAAGGCTCAATTTTACCCATCCTAAATTATACTTTGTTCATTCAGTATAATACACATTTTTGCACGACTACTTTTTCAACTAAGTACCTCTCTTTTACAGATAACCATCGTGCTACACCCGTCCAGGATACGGCACAACGGAGACACAGGCGCAGACGTGCAGCAGGAACCCGTTCCAAGGATTCTTTTTTGATTAAGACCCTGCGTAAACCTTTTTTACTGTCTCTTGTTGATACACATCCCCCGAATTCTCATTATAACCGAAAGGGAGGCTGGCGTCTTGGCATGTGGCCACGTCAGAATATTGCACGTACCTGGACACCAGGGGCTTATTACAAAGGGCACTGTTCAGCCTGTTTAAAATCATAAAGACCGAATACCTTAGGGAGTGTTCGGCGTCACGTGTTTGGCCTTATATGCATCAGCTCCGAATCATGTCTTTGGTCAAATGTTGGGTTTGCCCGGCTCCTGTGTTTTGTTGCCTTACGTTCCGCTCTATCGGCTAAGGCGGCACCAGGAGAACTACTGCGATTGTGCCCCGGTTCAGCCAGGCGAGCACCTCAGTAGAGAAAGCCGAAAACTGACTGTCATGATATAGCGTGAGACTGGTCAACCACTCGATGACCTAGCGGAATCTTCAGGATTCCTCCGCCTTGACGAAGGGCCGTTTCCCGGCCAGGCACACACGCGCCCCGAATTCGGGTGAGCGCAACGCCACCAGGGGCTATATAGTAGCCCCACTTGTCAAAATCCTATGGCTAAGTGAAAGTGATAAAGCATTATAGTCCGATTGCCTAGTTCGTTGCGCTATCACCTCCTTAATGGACCAAGGCATTGGATCAAGTGTGAAAATGCGCCTTTTGCGAACACCCCCGCATTATATGCGTGGGGCCTGAAGCCGACGACTGCCATCTTTCAGGTTATATACATTAATAGCCGCACAGGAGGTGTTATAATTCTTGCAGGCACAAGTATAAAAAGCTTTTACATTTCAGCAAAATATTGTTTACAATAAGAATACAGGTTATTCAAACATAATATCCTTCGAGCACCGCATCTCTATCAAACGAGCGCCCTCCAGAACTTCTTGAAAATAGTGCTCGACAAGTACTCGGCTTTCGTCCGAATCTTGGGCTGCAATGGCGATGGCCTCCATCTCTGCCCAGTATGTCTTGACACGAGCAAGGGCCATCCGCGCACCCTCCACGCATGCTGACCTCTTCATCGCGTTGATATGTGGCACCGCACCAAGGAACTGTTGAACCAAACTAAAATAACTATTTGGTTTTGGCCTCTCTGGCCACAAATGATCCACGACATACCTTATGGCAAGTCCGGACAATCTATTCAGCTCGGCCCATTCGGCCAACTGATCAGTCAACGGAAGCGCACACTATGGATTGTTGAATTGTGACCAGAACAGCTTTCACTTCGCGATCCTTTTGATCTTTGAAGTGTTCGGCCGCATCAGCAGCACTTGCCGCTAAATCCAGATATGCGTCCGCATAACTCCACATCCGGTCCAAAGGAGCATATTTAGGATCTTTGAACTTCATCCGTAGCATAAAGGGCTTCCCAGCCGCGATATCTCCGGCTTGACGCAGCTCCTCCCTCATCGCTCTCATTGCAGAACGAGTATCCTTGGCCGCCATCGTGGCCTTCTCCAGGTCTGTCCGCTTTTCCTGGTCTTCCTTTTCAAGAAGCTTACAATGGTCAGCAGCGTTCTTCAACTTCACAGCCATCTTGGCCATCTCCTCCTTGCTCCGGCAGTGAGCAGCCTGTTCGGCTTTTAGCTCCTCAACCGCCTTTAGGGCAGCCGCATCTCTTTTTATGGCTTGTTCTTTGACTCGGGCAAGCTCTGCCTGAAGGTTCTCCATCGCTGCAGCGCCATCTGCATTAAGCACACACATTATAAGATACTAGCATCATGCTCCTCTTACCAGGTGTCTCCGTAGAAATTACATACCTTGCGCCTCGTGAAGCCGCTTGTTGACAAGCACGATGTCGGCATCTGCCACGTCAAGTTGCCGCTTTAACTCGGCAAATTCATCAGTCCGGCTGGCCACCGGACACTTCACCACCTACATATGAAGGCGGCAAAATTATACCTGGGACTACGATTCTCTGCGTGTCGTCGTCTTCGACAGCACCCAGAGTCTCAGGGGCTACTACCTACACAGGGCGCGTCTTAAAGTATGCGGTACTGTCAAAAGGTACATCATTCCATGTACCTCAAAACCTGTCAATAAACTCCTGACAGCTTCATGCAACCTGCTTTCCGCAGACGAAATCCTTTTGATTAGCACACCCATCAACGCACGGTGCTCTTATGAGATAGACGCCCGCCCTAGCAGATCCTTCAGTCCCTCCGGCCGCGCACCAGACGGTGCCGGACTACTTCGATAGCTCTTTTAAAAAGCTGGACACTGAGGGCTTCGGGTGGCCATAGGACTACCTTCTGGCCTTGCCGAATCAGGAGAAACCCTCCGCGATGACACCTCGGGGTCGCCCGCCTCTTGAGGCGGTATGGCAGGGGGAGGCGTTCCGCTCTCCATCATCTCTGGAAGAAGATCCCCCGAAGACGAGCTCTGCTGCGAGGGGCTAAGATCCGAACTACAAGATAAATGCTTCGGTTACTTTCCTCAGAAGTAAAGCAAGGATTTCTCTCATTATTAAACACCCTTTTACTTACGACTCGGTGGAGGCCGGGGAATCCCCCGGTGCAGGACCCTCTGGCGAAGATTTCTTCCCCCGCTTTGAGACTATTGTCTCCGGGTATTCAGAGGCGGTCCTCTTCTTACACTGAGGAAAGGAATTTTCTATTCCTCCCTTCCGGACAACCTCCTCTACGGCGGCAGTAGCTTCCTTGTTCCCCCCTTCGTCTTCTTCCGTAGGCACGATCTCCAGCATCCGGGTTAACACAGGATCTGGCGAGGTCTCAGGAAGAGGGGTCGGACACCTGATCAACTTTGCCTTCGCCATCCACTCCTGGTTCAAGAACAGCTCTTTTAAGCACGACGTTGCGATAAAAACAAAACAAATGGCATGTTCGGACACAGGGCTACTTACTTGGGTATCCAGACGATTGCAACTCAGGCCTGCGTCCTCGGTAGGGTCCGGACACATCATCTGTGGTCCGAAGAACAATTTGTACATCTCCACGGGCGTCATGCCAAGGAAATGTTGAACAGCTAGCGGTCCCTTTGGATTGAACTCCCACAGGCAGAGCGAACGACGTTTGCAGGGAAGGACTCGGTGAATTACCATGACATGCGTCACCGTGACCAGACTGACATCTCTCTTTAGGAGATCTCGGATGCGGCTCTGCAATAGGGGAACATCCTTTACTTCCCCCCAGTCCAACCCTTTGTTGACCCATGACATTAGTCGTGGCGGGGAACCCGAGCGAAAGGCAGGCGGAGCCACCCACTTGGTACCCCTGGGAGCTCAAATATAAAACCAGTCTTGTTGCCATAAGCCGGACCCCTCTTGGAAAGAGCCCTCGGGCCATAGGGCGTTAGCATTTTTGCTTATTACCGCACCTCCGCACTCTGCGTGCTGTCCCTCGACCATCTTCGGCTCCACTTTGAAGGTCTTAAGCCACAGTCCGAAGTGAGGGCTGATACGGAGGAAGGCTTCACACACGACGATGAACAATGAATGTGGAGGATAGACTCCGGAGCTAAGTCGTGGAAGTCCAGCCCATAATAGAACATGAGCCCCCTCACGAAGGGATCCAGCACGAAGCCTAGCCTCGGAGGAAGTGAGACACGAACACGATGCTCTCACTAGGCTTGAGAGTGGGAATACCCTGCCCTTGAGCAGGCAGCCTGTGCGGGATTTCGCATGTCAAATACCAGGCCTCCCTTAGCTTTAGTACGTCTTCCTCCGTGAAGGAGGAAGGAATCCATCGGCCTTGAAGGTTGGATCCGGACATCATCGAAGGTCCGAAGCGCCTAAATCTGAAGCTTCGGGTGCTGGAACTCGAGGCGGAAGGCGGATTCGATTGAGATCGAAGGAAAAAGTGAGGTCTTGGTCTCTTTATGAAGAGGTTGAATACCAAGAGCCTTCCCCGTGACCGTTTGGGACTTACCTTTGATCGAGGGGATATACCAACGGGCACGATTGGGTTACCCACGTCCGTGTTGATGAGAATCCCGTAAATAAAGGGGACACGATCTCTACTTCGACAAGACGTGCCAAGGAAACCGCCTCGTGAAATGCGTTGAGGTGGGGGTAAGAACGAATAAAGGCTTGGCTGTGGTGTGATGTCATGCTACGGAATACGTCAGCAGGATAGATTTGTGGAAATAATAATTCTCTCCACGGCGGTACGTGGAACTTATTTTGCAGAGCCGGACACAATCCTCGTGTTCAAAATCTTATATGAAGTATTCGGAGGAGGAACCCGCTTTGCAATGCCGAAGACAATCTGCGCGCCGGACTCATCGTAATTGAAGCTTGGTTCAGGGGCTACTGAGGGAGTCCTGGATTAGGGGGTATCCGGACAGCCGGACTATAACCTTTGGCCGGACTGTTGGACTATGAGGATACAAGATTGAAGACTTCGTCCCGTGTCCGGATGGGACTCTCCTTGGCGTGGAAGGCAAGCTTGGCAATACGGATATGAAGATCTCCTTCCTTGTAACCGACTCTGTGTAACCCTAGCCCCCTCCGGTGTCTATATAAACCGGAGGGTTTAGTCCGTAGGACACAACATCATCAACAACAATCATACCATAGGCTAGCTTCTAGGGTTTAGCCTCTCCAATCTTCTGGTAGATCTACTCTTGTACTACCCATATCATCAATATTTACCAAGCAGGAGTAGGGTTTTACCTCCATCGAGAGGGCCCGAACCTGGGTAAAAACATCATGTCCCTTGTCTCCTGTTACCATCCGCCTAAACGCACAGTTCGGGACCCCCTACCCGAGATCCGCCGGTTTTGACACCGACAAGGAGGGTGCCCTCTCGGCACCCGGCAGTGAAGTACTCGATGGCCTACACCTCGTGCACACCTTCGCACGAGTTGTGCAACTCGGCCCAGTGCGTGAGATAGTCACGATTCGACTCGTTGGGGCCTTGGACGCATAAGGAGAGCTGGCGAGGCTTGGGCGGCCGCTTGTACGTGCTGGTGAAGTTGCGGATGAATGCTTCAGTAAAATCAACCCAGCTGTTGATGTTGTGGGGCTTCAGGCTGTTCATCCATGTCCGGGCCGTGCCTTGGAGCATGAGCGAAATGTACTTCAAGAAAACGCGCTTGTTGCCGTTGGCGATGCTGACGGCTGTGGAGTAGTCGACCAGCTAGTCCTACGGTTTCACGGAGCCGGTGTACTTGGGTGTATCTCTCAGGAGAGTGAACCCTTTGGGGAAGGGCTCATCTCGGATGCGGGGCCAAAACAAGGCGGGCCCAGCTCATCTTCTTCTTCTAGTGCCAGGGATCGATTGAAGCGATCGATCCGGTGGCGGGCATCGTTTTCTCCGATTCCTTCTCGGCGGCCAAGGCGGTCGTCGAGCGATGGGTGATCAACAGGCAGCGGGGAAATGCGCCTCTCCCTGCGAGGAGTAGGAGGCGGACAGTCGTCTCACCGCCGCACTCCTCTCTGGCGGCCGCCTTGGTCGCGCTCGATGGTGATGTGAGTCCGGCTGCGGCTGGCAGCCGTCTCCTTGTCTCTTCTATCACGGACCCCACCAGCTGGCATCCGGGATGTATCGCCTTGGTCTCGTCGAGGAGGCGGGTCGTCGTTTTGCCGGTTGGGTGCTTCTGTGCGGCACCCGGCATCTTACTGCTCAGCAGCCGCGTTGAGGAGCTGCTGGACTCACTCCGTCATGTCGCGACGCTCCTCGCCCTCGAGCTTGTCCAGCTCGTCTGTTGCCGCCTGGGCAGCTCATATGTTCTCTGCAAATGTGGCGTAGACGGGACAATATGTCCTGAACATGCTGGCGATGGTCGCGCCATGCTGCCGGACCAAGCCAATGTGGCTAGGCCCACCAGAAGTCGGCGTGCCGCCGACAGCACGGTCCATCTCCCGCTGGTAAGCCTCCGAAAGGCGTCTCATGCTGGCCAGTCGGTTAGCGCTCTCGACGAGCTGGACGCAGCGTGCTTCCAGCGTCTCAGCGTCGGCGTCTTCCAGGATAGGCGCAGCCAGGTCTTGCATTGCCACCTGCAACGGATCCTGGCCACCTCCGCCAGAGTGCTCGTCGTGACTGTTGACGAGCACCTCCGTGACGGTGCTGCCGCCGCTGTCCGCACGAGGAAGCGGCTCGTCGTAGACCACCACGTTGGAGGGGAACGCGTCAAGCGATGCAGTGTCGGAGTCGACCAACATCGGGTCGGTGGAGCCAACCAACTCCAAGTCAGCAGCAGGCTCGTTGGTGACGTGGAGCTGAACGAGGAGGCTCACGAGGTGGCTCTTAGGGCCATCGGTGCCCGCATCAGACGCGGGCTCGTCGGAGAGGCAAATCTCGCCAACAAGATCGGCAAGGCAACTCGCCACGCAGGCGACCTCCGCGCCATGCAGCGCGTCGGCACAGACGCCGTCTGGCGTGCCGGGCTGGCTGCGCTCGCCAGGAAGGAACAGGGTTCCCATCCAGAACAGGTCTCCGGAAGACGTTGCACCTCGCCCCACGGTGGGCGCCAAATGTCGGGGGTTGGGTGCGACATATGCCAATGGATGGCTTATCATGGTGGGAGCGAGTAGAACGTCACCGGTGCCTGGAGGCGGGATGAGACCTAGACATGAACGCCGGCGCACTTTACCCAGGTTCGAGGCTCTCCTAGCAGATAACACCCCTAGTCCTGCTCTGCGGGGTCTCCGCATTATCACTAAGGCACTAGTGGGTAAAATGGTGCTCCTCGAGCTGTATGCTAGAGGTAGAAGAAGGCAAGGCTAGCTCTCCTCTTCCCCTAGGTGTGAGTCTAATTCTAACAGGTTGGAACCCTTTTGTCGGTGTCAAAACCGGCGGATCTCGGGTAGGGGTCCCGAACTGTGCGTCAAGGCCGGATGGTAACAGGAGACAAGGGACACGATGTTTTTACCCAGGTTCGGGCCCTCTCGATGGAGGTAATACCCTACTCCTGCTTGATTAATATTGATGGTATGGGTAGTACAAGAGTAGATCTACCACGAGATCAAGGAGGCTAAACACTAGAAGCTAGCCTATGGTATGATTGTTGTGTATGGAGTTGATTGTCCTACGGACTACAACCCTCCGGTTTATATAGACACCGGATAGGGTTAGGGTTACACAGAGTCGGTTACAATGGTAGGAGATCTTGAATATCCGCATCGCCAAGCTTGCCTTCCACGCCAAGGAAAGTTCCATCCGGACACGGGACGAAGTCTTCAATCTTGTATCTTCATAGTCCAGGAGTCCGGTGAAGGTATAGTCCGGCTACCCGAACACCCCCTAATCCAGGACTCCCTCAGTAGCCCCTGAACCAGGCTTCAATGACGACGACTCCGGCGCGCAGATTGTCTTCGGCATTGCAAGGCGGGTTCCTCCTCCAAGTCCTTCATAGAAGATTGTAAATACCAGAAATAGTGTCCGGCTCTGCAAAATAAGTTTCCACATATTGCCATAGAGAGAATAATATTAACACAAATCCAATCTGCTGACGTATTCCGCAGTGCGTCATCACACTACGGCCAAGTCCTTTACTCGAATCGTTTTTACTCTTCCACCTCAGCACGTTTTGCGAGGCGGTTTCCTTGGCACGTCTTGTCAAAGCAGAGATCGTGTGCCCTTTTTACGGGATTCTTATCAATACGGACGTGGGTAACCCAACCGCGCCATTTACCACGGCGCTTGGGAGGCAAGCGAGTTTTATTAGGCAGGTGGGGACGCATAACCGCATCCGCCCATATAAGGGGATAAGGATCCACCTTTCTTACCTACGCCTTCTTCCTCCTTTGCCTATCCATCTCCTGCGCACTCGAGCTCCAGCGCCCAAGCCCGCACTTCCCACCTCAACCTTCTCCAGCCATGTCCAGAGCGGGAGGCAAGTGGATGGTCTCCTCCGTCACGGAGGTCCAAGTGAAAAAGCTGAGGAAGGCCGGATACCTGTCCAAGGACATCCCGCACCGGCTTCCCGAAAAGGGGCAGCTTCTCCCCACCCCAAGGCCCCATGAGAGGGCAGTGTTCCTTCCCCACTTCCTCCGTGGACTGGGTTTTCCACTCCACCCATTCGTCTGGGAACTCATGTTCTACTACGGCCTGGATTTCCACGATCTGGCCCCGAACTTCATCCTCAACATCTCGGCGTTTATCGTCGTGTGTGAGGCCTTCCTCCGCGTCCGCCCCCACTTCGGCCTCTGGCTCAAGACCTTCAACGTCAAGCCCAAGGTGGTGCGCGGCAGCCAGGCGGAGTGCGGGGGCACCATGGCGGGCAAGATGGCCAACGTCCTATGTCTCGAGGGCTCCTTTGTGGAGACCCTAAAGGGGTGGCAGTCCGGGTGGTTTTACATCACCGAGCCACGCGATTCGAAATGGGTCGCAGCCCCTGAGTTCCGATCCGGACCCACCACACGGCTTATGTCCTGGAAAGAGACGGGCCTGTCGTGGGGCGACGAGAAAGAGGTGACCGGACTGCAAACATGCATCCAGTCCTTGGTGAACAAACCGATCAGGCTTGTCAATGTGGTCTAGGTTATGCTCGTCCGCCGAATCCTCCCGTGTCAACAACGGGACTTTACTCTGTGGGAGTTCAACCCGACGCAGCACCAAACCCTCAACAGGCTCTTCGACACGACGTATGAAGACGTCTGGAAGGTGCTAACCAAAGGCGCCGAGGCTCCCACATCTGCCTCCGAAGACCGCGGATACAGCTCACAGCGTCACACTAGCGAGGTATGCTATTTCTACCCTTCACGGGACGTTTAAGCCCTTTTTCATAGTCTGACTCTATGCGGGATCTAAACTCCCTTACCTTTAACAGGCTTGGCAGGCGATATCCGGACCGATTAACTGTCCGGCTCCCTTGCCCGAAGACCCAGCCCCTGCTCTCTTAGTGAAGCTGCTGGCTCCGGCGCCTTATGTGGTGCCGGAGACAAAGGCCAAGAAGAAGAAGGCCACGGGGACTCGAAAGAGTGCCCGCAACGTGGCGGTGTCGGACTCATCATCTGACGAGTCCGAGACGCTCTCCCCCCGTGAGAATGAGGAGGAAGAAGAAACCTCTCCCCCTCCAGCGGGGGGAGGAGAAAAAGGGAAGGCCGCCCCAACGGGGGAGGCCGGAGGGTCCAGAAAGAGGAAGACCCCTCCGCCGGACTACTCCCCTGACGCCGACGAGGACAACGAGGAGTGGTTGAACAGGACCAAGCGTCCGGCGAAATCGTGAGTATTCGGATACCAGAGTGACTCATGATATTCCTAGGTCGTTCAGCTTTCCATAATGCCGAACATAATTGTGCAGCCCGCCCCGGGCCGAACTCGACGATTCGTCGAGCGGCTCCCTGGATTCGTCGGACGTGAACTCAGTTCCGCCCGCTGTCTCCCCCCGCACTGCAGACGACGCCGAAGTGGCGTCGCAACAAGCTCCGGGGCAGGAGGTGGTGGTCCTGGAGGAGCCGAAAGGCGACCTCCCGGATCCTAGGAATAAAGGGGACAAGACCCCCCAGGGCTCCGAGTCCGGCTTTGTGCCGGACACCGCGCCGGAATCTTCAGCAGTTCCGGACCGCGGTAGGCGAACTCCTTCCAAGAGGAGCAAGCCTTCTGAGCCGGCGGCCTCCGTCCAACCAGAGGTGCCGGACAATCTGCTGGAGGTGCTTGACGACGCCTCCATCCACGAGGAGCACCGTACTATTATGAGTACGGTGATCCGGAAGGTTCAGTCTGCCAAGAGCGGACTGAACGAAGCTTGCGCTAGCCTTCTAACAGGCTTCGAGGTAAGCAAAAAATATGCAAGAATATAACCGCATAGACAGTAGCCCCTGATGCTCTTTTTGGCGTTCGGAAAGAAAAGCCGAATAGAGGATCTATTGAATTTCGCAGGACTCTAACAAAAAAAGAGTCAATTTGCGTATGCAGGCTTTGCTGCTATCTACCGCCGCACTGACTGCGGAGGTGGGTGTCCTGAAACAGGACCTCCGGCGGACCGAGCAAGAGCTCGGCCTTGCCAAGCGGCAGCTCGAGGAAAAAGAAGGTAAGAAATGCCTTACAGAAAAAGTGCCTATAAAAAGGCGTGATTGCAAAAAATAACAGGATTGTGCTGCTTATTGTAGGGGCCACGACTGAGGTGGCGACCCTCAAGCAGGCGCTGTCTGAGGCCGAAAAGAAAACGGCCACGGAGCGCACCGAGCGAGAGATACTTGGGGCTCAGGTCGGCGAGGTGCAGCAAGAGCTTCAGGTTCTCATGAAAAAACATGAGAGTTTGGAGCTTGAGTCAAAGGCGCAAGCATACGAGCTCGCGTCGGCCCTTGAGACCGCCAAGTCTGCCAAGGTTGAAGCCCAAAAGGCCCTCCAAGGGTTGGAGGAGATGAGGAAGATAGCAGCGGGTAAGGCATTCTTCATGCAAAGCAAAAATGTAAAAGTAAACTACTTGATACTTACCCGAATCCGAAGCTCTCCAGGGGCATTCGCAGATCTTCCCCGCAGCGTATCCGACGCCGTCGCATTCTACCGAGCTGAGGAGGGCAGCTCGACGAAGAAGGTGTTCTGGTCTCAGTATTCTGAAGCCGGACACCCTGTGCCCTTGAGCGACCAGCTGAAACAGCTGGTCGAGCTCCACAAGGCGGCCGAACAGTCCATGAAGGGCTTCGTAGTTCGGCTGTGGCCCGGAGAGGCCCTGCCTGGGAGCTATTTTGGGTTGGTGCGGCGGCTGGTGGAGGACTGTCCAAGGCTCGAGGTTATCAAGCGCTCTGTCTGCATTGAAGGTGCCCGAAGGGCCCTTGCCCGTGCAAAGGTGCACTGGGGTAAGCTGGACGGTGAGAAGCTTGTGAAGGACGGGCCGCCGCCGGGGAAGGAGCATCGCAAGCCCAAGAACTATTACAAGGATGTTCTTGCAGGTGCCCGCCTTGTGGCGGATGAATGTACCAAGGATGTCATTTTTGAATGAACTCACTCGTGTTTATCCTGTGCGCTGAAAACTTGTTCATGTGCGCTAAGCAATGCTTATTAAACTTAAAATATTATTTTCTGTGCGTCCGTTTATCAAAAATTGAGAGATGGCCAGTCGTCGGCTTCTGCCCCCGTGCCACTAGTGCTGGGGTGTTCGGGATAAACCTGGGCGCTCTTTTTCCCATGGTTGGGTCCTTCGAGGGAGGCACTCAGCACAGCGAACCAGGCAATCGGACTATAATGCTTGAACACTCTCACTTAGCCATAGAACTTTATAATTTTAAATTTCGGCAAAGCCCCTAGTTCGGAAGACCGAGTTCGGGGCGCTATCCATGCCTTGGCCGGACAAAGCCAGCTCCTCGCTCGAAGCGGCATAAGTCTTTAGGGACTCGAAAAACCTCTCGAACAGCGACCGGTCTCTCGCCTCATCATGACAGTCAGTTTTAGCTTTCTCCACTGAGGTGCTTAACCCAGCTGAATTGGGGCACAATCACAGTGGTTCTCCTAGTGCTACCTTAGCCGATATAGCGGAATGTAAGGCACCAAAACATAGGAGCCGGGCAAACCCAACTATTGACCCAAATCATGATTCAGAGCCGATGCATATAGTGCTATAAGTTCGGGGTGCCGCACTTGTGAAAGTGTATGGACTTCTCACACCATAATGAGGGGTACTGAAGCCCCTGGCGTGTTTGCCGTACCATGGTGTACGGGTGCAATCATGTTATTTAATAAACAGATATACGAAAATAGGATAATGCAAAAAATAGACAAAAAGCTATGCATTGTTTATAGAGCGGCTATTTATCAGAGCCGAACGATACAAGTAGTGCGATAGACAAAAAGATATTGGACTATTTAACATGTCCTGACCAGGGGCAGGCCACGGAATTGTATTTAAAACAGGTATATTGCTCGTAACAGAGACCACCTGGGAGTTTCATAATGCGGCATGGCTTGTCTGCCTCCCTGGATCTTGCATCGTTTGTGCGGCGATCGAATTGCCGAACAGGTCGTCCGAAGTGTGGAGTCCTGAAAGTAAGAAGAAAAAGAGAATCTGGCAGCCCCTAGTACGTTTTAAGCCGTATTTTGGGTGTGCCGTTATTGTGCCCCTTCCCCTGTGCCCATGGTATTTCAAGGGCGTAGTTATGTACGCGAGGTACTGGTTTCGCTATGTCGCGAGGGCTGGGGTTGGGGCCGCATTGCTACGCCTGCTTAGAACGTGCCAGGCGGTCTTGTTGAAAGTTACTCCGGGCGCGCTTGGCAGTGTCTGGCTTTTTAACGGCCGTACTGGAGAGTTGCCTAAGAAGGCTGCTTTGTACTTCCGCTGCGAGAGCCGCCGTGTGCTCCTCCGTACGGAGGGAGCGCTCGTTGTTTCCGTTGACCATGATTACTCCTCGAGGGGCTGGCATCTTGAGCTTGAGATATGCGTAGTGCGGCACCGCATTGAACTTTATGAATGCGGTTCGTCCGAGCAGGGCGTGATAGTCACTGCAAAACGGGACTATATCGAAGATTAACTATTCACTTCGGAAATTGTCCGGGGATCCGAAGACCACGTCAAGTGTTACTGAGCCTGTACAGTTGGCTTCTACACCTGGTATAACGCCCTTAAAGGTCGTTTTTGTGGGCTTAATCCTTGAGAGATCTATGCCCATTTTTTGCACTGTATCCTGGTAAAGCAGGTTCAGGCTACTGCCGCCGTCCATGAGGACTCTTGTGAGATGAAATCCGTCGATGATTGGGTAGAAAACCAATGCGGCGAAGCCGCCATGACGGATGCTAGTGGGATGGTCCCTTCGATCAAAGGTGATCGGGCAGGAGGACCATGGGTTGAACTTTGGGGGGACTGGCTCCATCGCATATACGTCCCGTAGCGCACGCTTCCGCTCCCTCTTGGGAATGTGGGTTGCGTATATCATGTTCACCGTCCGCACTTGTGAGGGAAAGCCCTTCTGTCCATTGTTGTTCGGCGGCCTGGGCTCCTCCTCATCGTCGCTATGCATCCCCTTGTCTTTGTTTTCGGCTCTTAACTTGCCTGCCTGCTTGAACACCCAACAATCCCTGTTGGTGTGTGTAACACCCTCGATGCGGCTATAGCTCCCACGTGTCGAGGCATCACTTAGAGGCATAACTGCATTGAAAGCAATGTCGCAAGTGAGGTAATCTTCACACAACCCATGTAATACATAAAGGGAAAGAGATACATAGTTGGCTTACAGTCGCCACTTCACACAACACATAAATAAACATCCATCATTCAAATTACACTCAAGGTCCGACTACGGTACCAAAATGAAAGAAGACTACCCCAAATGCTACACAGATCCCCGAATCACCCCAACTGGGCTCCACTACTGAACATCAGGAAAAGACACATAGTAACGACCACGTTCCTCGTCGAACTCCCACGTGAGCTCGGTTGCGTCATCTGCACTGGCATCGTTGGTACCTGCAACTGTTTTGGTAGAATCTGTGAGTCACGGGGACTCAGCAATCTCACACCCGCGAGATCAAGACTATTTAAGCTTATAGGAAGGATGGGTTAATGAGGTGGAGCTGCAGCAAGCGACTAGCATATATGGTGGCTAACAACGCAAAAGAGAGCGAGAAGAGAAGCAAAGCACGGTCGTGAAGCTAGAAGTGATCAAGAAGTGATCCTAGACAACCTACATCAACCATAACTCCAACACCGTGTTCACTCCCCGGACCCCGCCGAGAAGATGTGTTTTAATTAAGGTCAACTTCGGGTTTTCTACAACCGGACACTAACAAATTCCCATCTGCCTCATAACCGCGGGCACGGCTTTCGAAAGATAATACCCTGCAGGGGTGTCCCAACTTAGCCCATTATAAGCTCTCACGGTCAACGAAGGATATTCCTTCTACCGGGAAGACCCGATCAGTCTCGGAATCCCGGACTACAAGACATTTCGGCAGTAATAAAACAAGTCCAGCAAAGCCGCCCGATTGTGCCGACAAATCCTGATAGGAGCTGCACATATCTCGGTCTCAGGGCACATCCGGATGAGCAGTCCGTACAACTAAAACCAAGTCTCGAGTTGCCCTGAGGTGGCGCTGCAAAGGGCTCTAGTTTGGACCAGCAATCGAAGGAGAACTGGCCCGGGGGGGGGTTAAAATAAAGATGACCCTTGAGTCTGCAGAACCCAAGGGAAAAAGGCTTAGGTGGAAAATGGTAAAACCAATGTTGGGCCTTGCTGGAGGAGTCTTATTCAAAGCGAACTGTCAAGGGGGTCCCATAAATCACCCAACCGTGTAAGGAACGCAAAATCCGGGAACATAATACCGATATGACGGAAACTAGGGTGGCAAGAGTGGAACAAAACACCAGGCATAAGGCCGAGCCTTCCACCCTTTACCAAGTATATAGATGCATTAATAATATAAGAGATATTGTGATATCCCAACAAGTGAACATGTTCCAACAAGGAACAACATCTCCATGTTCCAACAAGGAACAAACTTCATCTTCACCTGCAACTAACAACGCTATAAGAGGGGCTGAGCAAAGCGGTAACATAGCCAATCAACGGTTTGCTAGGACATGGATGGTTAGGGGCTGACATGTCAATATGGGTGGCATGATATAGCAAGTGGTAGGTATCTCAGCATAGGCATAGCAAAAGAGCGAGCATCTAGCAAGCAAAGATAGAAGTGATTTCGAGGGTATGGTCATCTTGCCTGCAAGGTTCTCAGAGTTGTCGAAAGCTTGGTCCTCGTAAGCGTTCTCAACAGGTTCCTCGTTCACGTACTCGTCTCCTGGCTCTACCCAAAACAAGAGCACACGCAAAGGAACAACTATCAACCATGATGCAATGCACAAACAATATGATGCAAAACATGGCATGATATGCAAGATGTGATATGCAATGCATATGCATGCTCCGGAAGGACAAGGATGAACAAGGCATAATCTTGGCAAACCAAGTATGCCGATGGAAAGATGAGGTGATTTCGGTTGAAATCAATATAAAGATCACCGGAATCGGATACACGGTTTGCAAATGACAAGAAAAACAAGAATGACAATAATCTGCCATTAACAGCATGATGCTACTTAGCAATCAACAAGAAATTAAGTTACTGCACCCAAACATATCAACAAAGCATATGCCAGTAATCTACTCAAGATGCTTGACAAAAGATGAACACTGAGCTACGGCTAAATCACACCATAATAGGTTCAAACAAGCATGGCAAAAGTGCAAAACATAACAGGTTCACAGACTTGGTGAAAATAACATCATGCCAGAAATTAACATCAGGATGACATGTTTAGAGCAAGCAAACAACATGCTACAGGAACAGGACATGGCAAAATAAGGCATTGCATGAATCTACTCAAAGAACTTAACAAAAGTCCCTTAATGACCATGAGCCAAAAAGGATCATAAAATATAATAACACCCATGTCAATTAAGCAAGTTTTGTTACAGGTTTCAGACTTGGCAGAAAACTGGACATGTCAAAAACAGATAACAAGTAGGCATGTTCATGAGCTCGATGCACTCACTACAGAGCATTGTATGATAAACTAAGAATACACCCATCAAGAAGACATGGCATAGAAGCTAGAAATGGCAAGAATAACATCATAGCCTGAAAGGATCAACTACAACAAGCTTGGCAAAATCGAATAACATGTAAACAATCTGCCAGTAACATTTTATAGCAAAAGTAGAGCTCGATTGACTCGAGCTATGGCACTCCAAAAATACAAACAAAGGCATGGATGGATAGAGCAAATCCATATTCTCAAAACACCCTTACTGATCATGCTCAAAAGAGGCATAGATCTCTCGGAAACAACATGAACACATGGCATAAAAATAACAGCAGAACATGACAGTGAAAATACTAAGTCTCTGAAATCAGCAACATTATGTACCCTAGTTTGCATGCTTGTGCTAGTCACCACAAAGATCACAAAAAAACATGGCATACACCCCTGGAAAGATAGCATGGCATATTTAGAAACACATGTAGGACTCGGCTTCATAGGATGCACACACCAATCATGGCAAAAATGACAAAAGTGCATGTTCTGAAACAGATCTGAAACTAACATCACATAGCCCTCTTCTAACAGCATTTCGGGCATCAAGATGAGCTCAAATGAAAATGATTCAATGAGATTAAATGATGTACTCGTCGAGTCGAACAATTTGATATGCTATACGCCCAAAACGGAGCTATATATGCAGAGATATGATGCGATGAACATGTGACAATTATGCAAACTACCAGGGACTTGGAGGATTTTGAGAGGGGGAAGAAAGTCAACCCAGGCACGGATTTTGAGGATGGCCGGAGGGCTCTCGCCGGAGATGCGCCGGAGGGGGTCGGAGGAGGCGGATGCGGCCGGATCCGGGCGGCGGAGGGCCGGATCTCGCGCAGCGGCGGAGGACGGCGCGGCGGGGCGGCGGGACGGCGAGGCCGCGGGCCACGGGGACGGCGGCCGGCGGGTCGGAGCGAGGTCGCCAGCGCGGGGCGCGGAGACCAGGCGGCGGGGCGCGGAGGCCTGGCGGCGGCGGCGCGAGACGGGCCCCGCGGGCTGGATCTGGGCCGCGCGGGCCCGCGGCGGCGCGCGGTGGGAACGGCGGCGGCCGGACACGTGGCAAGCCATGATTGGCACGGGCGGCGGTGGCGGCTTTGTCCGGCGCGGACCGGAAACGTCCGGCGCGGCGGAGGGGAGCGGGGCTAGGGTTAGGGTGGTTTTGGACCCGAAAATGGAGGAGGGGGAGGTGTTTTTATAGGTAGGAGGAGCTAGGAGGCTCCAAATTGAGCACGGTTTTCGGCCACGCGATCGTGATCGAACGGCGATGGACATGGGAGTGTCGTAGTTGGGTTATTGGGCTGTAACACACAAGAGGCCTTCACGGTTACCCGGCTAACCGTTGGAGTACCAAACGACCTCCGAATGACCCAAAACTTGACAGGCGGTCTACCGGTGCTATACCAAGGCCGCTTGACAAACCTCGGTCCATTCCGAGAAGGTTTAATACCCGCTCACGGAAAATGGTAAAAGGGGACGCCGGAGGACGTAGGAGCGCCGGATTGCAAAACGGACAACAGGGAACAAGCTCGGATTCATGAGACGAACACGTATGCAAATGCGATGCGCATGATGACATGACATGAAATTCATGACAAGGACAAAATGCAAAATGAAGGAAAACCCAACCACGGAGGGAATATCATATCACATTGCCGAAAATGGCAAGAGTTGGAGTTACAATTATGGCAAGTTACATCCGGGGTGTTACAACACTCCACCACTACGAGAGGATCTCGTCCCGAGATCTAGGACTGAAAGAACTCCGGATATTCGGAACGGAGGTGGTCCTCGCGCTCCCAGGTGGCTTCTCGGTCTGAATGGTGTGACCATTTCACTTTCAGGAATTTGATTGACTTGTTGCGAGTCTTGCGCTCAGTTTCTTCAAGAATAGCAACGGGATGCTCATGATAGGACAAATCTTCTTGAAGATCAATCTCTTCGAAGTTGATGGTGCGCTCAGGCGTCTTGAAGCACTTGCGAAGCTGTGACACGTGGAAGACATCGTGCACATTTGCAAAGTTGGAGGGAAGCTCAAGTTGATAGGCGAGATCGCCTCGTTTGCCGATGATCTTGAAAGGGCCCACGTATCTAGGGGCAAGTTTCCCCTTGATACCGAAGCGACGAGTTCCTTTCATTGGAGAGACGCGGAGATAGACATGGTCTCCGACCTCGAATGACAAATCCCGGTGTTTGCTATCGTAATAGCTCTTCTGGCGCGATTGCGCGGCTTTGAGGTACTCACGAATGAACTTGCACATAGCCTCAGCCTCTGAGATCAAATCATTGCCAAGAAGTTGACGTTCACCGGTCTCAGACCAATTGGGAGGAGTACGACACTTTCTGCCATAGAGAATCTCGAATGGGGCTTTGCCCGAGCTGGCTTGAAAGCTGTTGTTGTAAGAGAACTCAGCATAAGGAAGACAATCCTCCCACTTCATGCCGAAAGAGATAACACAAGCTCTGAGCATATCTTCAAGAATTTGGTTGACACGCTCGACTTGTCCACTAGTTTGAGGGTGGAAAGCTGTGCTGAAGCGAATATTGGTACCCATGGCCTTCTGAAAAGAATCCCAAAACTTGGAGGTAAAGATGCTGCCACGGTCTGAAGAGGTCAATTGTGGAATGCCGTGCAAGAAGACAATTCTAGAGGTGTAAAGCTCTGCCAGCTGCGCTGCTGTGATAGATTCTTTGATAGGAAGAAAATGAGCCACTTTGGTGAGCTTGTCGATGACGACGAAGATAGCATCATTTCCACGCTTGGACTTAGGAAACCCAGTCACGAAGTCCATTTCAATATGATCAAACTTCCATTCTGGAATAGCAAGAGGTTGGAGAAGACCAGCTGGTCGTTGGTGTTCTGCTTTCACCCTTCGACAGACATCACATTCATTCACGAATTGAGAAATTTCGCGCTTCATTCGAGTCCACCAATACGACTGCTTGAGGTCAAGGTACATCTTTGTACTTCCAGGATGAATTGACAGAAGAGAGTTGTGCGCTTCGTTCATAATGACTTTACGAAGATCACCCTTTGGAACCACGATCCGGTCCTCGAAGAAAAGAGTATCTCTGTCATCAACGCGATAGCACTTGTATTTGGAAATGCCCTTGTCAATACCACGTTTCACCTTCTTCACCATGGTATCCATCAGTTGTGCCTCACGAATTTGATCTTCCATGGTAGGAGAGACGATGAGGTTGGCAAGAAAACCTTGAGGAACAACTTCGAGATTCAACTTGCGGAAAGCTTCACAAAGATCCGGTTGAAAGGGCTTGAGGATTAAGCTATTGCAATAAGCCTTCCTGCTCAAAGCGTCTGCAATCACATTAGCCTTGCCTGGAGTATATTCAATACTCGGATTATACTTTTGAATCATTTCGACCCATCGAGTCTGCCTAAGGTTGAGGTTGGGCTGAGTGAAGATGTACTTGAGACTCTTGTGATCGGTGAAAATGTCCACTTTCCTTCCCAACAGGAGATGTCTCCATGTTATTAGAGCGTGGACCACTGCCGCCAACTCAAAATCGTGAGTGGGGTAGTTCTTTTCGTTGGGCTTCAACTGACGAGAGGTATAGGCCACAACCTTCCCTGCTGACGGGAGGCAACCAAGACAATGCTGTCATCATAAAACCATCGGAACGATTCTAAGATACCCGCGTGATCCTAAAAAAAATTAGTGAAATTTGAGAAGAGAAGAGTTAAAACTCTACGTCAGGATGCCTTACCAGAGCGATGAGGAGACTGGGAAGTAAAAAGAATTCCTAAACTCTCCGATATATAATTCCTAAATGACTCAAAACATTTTTCTAAACACAACTCGGCCGCTAAAAACGATCAATCAGTGGGGGCTCCTAAGGTCGGGGAAGGCTCTGATACCAACTTGTAACGCCCTCGATGCGGCTATAGCTCCCACGTGTCGAGGCACGACTTAGAGGCATAACCGCATTGAAAGAAATGTCGCAAGTGAGGTAATCTTCACACAACCCATGTAATACATAAAGGGAAAGAGATACATAGTTGGCTTACAGTCGCCACTTCGCACAACACATAAATAAACATCCATCATTCAAATTACACTTAAGGTCCGACTACGGTACCAAAATGAAAGAAGACTACCCCAAATGCTACACAGATCCCCGAATCTCCCCAACTGGGCTCCACTACTGAACATCAGGAAAAGACACATAGTAACGACCACGTTCCTCGTCGAACTCCCACGTGAGCTCGGTTGCGTCATCTGCACTGGCATCGTTGGTACCTGCAACTGTTTTGGTAGAATCTGTGAGTCACGGGGACTCAGCAATCTCACACCCGCGAGATCAAGACTATTTAAGCTTATAGGAAGGATGGGTTAATGAGGTGGAGCTGCAGCAAGTGACTAGCATATATGGTGGCTAACAACGCAAAAGAGAGCGAGAAGAGAAGCAAAGCACGGTCATGAAGCTAGAAGTGATCCTAGACAACCTACGTCAACCATAACTCCAACACCGTGTTCACTCCCCGGACCCCGCCGAGAAGAGACCATCACGGTTACACACGCGGTTGATGTGTTTTAATTAAGGTCAACTTCGGGTTTTCTACAACCGGACACTAACAAATTCCCATCTGCCTCATAACCGCGGGCACGGCTTTCGAAAGATAATACCCTGCAGGGGTGTCCCAACTTAGCCCATTATAAGCTCTCACGGTCAATGAAGGATATTCCTTCTACCGTGAAGACCCGATCAGTCTCGGAATCCCGGACTACAAGACATTTCGGCAGTAATAAAACAAGTCCAGCAAAGCCGCCCGATTGTGCCGACAAATCCTGATAGGAGCTGCACATATCTAGGTCTCAGGGCACATCCGGATGAGCAGTCCGTCCAACTAAAACCAAGTCTCGAGTTGCCCCGAGGTGGCGCTGCAAAGGGCTCTAGTTTGGACCAGCAATCGAAGGAGAACTGGCCCGAGGGGGTTAAAATAAAGATGACCCTTGAGTCTGCAGAACCCAAGGGAAAAAGGCTTAGGTGGCAAATGGTAAAACCAATGTTGGGCCTTGCTGGAGGAGTCTTATTCAAAGCGAACTGTCAAGGGGGTCCCATAAATCACCCAACCGTGTAAGGAACGCAAAATCCGGGAACATAATACCGATATGACGGAAACTAGGGTGGCAAGAGTGGAACAAAACACCAGGCATAAGGCCGAGCCTTCCACCCTTTACCAAGTATATAGATGCATTAATAATATAAGAGATATTGTGATATCCCAACAAGTGAGCATGTTCCAACAAGGAACAACATCTCCCTGTTCCAACAAGGAACAACATCTCCATGTTCCAACAAGGAACAAACTTCATCTTCACCTGCAACTAACAACGCTATAAGAGGGACTGAGCAAAGCGGTAACATAGCCAATCAACGGTTTGCTAGGACATGGATGGTTAGGGGCTGACATGTCAATATGGGTGGCATGATATAGCAAGTGGTAGGTATCTCAGCATAGGCATAGCAAAAGAGCGAGCATCTAGCAAGCAAAGATAGAAGTGATTTCGAGGGTATGGTCATCTTGCCTGCAAGGTTCTCAGAGTTGTCGAAAGCTTGGTCCTCGTAAGCGTTCTCAACAGGTTCCTCGTTCACGTACTCGTCTCCCGTCTCTACCCAAAACAAGAGCACAAGCAAAGGAACAACTATCAACCATGATGCAATGCACAAACAATATGATGCAAAACATGGCATGATATGCGAGATGTGATATGCAATGCATATGCATGCTCCGGAAGGACAAGGATGAACAAGGCATAATATTGGCAAACCAGGTATGCCGATGGAAAGATGAGGTGATTTCGGTTGAAATCGATATAAAGATCACCGGAATCGGATGCACGGTTTGCAAATGACAAGCAAAACAAGAATGACAATAATCTGCCATTAACAGCATGATGCTACTTAGCAATCAACAAGAAATTAAGTTACTGCACCCAAACATATCAACAAAGCATATGCCAGTAATCTACTCAAGATGCTTGACAAAAGATGAACACTGAGCTACGGCTAAATCACACCATAATAGGTTCAAACAAGCATGGCAAAAGTGCAAAACATAACAGGTTCACAGACTTGGTGAAAATAACATCATGCCAGAAATTAACATCAGGATGACATGTTTAGAGCAAGCAAACAACATGCTACAGGAACAGGACATGGCAAAATAAGGCATTGCATGAATCTACTCAAAGAACTTAACAAAAGTCCCTTAATGACCATGAGCCAAAAAGGATCATAAAATATAATAACACCCATGTCAATTAAGCAAGTTTTGTTACAGGTTT
The DNA here is from genome assembly GCA_032464435.1 of Aegilops umbellulata. Lineage (NCBI taxonomy): Eukaryota > Viridiplantae > Streptophyta > Magnoliopsida > Poales > Poaceae > Aegilops > Aegilops umbellulata. The sequence continues at coordinate 606,666,994 of CP136058.1, forward strand.
CAGACTTGGCAGAAAACTGGACATGTCAAAAACAGATAACAAGTAGGCATGTTCATGAGCTCGATGCACTCACTACAGAGCATTGTATGATAAACTAAGAATACACCCATCAAGAAGACATGGCATAGAAGCTAGAAATGGCAAGAATAACATCATAGCCTGAAAGGATCAACTACAACAAGCTTGGCAAAATCGAATAACATGTAAACAATCTGCCAGTAACATTTTATAGCAAAAGTAGAGCTCGATTGACTCGAGCTATGGCACTCCAAAAATACAAACAAAGGCATGGATGGATAGAGCAAATCCATATTCTCAAAACACCCTTACTGATCATGCTCAAAAGAGGCATAGATCTCTCGGAAACAACATGAACACATGGCATAAAAATAACAGCAGAACATGACAGTGAAAATACTAAGTCTCTGAAATCAGCAACATTATGTACCCTAGTTTGCATGCTTGTGCTAGTCACCACAAAGATCACAAAAAAACATGGCATACACCCCTGGAAAGATAGCATGGCATATTTAGAAACACATGTAGGACTCGGCTTCATAGGATGCACACACCAATCATGGCAAAAATGACAAAAGTGCATGTTCTGAAACAGATCTGAAACTAACATCACATAGCCCTCTTCTAACAGCATTTCGGGCATCAAGATGAGCTCAAATGAAAATGATTCAATGAGATTAAATGATGTACTCGTCGAGTCGAACAATTTGATATGCTATACGCCCAAAACGGAGCTACGGACGCAGAGATATGATGCGATGAACATGTGACAATTATGCAAACTACCAGGGACTTGGAGGATTTTGAGAGGGGGAAGAAAGTCAACCCAGGCGCGGATTTCGAGGATGGCCGGAGGGCTCTCGCCAGAGATGCGCCGGAGGGGGTCGGAGGAGGCGGATGCGGCCGGATCCGGGCGGCGGAGGGCCGGATCTGGCGCAGCGGCGGAGGACGGCGCGGCGGGGCGGCGGGACGGCGAGGCCGCGGGCGACGGGGACGGCGGCCGGCGGGTCGGAGCAAGGTCGCCGGCGCGGGGCGCGGAGACCAGGCGGCGGGGCGCGGAGGCCTGGCGGCGGCGGCGCGGGACGGGCCCCGCGGACTGGATCTGGGCCGCATGGGCCCGCGGCGGCGCGCGGTGGGAACGGCGGCGGCCCGACACGTGGCAAGCCACGATTGGCTCGGGCGGCGGTGGAGGCTTTGTCCGGCGCGGACCGGACACGTCCGGCGCGGCGGAGGGTAGCGGGGCTAGGGTTAGGGTGGTTTTGGACCCGAAAATGGAGGAGGGGGAGGTGTTTTTATAGGTAGGAGGAGCTAGGAGGCTCCAAATTGAGCACGGTTTTCGGCCACGCGATCGTGATCGAACGGCGATGGACATGGGAGTGTCTTAGATGGGTTATTGGGTTGTAACACAAAAGAGGCCTTCACGGTTACCCGCTTAACCGTTGGAGTACCAAACGACCTGCGAATGACCCGAAACTTGACAGGCGGTCTACCGATGCTATACCATGGCCGCTTGACAAACCTCGGTCCATTCCGAGAAGGTTTAATACCCGCTCACGGAAAAAGGTAAAAGGGGACGCCGGAGGACGTAGGAGCGCCGGATTGCAAAACGGACAACGGGGAACAAGCTCGGATTCAAGAGACGAACACGTATGCAAATGCGATGCGCATGATGACATGACATGAAATGCATGACAAGGACAAAATGCAAAATGAAGAAAAACCCAACCACGGAGGGGATATCATATCACATTGCCGAAAATGGCAAGAGTTGGAGTTACAATTATGGAATGTTACATCCGGGGTGTTACAGTGTGATTGGCTGGCCTTTCGGGGTGCCATGTATCTGGCACAAGCGGTCGAGTATTCGGTCCAAACTGGACGGGCCCTGAGTATTCTTTTTGAATGGCTTTTTTCGCTGACCGGATTTATAGCCTTTGAATCCGGCATTAACTGTCGTATCTTCATTACTGTCGCTGCTAACGCGGCGTTTTTGCTTATTCCGACGTGTCCTGCCACTTTTCTCCTTGGTATCCGAATTACCAGGGTTCTTAGCTAAGTTATTACTGCGAGCTAGCCAGCTGTCTTCTCCCGCTTAGAAGCGGGTCATGAGTGTCGTGAGGGCTGCCATAGATTTCGGCTTTTCCTGTCCCAGGTGCCGGACAAGCCACTCGTCGCGGATGTTATGTTTGAAGGCTGCCAGGGCCTCTGTATCCGGACAGTCGACTATCTGGTTTTTCTTTGTTAGGAACCGTGTCCAGAATTGCCTGGCCGATTCCTCTGGCTGCTGGATTATGTGGCTTAGGTCGTCGGCATCCGGTGGTCACACGTAAGTGCCCTGGAAGTTGTCAAGGAATGCGGCCTCCAGGTCCTCCCAAAAACCGATTGAGTCTGCTGGCAAGCTGTTAAGCCAATGCCGGGTCGGTCCTTTAAGTTTGAGCGGGAGGTATTTGATGGCGTGTAGATCATCGCCGCGTGCCATGTGGATGTGAAGGAGATAATCCTCGATCCATACCGTCGGATCTATTGTGCCATCGTATGATTCGATGTTAACGGGTTTGAAACCCTCCGGGATTTTATGATCCATTACTTCATCCGTGAAGCATAGTGGGTGTGCGGCGCCCCTATACTGGGCTATATCATGACGCAGCTCGGAAGAGCTATGTCTGTTGTGTTCGGCCCGGCCGGATTTGTTGTATCCGGAGTGAAGATCATCGTCACATGTCGTAGGGCGCCTGCGCGATCCGTAGATCGATCTTGTTTGTCCTGCCTTATCCACCAGTACGTCTCGCAGGTCTGGCGCATTTTCCCGTGCCTTAGTTGAGCGGCATCGGGGCATGGCTTGGGTGGAGGGCCGAGAGGCCTCTCTGTCACGGCCGCGAGGTGGCCGGTCTGCCATGTCGTGCGCTGGTGATGTAGGCGCTTCCTCTTCTGGTCGGGGTAGCGGCCTGCGCTTTGGGTAACTCTTGGAGGGGCGTTCGAGTTCATACTATTCGGCTGCAAGGACTTCAGTCCATCTATCAGCTAGCAAATCTTGGTCAGCTCTAAGCTATTGCTGCTTTTTCTTGAGGCTGTTTGCCATGGCTAAAAGCCTGCGTTTGAAACGCTCTTGTTCGGCGGGGTCTGATGGTACGACGAATTCGTCCTCGTCGAGGCTTGCCTTGTCTTCGGAGGGAGGCATATAGTTATCGTCCTCAACCTCTTGGTCTGCCGCTCTCTCATGAGGGCTGGCTTCTTCATCTTCCTGCGCCGAATCTTGATGGGGTGGGTGTTCTTTGGCACTATCTGGGGTAGTATTATCTCCCGTGCCGGAATCACCATTTTTGCTTTGGCGGGATTTAGAGCGGCGCCGCTGGCGCCGGCGCTTTGGCTGTTTCTTGGAGGGGTCGTCCCCCGCTGTTCCATCGCCATCTCCATCTTTTGGAGTGTCCACCATATATATGTTGTATGACGAGATGGCCTTCCAGCGCCCTACAGGTGCTGGTTCCTGTTTGTCTCCTACATCGTCGTCCATACCGTCGATGTCTTCGGAGCCGAAGTCGAGCATGTCGGTTAAATCGTCGACAGTGGCTACAAAGTGGGTGGTGGGTGGGCTTTGAATTTCTTCATCGTCCGTATCCATCCTCGCTGACCGTAGTCCGGCCAGGACTGTCCTGATAAGGAGAGAGACTTGAGAGAATTCAGGATGTCGCCAAAAGGCGAGTGCTGAAAGATGTCCGCGGTGGTGAACTCCATTATCGGCGCCCAATCGGATTCGATTGGCAGGGGCGCGGGAGGTTCGGAGTCCGGGGAGGAGTCCGGACCCTCGGAGTCACGGGTCATGCAGAGTGCGGGGCTGGCGTTCGGCTCGATCGCCTTTGAGATCGCAGCCCCCGAGGTGACGTCCAACCGCTCATCCTCGATAGGCGCAGTAGGCTCTGAGTTAAGGGTCAGAACCGGTGCGTGCGCGGCCTCCAGGACACTATTCGGAGGCAGAGCTAGATCATGCCCCTCGAGATAGTGCGGCGCGCTTGGCCGTGGCTCGAACCCGTCGAAGATCAAGTCTCCGTGGATATCGGCCATGTAGTTTAAGCTTCCAAACCTGACTTGATGGCCAGGGGCGTAGCTTTTGATCTGCTCCAGGTGGCCAAGCGAATTGGCCCGCAGAGCGAAGCCGCCGAAGACGAAGATCTGTCCGGGGAGAAAAGTCACACCCTGGACCTCATCGTTGTTGATGATCAAAGGAGCCATCGGGCCTAAAGGCGACGACACAGAGGAACTCTCAATGAAAGCACCAATGTCGGTGTCAAAACCGGCGGATCTTGGGTAGGGGGTCCCGAACTGTGCGTCAAGGCCGAATGGTAACAGGGGACTAGGGACACGATGTTTTTACCCAGGTTCGGGCCCTCTCGATGGAGGTAATACCCTACTCCTTCTTGATTAATATTGATGATATGGGTAGTACAAGAGTAGATCTACCACGAGATCAAGGAGGCTAAACCCTAGAAGCTAGCCTATGGTATGATTGTTGTGCATGGAGTTGATTGTCCTACGGACTACAACCCTCCGGTTTATATAGACACCGGATAGGGTTAGGGTTACACAGAGTCGGTTACAATGGTAGGAGATCTTGAATATCCGCATCGCCAAGCTTGCCTTCCACGCCAAGGAAAGTTCCATCCGGACACGGGACGAAGTCTTCAATCTTGTATCTTCATAGTCCAGGAGTCCGGCGAAGGTATAGTCCGGCTACCCGAACACCCCCTAATCCAGGACTCCCTCACCTTTGCATGGGTGCCCTGGGGGTTTATATAGGCATACCCCCATGGGTACAATGGTAATCTGGCCGGGTGTAGGACCCGGTTGTCAGTCTCTCTGGTCGCCGGCTTCTCCGCCGACTACTGGGGCCCGCCGCCTGGTGGGCCCCGCCGGCTGGTCTGGTACGGAGCCGACAGGCCGCCTCCGCCGCTCACGGGTCTTGCCGGCTACGGATTACTGTAGTCGTGATACTAATGATGCTTGCTTGGTCAGGGGAGCGTGGCTACAGAACCGCCGCCTTACGGGAGATCACTGTAGCCACCCCGCGTCTTATCTGGTTAATGGTGTGTGGGGCCTCGAGAAAGGAACGAGCCGACTGCTGGGAGCCAGCCTCCCTCGGATCCGACTGGTGAGGCCCCCGCCGTCTTCCGGGCTCTCGCTGACCGGCAGGGCCCGCCGTCTTCGGGCCGTACCGACAAGCGGTCGTGGGAACAGGGTTTCGCCTGTCAGGAGTGACGTCAGGGGCGGAGTGGCAATAGTGTTGCATCGGGCGGAGATCTCCGCCTGTACGGAGCACTGTGGCCACGCCTAGCCCTGGATATGGGGGGATGGGCTAGCTATACTGCAGCCACACCCTATCTTGTCTCTTTGATGGGGGCGCAGACTCTAAGGGCGCCATGGGCCGACTGCTAGGAGCCGGCCTCTCTGGAGGCCGCCTGCTAGGAGTCGGCCCGTCTTGGAGCCGCCTTCCTGAGCATGGCCGCCTTCTAGCAGTCGGTCGTTCGGCCTGCCGGCCGACAGAAGGGGGAGCTCTATCTTGACGTCTTGAGGGGCGCAGCCGGCCCCGATGTTTTGAAAATTTCTGGGGCTTGGGTTAGCTACCCGTGGCCCATTACTCCGACACTTGTCAGATTTTATTGTGTCTGAGTTGCAATTTTTATTTCACATAGCTTGCCAAAAAAATTGCACGGTAGTTGTCATTTTAATTGTGCCGAGCATGCTTAATTGGAAAGAATACTAATGTACTAGCGAGATTATCTTCGTCGCATGCAAAAGCAAGATATACTGCAGAATCATAGTGTAGAACACCGTCCGTTCATGTGTTGCATACTCTTATAGTGGACCACCCACATGTTAATGCATGATCACTGCAGCACACGATAACTAGGTAAGCAAGAATCCGCATGCACGAGCCCGCCGCACAGGAACAAGGCTGTGCACACACTTGAACTTACATTTTACCAACAATAAAAAATATATAAGGTGGCGCGATCTAGTAGGCAAGCTGCGCAGAGCTCCATGGTCGCCCGTCTAATCAGGTATGACTAATGGAGCATCCAACGCTACGGTTGCGACGGCCGCCGCCGGTGAGCACGACGCAGGCGGAGCCGTGAGTGCGAGACACCAGGTGGAGATCACGGAAGAAAGGAGGCTCCACCGGCTTGGAGCAGCACGTGGTCAGGCGAGGGAGGCGCCGGGAGCGAGCGAGGGGTGGGCGAGAGCGAGGCGCCGCGAGCGAGCGAGACAGGGAATTGTCTCCCGATGTCGCGAGGCGTGGATCCTATCCCAGGGATATGGCGGGGATCCGACCGAGAAAACATCGGGGCTTCGAGGGTCCAAATATCCACACAGCTAGCCCGGGCCAGATTTTCCGCGAGGGCTTTGCATCAGGGGAAGGGGCCGGAATCCATGGGGATCCCTGGGTTACCAAACTAGCACTCTATGTGATATAGACGGACTCTAATAATAACACTATGGCGGACGTTACATTTGCTCATTCTATTGTTGCAACAGAAGATTAGTTGAACTAGACAGCCGCCTGGTTAAACAAGTGTTGTAGCGACGCATGATTTTCCTGTATTTCAACGTCAGCAACACACACACATTTTTGGTACCATCAGGACGAAGCAACCAAGCAGACATCGCATAAGTACCAACCAACGGAATTTCTTTCAGAGCAGTGCGACTTCATCATTTCTTACAGTTGCACACTCTGCTCTGTCCAGGAAAATTGCGACGACGACGGAAGAAACAGAGTCGACCCAGAATGAACAAACGCTATCCAAGAAAAAACACGACCGAACCAGAAAATTTTCCCCCCTGATCTATCTAAAACCTTGCAATGCTTCATCCCAACTTTGACGAGCCGGACCCTGCGCCAGAAATGGCAAAGGGAAACAGATGCACTGTAGCGACCCGACCTCAGATGGTCAAGTCTCTGTGCTCCGGTGTCATCCCTGGATCAGTAATGCTGACACCACACAGTACTTCAAAGGATTTATAACAGAGTAGCAATCACACACTTATTACATCGATGTCTCAAAGAGAACTTATTACAATAAATATGGCTTAAGGCCATCTAATAATGATAACAGCGGAAGACTTGGAAGATAAGTGAGTCCATCAACTCCAACGGCATCACTGAGTATAGAACCACGACCTAAAGGCACCTTACTCGTCGTCTGAAAAGTCTGCAACATGAAAGTTGCAGCCCGAAAACGGGTCAGCACATGGAATATGCTGGCAATGTAACACATAGAGAATAATGAATGAATAAGCCTATACTACATGCATATATGGCTGGTGGAAAAGCTCTATGGTTACAGTTTTGCGTAAAGCTAATTTTTCCCTACTGCAAAGGATTAAATTTTTATTTAACTATCATGGTGGTTGAAACATCGAGAATGGTTGACAGCATTCCGATCCCAATTAAGTGAACAATTAAAACCCAACAATATTAATTAGCAGTAACATGATGATATTCACATGATATTCAAGAACTAGATACTCAAGATGTCCATAACCGGGGACACGGCTAATCATGATCAGATTGTACACTCTGCAGAGGTTTGCGCACTTTTCCCCACAAGACTCGATCGCCTCCGTTGATTTCTCGCACTACATGGTGTTTGAGAAACGGATGACCGAGACATAGTCTTTCAGAAGCGCTAGCACCTTACGTTGTGATAGACCGTACCAACCTACATCCCCTACATCTGCTAGTCTACCACTATAAGAGTTCGCACGACTTAGTCAGCTATGCCAGAGCCCATAATGGCTTGTGGCTGCACACGAAAGTTACTAGTATGAATGATCTTATGATCCCTTTGAGCCTCGGTGGTGGTCCAAGGAAAAACAGGCAAGTCCTGATAGAAACCAGGTGCCTCAATCCACCCATATGTGTATTTAAGTTGCCACCTTAAGTAAACCATTAAAATTAACAAACTCACATCTGTCATGGATATCACTCACCCAATCCACGTCTACTAGCATAGCATGGCATAATAAGCAAACGCAAATGTAACTCCCAAAGGTTTCATAAGTAAAACAGGTAATAGGTACTACCTCATCTACTTCCCATCCCATAATTTGATTAGATCCTAATCATGCAATGTTCGAGGATTGATCTAATGCAATAAAACTGGGTAGTAGAAAGGTATGATCAAAGTGTTACTTGCCTTGCTGAGGATCCGCGAAACCTAGAGCTTCAAAATAACAGGCGGCGCACTCCGGGTGATCTATCGCAGACAAACAACAAACATTCAATAAGTACTCGTCTAATGCACAGGTAAAACTCGAATAAAAGATCGAACCAGAAAGTTCAACTTAAGAACTCCGGTTGCAAAAGAATCGAATCGAACAAAGCAACGGAAAACAAACGGCGAACGAAAATAACTCGGTTCTAGCAAAGTGAATCTAGATCAAATTTTACCATAGCAAAACTTTGTTTAAGTTGATTATTCGGAACGATGGTTTCGAAACGAAACTCCAGGCGCTTGAATCACCTGATTCCGATAAACGAGCGAGAAGATAAACTAGAACGAAGATCGGATCTGAGATCGCGATCGCGGAATAAATCCGATGAGAAGAAAAAGAAGAACGGTTGAACGAACGGACGTTCGTTAACCTAGAACAATCCGGTGATCACGTTCGTTAGAACGAACGGTCCGGCGAACGGTCTCGAGGCAACTAAATCGGAGAAGAAACGAATCCGATCTAGGATTTCGGAAAAGAAAACCGAACGAAAAACCGATCTAGAAAACGAATCGGAAGAGAAGAAAAAGAATCGGAACGATTAGAAGAAAACGATCCGATGAAAGAGAAAGAGACGTGGCGCGGTTACCTCGGCGAGGTTCCGGCGAACGGAGGCGTGGGGCGGTGTGCCGCGGCGGCGTCGGCGAACGGCGGCGGCGGCGCTGGCGGCGGCGGCGAACGGCGGCGGCGGCGGGTGAGGGGCGCGGGGTGGGGCGCAGGTGTGAGGCTTGGGGCTTTGGGTTTGATGATTTAGAGGGGGGTGTGGGGGTATTTATATTGGGGAGGGGGGGTTTACTTGGAGGAGGGATCAAGGAATAAGAATAGGAGTAGGAAAGATCTAGAAACAAAAAACAGAATAAACGGAAGTAGGACAAAAGTCCTACTAGGACTTCCAAAAAAAGGGCGGCGGCGGCGGCCTCCTAGCGCCTGGCGCGCGGCGCGGGCGACGGCCTGGCCGGCCGGCTGGGACTTTGGCCCAGGGGCGCGCGGGAAATTTTAATTTTTTTTAAATCCGTTTCGCGCGCGGAAAAACATAGAAAAAGAAAATCTACCGGAGTCCAAAACTAATAAAGCAAATTTTCCCCGACTCCTAAAAATGAGTCGAACAAAATGAACTTTTCTCCGGGCCTAAAATGCAATTTTGAAAAATACGCATTTTTCCCTATCCAAATAAAATGCAAATAACTCCGAAAAATCCAAAATTTGATTTATTTATTAAATCTTCATTTTTCCTAAATTTGGGAAAGTCATATTATTCCCTTCTCATAATTTTGTTATTGGAAAAATAATTGAAGATAAAATAAATAAAATCAATTGATCCTCTTTTCAAAATTTGAGAAAACTCAAATAAGAAAATAACGAAATCTCCAACTCTCTCCGAGGGTCCTTGAGTTGCGTGAAATTTCTAGGATAGACCAAAATGCAAGAAAATATGATATGCATGATGATCTAATGTATAACATTCCAAATTGAAAATTTGGGATGTTACAAACCTACCCCCCTTAAGATGAATCTCGTCCTCGAGATTCGGGTTGGCTAGAAAATAGGTGAGGGTGGTACTTGAGCAAATCTTCTTCTCGCTCCCAGGTGGCTTCATCCTCTGAGTGGTGGTTCCACTGAACTTTGCAAAACTTGATAACCTTGTTGCGGGTAACTCTGCTGGCATATTCGAGAATCTTGACTGGCTTTTCTTCATATGTTAAGTCATCCTTCAACTGAATTGCTTCAAGCGGCACTGTATCTCTTAACGGTACCTCCGCCATCTCGGCGTGACATTTCTTCAGCTGAGAAACATGGAATACATCATGAACTCCTGACAGTCCCTCTGGTAATTCCAATTTATAAGCGACTTCTCCCATGCGTTGCAAAATCTTGTACGGTCCAACGAAACGCGGTGCTAACTTTCCCTTAACTCCAAAGCGCTTTACTCCTCGAAGTGGGGATACTCGAAGATAAACTCTGTCTCCAGTTTCGTAAACTGTCTCCTTGCGCTTAGAATCTGCGTAGCTCTTCTGCCTTGATTGGGCTACCTTGAGCCTATCGCGAATCAACTTAACTTTTCGTTCAGACTCCTTGATCAGATCGGGTCCAAAGAACTGACGGTCTCCAACTTCGTCCCATGACAACGGTGTCCTGCACCTCCTTCCGTATAAAGCTTCGAAAGGTGCCATCTTCAAACTGGTTTGGTAACTGTTGTTATAAGAAAACTCCGCATACGGCAAGTTATCGTCCCAACTAGATCCATAATCTAGTGCACAAGCTCTCAGCATATCTTCCAAAATCTGATTGACTCTCTCAGTCTATCCATCTGTCTGTGGGTGAAAAGTTGTACTGAACTCTAGTCTGGTTCCCAAAGTTTCATGCAACTGATTCCAAAACTTTGAGGTAATTTGGGTTCCTCTATCTGATACGATACTCCTCGGAACTCCGTGCAAACAAATGATCATGGTCATGTATATCTTTGCCAACTTAGCACTGGTGTAAGTGGTCTTAGCTGGGATGAAATGTGCTACCTTCGTCAAACGATCAACTACTACCCATATCGAGTCATAGCCTGCTTTTGTCCGGGGTAGTCCTGTGATAAAATCCATGCCTATCTTATCCCACTTCCATTCGGGTATCGGCAATGGTTGTAACAATCCGGCTGGCTTATGATGTTCGGCCTTCACTCTATGACACACATCACAAACTGCTACATATGCTGCAATATCCTTCTTCATTCCGGTCCACCAGAATGTTTCCTTCAAATCCAAATACATCTTGGTATTACCTGGGTGAATCGAATAGGGTGAATCATGTGCCTCTTGCAGAATCAACTTCCTGATCTTCGGGTCATTGGGCACATAAACCCGGTCCTCAAACCATAGGGTATCATGCTCATCCTCACGAAATCCCTTTGTTTTTCCTTCACTCATTTCTTCTTTATATCTGCAATCTCCTTGTCAGATTTCTGGGCTTCTCTGATTTTATCCATCAATGTTGATTGAATCTCCAATGCTGCTACATAGCCTCTCGGAACTATTTCCAAACATAGCTCACGAAGATCCTCGGCTAACTCCTTTGGTATTTCTCCCGTCATCAGTGTATTGACATGGCTCTTACGGCTCAATGCGTCAGCTACTACATTCGCCTTTCCTGGATGGTAATGCAATCTCATATCGTAATCCTTGATGAGCTCCAACCATCTCCTTTGCCTGAGGTTCAACTCCTTCTGCGTGAAAATATACTTCAAACTCTTGTGATCCGTATATACTTCACAATGATTCCCAATGAGAAAATGTCTCCAAGTTTTCAATGCATGCACTACGGCTGCTAACTCCAAATCATGCGTAGCATAATTTAGTTCATGAGGTTTTAGTTGTCGTGAGGCATACGAAACAACTCTTCCTTCCTGCATAAGTACTGCTCCAAGTCCTCGACGTGAAGCGTCGCAATACACCTCATAATCCTTGGTCTGATCTGGCAAAATCAACACTGGTGAGGAAACCAATCGTTTCTTCAACTCCTGAAAACTGGCCTCACATTCCTTAGTCCAATTGAAATTAGTATCCTTCTTTAACAATTCAGTCATAGGCTTTGCGATCTTTGAGAAATTCTCAATGAATCTCCGATAGTATCCTGCGAGTCCAAGAAAACTCCGGATCTCCCCAACTGTCGTGGGTGCTTCCCATTCGGTTACGGTCTCAACCTTGGTGGGGTCAACTGCTATACCTTCTCCGGATATAACATGTCCAAGAAATCCAACTTCCTTCAACCAAAACTCACATTTGCTGAATTTGGCATATAACTGATGTTCTCTTAGTTTCTCCAAAACCAAACGCAAATGTTCCTTATGCTCTTCTTCATTCTTTGAGAAAATCAGTATGTCATCAATGAACACTACGACGAACTTATCCAAGAACTCCATAAATACCTTGTTCATCAGGTTCATGAAATAGGCCGGTGCATTAGTCAGTCCAAATGACATAACGGTATACTCATACAATCCTTATCTCGTGGTAAAAGCTGTCTTGGGTATGTCCTGCTCTCGAATCTTCAACTGATGGTACCCTGATCGCAAATCAATCTTGGAAAACACTTTAGCTCCTTGCAATCGATCAAATAGATCATTTATCATTGGCAGTGGGTACTTGTTCTTGATGGTTACTTCGTTCAATCCACGGTAATCAACAACCATCCTTAATGTTCCATCCTTCTTCTCCACTAGAAGTACGGGTGATCCCCAAGGCGAAGGACTTGGGCGAATATAACCTTTATCCAATAACTCCTTAATCTGCTTCTTGATTTCTACCAAATCCTTTGCTGGCATCCGGTATGGTCGCTTCGATATTGGGCCTGTACCTGGCAAAAGCTCAATTAAGAACTCGATATCTCTATCAGGTGGTATTCCTGGCAATTCCTCAGGGAATACACCAGGGTAATCCTTCACCACTGGTACTTCTTCCTGCACAACTCCTGATAAAGAATTCACTTGATTCCTATTTGATCCATGTCGTGATACATACTTGATCCTTCTTCCTTCGGGCGTCGTGAGTAAGATTGTCTTACTGGCACATTCAATGTTCCCTTCATACTTTGACAACCAATCCATGCCTAATATCACATCCAATCCTTGACATTCCAATACTATTAGGTCCGAGGGTTTAGAAAAGATGAGAATTAAGAATAGAATGAGGTCTAAAGAGAAAACACTACCCCAATGCACATGAGCAAATGCACACAAAATCACTTCATTCAATTCAGACAAGGGCATCCAAACGGTCTAGAACTATCGCAAAAGTGCTCGAGCTATAATATATACATGGGGGAAATACTACTAATATTTGGTGGTCATCTAGAAATTTGAATCGGTGGAAGACTCCATGATGTCTGCTCCAGTTTCGTCTTCAAAGTCGGGTTCACTTGGATCCGAATCGGTGTCGTCGATGATGATGTAGTTGTCCGGACATGCAACGTACTTGGCTTCCTTCGTGGATGCTAATTTCCCCTTGAGTTCTTCACTCTTCTGCTTAAGATCGCCATTGTGCCTTGCTAGAGCTACGATCTCGTCCATGTAGTCCTTGTGTGTAGTCTTCAGTTCTCCTTCTAGCTCGATCATCCTTGCCTTCGCATTCTTCAACTCTATCATATCATTGCACATCTGGTTCTCGTGGCGTCGAATGTGCTGGTTTAACTCCTGGATGAAAGCTGCAATGGATCTATCCTTCTTGGTGGTGACTATCTCCCATTGTTCACCTCGGCGTCCGCAAATCTGGTAGATGGTGTCCTTGAGGTCTTCTTGATAAACTTCTCCAATGCGTCCCATGGTGATATGAGCTGCCATGCTCTTTCCCAGACTCCAGGTTGGTGCACTGAAAACACTATCTATGGGCTTCGTGATTGGCGCGAATGTCCTTCCCAGAACGTGAGCTTGAATCTTCCAGCACTCCTCTTCAGGCAGAGTGGCGTTGAAAGTCCCGGTGAAGCTTGAAGTCCAATGTTGATGTACTTGGTGACTTCCTTCAAGTGAAATCCAAAAGGTGTGCCTTCATCCGGTTGCGCATACTTGATCTTCGCGTCCGTCATCCTAAAAGAGTAGAAAAGATGAGGAGTTAGAAAATGAGAGGAGAATAGTGATCTATGGCCTTAACTTAGTGGTCCTGTCCTACAGTCAGCGTGTGCTCTGATACCATCTCTGTAGCGACCCGACCTCAGATGGTCAAGTCTCTGTGCTCCGGTGTCATCCCCGGATCAGTAATGCTGACACCACACAGTACTTCGAAGGATTTATAACAGAGTAGCAATCACACACTTATTACATCGATGTCTCAGAGAGAACTTATTACAATAAATATGGCTTAAGGCCATCTAATAATGATAACAGCGGAAGACTTGGAAGATAAGTGAGTCCATCAACTCCAACGGCATCACTGAGTATAGAACCACGACCTAAAGGCACCTTACTCGTCGTCTGAAAAGTCTGCAACATGAAAGTTGCAGCCCGAAAACGGGTCAGCACATGGAATATGCTGGCAATGTAACACATAGAGAATAATGAATGAATAAGCCTATACTACATGCATATATGGCTGGTGGAAAAGCTCTATGGTTACAGTTTTGCGTAAAGCCAATTTTTCCCTACTTCAAAGGATTAAAATTTTATTTAACTATCATGGTGGTTGAAACATCGAGAATGGTTGACAGCATTCCGATCCCAATTAAGTGAACAATTAAAACCTAACAATATTAATTAGCAGTAACATGATGAGATTCACATGATATTCAAGAACTAGATACTCAAGATGTCCATAACCGGGGACACGGCTAATCATGATCAGATTGTACACTCTGCAGAGGTTTGCGCACTTTTCCCCACAAGACTCGATCGCCTCCGTTGATTTCTCGCACTACATGGTGTTTGAGAAACGGATGACCGAGACATAGTCTTTCAGAAGCGCTAGCACCTTACGTTGTGATAGACCGTACCAACCTACATCCCCTACATCTGCTAGTCTACCACTATAAGAGTTCGCACGACTTAGTCAGCTATGCCAGAGCCCATAATGGCTTGTGGTTGCACACGGAAGTTACTAGTATGAATGATCTTATGATCCCTTTGAGCCTCGGTGGCGGTCCAAAGAAAAACAGGCAAGTCCTGATAGAAACCAGGTGCCTTAATCCACCCAGATGTGTATTTAAGTTGCCACCTTAAGTAAACCATTAAAATTAACAAACTCACATCTGTCATGGATATCACTCACCCAATCCACGTCTACTAGCATAGCATGGCATAATAAGCAAACGCAAATGTAACTCCCAAAGGTTTCATAAGTAAAACAGGTAATAGGTACTACCTCATCTACTTCTCATCCCACAATTTTATTAGATCCTAATCATGCAATGTTTGAGGATTGATCTAATGCAATAAAACTGGGTAGTAGAAAGGTATGATCAAAGTGTTACTTGCCTTGCTGAGGATCCGCGAAACCTAGAGCTTCAAAATAACAGGCGGCGCACTCCGGGTGATCTATCGCAGACAAACAACAAGCATTAAATAAGTACTCGTCTAATGCACAGGTAAAACTCGAATAAAAGATCGAACCAGAAAGTTCAACTTAAGAACTCCGGTTGCAAAAGAATCGAATCGAACAAAGCAACGGAAAACAAACGGCGAACGAAAACAACTCGGTTCTAGCAAAGTGAATCTAGGTCAAATTTTACCATAGCAAAACTTTGTTTAAGTTGATTATTCGGAACGGCGGTTTCGAAACGAAACTCTAGGCGCTTGAATCACCTGATTCCGATAAACGAGCGAGAAGATAAACTAGAACGAAGACCGGATCTGAGATCGCGATCGCGGAATAAATCCGACGAGAAGAAAAAGAAGAACGGTTGAACGAACGGACGTTCGTTAACCTAGAAGAATCCGGTGATCACGTTCGTTAGAACGAACGGTCCGGCGAACGGTCTCGAGGCAACTAAATCGGAGAAGAAACGAATCCGATCTAGGGTTTCGGAAAAGAAAACCGAACGAAAAACCGATCTAGAAAACGAATCAGAAGAGAAGAAAAAGAATCGAAACGATTACAAGAAAACGATCCGATGAAAGAGAAAGAGACGCGGCGCGGCTACCTCGGCGAGGTTCCGGCGAACGGAGGCGTGGGGCGGTGTGCGGCGGCGGCGCTGGCAGCGGCGGCGAACGGCGGCGGCGGCGCTGGCGGCGGCGGCGGGTGAGGGGCGCGGGGTGGGGCGCGGGTGTGAGGCTTGGGGCTTTGGGTTTGATGATTTAGAGGGGGGGTGTGGGGGTATTTATATTGGGGAGGGGAGGTTTACTTGGAGGAGGGATCAAGGAATAGGAATAGGAGTAGGAAAGATCTAGAAACAAAAAACGAAATAAACGGAAGTAGGACAAAAGTCCTACTAGGACTTAAAAAAAAGGGCGGCGGCTGCAGCCTCCTGGCGCCTGGCGCCTGGCGCGCGGCGCGGGCGATGGCCTGGCCGGCCGGCTGGGCGTTTGGCCCAGGGGCGCGCGGGAAATTTTATTTTTTTAAATCGGTTTCGCGCGCGGAAAAACACAGAAAAAGAAAATCTACCGAACTCCAAAATTAATAAAGCAAATTTTCCCCGACTCCTAAAAATGAGTCGAACAAAATGAACTTTTCTCCGGGCCTAAAATGCAATTTTGAAAAATACGCATTTTTCCTTATCCAAATAAAATGTAAATAACTCCGAAAAATCCAAAATTTGATTTATTTATTAAATCTTCATTTTTCCTAAATTTGGGAAAGTCATATTATTCCCTTCTCATAATTTTGTTATTGGAAAAATAATTGAAGATAAAATAAATAAAATCAATTGATCCTCTTTTCAAAATTTGAGAAAACTCAAATAAGAAAATAACGAAATCTCCAACTCTCTCCGAGGGTCCTTGAGTTGCGTGAAATTTCTAGGATCGACCAAAATGCAAGAAAATATGATATGCATGATGATCTAATGTATAACATTCCAAATTGAAAACTTTGGATGTTACATGCACATTGTCTGCAAGCTCGGTTCCGAGTTTCAAGGCCTTTTCGGCAGCAGCTGCTCACTTCGGTCTCTGCCTGTCTTCGAAGCTGTATGTGCACAAATTTCCTAGGCTTCAGCTTGCTCATCCTGCCGCACGGCATTCACCTGTGATTGAACCCTGCGGCCACATACAAATACAGTAGTATCAATAAAACTCAATCACTTGACCTGGATATGGAATGAGCTGGTGCAAGAATGAGGTAATTCCTACTTTACATTGGACTAACCAAACACTGTCCTTTAGTATGTAAAACCTTCTGTTCTTCCAAAACTAGATTCAGTAGAGTGGGCTAAATTCTTTATTCACTACCGTTTCAACTATTCTATATGGAAAAAAATACCAGAAAATCTCTGCAGAGAACCATTACCACCAATCAGCTGCGACTCAATTCTTCTTTCTTGACCCAAATGCATTCTTTCAGGCCAAACAGAATTCAGCCGCCTAGCGAAATCTTCAACTTCCCTGTTTGTTCAGAAATGAAGCATGTCATTAATTCGCATGAGGGCTTTGGTACAGGAATATGGGCAGTAAATTCGTTATAGCATTTTCAGTTCACATAACAATAGAATAATCAAATATAAACAGCAGTGAGCCCAAGTACTAGCAAACATTTAGCTTGCTCCATATTACAGCTGAACCGTTTGATCTATCCTCAGTTCTGAATTCTAAACACGGCGACTTCTATTGAACAGCTAGTGAGCACAAACACATTAAGGGCTTCATTATTTCAGGAAAATAACATCTATTTGTAACTGAGCAACAAAATAGCAGATGCACAATAAGCGCCCCATAACACTTCAACCCATCAGGAAAAAAAAGTGTCAACATAGTACAAAATCAGAAACTAAGCTAAGGGCCTGAATAGATGTACAAAAGAGAGAGATAGTTTCCTTACCTATCAAGCTCCTCCTGCATTGCAGGATCAAGTCCATCATCAAGATCACCATCTTCAAAGGGGTACTCATTATCATCTTGCGCATCTGAACTTGGGCAAGGAGCTCTAGAAATATTATTAACAGCACCCGCATTGCATGGTACCGCACAGGGAAAACAAAAACAGTATATAACAATCTAAACTCACACGATGTCCATGGGTTGAAGATGCAAAAAAAGGGAAAGCAGTAAAATGAGGTAAAATGGAGAGGCCAGGAAGTTGCAACATACGGTACCTTGTTGGAGCGCCCTGAGACTTGATGAAACCGACAATAGTTAAGAATCAAACTCAAACTTGATGGATTAACTCTTTCTGGGAGAGCAATAGCATGATTTTTGGATGATCCTGTGCCATTTTTGACAATTTCTCGACATACCATATGCGTTTGTTGAGATCTGATGAATTGTGGATTTATGATCATATTATCAATGAATATTATTTGAGTCTTCTCTGAACTTCCTTATGCATGATTAAGATAGCTTTGTATTTCTTTCCGATCTATCGATTTGGTTTGGCCAATTAGATTGGTTTTTCTTGTAATGGGAGAGGTGCTTTGTGATGGGTTCAATCTTGCGGTGTCCTCACCCAGTGACAGTAGGGGTAGCGAGGCTCGTATTGTATTGTTGTCATTAAGGATAAAAAGATGGGGTTTTTACCATATTGATTGGATCTATCCCTCTACATCATGTCATCTTGCTTAAGGCGTTACTCTGTTCTTATGAACTTCATACTCTAGATGCAAGTAGGAGTCGGTCGATGTGTGGAGTAATAATAGTAGATGCAGGTAGGAGTCGGTCTACTTGTCATGGACGTGCCTATATTCATGATCATTGCCTTGGATATTGTCATAATTTTACATTTTTCTATCAATTGCTCAACAGTAATTTGTACCCACCGTATGCTTTCTTCGAGAGAGAAGCCTCTAGTGAATTATATGGCCCCTGGGTCTATTTTCCATCATAGAGTTTCAAATCTATACAACCATAAAACCCAAAAATACATTGCTACAGTACATTTATATTTAATTTATTTTGCCTATTATTTATTGTTTATATCTATCGCTATTAGATCTCACTCTTGCAAGTGACCAGGAAGGGATTGACAAACCCTTTTTCGCATTGTGTGCAACTGTTTGTTAGTTTGTGCAGGTGTGTACATTGAAGACTTGCTTGTGCCTCCTACTGGATTGATAGATTGGTTCTTAACTGAGGGAAATACTTAGCTCTACTTTGCTGCATCACCCTTTCCTCTTCAAGGGAAAAATCAATGCAAGCCCATGAAATAGCATTGTTGTCTCCGCCGGAGGGTCGTGGAAGATGACCGTCTCCAGTGCCTCCACCGCCAGCTCCCATCGCGGTAGGTAAGACGACTATGCCTATTGCGCCGGTCGTGCCTACTACAACGTCCGCGGCGGGGTTGCCACCTGTGCCGCCGGCAGACGTGTGTGGAGAAGGCTTGGACGTGGAAGGCTTCGTCGTCATGGGGCCATGAAGAAGATGATGATGAATCTCAATGAAATTTACGCGTCGTCTGATCTCCACGTTCACGCTAGTGAACTCCCCCTACCTGGCACGCCAAAGATGTCGATGTGGAACGACGATCTATGGGGTAGTCTAGCCCCTTAGTGGTTCGGCGAGGGGATTGCACAAGACGCAAAGAGCAGGATGGCAGAGAGCGCAAGGATTTTACCCAGATTCGGGCCACCTTTGAGGTGTAAAACCCTACTCCTTCTTTTGGTGTATTGATGATGTGTGGAGCATGAGTACACGGAGCGCTCTCCCCCCGACAAGGCACTAGGAGAAGGCAGCTACACGAGCAGACGTGCGTCTAGTTTGAATGGGTTCAAACCCCTGTAAAGGTTTCCCTGGTCCTCCTTTTATAGCTCAAGGATTTACCACAGTGGCAAAAGGGGAAATACATCATGATTAGACAGCAAATAGTGCTATCATACCTAACTTTGCAGTTAAGACAAAGTGCATTTAATGCATCGCTAGCTATCGCGAGGAGGAGAAGCCCCGGGAAGGGTGTTGCACCGGTTACTTAGCCAACTTATATTATGTTGACACGCTACTTGGACGGGTGTCGATAAAGATAATTTTCCCTCCGGCTTGCTGACACGTACTGGCGAGCTCTACCTAACTGCCTGCGGGCTCGACACCTCGCCGATCCATGACCAGCAGGCTGGTGAGGTGGAGCGCTGGTAACTGGCGAGGATTTGCCGATTACGTAGCTTGCCGGGCCTTTGTCTTGCCGGCTCAGACTTCTCGGCAAGGGTTGCTTCGGTGATCTGATGCTTGTCTTGCTCTATTCCTTGGTCCTCTTGATGCGCTCCTTGATCTTCTAAGGAGTCGTTTATTTGACTTGAAGATCCGCCTCGGGACTTGACATTTGGCGGGGGAGCTGCTACTTATCTATGCATAAGTCAGGGTATGAAACACCCATGTTTAATACCCCGATAGCCTGGCGAGTGATGACGTTCAGTCGATTATGTGATTGTTGGTTGTGAGCTCTTGATTTGTTCATAGTGAGGGGGTTGCACCTAGGTGGGCTATGCGCGACTGCGCATGGTTCGATTTTGTTATCCATCTCAATGTTTTTATCTTTTCTTTCTTTGAAAAGGACCCGGATCAATTTAGAAATCTATTCCCGCTCCTAGTTGGACGTCCTCTACCTATCCAGGAGGTTCATCTTATCAAGTTTTGTGCTGCATTTTTCAACAAAGCCCTTTGATATGATTATCATATTCTGCCCCTCACATTTTGCACAACACACCTGAAACTTCAATAAATATTTTGTGTAAGTTTGTTTCTTTGACACTCAGCTCTCAATATTTTGTGTTAGGAAATCCGTACATACCAATGGCAGACAAATAATTGTGCTCGCCACTGGTGAAGAAATACAAGTGGTGGACATCGATTCCTACCCGTCACTGATATCAGTACGAAATACAAAAGGGGGGTCTAGAATATGCCCGCCACTAATGTGACCCCACATATAAGCGTTTTTCAGTAGTAGTTGACATGATGGTAAGTGTACCATGGCCACTAATAACTAAGTTACACATGCTAGCTATAGTTATCACTAGGATGCGAACCACCCTCCCACCGATGGTGGCCGTGTCAGCTCAGGTTACCACATCTTGTCGTCCACTTCTCTTCTCCTCCCCCCCCCCCCCCCTCCCACCATAGTCTCCCCAAGTGGGTCCAGGGCAGCAATGTATTATTCTCCTCATTGGCAAGCCACCCACTGACCACAAAAAATCGATGCACAATGTTGGCCATCAAGTAGTGTCACACATCCACATCTCCTTTTCCATAGTTGGTTTTTTTTTTGAATTGTTTGGATTTTTTACCACATGTGTCATGTGGTTCCTTTTCCATAGTTGGTTGTGAGGTAGAGGACGAAATTTGCGATTCTCGGTTTTCATGGCAGTTTGATATCTAAAAAATGTTCTGTCATAATGGTATGACCGAGATGAATGATTTAATACACGTTTTTTCTTCTAGTTGTCCCAAACAGCTAGTGGTGCGTTGGTTATTTGGTCAAAAATCTGTGGGAACGTAGCGTGTGAAGGAAGCGTGAGATCCTGATCCATCGGCTGACAAGTCGTCCAGTAGTATGGCTCAATACTTAACGTTCTCGATTTTCTTTGGTAAAGGGAGCTAGAAGGCGACCAAAGAACAAGTAAAACAAATCATTGGCATTCATTCCGAAGCTCTCAGTGAACAACACCTTGGCCTTCCAACACTGGTTAGGAGGTCAAAAAATGGCGCTTTCAAGCGTGTTACTGAAAGTTCGAAAGGAAAGGTATGTGGATGGAAGGAACAAGGGTTATCCAAAGCAGCCAAAGAAGTGCTCATCAAGTTTGGCCTCCAATCGACCCCGAGATACACCATGAGTTGTTTTCGCCTCTCAAAGAAGATGTACCGGAACCTGACTTTGATCTCCTCGAAATTCTAGTGGGCGCAATGAATGGTGAACGAAAGGTCCATTGGATCGCATGGCAGATGATGTGTGCTAGTAAACGTGATGGTGGGATGGGATTTCGTGATCCGAAAGCTTTCAATCAAGCTTTGTTAGCTAAACAAGCTTGGCACGTTCTAACAGTCCCAACCTCTCTTTGTGCAAGGGTGCTAAAGGCTCGCTACTTCAAGGATGACTCGATCATGACTACGACGTGCCCTTCATCTGGATCGTACACCTTCAGAAGCATATTGCATGGGAGGGATTTGTTGCGGGAGGGACTAGTATGGAGGATTGGAGACGGGGCTAGTATAAATATTCACCATGATTCATGGATACCAAGAAATGGAAGTTCAAAGCCTTTAGGCCAGATTTACATCCCAAGCATTACCAAGGTGGCCGATCTCCTGACTACAGACGGGTCCAGGTGGGACTATGCTCGAGTTGATGCAATGTTTACTCCTGGAGATGCTTTAGATACTCGCTGTTGGGGGACCGGCTACAGAGGACTAACCTTATCATCTCAGGATGTCCTTGAAGAGAGCTAGGACCAGATAGCCGGAGTCCTCAAGATCGGTTAACAAACACAAGGGATACATGGCTTTGTGGGAAACAAGTCTCCTGCTAAAACCAAGATTCACATGTGGCGCATCATCCGAAATGGCCTGGCTGTTCGGTCGGAGCTCTTTCATCAGATCAAGCCGGGTGTTTTTTGTGTTGGGTGCGGTCGGGAGGAAATGATGGTGCATCGTTTTTGGGCCTGCCAACATTCGATCCAGTTCTGGAGGTTGTTGTGTTCGGAATTGGGAGTAGCGGTGGCCACCCCGCCGTGTCAGGTTGAATCTCAGAACGCCATAGCTTCTTGGCTGTTGGGCTGGTTTGCTGGTGCGACCGCAGAGGAGGAGATCATGATCCAGGCAGCTTATGGATTGTGGCTAGCAAGAAACGAGGCAAGGGATGGGAAGAGAATAGCGGCGCCACATGAAATAGTAACCTCGGTCAAGATGCACCTGGCTGAACAGAGATTGGTGCATCAGGCGAGGGCACCACAGCAGAAAAAAGAGAGAGTCCAGAGATGGGAACCACCAAACGAAGGATAGGTGAATATAAACGTTGATGGAGCAGTTTCAAAGTACGGGGAGAAAGTGTTGAAATATGAGATGGGCCTAGAGCCCATATGACAATTTCAGATTTAATCTCTAAGGGCCCGTGTAGGTGGCATGACAAGGTAGTGGGAAGTTTAGTCCCACCCTGGAAGTGGAAGGAGAGTTGGAGTGGTTTATAAGGGATTCTCTTCCTCATGCTATTGGAGCTTGAGAAGAGATGAGGCCCTCGCGCACTCCTCCTCGTCCGCTCGCCTCGCCATGCAACGCCTCGTCACGACGCGCCGCGGATTGCGGGATTAAGCCGAGCCGAGCTCACTCCTATGCGCTTCTTTTTGCCGGTCAGGAACGGAGAGTCTTTGACAGGTGGGGCCACGATCAACCCTAGCCGCCACGAAACAGAACGCATCTCCGCCTCCACGCCCACGCCGTTCCTCTGCTGCTGCTGCCGACGACGACTCCATCCCGTTCACCGCGTACACGGTTGACGGGAGAGCAGGCCTCCGAAACCCCGCCTCTCCGGATCCTGTACGGGAGAGGGGCGATTAGGTTTTTGGGTAGCGACTACGCGACTGCTCGCTTCTGTTCATCTACGTCCGCATCACCATGTCGACCGACGCCGACCGTGCCGCCGCTGAGAAGGCCGAGGACGACAAGAAGGCCGCCGAGGATGCCGCGGCTACTGCCACCGTCGCGTGGCCGATTGGAGGGTACACATCGCTTATCCCTCTCGTGTTTCTTTCTGTTGTAGCAGTACTAGCGATATGCGTAGATGTTTCTATTATATGCGTAGTACATGCTATGTTAGATCGTAATCAGTGTGTTATCAATGTTGTCCATGTCATGCTCATGATTTATTCATGGATTAATTTAATCAAAAAACTGCCTATTTTTTATCAATCCAAAAACCTAAACTGTGTAGGAGTTTTTCGAATTCTGGTTTTGCTGCTGCACTGAAACCGTCCCCGTTTACGGGGACGTACTTTAAGCGTTGGCAGACTAAAACCACCTTATGGCTCACGGCCATGAACGTGTTCTGGGTCGCCGGTGTGAATCCCACAGGAACGATCGCTCCTGAACAGGAGAAGGCGTTTAAGGAGGCCACTGTCGTGTTCCTCGGGGCAGTTCTGAGCGTGATTGGAGATAAGCTAGTTGACGCATATTTGCATGTGCGGTCTGCCAAGGACTTGTGGGAGGCGCTCAAATCCAAGTTCGGGGCTGCCGATGCAGGGAGCGAGATGTATATTATAGAGCAGTTCCACGATTACAAGATGGTTGAAAACCGTCCTGTATTGGAGCAGGCTCATGAGATAATATGCATTGTTAAGGAGCTTGAACTTCTTAAGTGCGAGTTACCGGGCAAGTTTGTCGCAGGCTGCATAATCGCTAAGCTTCCCAATTCCTGGAGGAACTTTGCCACCACTCTGAAACATCAGAGGCGTGAATTCTCTGTGGAGGATGTCATTGGCCATCTGAGTGTTGAGCAGAATTCAAGGGCAAAGGACTCGCACGGAAAAGGGGTCGAAGGAACTTCTGTGGCCAATATGGTGCATCAGAAGAACTCCAATTCCCACAAGCCCAAGGGAAAGAACGGTGTCCAACAGAGTACCAACTTTAAGAAGAAGGGTAAGAAGACCTTCAAGAAGAACAAGAAGGATGAGGGCTGCTTTACTTGTGGTTCGCTTGAACATTGGGCCAACAAGTGCCCAAGCAAGTATAAGAAGCAAGGGCAGGACTCCAAGTCTGTCAATATGATTGTGAGCAACAATGAGAGTGGTGCATCTTGGTACGGTAATTTATTTGTTGTATTTTCAGTTTGGCCGTCCACCGATTGGTGGGTCGACACAGGTGCAGGTGTTCATGTGTGTGCTGACATTTCATTGTTTTCTTCTTACCAGGTCACAGGTCACGGGTCCGTACTGATGGGGAATGGCGCGAGTGCTTCTGTTCTTTGTGTTGGCACGGTCGATCTGAAGTTTACTTCGGGAAGGATCGTGCAGCTGAAGAACGTGCAGCATGTCCCCGCCATCAAGAAGAACCTCGTTAGTGGCTCCCTTCTATGTAGAGAAGGGTTTAAGTTGGTATTCGAGTCTAATAAATTAGTTGTTATGAAATATGGACTATTTGTTGGAAAGGGTTATGAATGCGGAGGCATGTTCCGCCTTTCTCTTGCAGATCTATGTAATAAAGTCGTGAACAATATTCATTTGAGTGTTAATGAATCTGAAGTATGGCATTCACGTCTTTGTCACATTAGTTTCGGTGTTATGACGCGGCTAGCAAAATCAAATTTAATCCCGAGTTTCACTTTAGCCAAAGGTTCTAAGTGCCATTCGTGTGTGCAATCTAAGCAACCTCGCAAGCCTCACAAGGCAGCAGAGGAGAAACACTTGGCGCCACTGGAACTCATACATTCTGATCTTTGTGAGATGAATGGTGTGTTGACTAAAGGTGGAAAAAAATATTTCATGACTTTGATAGATGATTCCACTAGATATTGCTATGTGTATCTGTTAAATACTAAAGTTGAGGCTCTACACTACTTCAAAATCTATAAGGCAGAAGTTGAGAATCAAGTTGAAAAGAAAATTAAACGAGTCCGGTCAGATCGTGGTGGAGAGTACTTCTCGAAAGAGTTTGATGCCTTTTGTGTGGAACACAGCATTATTCACGAGAGGACGCCTCCCTACTCACCCCAGTCAAACGGGGTTGCCGAGCGGAAAAACCGTACTCTAACTGATTTGGTTAACGCCATGTTAGATCCGTCGGGTTTATCCAAGGCATGGTGGGGGGAGGCTATAATGACATCCTGTCATGTCCTGAATAAAGTTCCGACAAAGGATAACGAGATCACTCCTTACGAGAAGTGGACCAAGAGAAGGACAACTTATCCCTCTCGTGTTTCTTTCTGTTGTAGCAGTACTAGCGATATGCGTAGATGTTTCTACCATATGCGTAGTACATGCTCTGTTAGATCGTAATCAGTGTGTTATCAATGCTGTCCATGTCATGCTCATGATTTATTCATGAATTAATTTAATCGAAAAACTGCCTATTTTATTATCAGAAAGGTGGTGGTGGGGCTGTTTTGAGGGATCACAGTGGTACATCCATCGCTGGAGGCTGCCAGTTCTTTCCACACGTCGTTGATCCGGAAGCAGTGGAGGTCCTGTCATGTAGGTGGGCTATTCAGTTGGCCATCGAGCTACAGGTTCAGCGAGCACATATGGAGCTGGATAGTAAGATGGTCGTGCAAATGATCAACGAACCAAATAGGAATATGCCCGCTGTTGGACCCTGTTTACAAGAAATCAAGGAGATGCTCAACTCGTTGACGGAGTTCAAGGTTTCTTGTGTTCGTCGTTCTGGGAATGTTGCCGCGCATAAATTAGCTAGAGTAAGCGCAGGCGAGGAACACCGTGTTATTCGGGTGGAGACGCCACCAGACTTTATTTTAGATGTAATTTCGGATGAGGATTCCAAACTTTGTACAAGTAAAGCGGCAAAGTTTCCCCTCAAAAAAATAGAACATAACCCAGTCACACTTTTATAGTAGCACGATCATATTACTGTGCAGAGTGAGTATTTATCTGCAAACCAGATGTTGTACCGATTGATGTCCCCCCCCTCACAAAAAAGAACAGAAAAATGCACAATGAAGTTACTACATATTTCATGATCCTAAGCAAATATATTTTTTTAGAAACAAAGTACAAACGCATATGCTTACCCACACAGGGACACACTAGCCCATATCAACACACACTCCCTAACCCTAGCACCGACATAGTTACATACATAAACAACCGGTCAAGAGTGGCGTTGACAACTTTTTCTATTATTCATACATGATATCTCTCTAAAAACTACCAAAACCCAGGGAAGACCGATTGAACATAATTTTGCGGATCTACGTCGACGGAAGGACGCACTACCCTTGAGGTGTATAGGTGGTGCCGATGGTGTAGTTGTCGGGGATGACATTGTCGTAGACGTTCTTCATGCCTTTCTTAGTGAAGTAGCGGAAGTTGAAGGGGCCCACGAGCGGATCGGCGCTCTCGAAGGTCCACAGGCCGCCCTCGCCCTTGGTCATGGCCACCCAGTCGTCGGCGTCCTGCTGCATGATCTCCAGCTCCGACATGGTGTCGCCTGGCATGTCGTAAGTCACCAGCACCGCCAGCTTCTTCTTTCCCGACCCCGTGTCCGACCCCTTCTCCACCGTGAAGGTCACCGGTGCCGCGCACCACGCGCCCGCGACCAGCATCGCAAGCAAAGCCGCCGCCAGCAACCTTCTCGAGGATGCCATCTCGAAGCCTAGATAGATTATCGGTAGAAGCTGAAGTACGCACGTCACGTGTAGCTGTGAGCCGTGTGTGTGGATGATGATCTACGTTTGTGGAATTTATATATGGGCGCTCGCGGTGGCCGCGCTTGTCCGTTGGCGCGTATGTGGCTCGCCTTGGTCACCGGAGGTGGTCGTGCTCATGTGTGGCCTGGCCGCTTGTTTTGCCATGCATGATTGGGTATCATGGGCATCGCGTGCCATATATAGCCAGGCCGGGGGATATTGAAGATTAATGTCGATGCTTCGTTCCAATATGAGACACTCTCGGGTGCGAGTGGTGCAGTGGCTCGAGATGACCAGGGTGATTTTGTTGCTGCAGCAAATTGGTATATCCCAATCGTAACCGGGGTTGATTCCGCTGAACTAATGGCTATCAGGAACGGCCTATACCTAGCAGCCAATATTGGTTGTAACAATGCTGTTCTGGAGTCAGATTCCTCGTTTGTGGTGGACTCGATGAACCAAATTCAAGAATATTTGGGGCCGGAAGTAGCTATCATCACGGAGTGTAAGCAACTTATGATGGACTTTGCGTCAGTTTCTTTCAAGCATTGCTATAGAGAAGCAAACCAAGTGGCAGATGAACTAGCTAAGAACTCTTTCATGAATAGAGTTTCTGGTTTTTGGGATGTGATCCCTGACTTTATTTCTAATCTTATTGTAAACGGCATGTCTATTGTTTAAAAAATAAAGTCTTGTTTGTGGTCAAAAAAAATATAGCTAGGCGCATAGCGGCGTACGTACGTACATACGTACATGATACTACGCCCTGCAATTTTAGACGAGCTAAAACAATTCCTGTCTTCGTCACCTAGAGAAGAAGCGCATGTGAGCCCGTTCGTCGTCACATACATGAACCAATGTTTTCTTTGAAACTCCAACACCACATATGATCGAAAAAATTGGCAGTGCATTACCACCAGGAGGGCCATTGTGCTCCAACAAGAAGCTCAGCAGCTTTACCTTTTCAGCGTGTCGCATCAAGTTGTTGGCGTAGAGGTAAACATGATATGGCCTAAGAGACATATGCTCGCATCCACCATCAAATTCTGTCATGTTAGAAACGGCAATTTCTAAGCTTCCCAAGGCATCATCTGGCTTTAGGCCCATGGCCTTGTCATCCTTCTTGGTTTTTGTTCGAGAACGCTTGAAAGGAATTGCTAAATACAAGCTATTGCTATATGAGTCCACACGATGCTAACCATGTCAAATCATCCACTGTTTGGGAGGGTTTGATACCTCAAGGTGTGAATATTAATATGAGAATCACAAATATTCACACTTCTTTTTTGAGTTGTTGATTGTTTTTGAGATAGCTAACCACTTATTTCAAGCGGTACAAATATCCACACTTTAGTAGTAACCTTTCGGAGGACTTTTTTTTAGAAAAGGAGGAAGACCCCCGGCCTCTGCATCTGGGCGATGCATACAGCCACTTTATTAATTATTCTTAAAAGACCTTACAAAAAATACAGCAGTAAGTCTGAAGCCACCATCTAGGCAACATCTGTTGCTACTCCTATTCATTTGATGAAGGGATGCTGATAATCTGGGCCTAATACCAAACAGACCTCGCAGTCAAACCTAACATCTAAGAGCTGAGTTCCCATCCAGGACGCCTGCCGGGTATGGGTCACCCACCGGTCCGGCGCACTCCTCAACCAGGACGCCTGCCGGGTATGAGGCCGACGCAGCCACCTGCCACCAATCCATCTTCAGAGATGTACTGTTGCATCTACCTTGGCCGGTCTAGCTGCCGTCGACGCCACCACGACGCCAGACAACGGCACCATCCTGCGCTCGTCCATCAACACACGCCCAGCAGCGAGACCCCGCTGCTCCATGTCGCTGAGACCCGCCATTGTCGACGTATCAGATGCAACGCCGCTCCTCCTTCGCGAACACCACCTTCTACCACTGGTCCTATCCCCTCCACCTGTAGATCCTCTGCACTCTCAACCGAGCCCCAGTGCCCCTGACGACACCTCCAGGAAGGTCACGACGCAAAAAGCGCCGCTGCCGCCAGATCCGAAAAGGATTGAAGGTTTTCACCCGGCCGGGGATCCGGGTGGGTTGATTGGGCCCTCAGCTGCGCCTTCATGAAGGAAAGCGGCGCCCATGAGCATCGCTGCCGCCGGGCCGTCTAGACTTGTCGGGGGTTGGGTGCGACATATGCCAAGGGATGGCTTATCATGCTGGAGGCGAGTAGAACATCGCCGGTGCCTGGAAACGGGATGAGGCGTAGACATGCACGCCGGCTAATCTTACCCAGCTTCGGGGCTCTCCGAGGAGATAACACCCCTATTGCTGCTCTGCGGGGTCTCTGCATGATCACTATGGCAAAGTGTATACAAGGTTGCTCCTTGAGCTGTTTCCTGGAGGTAGGAGAAGGCAAGGCTAGCTCTCTCCTTCCTATATTCTCTGGTCTAGTGCTAATGGGATCGAACCCTTTGCATGGGTGCCCCGGGGGGTTTATATAGGCCAACCCCCCGGGGGTACAATGGTAATCCGGATGGGCAAGGGTCCCAGCCGTCTGTCTCTCAGGCCGTCGTCTTCTCTGCCGACTATTGGGGCCCGCCGACTGGCCCGGTACGGAACCGACAGGCCTTGTCCTCCGCGGGCGGGTCTTGCCGGCTGCGGATTACTGTAGTCGTCCTTCTAATGACGCTGGCTTGGTCATGGGGTCATGGCAACAGTGCCGCCGCCTGACGGGCGATCACTGTTGTCACTCCCCGTCTTTTCTGGATAATGGCATGCGGGGCCCGTGGGAGGGGCCGGCTGACTCTTGGAGGCCGACTCCCACGGGGTCCGTCTTGTGGCGCTCTCGCCATCTTCTGCCCCCCCCCCCCCCCCGTTGACCGGCGGGGCCCGCCGTCTCTAGGCCGTACAGGCAGGCCGTCGTGGGCACAGGGCTCCGCCACTGGAGCTGATGTTAGGGCTGGCATGGCAACAGTGCCGCGCCGGACGGAAATCTCCATTGGTACGGCGCACTGTGGCCATGCCTGCCCTTGGTAATCAGGGTGGGGTCGTCCCTTCTTACGAAGGCAGAGGGTGGTTGGAGTCGCGGGCCGACTCCCTATAGCCGGTTTCTCTGGAAGCCGCCAGTTAGGAGTCGGCTCATCTTGTGGTCGTCCCTGGGACTCGGCCGTGAGTGGGTAGTCTGCAGCGCCGCTGCCGATTCCTAGAGGCGGCCCTCCGTCCTGGGTTCCTGAGGGGCGTAGCCTGCCCCGATGTCTTGAAAGGTTCTGGGCTTCGGGTTAGCCTACCTGTGGCCCATTACTCCGACAGTAGTCCCCGAAACTGGTGAGGCGCCGAGGGAGACACGTCGAGGAGCCTCAACAGTTTCTTCCTTCCGGTGGTTGGATCCGGGCTTCGCCCGCCGTCTTCCTTCAAGCCGACTATCGGGAGCCAGACTCACTGAAGGCCGCTTGTCTCTTAAAGAGTTTGAAAGTTGAAGCGGGATCCAGACTGTGTGCCTGATAAGCTTCCAGGTTGCCGCCCGTTGCGGACCCGCCGAGTGGCGCCACGTGGCCGGGCCAGCCTGCCCGCCCACGCGTGCGACGGGACAGGCCTGTAGGCGGGGCCCGCCACTACCGCGCCTCGGCCTTCGAACGGATCTGTTGCGGCCGTGCGGACGGTTGGGATTCCTGCGCAGTAACTTCGTGTGGTAAATCGTGGGGGTCGTGGGGTCCTGGGCGCAGTTAATCCCACGACGCCCCATCGGCCTCACAGCCTACGAGCCTATAAGTAGGCGGGGGGAGTGGGGCGGCGAAGCACGCGCGCTCATTCTCCCTTACTCCCCTCTGCTTCCTCTTGCTTCTTCTTTCCTTCGCCGCCGCCACGCCGAACCTCATCACGCCCGCAGCGATGAGCTCTTCTTCTGCTGCCGCGCCCGCCGCCGTGCGCTCCGGCGTGTGGGACGGCTCCGAGGTCAACGACGACCACATTGAGTTCCTTCGCAAGACGCGTCGCCTCCCCGGCAAGGACCTAGTATGGGCTCGCGCCGCGCCGGCGAGGGAGGTATCGCCGGCGCCGGAGGAGGGCGAGCGGGTCATATTCCGCCCGCACCTCATGCGCGGCCTAGGGCTGTCGGCGAGCGGTTTCTTCCGCTCCTTCTTGGAGCTCCACGGGCTCCAGCCGCACCACCTCACACCAAACACGGTGGTGCTGTTGGCCGCCTTCGCCACCCTGTGCGAAGGCTTCCTCGGTGTTCTCCCCACCATCGAGCTGTGGGGGGAATTCTTCCAGTCCAAGCTCGGCACGCACGTCGCCGGCGTGCCAGCCCAGTGCGGTGCCTTCATCACGATACGGAGGTCGGTGGCCGACAACCCGTTTCCCACCATTTTGCTGATCAAATCGGTGAAGATGTGGCAGCGATCTTATTTCTACGTGAAGAACATCGCCCCGGAAGGCGACTGGGTCAACCTACCGCCTTACAAAGCCAGCGCGCCGGCCGGAAGGCTCCCCAGCTGGTCCCACCGGGCCAAGACGCTGACTCCTGCCGGTGCCCCCGCCGTCGCGTGACTCCGAGTGCTGACGCAGTCGGAGGGTCTGACTGGGGCCGACTTGCTGGCCGCCTTCGTGGCGCGCCTGTTGGGGAACGTTGCAGAAAATTAAAAATTTTCCTACGGTTTCACCAAGATCCATCTATGAGTTCATCTAGCAACGAGTCATGGGAGAGAGAGATTGCATCTACATACCACTTGTAGATCGCGAGCGGAAGCGTTCAACGAACGGGGATGAAGTAGTCGTACACACCGTGATCCAAATCACCGGAGATCCTAGCACCGAAAGCACGGCACCTCCGCGTTCAACACACGTACGGTCAGCGTAACGTCTCCTTCTTCTTGATCCAGCAAGGCAAAGGAGAGGTTGGGGAAGAAGACTCCAGCAGCAGCACGACGGCGTGGTGATGGTGGAGCTGCAGTACTCCGACAGGGCTTCGTCGAGCTCTACGGAGGAGGAGGATGTGTTGGAGAGGGAGAGGGAGGCGCCAGGGCAAAAGGTGTTCAGCCCCCTCTCCCCTCCCCCCTTTATATAACCCCTTGGGGGGGCGCCGGCCCTAGGAGATGGAATCTCCTAGGGGGGGCGGCGGCCAGGGAGGGGGGCTTGACCCCCAAGCAAGGGGGGCGCCCCCTTTAGGGTTCCCCCCCCCCAAACCCTAGGCGCATGGGCCTTTGGGGGGGGAGGCGCACCAGCCCACTATGGGCTGGTTCCCTCCCTCATACAGCCCATGGGGCCCTCCGGGATAGGTGGCCCCACCCGGTGGACCCCCCGGGACCCTCCGGTGGTCCCGGTACAATACCGATAACCCTCAAACTTGTCCCGATGTCCGTATGATGACTTTCCATATATAAATCTTTACCTCCGGACCATTCCGAAACTCCTCGTGACGTCCGGGATCTCATCCGGGACTCCGAACAACATTCGTGTTACTGCATATACATATCTTCACAACCCTAGCATCACCGAACCTTAAGTGTGTAGACCCTACGGGTTCGGGAGACATGTAGACATGACCGAGACGGCTCTCGGGCAATAACCAACAGCGGGATCTGGATACCCATGTTGGCTCCCACATGCTCCACGATGATCTCATCGGATGAACCATGATGTCGAGGATTCAATTAATCCCGTATACGATTCCCTTTGTCTATCGGTATTTTACTTGCCCGAGATTCGATCGTCGGTATCCCAATACCTCGTTCAATCTCGTTACCGGCAAGTCACTTTTCTCGTACCGTAATGCATGATCCCATGATCAAACACTTTGATCACATTGAGCTCATTATGATGATGCATTACCGAGAGGGCCCAGTGATACCTCTCCGTCAAGCGGAGTGACAAATCCCAGTCTCGATCCATGTCAACCCAACAGACACTTTCAGAGATACCCGTAGTATACCTTTATAGTCACCCAGTTACGTTGTGATGTTTGGCACACCCAAAGTACTCCTACGGTATCCGGGAGTTACACGATCTCATGGTCTAAGGAAAGGATACTTGACATTGGAAAACTCTAGCAAACGAACTAAGCGATCTTATGCTATGTTTAGGATTGGGTCTTGTCCATCACATCATTCTCCTAATGATGTGATCCCGTTATCGATGACATCCAATGTCCATAGTCAGGAAACCATGACTATCTGTCGATCAACGAGCTAGTCAACTAGAGGCTCACTAGGGACATGTTTGTTGTCTGTTATTCACACATGTATTACGATTTCCGGATAACACAATTATAGCACGAATAAAGACAATTATCATGAACAAGGAAATATAATAATAATGCTTTTATTATTGCCTCTAGGGCATATTTCCAACAGTCTCCCACTTGCACTAGAGTCAATAATCTAGTTACATTGTGATGAATCGAACACCCATAGAGTTCTGGTGCTGATCATGTTTTGCCTTAGGGAGAGGTTTAGTCAACGGATCTGCGACATTCAGATCCGTGTGCACTTTACAAATTTCTATGTCTCCATCTGGAACATTTTAACGAATGGAGTTGAAGCGACGCTTGATGTGCCTGGTCTTCTTGTGAAACCTGGGCTCCTTTGCAAGTGCAATAGCTCCAGTGTTGTCACAAAAGAGTTTGATTGGCCCCGACGCATTGGGTATGACTCCGAGGTCGGTGATGAACTCCTTCACCCAAATTGCTTCATGCGCTGCCTCCGAGGCTGCCATGTACTCCGCTTCACATGTAGATCCCGCCACGACGCTTTGCTTGCAACTGCACCAGCTTACTGCCCCACCATTCAAAATATACATGTATCCGGTTTGTGACTTAGAGTCATCCAGATCTGTGTCGAAGCTAGCGTCGACGTAACCTTTTACGACGAGCTCTTCGTCACCTCCATAAACGAGAAACATTTCCTTAGTCCTTTTCAGGTACTTCAGGATATTCTTGACCGTTGTCCAGTGTTCCTTGCCGGGATTACTTTGGTACCTTCCTACCAAACTTACGGCAAGGTTTACATCAGGTCTGGTACACAGCATGGCATACATAATAGAACCTATGGCTGAGGCATAGGGGATGACACTCATCTCTTCTATATCTTCTGCCGTGGTCGGACATTGAGCTGAGCTCAATTTCACACCTTGTAACACAGGTAAGAACCCTTTCTTAGATTGATCCATATTGAATTTCTTCAATATCTTATCAAGGTATGTGCTTTGTGAAAGACCTATGAGGCGTCTCGATCTATCTCTATAGATCTTGATTCCTAATATATAAGCAGCTTCTCCAAGGTCCTTCATTGAAAAACTTTTATTCAAGTAGGCCTTAATGCTGTCCAAGAGTTCTATATCATTTCCCATCAAAAGTATGTCGTCTACATATAATATGAGAAATGCTACAGCGCTCCCACTCACTTTCTTGTAAACACAGGCTTCTCCATAAGTCTGTGTAAACCCAAACGCTTTGATCATCTCATCAAAGCGAATGTTCCAACTCCGAGATGCTTGCACCAGCCCATAAATCGAGCGTTGGAGCTTGCACACCTTGTCAGCGTTCTTAGGATCGA
The DNA here is from genome assembly GCA_032464435.1 of Aegilops umbellulata. Lineage (NCBI taxonomy): Eukaryota > Viridiplantae > Streptophyta > Magnoliopsida > Poales > Poaceae > Aegilops > Aegilops umbellulata. The sequence goes on from CP136058.1 coordinate 606,701,699, forward strand.
CAAAACCTTCCGGCTGCATCATATACAATTCTTCCTTAAGGAAACCATTAAGGAATGCCGTTTTGACGTCCATTTGCCATATTTCATAATCATAGAATGCGGCAATCGCTAACATGATTCGGACGGACTTCACCTTCGCTACCGGTGAGAAAGTCTCATCGTAGTCAACCCCTTGAACTTGTCGATAACCCTTAGCGACAAGCCGAGCTTTATAGATGGTCACATTACCATCCGCGTCTGTCTTCTTCTTAAAGATCCATTTATTTTCTATGGCTCGCCGCTCAACGGGCAAGTCGTTCAAAGTCCATACTTCGTTTTCATACATGGATCCTATCTCGGATTTCATGGCTTCTAGCCATTTGTTGGAATCCGGGCCCGCCATTGCTTCCTCATAGTTCGAAGGTTCACCGTTGTCTAACAACATGATTTCCAAGACAGGGTTCCCGTACCACTCTGGTGCGGAACGTGTCCTTGTGGACCTTCGAATTTCAGTAGGAGCTTGATTAGAAGTATCTTGATCATCATCATTAATTTCCTCTCTAGTCGGTGCAGGCACCTCCGAAACGTTTTCTTGAGTTTCGCCATTTTCCGGTTCAAGAGGTAACACTTCATCAAGTTCTACTTTCCTCCCACTTACTTCTTTCGAGAGAAACTCTTTCTCTAGAAAGGATCCATTCTTGGCAACAAAGATCTTGCCTTCGGATCTGAGGTAGAAGGTATACCCAACAGTTTCTTTAGGGTATCCTATGAAGACGCATCTTTCCGACTTGGGTTCGAGCTTTTCAGGTTGAAGTTTCTTGACATAAGCATCGCATCCCCAAACTTTTAGAAACGACAGCTTAGGTTTCTTCCCAAACCATAATTCATACGGTGTCGTCTCAACGGATTTCGACGGAGCCCTATTTAAAGTGAATGCGGCAGTCTCTAAAGCATAGCCCCAAAAAGATAGCGGTAAATCGGTAAGAGACATCATAGATCGCACCATATCTAATAGAGTGCGATTACGACGTTCGGACACACCATTACGCTGAGGTGTTCCAGGCGGCGTGAGTTGTGAAACTATTCCACATTTTCTTAAGTGTGTGCCAAATTCGTGACTCAACTATTCTCCTCCACGATCTGATCGTAGAAACTTGATCTTTCTCTCACGTTGATTTTCAACCTCACTCTGAAATTCCTTGAACTTTTCAAAGGTCTCAGACTTGTGTTTCATTAAGTAGACATACCCATATCTACTCAAGTCATCAGTGAGGGTGAGAACATAACGATAGCCACCGCGAGCCTCAACACTCATTGGACCGCACACATCGGTATGTATGATTTCCAATAAGTTGGTTGCTCGCTCCATTGTTCCTGAGAACGGAGTCTTGGTCATTTTACCCATGAGGCATGGTTCGCACGTGTCAAATGATTCATAATCAAGAGACTCTAAAAGTCCATCTGCATGGAGCTTCTTCATGCGTTTGACACCTATGTGACCAAGGCGGCAGTGCCACAAATATGTGGAACTATTGTTATCAACTTTAACTCTTTTGGTATTCACACTATGAATATGTGTATCATCACGTACGAGATTCATTAAGAATAAACCATTAACCATCGGAGCATGACCATAAAACATATCTCTCATATAAATAGAACAACCATTATTCTCGGATTTAAATGAGTAGCCATCTCGAATTAAACGAGATCCAGACACAATGTTCATGCTCAGACTTGGCACTAAATAACAATTATTGAGGTTTAAAACTAATCCCGTAGGTAAATGTAGAGGCAGCGTGCCGACGACGATCACATCGACCTTGGAACCATTCCTGACGCGCATCGTCACCTCGTCCTTCGCCAGTCTCCGTTTATTCCGCGGCTCCTGCTTTGAGTTACAAATGTGAGCAACTGCACCGGTATCAAATACCCAAGAGCTACTACGAGTACTGGTAAGGTACACATCAATTACATGTATATCACATATACCTTTGGTTTTGCCGGCCTTCTTGTTCGCTAAGTATTTGGGGCAGTTCCGCTTCCAGTGACCACTTCCCTTGCAATAAAAACACTCAGTCTCGGGCTTGGGTCCATTCTTTGGCTTCTTCCGGGCAACTTGCTTACCGGGCGCGGCAACTTGCTTGCCGTCCTTCTTGAAGTTCTTTTTACCCTTGCCCTTCTTGAACTTAGTGGTTTTATTCACCATCAACACTTGATGCTCCTTCTTGATTTCTACCTCTGCTGATTTCAGCATAGCATATACCTCAGGAATGGTCTTTACCATCCCCTGCATATTGTAGTTCATCACAAAGCTCTTGTAGCTAGGTGGAAGCGACTGGAGGATTCTGTCAATGACCGCCTCATCCGGGAGATTAACTTCCAGTTGAGTCAAGCGGTTGTGCAACCCAGACATTTTGAGTATGTGATCACTGACAGAGCTATTTTTCTCCATCTTACAGCTAAAGAATTTGTCGGAGACTTCATATCTCTCGACCCGGGCATGAGCTTGGAAAACCATTTTCAGCTCTTCGAACATCTCATATGCTCCATGTCTCTCAAAACGCTTTTGGAGCCCCGGCTCTAAGCTGTAAAGCATGCCGCACTGAACAAGCGAGTAATCATCGCAGCGTGACTGCCAAGCGTTCATAACGTCTTGTTCTGCAGGGAGAATAGGTGCGTCACCCAGCGGTGCTCATAGGACATAATCTTTCTTGGCAGCTATGAGGATGATCCTCAGGTTCCGGACCCAGTCCGTATAGTTGCTACCATCGTCTTTCAGCTTGGTTTTCTCTAGGAACGCGTTGAAGTTGAGGACTACGTTGGCCATTTGATCTACAAGACATATTGTAAATATTTAGACTAAGTTCATGATAATAAAGTTCATTTAATCAAATTATTTAATGAACTCCCACTTAGATAGACATCCCTCTTCTAGTCATCTAAGTATTACATGATCCGAGTCAACTAGGTCGTGTCCGATCATCATGTGAGACGGACTAGTCAACATCGGTGAACATCTTCATGTTGATCGTATCTTCTATACGACTCATGCTCGACCTTTCGGTCTTCTGTGTTCCGAGGCCATGTCTGTACATGATAGGCTCGTCAAGTCAACCTAAGTGTTTTGCGTGTGTAAATCTGTCTTACACCCGTTGTATGTGAACGTTAGAATCTATCACACCCGATCATCATGTGGTGCTTCGAAACAACGAACTGTCGCAACGGCGCACAGTTAGGGGGAACACTTTCTTGAAATTAGTATGAGGGATCATCTTATTTACTACCGTCGTTCTAAGTAAACAAGATGCAAAACATGATAAACATCACATGCAATCAAATAATAAACGTGACATGATATGGCCAATATCACATAGCTCCTTCGATCTCCATCTTGGGGCTCCATGATCATCTTGTCACCGGCTTGACACCATGATCTTCATCATCGTGTCTCCATGAAGTTGCTCGCCAACTATTACTTCTACTACTATGGCTAACGCGTTTAGCAATAAAGTAAAGTAATTTACATGGCGTTTCTCAATGACACGCAGGTCATACAAAAATAAAGACAACTCCTATGGCTCCTGCCGGTTGTCATACTCATCGACATGCAAGTCGTGATTCCTATTACAATAGCATGAACATCTCATACATCACATATAGATCATTCATCATTCATCACAACTTTTTCCATATCATATCACAAAGCACTTGCTGCAAAAACAAGTTAGACGTCCTCTAATTGTTGTTGCAAGTTTTTACGTGGCTGAATTAGGGTTCTAGCAAGAACGTTTTCTTACCTACGTGAAAACCACAACGTGATTTGTCAACTTCTATTTACCCTTCATAAGGACCCTTTTCATCGAATCCGCTCCAACTAAAGTGGGAGAGACAGACACCCGCCAGCCACCTTATGCAACTAGTGCATGTTAGTCGGTGGAACCGGTCTCACGTAAGCGTACGTGTAAGGTTGGTCCGGGCCGCTTCATCCCACAATACCGCTGAAGCAACATAAGACTAGTAGCGGCAAGAAGAGTTGACAACATCTACGCCCACAACAAATTGTGTTCTACTCGTGCAATAGAGAACTACGCATAGACCTAGCTCATGATGCCACTGTTGGGGAACGTTGCAGAAAATTAAAAAATTTCCTACTGTTTCACCAAGATCCATCTATGAGTTCATCTAGCAACGAGTCATGGGAGAGAGAGATTGCATCTACATACCACTTGTAGATCGCGAGCGGAAGCGTTCAACGAACGGGGATGAAGTAGTCGTACACACCGTGATCCAAATCACCGGAGATCCTAGCACCGAAAGCACGGCACCTCCGCGTTCAACACACGTACGGTCAGCGTAACGTCTCCTTCTTCTTGATCCAGCAAGGCAAAGGAGAGGTTGGGGAAGAAGACTCCAGCAGCAGCACGACGGCGTGGTGATGGTGGAGCTGCAGTACTCCGACAGGGCTTCGCCGAGCTCTACGGAGGAGGAGGATGTGTTGGAGAGGGAGAGGGAGGCGCCAGGGCAAAAGGTGTTCAGCCCCCTCTCCCCTCCCCCCTTTATATAACCCCTTGGGGGGGAGCCGGCCCTAGGAGATGGAATCTCCTAGGGGGGGCGGCGGCCAGGGAGGGGGGCTTGACCCTCAAGCAAGGGGGGCGCCCCCTTTAGGGTTTCCCCCCCACCCCCAAACCCTAGGCGCATGGGCCTTTGGGGGGAGGCTCACCAGCCCACTATGGGCTGGTTCCCTCCCTCATACAGCCCATGGGGCCCTCCGGGATAGGTGGCCCCACCCGGTGGACCCCCCGGGACCCTCCGGTGGTCCCGGTACAATACCGATAACCCCGAAACTTGTCCCAATGTCCGTATGATGACTTTCCATATATAAATCTTTACCTCCGGACCATTCCGAAACTCCTCGTGACGTCCGGGATCTCATCCGGGACTCCGAACAACATTCAGGTTACTGCATATACATATCTTCACAACCCTAGCGTCACCGAACCTTAAGTGTGTAGACCCTACGGGTTCGGGAGACATGTAGACATGACCGAGACGGCTCTCGGGCAATAACCAACAGCGGGATCTGGATACCCATGTTGGCTCCCACATGCTCCATGATGATCTCATCGGATGAACCACGATGTCGAGGATTCAATTAATCCCGTATACGATTCCCTTTGTCTATCGGTATTTTACTTGCCCGAGATTCGATCATCGGTATCCCAATACCTCGTTCAATCTCGTTACCGGCAAGTCACTTTTCTCGTACCGTAATGCATGATCCCGTGATCAAACACTTTGATCACATTGAGCTCATTATGATGATGCATTACCGAGAGGGCCCGGTGATACCTCTCCGTCAAGCGGAGTGACAAATCCCAGTCTCGATCCATGTCAACCCAACAGACACTTTCAGAGATACCCGTAGTATACCTTTATAGTCACCCAGTTACGTTGTGACGTTTGGCACACCCAAAGTACTCCTACGGTATCCGGGAGTTACACGATCTCATGGTCTAAGGAAAGGATACTTGACATTGGAAAACTCTAGCAAACGAACTAAGCGATCGTATGCTATGTTTAGGATTGGGTCTTGTCCATCACATCATTCTCCTAATGATGTGATCCCGTTATCGATGACATCCAATGTCCATAGTCAGGAAACCATGACTATCTGTCGATCAACGAGCTAGTCAACTAGAGGCTCACTAGGGACATGTTTGTTGTCTGTTATTCACACATGTATTACGATTTCCGGATAACACAATTATAGCACGAATAAAGACAATTATCATGAACAAGGAAATATAATAATAATGCTTTTATTATTGCCTCTAGGGCATATTTCCAACAGCGCCGAGTCCTCCCACTCCAAGGCCAGCCTCATATGATATGTCAGATGAGTGGCCACCAGGACCCAAGTCGGATGTGCTCCAAGGACATGCCCCACGTGGGGGTGGCGGACACGGTGAACTACATCGCGAACTGCGGTCTCTCGGAGGATTGGCAGTTCGGCAAGGAGCCGTACATGCGCGCCAATCCCCCGCCTGTTGTAAGTCGTTTCTCTTCTTATTCTGCTTTCTTTCTTCAGCCGAGTCCGACTTCTAATCTTTTTTAGTACTCGAAACAGAACCCTCTCATTCAGCCTTTGGCCAGCACCGCGGGGCCGGCCCGCCAGTTCGTCCCCGACCGAGCGGAGAGCAATGTCGATGACCCCAACTTGGGGGCGGCGGCGATGGAGGCCGACGCCGAAGGAGGAGGCGGAGGAGGAGGAGGAGGCCTCAGGCCTTCAGCCACCTTTGCCGACTGGCCTGATGACGACTTTGAGGGGGAAGTCGCCCCGCGCCACCAATCAAAGACCGGCCACCCCGGCGCGAGTTCGTCCGCCGCCTTGGATGGTCTAGGCGGCACGAGGAAGCGTCGGGCCAGGCCGAGTTCTCTTGGTGGCCGATCGAAAAAGTTCAAGGGGGCGACCGCCGCGACCAAGCGGGAAGAGGCGGTCGCGAGGGCCAACCGCTTCTGTAAGGAAGTGATGAAACCGCCGCTGGTCTCCGCGTAAGTGCCGCCGCCCTTCGTCTTGTTTTCTATTGGTTGATTTTGTGTAAGTCTTTTTCATGCTTCCCCTGTTCCAGGGCTCCCCTCACCCTTGAGAGGGTCACCGCCGCCTCCATCATGGGGTCGGCAGAGACGTCCGCCACCACTCGGCGGATTGACCCCGCCGCCGACCTCCGGGAGGAGACGGAGCGGAACGCGCAGGAGAAGCGCGATGAGGAAGAAGCCACCCGTCGGGAGAAGGCGGAGGCTGAGAAGGCGGCCGCCTCCGCCCAGAAGAAGTTGGACGATGCCGAAGCCGCCGTCACGGCAAAGCGGCTGGCTGAGGAAGCCGCGCGCCGCCAGTCGGCGTTGTTCGTCATCCCGCTGAACTCAGCGCGGCCGCCTCCGGAATTCACGGAGAAGACTGGGGAAACCGGCGGCGAGTACCCCATCATGGAGAGGGAAGGCGGCGAGGCCTCCATGTCGGACACGGCCGTGCCGCCGCCACCTCCTCTGCCGTCTGGGAGCGTGCGAGGCGAATAGCCGGCGGACCCGCTGGTGCCGCCGACTAAATACGAGGCCGTGGCGAAGCTGCTCCTTCAAGTCGCCTCGCCAACGCGCCGCCACCTTGAGAAGGCGATTTCAGTGCCACGCCCCTTGGAGACCGGCGCCGCCAGCTCGGCCATCCCAGACGTCGAGGCAACGAGCGCCGCGCCCGTTGGGTGGGTGCGAGGAGGCGGCACAGGCCCGCTGAACCAAGCGCTTCTGGACGTCCAGGCGAAGCTGCGGGCTAAGGGCGACGCCATCTAGAACTGCACCAAGGCGCATATGGCGTCGCGAGCAGCCATCCGGGTATGTTTTCTTCTGACCTTGTTTTACTTGCTTTTCTCTGTGGGGGCGCGCCAGCGCACCCACTGGGTGTAGTCCCCGAGTTCTGGGCCGGCTGCTGAGCAGGCGGCTCGGAACTCCATTGGCGAGTTCTGAGTAGTTACTCTTGTTTGAAATACGTATCACAGGATTATCACAACCTCCGGGACACCACCTTCAACCGCAATGTTGAGGAGCTGGGCAAGCAGACTGCCGACTTGTCGGAGAGCCGGAGTGAGTTCTCCTTCTTCTTCGCGGGGGCGCGCTGGCGCACCCGCGGGCTATAGTCCCCGAGATTCGGGCCGACTGTTGAGCAGTGGATCTTCCCGGTGACCTTCTTTGTTGACGACTTAGCGCCTTCTTCTTCTTTTTTCTTCAAAGGCCAACGCCGTTCTTCAGCAGTAGCTGGGCAAAGCCAACACCGCCTTGCGTGCCAAGGGGGAGGAGTGTGCAAGCTCGTCGCAGAGCGTGACCTGCTGGCTACATAGCTAGCGGAGCAAAGGGAGCTGCTTAAGAAGACGCAAAATCCGGGAACATAATACCGATATGACGGAAACTAGGGTGGCAAGAGTGGAACAAAACACCAGGCATAAGGCCGAGCCTTCCACCCTTTACCAAGTATATAGATGCATTAATAATATAAGAGATATTGTGATATCCCAACAAGTGAGCATGTTCCAACAAGGAACAACATCTCCCTGTTCCAACAAGGAACAACATCTCCATGTTCCAACAAGGAACAAACTTCATCTTCACCTGCAACTAACAACGCTATAAGAGGGACTGAGCAAAGCGGTAACATAGCCAATCAACGGTTTGCTAGGACATGGATGGTTAGGGGCTGACATGTCAATATGGGTGGCATGATATAGCAAGTGGTAGGTATCTCAGCATAGGCATAGCAAAAGAGCGAGCATCTAGCAAGCAAAGATAGAAGTGATTTCGAGGGTATGGTCATCTTGCCTGCAAGGTTCTCAGAGTTGTCGAAAGCTTGGTCCTCGTAAGCGTTCTCAACAGGTTCCTCGTTCACGTACTCGTCTCCTGGCTCTACCCAAAACAAGAGCACAAGCAAAGGAACAACTATCAACCATGATGCAATGCACAAACAATATGATGCAAAACATGGCATGATATGCAAGATGTGATATGCAATGCATATGCATGCTCCGGAAGGACAAGGATGAACAAGGCATAATCTTGGCAAACCAAGTATGCCGATGGAAAGATGAGGTGATTTCGGTTGAAATCAATATAAAGATCACCGGAATCGGATGCACGGTTTGCAAATGACAAGCAAAACAAGAATGACAATAATCTGCCATTAACAGCATGATGCTACTTAGCAATCAACAAGAAATTAAGTTACTGCACCCAAACATATCAACAAAGCATATGCCAGTAATCTACTCAAGATGCTTGACAAAAGATGAACACTAAGCTATGGCTAAATCACACCATAATAGGTTCAAACAAGCATGGCAAAAGTGCAAAACATAACAGGTTCACAGACTTGGTGAAAATAACATCATGCCAGAAATTAACATCAGGATGACATGTTTAGAGCAAGCAAACAACATGCTACAGGAACAGGACATGGCAAAATAAGGCATTGCATGAATCTACTCAAAGAACTTAACAAAAGTCCCTTAATGACCATGAGCCAAAAAGGATCATAAAATATAATAACACCCATGTCAATTAAGCAAGTTTTGTTACAGGTTTCAGACTTGGCAGAAAACTGGACATGTCAAAAACAGATAACAAGTAGGCATGTTCATGAGCTCGATGCACTCACTACAGAGCATTGTATGATAAACTAAGAATACACCCATCAAGAAGACATGGCATAGAAGCTAGAAATGGCAAGAATAACATCATAGCCTGAAAGGATCAACTACAACAAGCTTGGCAAAATCGAATAACATGTAAACAATCTGCCAGTAACATTTTATAGCAAAAGTAGAGCTCGATTGACTCGAGCTATGGCACTCCAAAAATACAAACAAAGGAATGGATGGATAGAGCAAATCCATATTCTCAAAACACCCTTACTGATCATGCTCAAAAGAGGCATAGATCTCTCGGAAACAACATGAACACATGGCATAAAAATAACAGCAGAACATGACAGTGAAAATACTAAGTCTCTGAAATCAGCAACATTATGTACCCTAGTTTGCATGCTTGTGCTAGTCACCACAAAGATCACAAAAAAACATGGCATACACCCCTGGAAAGATAGCATGGCATATTTAGAAACACATGTAGGACTCGGCTTCATAGGATGCACACACCAATCATGGCAAAAATGACAAAAGTGCATGTTCTGAAACAGATCTGAAACTAACATCACATAGCCCTCTTCTAACAGCATTTCGGGCATCAAGATGAGCTCAAATGAAAATGATTCAATGAGATTAAATGATGTACTCGTCGAGTCGAACAATTTGATATGCTATACGCCCAAAACGGAGCTACGGACGCAGAGATATGATGCGATGAACATGTGACAATTATGCAAACTACCAGGGACTTGGAGGATTTTGAGAGGGGGAAGAAAGTCAACCCAGGCGCGGATTTCGAGGATGGCCGGAGGGCTCTCGCCAGAGATGCGCCGGAGGGGGTCGGAGGAGGCGGATGCGGCCGGATCCGGGCGGCGGAGGGCCGGATCTGGCGCAGCGGCGGAGGACGGCGCGGCGGGGCGGCGGGACGGCGAGGCCGCGGGCGACGGGGACGGCGGCCGGCGGGTCGGAGCAAGGTCGCCGGCGCGGGGCGCGGAGACCAGGCGGCGGGGCGCGGAGGCCTGGCGGCGGCGGCGCGGGACGGGCCCCGCGGGCTGGATCTGGGCCGCATGGGCCCGCGGCGGCGCGCGGTGGGAACGGCGGCGGCCCGACACGTGGCAAGCCACGATTGGCGCGGGCGGCGGTGGAGGCTTTGTCCGGCGCGGACCGGACACGTCCGGCGCGGCGGAGGGGAGCGGGGCTAGGGTTAGGGTGGTTTTGGACCCGAAAATGGAGGAGGGGGAGGTGTTTTTATAGGTAGGAGGAGCTAGGAGGCTCCAAATTGAGCACGGTTTTCGGCCACGCGATCGTGATCGAACGGCGATGGACATGGGAGTGTCTTAGATGGGTTATTGGGCTGTAACACAAAAGAGGCCTTCACGGTTACCCGCTTAACCATTGGAGTACCAAACGACCTCCGAATGACCCGAAACTTGACAGGCGGTCTACCGATGCTATACCATGGCCGCTTGACAAACCTCGGTCCATTCCGAGAAGGTTTAATACCCGCTCACGGAAAAAGGTAAAAGGGGACGCCGGAGGACGTAGGAGCGCCGGATTGCAAAACGGACAACGGGGAACAAGCTCGGATTCAAGAGACGAACACGTATGCAAATGCGATGCGCATGATGACATGACATGAAATGCATGACAAGGACAAAATGCAAAATGAAGAAAAACCCAACCACGGAGGGGATATCATATCACATTGCCGAAAATGGCAAGAGTTGGAGTTACAATTATGGAATGTTACATCCGGGGTGTTACAGTGTGATTGGCTGGCCTTTCGGGGTGCCATGTATCTGGCACAAGCGGTCGAGTATTCGGTCCAAACTGGACGGGCCCTGAGTATTCTTTTTGAATGGCTTTTTTCGCTGACCGGATTTATAGCCTTTGAATCCGGCATTAACTGTCGTATCTTCATTACTGTCGCTGCTAACGCGGCGTTTTTGCTTATTCCGACGTGTCCTGCCACTTTTCTCCTTGGTATCCGAATTACCAGGGTTCTTAGCTAAGTTATTACTGCGAGCTAGCCAGCTGTCTTCTCCCGCTTAGAAGCGGGTCATGAGTGTCGTGAGGGCTGCCATAGATTTCGGCTTTTCCTGTCCCAGGTGCCGGACAAGCCACTCGTCGCGGATGTTATGTTTGAAGGCTGCCAGGGCCTCTGTATCCGGACAGTCGACTATCTGGTTTTTCTTTGTTAGGAACCGTGTCCAGAATTGCCTGGCCGATTCCTCTGGCTGCTGGATTATGTGGCTTAGGTCGTCGGCATCCGGTGGTCACACGTAAGTGCCCTGGAAGTTGTCAAGGAATGCGGCCTCCAGGTCCTCCCAAAAACCGATTGAGTCTGCTGGCAAGCTGTTAAGCCAATGCCGGGTCGGTCCTTTAAGTTTGAGCGGGAGGTATTTGATGGCGTGTAGATCATCGCCGCGTGCCATGTGGATGTGAAGGAGATAATCCTCGATCCATACCGTCGGATCTATTGTGCCATCGTATGATTCGATGTTAACGGGTTTGAAACCCTCCGGGATTTTATGATCCATTACTTCATCCGTGAAGCATAGTGGGTGTGCGGCGCCCCTATACTGGGCTATATCATGACGCAGCTCGGAAGAGCTATGTCTGTTGTGTTCGGCCCGGCCGGATTTGTTGTATCCGGAGTGAAGATCATCGTCACATGTCGTAGGGCGCCTGCGCGATCCGTAGATCGATCTTGTTTGTCCTGCCTTATCCACCAGTACGTCTCGCAGGTCTGGCGCATTTTCCCGTGCCTTAGTTGAGCGGCATCGGGGCATGGCTTGGGTGGAGGGCCGAGAGGCCTCTCTGTCACGGCCGCGAGGTGGCCGGTCTGCCATGTCGTGCGCTGGTGATGTAGGCGCTTCCTCTTCTGGTCGGGGTAGCGGCCTGCGCTTTGGGTAACTCTTGGAGGGGCGTTCGAGTTCATACTATTCGGCTGCAAGGACTTCAGTCCATCTATCAGCTAGCAAATCTTGGTCAGCTCTAAGCTATTGCTGCTTTTTCTTGAGGCTGTTTGCCATGGCTAAAAGCCTGCGTTTGAAACGCTCTTGTTCGGCGGGGTCTGATGGTACGACGAATTCGTCCTCGTCGAGGCTTGCCTTGTCTTCGGAGGGAGGCATATAGTTATCGTCCTCAACCTCTTGGTCTGCCGCTCTCTCATGAGGGCTGGCTTCTTCATCTTCCTGCGCCGAATCTTGATGGGGTGGGTGTTCTTTGGCACTATCTGGGGTAGTATTATCTCCCGTGCCGGAATCACCATTTTTGCTTTGGCGGGATTTAGAGCGGCGCCGCTGGCGCCGGCGCTTTGGCTGTTTCTTGGAGGGGTCGTCCCCCGCTGTTCCATCGCCATCTCCATCTTTTGGAGTGTCCACCATATATATGTTGTATGACGAGATGGCCTTCCAGCGCCCTACAGGTGCTGGTTCCTGTTTGTCTCCTACATCGTCGTCCATACCGTCGATGTCTTCGGAGCCGAAGTCGAGCATGTCGGTTAAATCGTCGACAGTGGCTACAAAGTGGGTGGTGGGTGGGCTTTGAATTTCTTCATCGTCCGTATCCATCCTCGCTGACCGTAGTCCGGCCAGGACTGTCCTGATAAGGAGAGAGACTTGAGAGAATTCAGGATGTCGCCAAAAGGCGAGTGCTGAAAGATGTCCGCGGCGGTGAACTCCATTATCGGCGCCCAATCGGATTCGATTGGCAGGGGCGCGGGAGGTTCGGAGTCCGGGGAGGAGTCCGGACCCTCGGAGTCACGGGTCATGCAGAGTGCGGGGCTGGCGTTCGGCTCGATCGCCTTTGAGATCGCAGCCCCCGAGGTGACGTCCAACCGCTCATCCTCGATAGGCGCAGTAGGCTCTGAGTTAAGGGTCAGAACCGGTGCGTGCGCGGCCTCCAGGACACTATTCGGAGGCAGAGCTAGATCATGCCCCTCGAGATAGTGCGGCGCGCTTGGCCGTGGCTCGAACCCGTCGAAGATCAAGTCTCCGTGGATATCGGCCATGTAGTTTAAGCTTCCAAACCTGACTTGATGGCCAGGGGCGTAGCTTTTGATCTGCTCCAGGTGGCCAAGCGAATTGGCCCGCAGAGCGAAGCCGCCGAAGACGAAGATCTGTCCGGGGAGAAAAGTCACACCCTGGACCTCATCGTTGTTGATGATCAAAGGAGCCATCGGGCCTAAAGGCGACGACACAGAGGAACTCTCAATGAAAGCACCAATGTCGGTGTCAAAACCGGCGGATCTTGGGTAGGGGGTCCCGAACTGTGCGTCAAGGCCGAATGGTAACAGGGGACTAGGGACACGATGTTTTTACCCAGGTTCGGGCCCTCTCGATGGAGGTAATACCCTACTCCTTCTTGATTAATATTGATGATATGGGTAGTACAAGAGTAGATCTACCACGAGATCAAGGAGGCTAAACCCTAGAAGCTAGCCTATGGTATGATTGTTGTGCATGGAGTTGATTGTCCTACGGACTACAACCCTCCGGTTTATATAGACACCGGATAGGGTTAGGGTTACACAGAGTCGGTTACAATGGTAGGAGATCTTGAATATCCGCATCGCCAAGCTTGCCTTCCACGCCAAGGAAAGTTCCATCCGGACACGGGACGAAGTCTTCAATCTTGTATCTTCATAGTCCAGGAGTCCGGCGAAGGTATAGTCCGGCTACCCGAACACCCCCTAATCCAGGACTCCCTCACCTTTGCATGGGTGCCCTGGGGGTTTATATAGGCATACCCCCATGGGTACAATGGTAATCTGGCCGGGTGTAGGACCCGGTTGTCAGTCTCTCTGGTCGCCGGCTTCTCCGCCGACTACTGGGGCCCGCCGCCTGGTGGGCCCCGCCGGCTGGTCTGGTACGGAGCCGACAGGCCGCCTTCGCCGCTCACGGGTCTTGCCGGCTACGGATTACTGTAGTCGTGATACTAATGATGCTTGCTTGGTCAGGGGAGCGTGGCTACAGAACCGCCGCCTTACGGGAGATCACTGTAGCCACCCCGCGTCTTATCTGGTTAATGGTGTGTGGGGCCTCGAGAAAGGAACGAGCCGACTGCTGGGAGCCAGCCTCCCTCGGATCCGACTGGTGAGGCCCCCGCCGTCTTCCGGGCTCTCGCTGACCGGCAGGGCCCGCCGTCTTCGGGCCGTACCGACAAGCGGTCGTGGGAACAGGGTTTCGCCTGTCAGGAGTGACGTCAGGGGCGGAGTGGCAATAGTGTTGCGTCGGGCGGAGATCTCCGCCTGTACGGAGCACTGTGGCCACGCCTAGCCCTGGATATGGGGGGATGGGCTAGCTATACTGCAGCCACACCCTATCTTGTCTCTTTGATGGGGGCGCAGACTCTAAGGGCGCCATGGGCCGACTGCTAGGAGCCGGCCTCTCTGGAGGCCGCCTGCTAGGAGTCGGCCCGTCTTGGAGCCGCCTTCCTAAGCATGGCCGCCTTCTAGCAGTCGGTCGTTCGGCCTGCCGGCCGACAGAAGGGGGAGCTCTATCTTGACGTCTTGAGGGGCGCAGCCGGCCCCGATGTTTTGAAAATTTCTGGGGCTTGGGTTAGCTACCCGTGGCCCATTACTCCGACACTTGTCAGATTTTATTGTGTCTGAGTTGCAATTTTTATTTCACATAGCTTGCCAAAAAAATTGCACGGTAGTTGTCATTTTAATTGTGCCGAGCATGCTTAATTGGAAAGAATACTAATGTACTAGCGAGATTATCTTCGTCGCATGCAAAAGCAAGATATACTGCAGCATCATAGTGTAGAACACCGTCCGTTCATGTGTTGCATACTCTTATAGTGGACCACCCACATGTTAATGCATGATCACTGCAGCACACGATAACTAGGTAAGCAAGAATCCGCATGCACGAGCCCGCCGCACAGGAACAAGGCTGTGCACACACTTGAACTTACATTTTACCAACAATAAAAAATATATAAGGTGGCGCGATCTAGTAGGCAAGCTGCGCAGAGCTCCATGGTCGCCCGTCTAATCAGGTATGACTAATGGAGCATCCAACGCTACGGTTGCGACGGCCGCCGCCGGTGAGCACGACGCAGGCGGAGCCGTGAGTGCGAGACACCAGGTGGAGATCACGGAAGAAAGGAGGCTCCACCGGCTTGGAGCAGCACGTGGTCAGGCGAGGGAGGCGCCGGGAGCGAGCGAGGGGTGGGCGAGAGCGAGGCGCCGCGAGCGAGCGAGACAGGGAATTGTCTCCCGATGTCGCGAGGCGTGGATCCTATCCCAGGGATATGGCGGGGATCCGACCGAGAAAACATCGGGGCTTCGAGGGTCCAAATATCCACACAGCTAGCCCGGGCCAGATTTTCCGCGAGGGCTTTGCATCAGGGGAAGGGGCCGGAATCCATGGGGATCCCTGGGTTACCAAACTAGCACTCTATGTGATATAGACGGACTCTAATAATAACACTATGGCGGACGTTACATTTGCTCATTCTATTGTTGCAACAGAAGATTAGTTGAACTAGACAGCCGCCTGGTTAAACAAGTGTTGTAGCGACGCATGATTTTCCTGTATTTCAACGTCAGCAACACACACACATTTTTGGTACCATCAGGACGAAGCAACCAAGCAGACATCGCATAAGTACCAACCAACGGAATTTCTTTCAGAGCAGTGCGACTTCATCATTTCTTACAGTTGCACACTCTGCTCTGTCCAGGAAAATTGCGACGACGACGGAAGAAACAGAGTCGACCCAGAATGAACAAACGCTATCCAAGAAAAAACACGACCGAACCAGAAAATTTTCCCCCCTGATCTATCTAAAACCTTGCAATGCTTCATCCCAACTTTGACGAGCCGGACCCTGCGCCAGAAATGGCAAAGGGAAACAGATGCACTGTAGCGACCCGACCTCAGATGGTCAAGTCTCTGTGCTCCGGTGTCATCCCTGGATCAGTAATGCTGACACCACACAGTACTTCAAAGGATTTATAACAGAGTAGCAATCACACACTTATTACATCGATGTCTCAAAGAGAACTTATTACAATAAATATGGCTTAAGGCCATCTAATAATGATAACAGCGGAAGACTTGGAAGATAAGTGAGTCCATCAACTCCAACGGCATCACTGAGTATAGAACCACGACCTAAAGGCACCTTACTCGTCGTCTGAAAAGTCTGCAACATGAAAGTTGCAGCCCGAAAACGGGTCAGCACATGGAATATGCTGGCAATGTAACACATAGAGAATAATGAATGAATAAGCCTATACTACATGCATATATGGCTGGTGGAAAAGCTCTATGGTTACAGTTTTGCGTAAAGCTAATTTTTCCCTACTGCAAAGGATTAAATTTTTATTTAACTATCATGGTGGTTGAAACATCGAGAATGGTTGACAGCATTCCGATCCCAATTAAGTGAACAATTAAAACCCAACAATATTAATTAGCAGTAACATGATGATATTCACATGATATTCAAGAACTAGATACTCAAGATGTCCATAACCGGGGACACGGCTAATCATGATCAGATTGTACACTCTGCAGAGGTTTGCGCACTTTTCCCCACAAGACTCGATCGCCTCCGTTGATTTCTCGCACTACATGGTGTTTGAGAAACGGATGACCGAGACATAGTCTTTCAGAAGCGCTAGCACCTTACGTTGTGATAGACCGTACCAACCTACATCCCCTACATCTGCTAGTCTACCACTATAAGAGTTCGCACGATTTAGTCAGCTATGCCAGAGCCCATAATGGCTTGTGGCTGCACACGAAAGTTACTAGTATGAATGATCTTATGATCCCTTTGAGCCTCGGTGGTGGTCCAAGGAAAAACAGGCAAGTCCTGATAGAAACCAGGTGCCTCAATCCACCCATATGTGTATTTAAGTTGCCACCTTAAGTAAACCATTAAAATTAACAAACTCACATCTGTCATGGATATCACTCACCCAATCCACGTCTACTAGCATAGCATGGCATAATAAGCAAACGCAAATGTAACTCCCAAAGGTTTCATAAGTAAAACAGGTAATAGGTACTACCTCATCTACTTCCCATCCCATAATTTGATTAGATCCTAATCATGCAATGTTCGAGGATTGATCTAATGCAATAAAACTGGGTAGTAGAAAGGTATGATCAAAGTGTTACTTGCCTTGCTGAGGATCCGCGAAACCTAGAGCTTCAAAATAACAGGCGGCGCACTCCGGGTGATCTATCGCAGACAAACAACAAACATTCAATAAGTACTCGTCTAATGCACAGGTAAAACTCGAATAAAAGATCGAACCAGAAAGTTCAACTTAAGAACTCCGGTTGCAAAAGAATCGAATCGAACAAAGCAACGGAAAACAAACGGCGAACGAAAATAACTCGGTTCTAGCAAAGTGAATCTAGATCAAATTTTACCATAGCAAAACTTTGTTTAAGTTGATTATTCGGAACGATGGTTTCGAAACGAAACTCCAGGCGCTTGAATCACCTGATTCCGATAAACGAGCGAGAAGATAAACTAGAACGAAGATCGGATCTGAGATCGCGATCGCGGAATAAATCCGATGAGAAGAAAAAGAAGAACGGTTGAACGAACGGACGTTCGTTAAACTAGAACAATCCGGTGATCACGTTCGTTAGAACGAACGGTCCGGCGAACGGTCTCGAGGCAACTAAATCGGAGAAGAAACGAATCCGATCTAGGATTTCGGAAAAGAAAACCGAACGAAAAACCGATCTAGAAAACGAATCGGAAGAGAAGAAAAAGAATCGGAACGATTAGAAGAAAACGATCCGATGAAAGAGAAAGAGACGTGGCGCGGTTACCTCGGCGAGGTTCCGGCGAACGGAGGCGTGGGGCGGTGTGCCGCGGCGGCGTCGGCGAACGGCGGCGGCGGCGCTGGCGGCGGCGGCGAACGGCGGCGGCGGCGGGTGAGGGGCGCGGGGTGGGGCGCAGGTGTGAGGCTTGGGGCTTTGGGTTTGATGATTTAGAGGGGGGTGTGGGGGTATTTATATTGGGGAGGGGGGGTTTACTTGGAGGAGGGATCAAGGAATAAGAATAGGAGTAGGAAAGATCTAGAAACAAAAAACAGAATAAACGGAAGTAGGACAAAAGTCCTACTAGGACTTCCAAAAAAAGGGCGGCGGCGGCGGCCTCCTAGCGCCTGGCGCGCGGCGCGGGCGACGGCCTGGCCGGCCGGCTGGGACTTTGGCCCAGGGGCGCGCGGGAAATTTTAATTTTTTTTAAATCCGTTTCGCGCGCGGAAAAACATAGAAAAAGAAAATCTACCGGAGTCCAAAACTAATAAAGCAAATTTTCCCCGACTCCTAAAAATGAGTCGAACAAAATGAACTTTTCTCCGGGCCTAAAATGCAATTTTGAAAAATACGCATTTTTCCCTATCCAAATAAAATGCAAATAACTCCGAAAAATCCAAAATTTGATTTATTTATTAAATCTTCATTTTTCCTAAATTTGGGAAAGTCATATTATTCCCTTCTCATAATTTTGTTATTGGAAAAATAATTGAAGATAAAATAAATAAAATCAATTGATCCTCTTTTCAAAATTTGAGAAAACTCAAATAAGAAAATAACGAAATCTCCAACTCTCTCCGAGGGTCCTTGAGTTGCGTGAAATTTCTAGGATAGACCAAAATGCAAGAAAATATGATATGCATGATGATCTAATGTATAACATTCCAAATTGAAAATTTGGGATGTTACAAACCTACCCCCCTTAAGATGAATCTCGTCCTCGAGATTCGGGTTGGCTAGAAAATAGGTGAGGGTGGTACTTGAGCAAATCTTCTTCTCGCTCCCAGGTGGCTTCATCCTCTGAGTGGTGGTTCCACTGAACTTTGCAAAACTTGATAACCTTGTTGCGGGTAACTCTGCTGGCATATTCGAGAATCTTGACTGGCTTTTCTTCATATGTTAAGTCATCCTTCAACTGAATTGCTTCAAGCGGCACTGTATCTCTTAACGGTACCTCCGCCATCTCGGCGTGACATTTCTTCAGCTGAGAAACATGGAATACATCATGAACTCCTGACAGTCCCTCTGGTAATTCCAATTTATAAGCGACTTCTCCCATGCGTTGCAAAATCTTGTACGGTCCAACGAAACGCGGTGCTAACTTTCCCTTAACTCCAAAGCGCTTTACTCCTCGAAGTGGGGATACTCGAAGATAAACTCTGTCTCCAGTTTCGTAAACTGTCTCCTTGCGCTTAGAATCTGCGTAGCTCTTCTGCCTTGATTGGGCTACCTTGAGCCTATCGCGAATCAACTTAACTTTTCGTTCAGACTCCTTGATCAGATCGGGTCCAAAGAACTGACGGTCTCCAACTTCGTCCCATGACAACGGTGTCCTGCACCTCCTTCCGTATAAAGCTTCGAAAGGTGCCATCTTCAAACTGGTTTGGTAACTGTTGTTATAAGAAAACTCCGCATACGGCAAGTTATCGTCCCAACTAGATCCATAATCTAGTGCACAAGCTCTCAGCATATCTTCCAAAATCTGATTGACTCTCTCAGTCTATCCATCTGTCTGTGGGTGAAAAGTTGTACTGAACTCTAGTCTGGTTCCCAAAGTTTCATGCAACTGATTCCAAAACTTTGAGGTAATTTGGGTTCCTCTATC
Organism: Aegilops umbellulata; assembly: GCA_032464435.1. NCBI lineage: Eukaryota > Viridiplantae > Streptophyta > Magnoliopsida > Poales > Poaceae > Aegilops > Aegilops umbellulata. Next base: position 606,721,492 of record CP136058.1, read on the forward strand.
TGATACGATACTCCTCGGAACTCCGTGCAAACAAATGATCATGGTCATGTATATCTTTGCCAACTTAGCACTGGTGTAAGTGGTCTTAGCTGGGATGAAATGTGCTACCTTCGTCAAACGATCAACTACTACCCATATCGAGTCATAGCCTGCTTTTGTCCGGGGTAGTCCTGTGATAAAATCCATGCCTATCTTATCCCACTTCCATTCGGGTATCGGCAATGGTTGTAACAATCCGGCTGGCTTATGATGTTCGGCCTTCACTCTATGACACACATCACAAACTGCTACATATGCTGGAATATCCTTCTTCATTCCGGTCCACCAGAATGTTTCCTTCAAATCCAAATACATCTTGGTATTACCTGGGTGAATCGAATAGGGTGAATCATGTGCCTCTTGCAGAATCAACTTCCTGATCTTCGGGTCATTGGGCACATAAACCCGGTCCTCAAACCATAGGGTATCATGCTCATCCTCACGAAATCCCTTTGTTTTTCCTTCACTCATTTCTTCTTTATATCTGCAATCTCCTTGTCAGATTTCTGGGCTTCTCTGATTTTATCCATCAATGTTGATTGAATCTCCAATGCTGCTACATAGCCTCTCGGAACTATTTCCAAACATAGCTCACGAAGATCCTCGGCTAACTCCTTTGGTATTTCTCCCGTCATCAGTGTATTGACATGGCTCTTACGGCTCAATGCGTCAGCTACTACATTCGCCTTTCCTGGATGGTAATGCAATCTCATATCGTAATCCTTGATGAGCTCCAACCATCTCCTTTGCCTGAGGTTCAACTCCTTCTGCGTGAAAATATACTTCAAACTCTTGTGATCCGTATATACTTCACAATGATTCCCAATGAGAAAATGTCTCCAAGTTTTCAATGCATGCACTACGGCTGCTAACTCCAAATCATGCGTAGCATAATTTAGTTCATGAGGTTTTAGTTGTCGTGAGGCATACGAAACAACTCTTCCTTCCTGCATAAGTACTGCTCCAAGTCCTCGACGTGAAGCGTCGCAATACACCTCATAATCCTTGGTCTGATCTGGCAAAATCAACACTGGTGAGGAAACCAATCGTTTCTTCAACTCCTGAAAACTGGCCTCACATTCCTTAGTCCAATTGAAATTAGTATCCTTCTTTAACAATTCAGTCATAGGCTTTGCGATCTTTGAGAAATTCTCAATGAATCTCCGATAGTATCCTGCGAGTCCAAGAAAACTCCGGATCTCCCCAACTGTCGTGGGTGCTTCCCATTCGGTTACGGTCTCAACCTTGGTGGGGTCAACTGCTATACCTTCTCCGGATATAACATGTCCAAGAAATCCAACTTCCTTCAACCAAAACTCACATTTGCTGAATTTGGCATATAACTGATGTTCTCTTAGTTTCTCCAAAACCAAACGCAAATGTTCCTTATGCTCTTCTTCATTCTTTGAGAAAATCAGTATGTCATCAATGAACACTACGACGAACTTATCCAAGAACTCCATAAATACCTTGTTCATCAGGTTCATGAAATAGGCCGGTGCATTAGTCAGTCCAAATGACATAACGGTATACTCATACAATCCTTATCTCGTGGTAAAAGCTGTCTTGGGTATGTCCTGCTCTCGAATCTTCAACTGATGGTACCCTGATCGCAAATCAATCTTGGAAAACACTTTAGCTCCTTGCAATCGATCAAATAGATCATTTATCATTGGCAGTGGGTACTTGTTCTTGATGGTTACTTCGTTCAATCCACGGTAATCAACAACCATCCTTAATGTTCCATCCTTCTTCTCCACTAGAAGTACGGGTGATCCCCAAGGCGAAGGACTTGGGCGAATATAACCTTTATCCAATAACTCCTTAATCTGCTTCTTGATTTCTACCAAATCCTTTGCTGGCATCCGGTATGGTCGCTTCGATATTGGGCCTGTACCTGGCAAAAGCTCAATTAAGAACTCGATATCTCTATCAGGTGGTATTCCTGGCAATTCCTCAGGGAATACACCAGGGTAATCCTTCACCACTGGTACTTCTTCCTGCACAACTCCTGATAAAGAATTCACTTGATTCCTATTTGATCCATGTCGTGATACATACTTGATCCTTCTTCCTTCGGGCGTCGTGAGTAAGATTGTCTTACTGGCACATTCAATGTTCCCTTCATACTTTGACAACCAATCCATGCCTAATATCACATCCAATCCTTGACATTCCAATACTATTAGGTCCGAGGGTTTAGAAAAGATGAGAATTAAGAATAGAATGAGGTCTAAAGAGAAAACACTACCCCAATGCACATGAGCAAATGCACACAAAATCACTTCATTCAATTCAGACAAGGGCATCCAAACGGTCTAGAACTATCGCAAAAGTGCTCGAGCTATAATATATACATGGGGGAAATACTACTAATATTTGGTGGTCATCTAGAAATTTGAATCGGTGGAAGACTCCATGATGTCTGCTCCAGTTTCGTCTTCAAAGTCGGGTTCACTTGGATCCGAATCGGTGTCGTCGATGATGATGTAGTTGTCCGGACATGCAACGTACTTGGCTTCCTTCGTGGATGCTAATTTCCCCTTGAGTTCTTCACTCTTCTGCTTAAGATCGCCATTGTGCCTTGCTAGAGCTACGATCTCGTCCATGTAGTCCTTGTGTGTAGTCTTCAGTTCTCCTTCTAGCTCGATCATCCTTGCCTTCGCATTCTTCAACTCTATCATATCATTGCACATCTGGTTCTCGTGGCGTCGAATGTGCTGGTTTAACTCCTGGATGAAAGCTGCAATGGATCTATCCTTCTTGGTGGTGACTATCTCCCATTGTTCACCTCGGCGTCCGCAAATCTGGTAGATGGTGTCCTTGAGGTCTTCTTGATAAACTTCTCCAATGCGTCCCATGGTGATATGAGCTGCCATGCTCTTTCCCAGACTCCAGGTTGGTGCACTGAAAACACTATCTATGGGCTTCGTGATTGGCGCGAATGTCCTTCCCAGAACGTGAGCTTGAATCTTCCAGCGCTCCTCTTCAGGCAGAGTGGCGTTGAAAGTCCCGGTGAAGCTTGAAGTCCAATGTTGATGTACTTGGTGACTTCCTTCAAGTGAAATCCAAAAGGTGTGCCTTCATCCGGTTGCGCATACTTGATCTTCGCGTCCGTCATCCTAAAAGAGTAGAAAAGATGAGGAGTTAGAAAATGAGAGGAGAATAGTGATCTATGGCCTTAACTTAGTGGTCCTGTCCTACAGTCAGCGTGTGCTCTGATACCATCTCTGTAGCGACCCGACCTCAGATGGTCAAGTCTCTGTGCTCCGGTGTCATCCCCGGATCAGTAATGCTGACACCACACAGTACTTCGAAGGATTTATAACAGAGTAGCAATCACACACTTATTACATCGATGTCTCAGAGAGAACTTATTACAATAAATATGGCTTAAGGCCATCTAATAATGATAACAGCGGAAGACTTGGAAGATAAGTGAGTCCATCAACTCCAACGGCATCACTGAGTATAGAACCACGACCTAAAGGCACCTTACTCGTCGTCTGAAAAGTCTGCAACATGAAAGTTGCAGCCCGAAAACGGGTCAGCACATGGAATATGCTGGCAATGTAACACATAGAGAATAATGAATGAATAAGCCTATACTACATGCATATATGGCTGGTGGAAAAGCTCTATGGTTACAGTTTTGCGTAAAGCCAATTTTTCCCTACTTCAAAGGATTAAAATTTTATTTAACTATCATGGTGGTTGAAACATCGAGAATGGTTGACAGCATTCCGATCCCAATTAAGTGAACAATTAAAACCTAACAATATTAATTAGCAGTAACATGATGAGATTCACATGATATTCAAGAACTAGATACTCAAGATGTCCATAACCGGGGACACGGCTAATCATGATCAGATTGTACACTCTGCAGAGGTTTGCGCACTTTTCCCCACAAGACTCGATCGCCTCCGTTGATTTCTCGCACTACATGGTGTTTGAGAAACGGATGACCGAGACATAGTCTTTCAGAAGCGCTAGCACCTTACGTTGTGATAGACCGTACCAACCTACATCCCCTACATCTGCTAGTCTACCACTGTAAGAGTTCGCACGACTTAGTCAGCTATGCCAGAGCCCATAATGGCTTGTGGTTGCACACGGAAGTTACTAGTATGAATGATCTTATGATCCCTTTGAGCCTCGGTGGCGGTCCAAAGAAAAACAGGCAAGTCCTGATAGAAACCAGGTGCCTTAATCCACCCAGATGTGTATTTAAGTTGCCACCTTAAGTAAACCATTAAAATTAACAAACTCACATCTGTCATGGATATCACTCACCCAATCCACGTCTACTAGCATAGCATGGCATAATAAGCAAACGCAAATGTAACTCCCAAAGGTTTCATAAGTAAAACAGGTAATAGGTACTACCTCATCTACTTCTCATCCCACAATTTTATTAGATCCTAATCATGCAATGTTTGAGGATTGATCTAATGCAATAAAACTGGGTAGTAGAAAGGTATGATCAAAGTGTTACTTGCCTTGCTGAGGATCCGCGAAACCTAGAGCTTCAAAATAACAGGCGGCGCACTCCGGGTGATCTATCGCAGACAAACAACAAGCATTAAATAAGTACTCGTCTAATGCACAGGTAAAACTCGAATAAAAGATCGAACCAGAAAGTTCAACTTAAGAACTCCGGTTGCAAAAGAATCGAATCGAACAAAGCAACGGAAAACAAACGGCGAACGAAAACAACTCGGTTCTAGCAAAGTGAATCTAGGTCAAATTTTACCATAGCAAAACTTTGTTTAAGTTGATTATTCGGAACGGCGGTTTCGAAACGAAACTCTAGGCGCTTGAATCACCTGATTCCGATAAACGAGCGAGAAGATAAACTAGAACGAAGACCGGATCTGAGATCGCGATCGCGGAATAAATCCGACGAGAAGAAAAAGAAGAACGGTTGAACGAACGGACGTTCGTTAACCTAGAAGAATCCGGTGATCACGTTCGTTAGAACGAACGGTCCGGCGAACGGTCTCGAGGCAACTAAATCGGAGAAGAAACGAATCCGATCTAGGGTTTCGGAAAAGAAAACCGAACGAAAAACCGATCTAGAAAACGAATCAGAAGAGAAGAAAAAGAATCGAAACGATTACAAGAAAACGATCCGATGAAAGAGAAAGAGACGCGGCGCGGCTACCTCGGCGAGGTTCCGGCGAACGGAGGCGTGGGGCGGTGTGCGGCGGCGGCGCTGGCAGCGGCGGCGAACGGCGGCGGCGGCGCTGGCGGCGGCGGCGGGTGAGGGGCGCGGGGTGGGGCGCGGGTGTGAGGCTTGGGGCTTTGGGTTTGATGATTTAGAGGGGGGGTGTGGGGGTATTTATATTGGGGAGGGGAGGTTTACTTGGAGGAGGGATCAAGGAATAGGAATAGGAGTAGGAAAGATCTAGAAACAAAAAACGAAATAAACGGAAGTAGGACAAAAGTCCTACTAGGACTTAAAAAAAAGGGCGGCGGCTGCAGCCTCCTGGCGCCTGGCGCCTGGCGCGCGGCGCGGGCGATGGCCTGGCCGGCCGGCTGGGCGTTTGGCCCAGGGGCGCGCGGGAAATTTTATTTTTTTAAATCGGTTTCGCGCGCGGAAAAACACAGAAAAAGAAAATCTACCGAACTCCAAAATTAATAAAGCAAATTTTCCCCGACTCCTAAAAATGAGTCGAACAAAATGAACTTTTCTCCGGGCCTAAAATGCAATTTTGAAAAATACGCATTTTTCCTTATCCAAATAAAATGTAAATAACTCCGAAAAATCCAAAATTTGATTTATTTATTAAATCTTCATTTTTCCTAAATTTGGGAAAGTCATATTATTCCCTTCTCATAATTTTGTTATTGGAAAAATAATTGAAGATAAAATAAATAAAATCAATTGATCCTCTTTTCAAAATTTGAGAAAACTCAAATAAGAAAATAACGAAATCTCCAACTCTCTCCGAGGGTCCTTGAGTTGCGTGAAATTTCTAGGATCGACCAAAATGCAAGAAAATATGATATGCATGATGATCTAATGTATAACATTCCAAATTGAAAACTTTGGATGTTACATGCACATTGTCTGCAAGCTCGGTTCCGAGTTTCAAGGCCTTTTCGGCAGCAGCTGCTCACTTCGGTCTCTGCCTGTCTTCGAAGCTGTATGTGCACAAATTTCCTAGGCTTCAGCTTGCTCATCCTGCCGCACGGCATTCACCTGTGATTGAACCCTGCGGCCACATACAAATACAGTAGTATCAATAAAACTCAATCACTTGACCTGGATATGGAATGAGCTGGTGCAAGAATGAGGTAATTCCTACTTTACATTGGACTAACCAAACACTGTCCTTTAGTATGTAAAACCTTCTGTTCTTCCAAAACTAGATTCAGTAGAGTGGGCTAAATTCTTTATTCACTACCGTTTCAACTATTCTATATGGAAAAAATTACCAGAAAATCTCTGCAGAGAACCATTACCACCAATCAGCTGCGACTCAATTCTTCTTTCTTGACCCAAATGCATTCTTTCAGGCCAAACAGAATTCAGCCGCCTAGCGAAATCTTCAACTTCCCTGTTTGTTCAGAAATGAAGCATGTCATTAATTCGCATGAGGGCTTTGGTACAGGAATATGGGCAGTAAATTCGTTATAGCATTTTCAGTTCACATAACAATAGAATAATCAAATATAAACAGCAGTGAGCCCAAGTACTAGCAAACATTTAGCTTGCTCCATATTACAGCTGAACCGTTTGATCTATCCTCAGTTCTGAATTCTAAACACGGCGACTTCTATTGAACAGCTAGTGAGCACAAACACATTAAGGGCTTCATTATTTCAGGAAAATAACATCTATTTGTAACTGAGCAACAAAATAGCAGATGCACAATAAGCGCCCCATAACACTTCAACCCATCAGGAAAAAAAAGTGTCAACATAGTACAAAATCAGAAACTAAGCTAAGGGCCTGAATAGATGTACAAAAGAGAGAGATAGTTTCCTTACCTATCAAGCTCCTCCTGCATTGCAGGATCAAGTCCATCATCAAGATCACCATCTTCAAAGGGGTACTCATTATCATCTTGCGCATCTGAACTTGGGCAAGGAGCTCTAGAAATATTATTAACAGCACCCGCATTGCATGGTACCGCACAGGGAAAACAAAAACAGTATATAACAATCTAAACTCACACGATGTCCATGGGTTGAAGATGCAAAAAAAGGGAAAGCAGTAAAATGAGGTAAAATGGAGAGGCCAGGAAGTTGCAACATACGGTACCTTGTTGGAGCGCCCTGAGACTTGATGAAACCGACAATAGTCAAGAATCAAACTCAAACTTGATGGATTAACTCTTTCTGGGAGAGCAATAGCATGATTTTTGGATGATCCTGTGCCATTTTTGACAATTTCTCGACATACCATATGCGTTTGTTGAGATCTGATGAATTGTGGATTTATGATCATATTATCAATGAATATTATTTGAGTCTTCTCTGAACTTCCTTATGCATGATTAAGATAGCTTTGTATTTCTTTCCGATCTATCGATTTGGTTTGGCCAATTAGATTGGTTTTTCTTGTAATGGGAGAGGTGCTTTGTGATGGGTTCAATCTTGCGGTGTCCTCACCCAGTGACAGTAGGGGTAGCGAGGCTCGTATTGTATTGTTGTCATTAAGGATAAAAAGATGGGGTTTTTACCATATTGATTGGATCTATCCCTCTACATCATGTCATCTTGCTTAAGGCGTTACTCTGTTCTTATGAACTTCATACTCTAGATGCAAGTAGGAGTCGGTCGATGTGTGGAGTAATAATAGTAGATGCAGGTAGGAGTCGGTCTACTTGTCATGGACGTGCCTATATTCATGATCATTGCCTTGGATATTGTCATAATTTTACATTTTTCTATCAATTGCTCAACAGTAATTTGTACCCACCATATGCTTTCTTCGAGAGAGAAGCCTCTAGTGAATTATATGGCCCCTGGGTCTATTTTCCATCATAGAGTTTCAAATCTATACAACCATAAAACCCAAAAATACATTGCTACAGTACATTTATATTTAATTTATTTTGCCTATTATTTATTGTTTATATCTATCGCTATTAGATCTCACTCTTGCAAGTGACCAGGAAGGGATTGACAAACCCTTTTTCACATTGTGTGCAACTGTTTGTTAGTTTGTGCAGGTGTGTACATTGAAGACTTGCTTGTGCCTCCTACTGGATTGATAGATTGGTTCTTAACTGAGGGAAATACTTAGCTCTACTTTGCTGCATCACCCTTTCCTCTTCAAGGGAAAAATCAATGCAAGCCCATGAAATAGCATTGTTGTCTCCGCCGGAGGGTCGTGGAAGATGACCGTCTCCAGTGCCTCCACCGCCAGCTCCCATCGCGGTAGGTAAGACGACTATGCCTATTGCGCCGGTCGTGCCTACTACAACGTCCGCGGCGGGGTTGCCACCTGTGCCGCCGGCAGACGTGTGTGGAGAAGGCTTGGACGTGGAAGGCTTCGTCGTCATGGGGCCATGAAGAAGATGATGATGAATCTCAATGAAATTTACGCGTCGTCTGATCTCCACGTTCACGCTAGTGAACTCCCCCTACCTGGCACGCCAAAGATGTCGATGTGGAACGACGATCTATGGGGTAGTCTAGCCCCTTAGTGGTTCGGCGAGGGGATTGCACAAGACGCAAAGAGCAGGATGGCAGAGAGCGCAAGGATTTTACCCAGATTCGGGCCACCTTTGAGGTGTAAAACCCTACTCCTTCTTTTGGTGTATTGATGATGTGTGGAGCATGAGTACACGGAGCGCTCTCCCCCCGACAAGGCACTAGGAGAAGGCAGCTACACGAGCAGACGTGCGTCTAGTTTGAATGGGTTCAAACCCCTGTAAAGGTTTCCCTGGTCCTCCTTTTATAGCTCAAGGATTTACCACAGTGGCAAAAGGGGAAATACATCATGATTAGACAGCAAATAGTGCTATCATACCTAACTTTGCAGTTAAGACAAAGTGCATTTAATGCATCGCTAGCTATCGCGAGGAGGAGAAGCCCCGGGAAGGGTGTTGCACCGGTTACTTAGCCAACTTATATTATGTTGACACGCTACTTGGACGGGTGTCGATAAAGATAATTTTCCCTCCGGCTTGCTGACACGTACTGGCGAGCTCTACCTAACTGCCTGCGGGCTCGACACCTCGCCGATCCATGACCAGCAGGCTGGTGAGGTGGAGCGCTGGTAACTGGCGAGGATTTGCCGATTACGTAGCTTGCCGGGCCTTTGTCTTGCCGGCTCAGACTTCTCGGCAAGGGTTGCTTCGGTGATCTGATGCTTGTCTTGCTCTATTCCTTGGTCCTCTTGATGCGCTCCTTGATCTTCTAAGGAGTCGTTTATTTGACTTGAAGATCCGCCTCGGGACTTGACATTTGACGGGGGAGCTGCTACTTATCTATGCATAAGTCAGGGTATGAAACACCCATGTTTAATACCCCGATAGCCTGGCGAGTGATGACGTTCAGTCGATTATGTGATTGTTGGTTGTGAGCTCTTGATTTGTTCATAGTGAGGGGGTTGCACCTAGGTGGGCTATGCGCGACTGCGCATGGTTCGATTTTGTTATCCATCTCAATGTTTTTATCTTTTCTTTCTTTGAAAAGGACCCGGATCAATTTAGAAATCTATTCCCGCTCCTAGTTGGACGTCCTCTACCTATCCAGGAGGTTCATCTTATCAAGTTTTGTGCTGCATTTTTCAACAAAGCCCTTTGATATGATTATCATATTCTGCCCCTCACATTTTGCACAACACACCTGAAACTTCAATAAATATTTTGTGTAAGTTTGTTTCTTTGACACTCAGCTCTCAATATTTTGTGTTAGGAAATCCGTACATACCAATGGCAGACAAATAATTGTGCTCGCCACTGGTGAAGAAATACAAGTGGTGGACATCGATTCCTACCCGTCACTGATATCAGTACGAAATACAAAAGGGGGGTCTAGAATATGCCCGCCACTAATGTGACCCCACATATAAGCGTTTTTCAGTAGTAGTTGACATGATGGTAAGTGTACCATGGCCACTAATAACTAAGTTACACATGCTAGCTATAGTTATCACTAGGATGCGAACCACCCTCCCACCGATGGTGGCCGTGTCAGCTCAGGTTACCACATCTTGTCGTCCACTTCTCTTCTCCTCCCCCCCCCCCCTCCCACCATAGTCTCCCCAAGTGGGTCCAGGGCAGCAATGTATTATTCTCCTCATTGGCAAGCCACCCACTGACCACAAAAAATCGATGCACAATGTTGGCCATCAAGTAGTGTCACACATCCACATCTCCTTTTCCATAGTTGGTTTTTTTTTTTTTGAATTGTTTGGATTTTTTACCACATGTGTCATGTGGTTCCTTTTCCATAGTTGGTTGTGAGGTAGAGGACGAAATTTGCGATTCTCGGTTTTCATGGCAGTTTGATATCTAAAAAATGTTCTGTCATAATGGTATGACCGAGATGAATGATTTAATACACGTTTTTTCTTCTAGTTGTCCCAAACAGCTAGTGGTGCGTTGGTTATTTGGTCAAAAATCTGTGGGAACGTAGCGTGTGAAGGAAGCGTGAGATCCTGATCCATCGGCTGACAAGTCGTCCAGTAGTATGGCTCAATACTTAACGTTCTCGATTTTCTTTGGTAAAGGGAGCTAGAAGGCGACCAAAGAACAAGTAAAACAAATCATTGGCATTCATTCCGAAGCTCTCAGTGAACAACACCTTGGCCTTCCAACACTGGTTAGGAGGTCAAAAAATGGCGCTTTCAAGCGTGTTACTGAAAGTTCGAAAGGAAAGGTATGTGGATGGAAGGAACAAGGGTTATCCAAAGCAGCCAAAGAAGTGCTCATCAAGTTTGGCCTCCAATCGACCCCGAGATACACCATGAGTTGTTTTCGCCTCTCAAAGAAGATGTACCGGAACCTGACTTTGATCTCCTCGAAATTCTAGTGGGCGCAATGAATGGTGAACGAAAGGTCCATTGGATCGCATGGCAGATGATGTGTGCTAGTAAACGTGATGGTGGGATGGGATTTCGTGATCCGAAAGCTTTCAATCAAGCTTTGTTAGCTAAACAAGCTTGGCACGTTCTAACAGTCCCAACCTCTCTTTGTGCAAGGGTGCTAAAGGCTCGCTACTTCAAGGATGACTCGATCATGACTACGACGTGCCCTTCATCTGGATCGTACACCTTCAGAAGCATATTGCATGGGAGGGATTTGTTGCGGGAGGGACTAGTATGGAGGATTGGAGACGGGGCTAGTATAAATATTCACCATGATTCATGGATACCAAGAAATGGAAGTTCAAAGCCTTTAGGCCAGATTTACATCCCAAGCATTACCAAGGTGGCCGATCTCCTGACTACAGACGGGTCCAGGTGGGACTATGCTCGAGTTGATGCAATGTTTACTCCTGGAGATGCTTTAGATACTCGCTGTTGGGGGACCGGCTACAGAGGACTAACCTTATCATCTCAGGATGTCCTTGAAGAGAGCTAGGACCAGATAGCCGGAGTCCTCAAGATCGGTTAACAAACACAAGGGATACATGGCTTTGTGGGAAACAAGTCTCCTGCTAAAACCAAGATTCACATGTGGCGCATCATCCGAAATGGCCTGGCTGTTCGGTCGGAGCTCTTTCATCAGATCAAGCCGGGTGTTTTTTGTGTTGGGTGCGGTCGGGAGGAAATGATGGTGCATCGTTTTTGGGCCTGCCAACATTCGATCCAGTTCTGGAGGTTGTTGTGTTCGGAATTGGGAGTAGCGGTGGCCACCCCGCCGTGTCAGGTTGAATCTCAGAACGCCATAGCTTCTTGGCTGTTGGGCTGGTTTGCTGGTGCGACCGCAGAGGAGGAGATCATGATCCAGGCAGCTTATGGATTGTGGCTAGCAAGAAACGAGGCAAGGGATGGGAAGAGAATAGCGGCGCCACATGAAATAGTAACCTCGGTCAAGATGCACCTGGCTGAACAGAGATTGGTGCATCAGGCGAGGGCACCACAGCAGAAAAAAGAGAGAGTCCAGAGATGGGAACCACCAAACGAAGGATAGGTGAATATAAACGTTGATGGAGCAGTTTCAAAGTACGGGGAGAAAGTGTTGAAATATGAGATGGGCCTAGAGCCCATATGACAATTTCAGATTTAATCTCTAAGGGCCCGTGTAGGTGGCATGACAAGGTAGTGGGAAGTTTAGTCCCACCCTGGAAGTGGAAGGAGAGTTGGAGTGGTTTATAAGGGATTCTCTTCCTCATGCTATTGGAGCTTGAGAAGAGATGAGGCCCTCGCGCACTCATCCTCGTCCGCTCGCCTCGCCATGCAACGCCTCGTCACGACGCGCCGCGGATTGCGGGATTAAGCCGAGCCGAGCTCACTCCTATGCGCTTCTTTTTGCCGGTCAGGAACGGAGAGTCTTTGACAGGTGGGGCCACGATCAACCCTAGCCGCCACGAAACAGAACGCATCTCCGCCTCCACGCCCACGCCGTTCCTCTGCTGCTGCTGCCGACGACGACTCCATCCCGTTCACCGCGTACACGGTTGACGGGAGAGCAGGCCTCCGAAACCCCGCCTCTCCGGATCCTGTACGGGAGAGGGGCGATTAGGTTTTTGGGTAGCGACTACGCGACTGCTCGCTTCTGTTCATCTACGTCCGCATCACCATGTCGACCGACGCCGACCGTGCCGCCGCTGAGAAGGCCGAGGACGACAAGAAGGCCGCCGAGGATGCCGCGGCTACTGCCACCGTCGCGTGGCCGATTGGAGGGTACACATCGCTTATCCCTCTCGTGTTTCTTTCTGTTGTAGCAGTACTAGCGATATGCGTAGATGTTTCTATTATATGCGTAGTACATGCTATGTTAGATCGTAATCAGTGTGTTATCAATGTTGTCCATGTCATGCTCATGATTTATTCATGGATTAATTTAATCAAAAAACTGCCTATTTTTTATCAATCCAAAAACCTAAACTGTGTAGGAGTTTTTCGAATTCTGGTTTTGCTGCTGCACTGAAACCGTCCCCGTTTACGGGGACGTACTTTAAGCGTTGGCAGACTAAAACCACCTTATGGCTCACGGCCATGAACGTGTTCTGGGTCGCCGGTGTGAATCCCACAGGAACGATCGCTCCTGAACAGGAGAAGGCGTTTAAGGAGGCCACTGTCGTGTTCCTCGGGGCAGTTCTGAGCGTGATTGGAGATAAGCTAGTTGACGCATATTTGCATGTGCGGTCTGCCAAGGACTTGTGGGAGGCGCTCAAATCCAAGTTCGGGGCTGCCGATGCAGGGAGCGAGATGTATATTATAGAGCAGTTCCACGATTACAAGATGGTTGAAAACCGTCCTGTATTGGAGCAGGCTCATGAGATAATATGCATTGTTAAGGAGCTTGAACTTCTTAAGTGCGAGTTACCGGGCAAGTTTGTCGCAGGCTGCATAATCGCTAAGCTTCCCAATTCCTGGAGGAACTTTGCCACCACTCTGAAACATCAGAGGCGTGAATTCTCTGTGGAGGATGTCATTGGCCATCTGAGTGTTGAGCAGAATTCAAGGGCAAAGGACTCGCACGGAAAAGGGGTCGAAGGAACTTCTGTGGCCAATATGGTGCATCAGAAGAACTCCAATTCCCACAAGCCCAAGGGAAAGAACGGTGTCCAACAGAGTACCAACTTTAAGAAGAAGGGTAAGAAGACCTTCAAGAAGAACAAGAAGGATGAGGGCTGCTTTACTTGTGGTTCGCTTGAACATTGGGCCAACAAGTGCCCAAGCAAGTATAAGAAGCAAGGGCAGGACTCCAAGTCTGTCAATATGATTGTGAGCAACAATGAGAGTGGTGCATCTTGGTACGGTAATTTATTTGTTGTATTTTCAGTTTGGCCGTCCACCGATTGGTGGGTCGACACAGGTGCAGGTGTTCATGTGTGTGCTGACATTTCATTGTTTTCTTCTTACCAGGTCACAGGTCACGGGTCCGTACTGATGGGGAATGGCGCGAGTGCTTCTGTTCTTTGTGTTGGCACGGTCGATCTGAAGTTTACTTCGGGAAGGATCGTGCAGCTGAAGAACGTGCAGCATGTCCCCGCCATCAAGAAGAACCTCGTTAGTGGCTCCCTTCTATGTAGAGAAGGGTTTAAGTTGGTATTCGAGTCTAATAAATTAGTTGTTATGAAATATGGACTATTTGTTGGAAAGGGTTATGAATGCGGAGGCATGTTCCGCCTTTCTCTTGCAGATCTATGTAATAAAGTCGTGAACAATATTCATTTGAGTGTTAATGAATCTGAAGTATGGCATTCACGTCTTTGTCACATTAGTTTCGGTGTTATGACGCGGCTAGCAAAATCAAATTTAATCCCGAGTTTCACTTTAGCCAAAGGTTCTAAGTGCCATTCGTGTGTGCAATCTAAGCAACCTCGCAAGCCTCACAAGGCAGCAGAGGAGAAACACTTGGCGCCACTGGAACTCATACATTCTGATCTTTGTGAGATGAATGGTGTGTTGACTAAAGGTGGAAAAAAATATTTCATGACTTTGATAGATGATTCCACTAGATATTGCTATGTGTATCTGTTAAATACTAAAGTTGAGGCTCTACACTACTTCAAAATCTATAAGGCAGAAGTTGAGAATCAAGTTGAAAAGAAAATTAAACGAGTCCGGTCAGATCGTGGTGGAGAGTACTTCTCGAAAGAGTTTGATGCCTTTTGTGTGGAACACAGCATTATTCACGAGAGGACGCCTCCCTACTCACCCCAGTCAAACGGGGTTGCCGAGCGGAAAAACCGTACTCTAACTGATTTGGTTAACGCCATGTTAGATCCGTCGGGTTTATCCAAGGCATGGTGGGGGGAGGCTATAATGACATCCTGTCATGTCCTGAATAAAGTTCCGACAAAGGATAACGAGATCACTCCTTACGAGAAGTGGACCAAGAGAAGGACAACACTCTCGTACTTACTTACCTGGGGCTGCTTGGCGAAAGTTAATGTGCCGATCCCCAAAAAGCGTAAGCTTGGACCAAAGACTGTGGACTGTGTTAATTTGGGCTACGCTATGAATAGTTTTGGCAATAGATTTCTAGTAGTGAAATCTGAGGTACCTGACATGAAGGTCGGTACAATTATGGAGTCCAAAGATGCTACATTCTTTGAGGACATTTTCCCCATGAGAGATGTACAAAGCACTTCTAGACAGGAATCTGAGGAGACTCCTGAACCTGCCATTCCGATGGAATGTTATAATCAAACACATGATAAAAATCCTGAGGAGGATAATGAGGAATCCCTTGGTAGGGGCAAGAGGCAAAGGACTGTAAAGACCTTTGGTGATGATTTCTTCATATACCTCGTGGAGGATAATCCCACCTCTATTTCAGAAGCATATGCATCTCCAGAAGCTGACTACTGGAAGCATGCAGCCCGTAGCGAGATGGATTCCATCATGGCTAACGGGACTTAGGAGCTTACTGAACGTCCTTATGGTTGCAAACCATTGGGATGCAAGTGGGTGTTCAAGAAGAAGCTTAGGCCCGATGGTACGATAGAAAAGTACAAGGCTAGGCTTGTGGCCAAGGGCTACGCCCAGAAAGAAGAAGAAGATTTCTTCGACACCTATTCACCTGTGGCCAGAATGACCACCATTCGAGTATTACTCTCGTTGGCGGCCTCGCATGGTCTTCTCATTCATCAGATGGATGTTAAGACGGCTTTCCTGAACAGAGAGCTAAAGGAGGAAATCTATATGCAACAGCCTGATGGCTTTGTGATAGATGGTCAGGAAGGAAAGGTGTGTAAGTTGGTGAAATCTTTGTATGGCCTGAGACAAGCGCCTAAGCAATGGCATGACAAGTTTAATGAAACGTTGACGTCTGTTGGCTTTGTTGTTAATGAGGCCGACAAATGTGTATACTATCGCTATGGTGGGGGCGAAGGAGTTATACTGTGTTTGTATGTTGATGACATACTGATATTCGGGACTAATCTCAAGTTGATCGAGGAGGTTAAGTCTTTCCTATCTCAGAACTTTGAGATGAAGGACCTTGGAGTGGCTGATGTTATCTTGAACATCAAGCTATTGAGAGATGATGAGGGTAGGATTACACTCCTGCAATCCCATTATGTTGAGAAGGTGTTGAGTCGTTTTGGATACTCGGACTGCAAACCATCTCAAACACCATATGATTCTAGTGTGCTGATTCGAAAGTCTAAAGGCACAGCTATAGATCAATTGAGATACTCTCAGATTGTTGGTTCACTCCGGTATCTAGCGAGCGCAACGAGGCCTGACATCGCATTTGCTATTAGCAAACTGAGCCGATTTGTTTCCAAACCGGGTGATGTACATTGGTGTGCTCTTGAGAGAGTTATGCGCTATCTGAAAGGTACTATGAACTATGGACTTCACTATACCGGATACCCGTCGGTACTTGAAGGGTATAGTGATGCGAATTGGATCTCTGATGCTGATGAGATGAAGGACACAACTGGGTATATATTTACTCTTGGAGGTGGTGTTGTTTCCTGAAAGTCTTGCAAGCAAACGATCTTAACAAGATCAACAATGGAAGCAGAATTAACAGCATTAGACACATCGGGTGGCGAAGCAGAATGGCTTCGAGATCTGTTGATGGACTTGCCAGTGGTTGAGAATCCGGCTCCGGCCATCCTTATGAACTGTGACAATCAAACAGTTATTGTCAAGGTGAAGAGTTCAAAGGACAACATGAAGTCCAACAAACACATAAGAATGAGACTGAAAGCTGTCAGAAAATTGAGGAACTCCAGAGTGATAGCGTTGGATTATATTCAAACGGCTAAGAATCTGGCAGATCCCTTTACTAAAGGGCTATCACATGTTGTGATAGATAACGCATCAAGGGAGATAGGTATGAGACCCACATGAGTTGCCATGGTAGTAACCCAACCTATGTGATCGGAGATCCCGTGAAGTAGGACCTGGGAAAACAAGCCAGTGGTGAACTGAGGAGAGTAACTTTACTAACCCACTCCGTTGGAGATGCAATACTCCCGGAAACTGTATGGAAGGATGACTACTGTCTTAATGTGTTCCAAGGCTTATATGCATAAGCAAGATGCTATCCTACAGAGCGATCTTTGGAGGAACACACCTATATGAGCCCGACTGCTGGTCACAGTCTATGAGATGATCTCTAGCAAGATCATGAACAGGCCAGGAGTGTGACTAATATGCTCCACCCGAGGGGTCGGCCTTCGGCAGTCTCGTATCAGTAGACTTGTGGTGAAACTTCTTGACACCAAACTGACAATTCAAGGCATAGTCCATTGTTCAGTTGTCAAGGAGTGTAACTACTTGGTCTAGGTGGAGCTCAACCTTAATCGGTCTCCACTGAGATGCTGGTATATCAAGACAGCGTTTGGAACAAAGGACAAGCTGGGCCCCTGAGATCTGGTGGGGGATTGTTGAAATGTGAGATGGACCTAGAGCCCATATGACAATTTCAGATTTGATCTCTAAGGGCCCATGTAGGTGGCATGACAAGGTGGTGGAAAGTTTAGTCCCACCCCGGAAGTGGAAGGAGAGTTGGAGTGGTTTATAAGGGATTATCTTCCTCATGCTATTGGAGCTTGAGAAGAGATGAGGCCCTCGTGCACTCCTCCTCCTCCGCTCGCCACGCCACGCCACGCCACGCCACGCCTCGTCACGACGCGCCGCGGGTTGCGGGATTGAGCCGAGCCGAGCCGAGTTCACTCCTATGCGCTTCTTTTTGCCGGTCAGGAACGGAGAGTCTTTGAAAGGTGGGGCCACGATCTGGGACGTCGGATCGTGGGCTACCGACTTGGACGTGGGTTCAGCCCACGTCTCTCCACGCGCAGCCGCACATATATATGTGGGGCGCTGCCAACCCTAGCCGCCACGAAACAGAACGCATCTCCGCCTCCACGCCCACGCCGTTCCTCTGCTGCTGCTGCCGCCGACGACTCCATCCCGTTCACCGCGTACACGGTTGACGGGAGAGCAGGCCTCCGAAACCCCGCCTCTCCGGATCCTGTACGGGAGAGGGACGATTAGGTTTTTGGGTAGCGACTACGCGACTGCTCGCTTCTGTTCATCTACGTCCGCATCACCATGTCGACCGACGCCGACCGTGCCGCCGCTGAGAAGGCTGAGGCCGACAAGAAGGCCGCCGAGGATGCCGCGGCTACTGCCACCGCCGCGTGGCCGATTGGAGGGTACACATCGCTTATCCCTCTCGTGTTTCTTTCTGTTGTAGCAGTACTAGCGATATGCGTAGATGTTTCTACCATATGCGTAGTACATGCTCTGTTAGATCGTAATCAGTGTGTTATCAATGCTGTCCATGTCATGCTCATGATTTATTCATGAATTAATTTAATCGAAAAACTGCCTATTTTATTATCAGAAAGGTGGTGGTGGGGCTGTTTTGAGGGATCACAGTGGTACATCCATCGCTGGAGGCTGCCAGTTCTTTCCACACGTCGTTGATCCGGAAGCAGTGGAGGTCCTGTCATGTAGGTGGGCTATTCAGTTGGCCATCGAGCTACAGGTTCAGCGAGCACATATGGAGCTGGATAGTAAGATGGTCGTGCAAATGATCAACGAACCAAATAGGAATATGCCCGCTGTTGGACCCTGTTTACAAGAAATCAAGGAGATGCTCAACTCGTTGACGGAGTTCAAGGTTTCTTGTGTTCGTCGTTCTGGGAATGTTGCCGCGCATAAATTAGCTAGAGTAAGCGCAGGCGAGGAACACCGTGTTATTCGGGTGGAGACGCCACCAGACTTTATTTTAGATGTAATTTCGGATGAGGATTCCAAACTTTGTACAAGTAAAGCGGCAAAGTTTCCCCTCAAAAAAATAGAACATAACCCAGTCACACTTTTATAGTAGCACGATCATATTACTGTGCAGAGTGAGTATTTATCTGCAAACCAGATGTTGTACCGATTGATGTCCCCCCCCTCACAAAAAAGAACAGAAAAATGCACAATGAAGTTACTACATATTTCATGATCCTAAGCAAATATATTTTTTTAGAAACAAAGTACAAACGCATATGCTTACCCACACAGGGACACACTAGCCCATATCAACACACACTCCCTAACCCTAGCACCGACATAGTTACATACATAAACAACCGGTCAAGAGTGGCGTTGACAACTTTTTCTATTATTCATACATGATATCTCTCTAAAAACTACCAAAACCCAGGGAAGACCGATTGAACATAATTTTGCGGATCTACGTCGACGGAAGGACGCACTACCCTTGAGGTGTATAGGTGGTGCCGATGGTGTAGTTGTCGGGGATGACATTGTCGTAGACGTTCTTCATGCCTTTCTTAGTGAAGTAGCCGAAGTTGAAGGGGCCCACGAGCGGATCGGCGCTCTCGAAGGTCCACAGGCCGCCCTCGCCCTTGGTCATGGCCACCCAGTCGTCGGCGTCCTGCTGCATGATCTCCAGCTCCGACATGGTGTCGCCTGGCATGTCGTAAGTCACCAGCACCGCCAGCTTCTTCTTTCCCGACCCCGTGTCCGACCCCTTCTCCACCGTGAAGGTCACCGGTGCCGCGCACCACGCGCCCGCGACCAGCATCGCAAGCAAAGCCGCCGCCAGCAACCTTCTCGAGGATGCCATCTCGAAGCCTAGATAGATTATCGGTAGAAGCTGAAGTACGCACGTCACGTGTAGCTGTGAGCCGTGTGTGTGGATGATGATCTACGTTTGTGGAATTTATATATGGGCGCTCGCGGTGGCCGCGCTTGTCCGTTGGCGCGTATGTGGCTCGCCTTGGTCACCGGAGGTGGTCGTGCTCATGTGTGGCCTGGCCGCTTGTTTTGCCATGCATGATTGGGTATCATGGGCATCGCGTGCCATATATAGCCAGGCCGGGGGATATTGAAGATTAATGTCGATGCTTCGTTCCAATATGAGACACTCTCGGGTGCGAGTGGTGCAGTGGCTCGAGATGACCAGGGTGATTTTGTTGCTGCAGCAAATTGGTATATCCCAATCGTAACCGGGGTTGATTCCGCTGAACTAATGGCTATCAGGAACGGCCTATACCTAGCAGCCAATATTGGTTGTAACAATGCTGTTCTGGAGTCAGATTCCTCGTTTGTGGTGGACTCGATGAACCAAATTCAAGAATATTTGGGGCCGGAAGTAGCTATCATCACGGAGTGTAAGCAACTTATGATGGACTTTGCGTCAGTTTCTTTCAAGCATTGCTATAGAGAAGCAAACCAAGTGGCAGATGAACTAGCTAAGAACTCTTTCATGAATAGAGTTTCTGGTTTTTGGGATGTGATCCCTGACTTTATTTCTAATCTTATTGTAAACGGCATGTCTATTGTTTAAAAAATAAAGTCTTGTTTGTGGTCAAAAAAAATATAGCTAGGCGCATAGCGGCGTACGTACGTACATACGTACATGATACTACGCCCTGCAATTTTAGACGAGCTAAAACAATTCCTGTCTTCGTCACCTAGAGAAGAAGCGCATGTGAGCCCGTTCGTCGTCACATACATGAACCAATGTTTTCTTTGAAACTCCAACACCACATATGATCGAAAAAATTGGCAGTGCATTACCACCAGGAGGGCCATTGTGCTCCAACAAGAAGCTCAGCAGCTTTACCTTTTCAGCGTGTCGCATCAAGTTGTTGGCGTAGAGGTAAACATGATATGGCCTAAGAGACATATGCTCGCATCCACCATCAAATTCTGTCATGTTAGAAACGGCAATTTCTAAGCTTCCCAAGGCATCATCTGGCTTTAGGCCCATGGCCTTGTCATCCTTCTTGGTTTTTGTTCGAGAACGCTTGAAAGGAATTGCTAAATACAAGCTATTGCTATATGAGTCCACACGATGCTAACCATGTCAAATCATCCACTGTTTGGGAGGGTTTGATACCTCAAGGTGTGAATATTAATATGAGAATCACAAATATTCACACTTCTTTTTTGAGTTGTTGATTGTTTTTGAGATAGCTAACCACTTATTTCAAGCGGTACAAATATCCACACTTTAGTAGTAACCTTTCGGAGGACTTTTTTTTAGAAAAGGAGGAAGACCCCCGGCCTCTGCATCTGGGCGATGCATACAGCCACTTTATTAATTATTCTTAAAAGACCTTACAAAAAATACAGCAGTAAGTCTGAAGCCACCATCTAGGCAACATCTGTTGCTACTCCTATTCATTTGATGAAGGGATGCTGATAATCTGGGCCTAATACCAAACAGACCTCGCAGTCAAACCTAACATCTAAGAGCTGAGTTCCCATCCAGGACGCCTGCCGGGTATGGGTCACCCACCGGTCCGGCGCACTCCTCAACCAGGACGCCTGCCGGGTATGAGGCCGACGCAGCCACCTGCCACCAATCCATCTTCAGAGATGTACTGTTGCATCTACCTTGGCCGGTCTAGCTGCCGTCGACGCCACCACGACGCCAGACAACGGCACCATCCTGCGCTCGTCCATCAACACACGCCCAGCAGCGAGACCCCGCTGCTCCATGTCGCTGAGACCCGCCATTGTCGACGTATCAGATGCAACGCCGCTCCTCCTTCGCGAACACCACCTTCTACCACTGGTCCTATCCCCTCCACCTGTAGATCCTCTGCACTCTCAACCGAGCCCCAGTGCCCCTGACGACACCTCCAGGAAGGTCACGACGCAAAAAGCGCCGCTGCCGCCAGATCCGAAAAGGATTGAAGGTTTTCACCCGGCCGGGGATCCGGGTGGGTTGATTGGGCCCTCAGCTGCGCCTTCATGAAGGAAAGCGGCGCCCATGAGCATCGCTGCCGCCGGGCCGTCTAGACTTGTCGGGGGTTGGGTGCGACATATGCCAAGGGATGGCTTATCATGCTGGAGGCGAGTAGAACATCGCCGGTGCCTGGAAACGGGATGAGGCGTAGACATGCACGCCGGCTAATCTTACCCAGCTTCGGGGCTCTCCGAGGAGATAACACCCCTATTGCTGCTCTGCGGGGTCTCTGCATGATCACTATGGCAAAGTGTATACAAGGTTGCTCCTTGAGCTGTTTCCTGGAGGTAGGAGAAGGCAAGGCTAGCTCTCTCCTTCCTATATTCTCTGGTCTAGTGCTAATGGGATCGAACCCTTTGCATGGGTGCCCCGGGGGGTTTATATAGGCCAACCCCCCGGGGGTACAATGGTAATCCGGATGGGCAAGGGTCCCAGCCGTCTGTCTCTCAGGCCGTCGTCTTCTCTGCCGACTATTGGGGCCCGCCGACTGGCCCGGTACGGAACCGACAGGCCTTGTCCTCCGCGGGCGGGTCTTGCCGGCTGCGGATTACTGTAGTCGTCCTTCTAATGACGCTGGCTTGGTCATGGGGTCATGGCAACAGTGCCGCCGCCTGACGGGCGATCACTGTTGTCACTCCCCGTCTTTTCTGGATAATGGCATGCGGGGCCCGTGGGAGGGGCCGGCTGACTCTTGGAGGCCGACTCCCACGGGGTCCGTCTTGTGGCGCTCTCGCCATCTTCTGCCCCCCCGTTGACCGGCGGGGCCCGCCGTCTCTAGGCCGTACAGGCAGGCCGTCGTGGGCACAGGGCTCCGCCACTGGAGCTGATGTTAGGGCTGGCATGGCAACAGTGCCGCGCCGGACGGAAATCTCCATTGGTACGGCGCACTGTGGCCATGCCTGCCCTTGGTAATCAGGGTGGGGTCGTCCCTTCTTACGAAGGCAGAGGGTGGTTGGAGTCGCGGGCCGACTCCCTATAGCCGGTTTCTCTGGAAGCCGCCAGTTAGGAGTCGGCTCATCTTGTGGTCGTCCCTGGGACTCGGC
The DNA here is from genome assembly GCA_032464435.1 of Aegilops umbellulata. Taxonomy (NCBI): domain Eukaryota; kingdom Viridiplantae; phylum Streptophyta; class Magnoliopsida; order Poales; family Poaceae; genus Aegilops; species Aegilops umbellulata. Next base: position 606,744,395 of record CP136058.1, read on the forward strand.
CGTGAGTGGGTAGTCTGCAGCGCCGCTGCCGATTCCTAGAGGCGGCCCTCCGTCCTGGGTTCCTGAGGGGCGTAGCCTGCCCCGATGTCTTGAAAGGTTCTGGGCTTCGGGTTAGCCTACCTGTGGCCCATTACTCCGACAGTAGTCCCCGAAACTGGTGAGGCGCCGAGGGAGACACGTCGAGGAGCCTCAACAGTTTCTTCCTTCCGGTGGTTGGATCCGGGCTTCGCCCGCCGTCTTCCTTCAAGCCGACTATCGGGAGCCAGACTCACTGAAGGCCGCTTGTCTCTTAAAGAGTTTGAAAGTTGAAGCGGGATCCAGACTGTGTGCCTGATAAGCTTCCAGGTTGCCGCCCGTTGCGGACCCGCCGAGTGGCGCCACGTGGCCGGGCCAGCCTGCCCGCCCACGCGTGCGACGGGACAGGCCTGTAGGCGGGGCCCGCCACTACCGCGCCTCAGCCTTCGAACGGATCTGTTGCGGCCGTGCGGACGGTTGGGATTCCTGCGCAGTAACTTCGTGTGGTAAATCGTGGGGGTCGTGGGGTCCTGGGCGCAGTTAATCCCACGACGCCCCATCGGCCTCACAGCCTACGAGCCTATAAGTAGGCGGGGGGAGTGGGGCGGCGAAGCACGCGCGCTCATTCTCCCTTACTCCCCTCTGCTTCCTCTTGCTTCTTCTTTCCTTCGCCGCCGCCACGCCGAACCTCATCACGCCCGCAGCGATGAGCTCTTCTTCTGCTGCCGCGCCCGCCGCCGTGCGCTCCGGCGTGTGGGACGGCTCCGAGGTCAACGACGACCACATTGAGTTCCTTCGCAAGACGCGTCGCCTCCCCGGCAAGGACCTAGTATGGGCTCGCGCCGCGCCGGCGAGGGAGGTATCGCCGGCGCCGGAGGAGGGCGAGCGGGTCATATTCCGCCCGCACCTCATGCGCGGCCTAGGGCTGTCGGCGAGCGGTTTCTTCCGCTCCTTCTTGGAGCTCCACGGGCTCCAGCCGCACCACCTCACACCAAACACGGTGGTGCTGTTGGCCGCCTTCGCCACCCTGTGCGAAGGCTTCCTCGGTGTTCTCCCCACCATCGAGCTGTGGGGGGAATTCTTCCAGTCCAAGCTCGGCACGCACGTCGCCGGCGTGCCAGCCCAGTGCGGTGCCTTCATCACGATACGGAGGTCGGTGGCCGACAACCCGTTTCCCACCATTTTGCTGATCAAATCGGTGAAGATGTGGCAGCGATCTTATTTCTACGTGAAGAACATCGCCCCGGAAGGCGACTGGGTCAACCTACCGCCTTACAAAGCCAGCGCGCCGGCCGGAAGGCTCCCCAGCTGGTCCCACCGGGCCAAGACGCTGACTCCTGCCGGTGCCCCCGCCGTCGCGTGACTCCGAGTGCTGACGCAGTCGGAGGGTCTGACTGGGGCCGACTTGCTGGCCGCCTTCGTGGCGCGCCTGTTGGGGAACGTTGCAGAAAATTAAAAATTTTCCTACGGTTTCACCAAGATCCATCTATGAGTTCATCTAGCAACGAGTCATGGGAGAGAGAGATTGCATCTACATACCACTTGTAGATCGCGAGCGGAAGCGTTCAACGAACGGGGATGAAGTAGTCGTACACACCGTGATCCAAATCACCGGAGATCCTAGCACCGAAAGCACGGCACCTCCGCGTTCAACACACGTACGGTCAGCGTAACGTCTCCTTCTTCTTGATCCAGCAAGGCAAAGGAGAGGTTGGGGAAGAAGACTCCAGCAGCAGCACTACGGCGTGGTGATGGTGGAGCTGCAGTACTCCGACAGGGCTTCGTCGAGCTCTACGGAGGAGGAGGATGTGTTGGAGAGGGAGAGGGAGGCGCCAGGGCAAAAGGTGTTCAGCCCCCTCTCCCCTCCCCCCTTTATATAACCCCTTGGGGGGGCGCCGGCCCTAGGAGATGGAATCTCCTAGGGGGGGCGGCGGCCAGGGAGGGGGGCTTGACCCCCAAGCAAGGGGGGCGCCCCCTTTAGGGTTCCCCCCCCCAAACCCTAGGCGCATGGGCCTTTGGGGGGGGAGGCGCACCAGCCCACTATGGGCTGGTTCCCTCCCTCATACAGCCCATGGGGCCCTCCGGGATAGGTGGCCCCACCCGGTGGACCCCCCGGGACCCTCCGGTGGTCCCGGTACAATACCGATAACCCCCAAACTTGTCCCGATGTCCGTATGATGACTTTCCATATATAAATCTTTACCTCCGGACCATTCCGAAACTCCTCGTGACGTCCGGGATCTCATCCGGGACTCCGAACAACATTCGGGTTACTGCATATACATATCTTCACAACCCTAGCATCACCGAACCTTAAGTGTGTAGACCCTACGGGTTCGGGAGACATGTAGACATGACCGAGACGGCTCTCGGGCAATAACCAACAGCGGGATCTGGATACCCATGTTGGCTCCCACATACTCCACGATGATCTCATCGGATGAACCATGATGTCGAGGATTCAATTAATCCCGTATACGATTCCCTTTGTCTATCGGTATTTTACTTGCCCGAGATTCGATCGTCGGTATCCCAATACCTCGTTCAATCTCGTTACCGGCAAGTCACTTTTCTCGTACCGTAATGCATGATCCCATGATCAAACACTTTGATCACATTGAGCTCATTATGATGATGCATTACCGAGAGGGCCCAGTGATACCTCTCCGTCAAGCGGAGTGACAAATCCCAGTCTCGATCCATGTCAACCCAACAGACACTTTCAGAGATACCCGTAGTATACCTTTATAGTCACCCAGTTACGTTGTGACGTTTGGCACACCCAAAGTACTCCTACGGTATCCGGGAGTTACACGATCTCATGGTCTAAGGAAAGGATACTTGACATTGGAAAACTCTAGCAAACGAACTAAGCGATCTTATGCTATGTTTAGGATTGGGTCTTGTCCATCACATCATTCTCCTAATGATGTGATCCCGTTATCGATGACATCCAATGTCCATAGTCAGGAAACCATGACTATCTGTCGATCAACGAGCTAGTCAACTAGAGGCTCACTAGGGACATGTTTGTTGTCTGTTATTCACACATGTATTACGATTTCCGGATAACACAATTATAGCACGAATAAAGACAATTATCATGAACAAGGAAATATAATAATAATGCTTTTATTATTGCCTCTAGGGCATATTTCCAACAGTCTCCCACTTGCACTAGAGTCAATAATCTAGTTACATTGTGATGAATCGAACACCCATAGAGTTCTGGTGCTGATCATGTTTTGCCTTAGGGAGAGGTTTAGTCAACGGATCTGCGACATTCAGATCCGTGTGCACTTTACAAATTTCTATGTCTCCATCTGGAACATTTTAACGAATGGAGTTGAAGCGACGCTTGATGTGCCTGGTCTTCTTGTGAAACCTGGGCTCCTTTGCAAGTGCAATAGCTCCAGTGTTGTCACAAAAGAGTTTGATTGGCCCCGACGCATTGGGTATGACTCCGAGGTCGGTGATGAACTCCTTCACCCAAATTGCTTCATGCGCTGCCTCCGAGGCTGCCATGTACTCCGCTTCACATGTAGATCCCGCCACGACGCTTTGCTTGCAACTGCACCAGCTTACTGCCCCACCATTCAAAATATACATGTATCCGGTTTGTGACTTAGAGTCATCCAGATCTGTGTCGAAGCTAGCGTCGACGTAACCTTTTACGACGAGCTCTTCGTCACCTCCATAAACGAGAAACATTTCCTTAGTCCTTTTCAGGTACTTCAGGATATTCTTGACCGTTGTCCAGTGTTCCTTGCCGGGATTACTTTGGTACCTTCCTACCAAACTTACGGCAAGGTTTACATCAGGTCTGGTACACAGCATGGCATACATAATAGAACCTATGGCTGAGGCATAGGGGATGACACTCATCTCTTCTATATCTTCTGCCGTGGTCGGACATTGAGCTGAGCTCAATTTCACACCTTGTAACACAGGTAAGAACCCTTTCTTAGATTGATCCATATTGAATTTCTTCAATATCTTATCAAGGTATGTGCTTTGTGAAAGACCTATGAGGCGTCTCGATCTATCTCTATAGATCTTGATTCCTAATATATAAGCAGCTTCTCCAAGGTCCTTCATTGAAAAACTTTTATTCAAGTAGGCCTTAATGCTGTCCAAGAGTTCTATATCATTTCCCATCAAAAGTATGTCGTCTACATATAATATGAGAAATGCTACAGCGCTCCCACTCACTTTCTTGTAAACACAGGCTTCTCCATAAGTCTGTGTAAACCCAAACGCTTTGATCATCTCATCAAAGCGAATGTTCCAACTCCGAGATGCTTGCACCAGCCCATAAATCGAGCGTTGGAGCTTGCACACCTTGTCAGCGTTCTTAGGATCGACAAAACCTTCCGGCTGCATCATATACAATTCTTCCTTAAGGAAACCATTAAGGAATGCCGTTTTGACGTCCATTTGCCATATTTCATAATCATAGAATGCGGCAATCGCTAACATGATTCGGACGGACTTCACCTTCGCTACCGGTGAGAAAGTCTCATCGTAGTCAACCCCTTGAACTTGTCGATAACCCTTAGCGACAAGCCGAGCTTTATAGATGGTCACATTACCATCCGCGTCTGTCTTCTTCTTAAAGATCCATTTATTTTCTATGGCTCGCCGCTCAACGGGCAAGTCGTTCAAAGTCCATACTTCGTTTTCATACATGGATCCTATCTCGGATTTCATGGCTTCTAGCCATTTGTTGGAATCCGGGCCCGCCATTGCTTCCTCATAGTTCGAAGGTTCACCGTTGTCTAACAACATGATTTCCAAGACAGGGTTCCCGTACCACTCTGGTGCGGAACGTGTCCTTGTGGACCTTCGAATTTCAGTAGGAGCTTGATTAGAAGTATCTTGATCATCATCATTAATTTCCTCTCTAGTCGGTGCAGGCACCTCCGAAACGTTTTCTTGAGTTTCGCCATTTTCCGGTTCAAGAGGTAACACTTCATCAAGTTCTACTTTCCTCCCACTTACTTCTTTCGAGAGAAACTCTTTCTCTAGAAAGGATCCATTCTTGGCAACAAAGATCTTGCCTTCGGATCTGAGGTAGAAGGTATACCCAACAGTTTCTTTAGGGTATCCTATGAAGACGCATTTTTCCGACTTGGGTTCGAGCTTTTCAGGTTGAAGTTTCTTGACATAAGCATCGCATCCCCAAACTTTTAGAAACGACAGCTTAGGTTTCTTCCCAAACCATAATTCATACGGTGTCGTCTCAACGGATTTCGACGGAGCCCTATTTAAAGTGAATGCGGCAGTCTCTAAAGCATAGCCCCAAAAAGATAGCGGTAAATCGGTAAGAGACATCATAGATCGCACCATATCTAATAGAGTGCGATTACGACGTTCGGACACACCATTACGCTGAGGTGTTCCAGGCGGCGTGAGTTGTGAAACTATTCCACATTTTCTTAAGTGTGTGCCAAATTCGTGACTCAACTATTCTCCTCCACGATCTGATCGTAGAAACTTGATCTTTCTCTCACGTTGATTTTCAACCTCACTCTGAAATTCCTTGAACTTTTCAAAGGTCTCAGACTTGTGTTTCATTAAGTAGACATACCCATATCTACTCAAGTCATCAGTGAGGGTGAGAACATAACGATAGCCACCGCGAGCCTCAACACTCATTGGACCGCACACATCGGTATGTATGATTTCCAATAAGTTGGTTGCTCGCTCCATTGTTCCTGAGAACGGAGTCTTGGTCATTTTACCCATGAGGCATGGTTCGCACGTGTCAAATGATTCATAATCAAGAGACTCTAAAAGTCCATCTGCATGGAGCTTCTTCATGCGTTTGACACCTATGTGACCAAGGCGGCAGTGCCACAAATATGTGGAACTATTGTTATCAACTTTAACTCTTTTGGTATTCACACTATGAATATGTGTATCATCACGTACGAGATTCATTAAGAATAAACCATTAACCATCGGAGCATGACCATAAAACATATCTCTCATATAAATAGAACAACCATTATTCTCGGATTTAAATGAGTAGCCATCTCGAATTAAACGAGATCCAGACACAATGTTCATGCTCAGACTTGGCACTAAATAACAATTATTGAGGTTTAAAACTAATCCCGTAGGTAAATGTAGAGGCAGCGTGCCGACGACGATCACATCGACCTTGGAACCATTCCTGACGCGCATCGTCACCTCGTCCTTCGCCAGTCTCCGTTTATTCCGCGGCTCCTGCTTTGAGTTACAAATGTGAGCAACTGCACCGGTATCAAATACCCAAGAGCTACTACGAGTACTGGTAAGGTACACATCAATTACATGTATATCACATATACCTTTGGTTTTGCCGGCCTTCTTGTTCGCTAAGTATTTGGGGCAGTTCCGCTTCCAGTGACCACTTCCCTTGCAATAAAAACACTCAGTCTCGGGCTTGGGTCCATTCTTTGGCTTCTTCCGGGCAACTTGCTTACCGGGCGCGGCAACTTCCTTGCCGTCCTTCTTGAAGTTCTTTTTACCCTTGCCCTTCTTGAACTTAGTGGTTTTATTCACCATCAACACTTGATGCTCCTTCTTGATTTCTACCTCTGCTGATTTCAGCATAGCATATACCTCAGGAATGGTCTTTACCATCCCCTGCATATTGTAGTTCATCACAAAGCTCTTGTAGCTAGGTGGAAGTGACTGGAGGATTCTGTCAATGACCGCCTCATCCGGGAGATTAACTTCCAGTTGAGTCAAGCGGTTGTGCAACCCAGACATTTTGAGTATGTGATCACTGACAGAGCTATTTTTCTCCATCTTACAGCTAAAGAATTTGTCGGAGACTTCATATCTCTCGACCCGGGCATGAGCTTGGAAAACCATTTTCAGCTCTTCGAACATCTCATATGCTCCATGTCTCTCAAAACGCTTTTGGAGCCCCGGCTCTAAGCTGTAAAGCATGCCGCACTGAACAAGCGAGTAATCATCGCAGCGTGACTGCCAAGCGTTCATAACGTCTTGTTCTGCAGGGAGAATAGGTGCGTCACCCAGCGGTGCTCATAGGACATAATCTTTCTTGGCAGCTATGAGGATGATCCTCAGGTTCCGGACCCAGTCCGTATAGTTGCTACCATCGTCTTTCAGCTTGGTTTTCTCTAGGAACGCGTTGAAGTTGAGGACTACGTTGGCCATTTGATCTACAAGACATATTGTAAATATTTAGACTAAGTTCATGATAATAAAGTTCATTTAATCAAATTATTTAATGAACTCCCACTTAGATAGACATCCCTCTTCTAGTCATCTAAGTATTACATGATCCGAGTCAACTAGGTCGTGTCCGATCATCATGTGAGACGGACTAGTCAACATCGGTGAACATCTTCATGTTGATCGTATCTTCTATACGACTCATGCTCGACCTTTCGGTCTTCTGTGTTCCGAGGCCATGTCTGTACATGATAGGCTCGTCAAGTCAACCTAAGTGTTTTGCGTGTGTAAATCTGTCTTACACCCGTTGTATGTGAACGTTAGAATCTATCACACCCGATCATCACGTGGTGCTTCGAAACAACGAACTGTCGCAACGGCGCACAGTTAGGGGGAACACTTTCTTGAAATTAGTATGAGGGATCATCTTATTTACTACCGTCGTTCTAAGTAAACAAGATGCAAAACATGATAAACATCACATGCAATCAAATAATAAACGTGACATGATATGGCCAATATCACATAGCTCCTTCGATCTCCATCTTGGGGCTCCATGATCATCTTGTCACCGGCTTGACACCATGATCTTCATCATCGTGTCTCCATGAAGTTGCTCGCCAACTATTACTTCTACTACTATGGCTAACGCGTTTAGCAATAAAGTAAAGTAATTTACATGGCGTTTCTCAATGACACGCAGGTCATACAAAAATAAAGACAACTCCTATGGCTCCTGCCGGTTGTCATACTCATCGACATGCAAGTCGTGATTCCTATTACAATAGCATGAACATCTCATACATCACATATAGATCATTCATCATTCATCACAACTTTTTCCATATCATATCACAAAGCACTTGCTGCAAAAACAAGTTAGACGTCCTCTAATTGTTGTTGCAAGTTTTTACGTGGCTGAATTAGGGTTCTAGCAAGAACGTTTTCTTACCTACGTGAAAACCACAACGTGATTTGTCAACTTCTATTTACCCTTCATAAGGACCCTTTTCATCGAATCCGCTCCAACTAAAGTGGGAGAGACAGACACCCGCCAGCCACCTTATGCAACTAGTGCATGTTAGTCGGTGGAACCGGTCTCACGTAAGCGTACGTGTAAGGTTGGTCCGGGCCGCTTCATCCCACAATACCGCTGAAGCAAGATAAGACTAGTAGCGGCAAGAAGAGTTGACAACATCTACGCCCACAACAAATTGTGTTCTACTCGTGCAATAGAGAACTACGCATAGACCTAGCTCATGATGCCACTGTTGGGGAACGTTGCAGAAAATTAAAAAATTTCCTACTGTTTCACCAAGATCCATCTATGAGTTCATCTAGCAACGAGTCATGGGAGAGAGAGATTGCATCTACATACCACTTGTAGATCGCGAGCGGAAGCGTTCAACGAACGGGGATGAAGTAGTCGTACACACCGTGATCCAAATCACCGGAGATCCTAGCACCGAAAGCACGGCACCTCCGCGTTCAACACACGTACGGTCAGCGTAACGTCTCCTTCTTCTTGATCCAGCAAGGCAAAGGAGAGGTTGGGGAAGAAGACTCCAGCAGCAGCACGACGGCGTGGTGATGGTGGAGCTGCAGTACTCCGACAGGGCTTCGCCGAGCTCTACGGAGGAGGAGGATGTGTTGGAGAGGGAGAGGGAGGCGCCAGGGCAAAAGGTGTTCAGCCCCCTCTCCCCTCCCCCCTTTATATAACCCCTTGGGGGGGAGCCGGCCCTAGGAGATGGAATCTCCTAGGGGGGGCGGCGGCCAGGGAGGGGGGCTTGACCCTCAAGCAAGGGGGGCGCCCCCTTTAGGGTTTCCCCCCCACCCCCAAACCCTAGGCGCATGGGCCTTTGGGGGGAGGCGCACCAGCCCACTATGGGCTGGTTCCCTCCCTCATACAGCCCATGGGGCCCTCCGGGATAGGTGGCCCCACCCGGTGGACCCCCCGGGACCCTCCGGTGGTCCCGGTACAATACCGATAACCCCGAAACTTGTCCCAATGTCCGTATGATGACTTTCCATATATAAATCTTTACCTCCGGACCATTCCGAAACTCCTCGTGACGTCCGGGATCTCATCCGGGACTCCGAACAACATTCAGGTTACTGCATATACATATCTTCACAACCCTAGCGTCACCGAACCTTAAGTGTGTAGACCCTACGGGTTCGGGAGACATGTAGACATGACCGAGACGGCTCTCGGGCAATAACCAACAGCGGGATCTGGATACCCATGTTGGCTCCCACATGCTCCATGATGATCTCATCGGATGAACCACGATGTCGAGGATTCAATTAATCCCGTATACGATTCCCTTTGTCTATCGGTATTTTACTTGCCCGAGATTCGATCATCGGTATCCCAATACCTCGTTCAATCTCGTTACCGGCAAGTCACTTTTCTCGTACCGTAATGCATGATCCCGTGATCAAACACTTTGATCACATTGAGCTCATTATGATGATGCATTACCGAGAGGGCCCGGTGATACCTCTCCGTCAAGCGGAGTGACAAATCCCAGTCTCGATCCATGTCAACCCAACAGACACTTTCAGAGATACCCGTAGTATACCTTTATAGTCACCCAGTTACGTTGTGACGTTTGGCACACCCAAAGTACTCCTACGGTATCCGGGAGTTACACGATCTCATGGTCTAAGGAAAGGATACTTGACATTGGAAAACTCTAGCAAACGAACTAAGCGATCGTATGCTATGTTTAGGATTGGGTCTTGTCCATCACATCATTCTCCTAATGATGTGATCCCGTTATCGATGACATCCAATGTCCATAGTCAGGAAACCATGACTATCTGTCGATCAACGAGCTAGTCAACTAGAGGCTCACTAGGGACATGTTTGTTGTCTGTTATTCACACATGTATTACGATTTCCGGATAACACAATTATAGCACGAATAAAGACAATTATCATGAACAAGGAAATATAATAATAATGCTTTTATTATTGCCTCTAGGGCATATTTCCAACAGCGCCGAGTCCTCCCACTCCAAGGCCAGCCTCATATGATATGTCAGATGAGTGGCCACCAGGACCCAAGTCGGATGTGCTCCAAGGACATGCCCCACGTGGGGGTGGCGGACACGGTGAACTACATCGCGAACTGCGGTCTCTCGGAGGATTGGCAGTTCGGCAAGGAGCCGTACATGCGCGCCAATCCCCCGCCTGTTGTAAGTCGTTTCTCTTCTTATTCTGCTTTCTTTCTTCAGCCGAGTCCGACTTCTAATCTTTTTTAGTACTCGAAACAGAACCCTCTCATTCAGCCTTTGGCCAGCACCGCGGGGCCGGCCCGCCAGTTCGTCCCCGACCGAGCGGAGAGCAATGTCGATGACCCCAACTTGGGGGCGGCGGCGATGGAGGCCGACGCCGAAGGAGGAGGCGGAGGAGGAGGAGGAGGCCTCAGGCCTTCAGCCACCTTTGCCGACTGGCCTGATGACGACTTTGAGGGGGAAGTCGCCCCGCGCCACCAATCAAAGACCGGCCACCCCGGCGCGAGTTCGTCCGCCGCCTTGGATGGTCTAGGCGGCACGAGGAAGCGTCGGGCCAGGCCGAGTTCTCTTGGTGGCCGATCGAAAAAGTTCAAGGGGGCGACCGCCGCGACCAAGCGGGAAGAGGCGGTCGCGAGGGCCAACCGCTTCTGTAAGGAAGTGATGAAACCGCCGCTGGTCTCCGCGTAAGTGCCGCCGCCCTTCGTCTTGTTTTCTATTGGTTGATTTTGTGTAAGTCTTTTTCATGCTTCCCCTGTTCCAGGGCTCCCCTCACCCTTGAGAGGGTCACCGCCGCCTCCATCATGGGGTCGGCAGAGACGTCCGCCACCACTCGGCGGATTGACCCCGCCGCCGACCTCCGGGAGGAGACGGAGCGGAACGCGCAGGAGAAGCGCGATGAGGAAGAAGCCACCCGTCGGGAGAAGGCGGAGGCTGAGAAGGCGGCCGCCTCCGCCCAGAAGAAGTTGGACGATGCCGAAGCCGCCGTCACGGCAAAGCGGCTGGCTGAGGAAGCCGCGCGCCGCCAGTCGGCGTTGTTCGTCATCCCGCTGAACTCAGCGCGGCCGCCTCCGGAATTCACGGAGAAGACTGGGGAAACCGGCGGCGAGTACCCCATCATGGAGAGGGAAGGCGGCGAGGCCTCCATGTCGGACACGGCCGTGCCGCCGCCACCTCCTCTGCCGTCTGGGAGCGTGCGAGGCGAACAGCCGGCGGACCCGCTGGTGCCGCCGACTAAATACGAGGCCGTGGCGAAGCTGCTCCTTCAAGTCGCCTCGCCAACGCGCCGCCACCTTGAGAAGGCGATTTCAGTGCCACGCCCCTTGGAGACCGGCGCCGCCAGCTCGGCCATCCCAGACGTCGAGGCAACGAGCGCCGCGCCCGTTGGGTGGGTGCGAGGAGGCGGCACAGGCCCGCTGAACCAAGCGCTTCTGGACGTCCAGGCGAAGCTGCGGGCTAAGGGCGACGCCATCTAGAACTGCACCAAGGCGCATATGGCGTCGCGAGCAGCCATCCGGGTATGTTTTCTTCTGACCTTGTTTTACTTGCTTTTCTCTGTGGGGGCGCGCCAGCGCACCCACTGGGTGTAGTCCCCGAGTTCTGGGCCGGCTACTGAGCAGGCGGCTCGGAACTCCATTGGCGAGTTCTGAGTAGTTACTCTTGTTTGAAATACGTATCACAGGATTATCACAACCTCCGGGACACCACCTTCAACCGCAATGTTGAGGAGCTGGGCAAGCGGACTGCCGACTTGTCGGAGAGCCGGAGTGAGTTCTCCTTCTTCTTCGCGGGGGCGCGCTGGCGCACCCGCGGGCTATAGTCCCCGAGATTCGGGCCGACTGTTGAGCAGTGGATCTTCCCGGCGACCTTCTTTGTTGACGACTTAGCGCCTTCTTCTTCTTTTTTCTTCAAAGGCCAACGCCGTTCTTCAGCAGTAGCTGGGCAAAGCCAACACCGCCTTGCGTGCCAAGGGGGAGGAGTGTGCAAGCTCGTCGCAGAGCGTGACCTGCTGGCTACATAGCTAGCGGAGCAGAGGGAGCTGCTTAAGAAGGCGCAGGAGGAGGCGGAGAAGAAAGAGACTGCACTCCTGGCCGAGTTTGAAAGCGAGCGCTCCTCCTGGACCGACAAGGAGGCAATGCTGACCTCCCGCTTTCATGAGATTGAGGATATCGTCGACGGTGAGTTTCTTTACTCTCTTTCTTTGAGCCGCCGACTGCAGGTCGGGCTGACTCCTGATTTTTTGATTTGCTTCTTTTTCGTCTTTGGCAGACTTCTTCCCTGGCCACACGCAAGCTTCCACTCAAGCCATCGAGGCAGATCGCGAGGCGCGGAGGGAAAATGGCGAGGAGATTGCCGCCAATGCCCCCCGGACCCTTGATGAGCAGTTTCTGAGCATCGAGGCTCGTCTGCGGCCGGCCCATCGGATGATGTGCCGACTTCAACGTGTCGGCGCCCAGGCGATTGCTGCCTTGTGGCCAGATATGCCGGTTCTGCGCACTCCCAGTCGGACTGCCGACTGGCTGGAGGTCGCAGCTGGCCGTCTTGAAGCTTGGAAGGGCTCCTCGGCCCGGGCTGGAGCGCGCCAGGCCTTGGAATTCGTCAAGGCGTGGTATCCGGGGCTGGACCTGGACCGGCTGGTCACGCTCCTGGCAGAGGCCCAGCCGGAGCTGGCAGCCGCGGAAGACGCCCTCGTCAAGCGCGCCACAGCGATCGCCGAGTACGCCGATACCAGCGTCTTCATTCCTGAGCGGGCTGAAGACGGCGAGGAGGCACCGCCAGAGTGGTTTGGGATGAACTCGGACTACGATGAGGACTCGGCGGAGGTGATCGGCTCCAGGGTCGAGGAGGAAGGCGAGGCGGAGGATGGAGGCGAGACGGAGGCGCCAGGAGGCGGAGCGGACGACCAGCCTCAGCTTGACCGTGCCTCCAGCAACGAGCCGCACCCAACCGAGCCGGCTGCCGCTGGAGGTGATCAAGCTGAGACTTCCTAGCCGGCCGCCCCAACGTCTCACACCGACATCTCCTCCCAGCCTCCGAACCCGTCTGCTGCTTCCTAGGCTGGTGCCTTGTCTTTATTTTATCTGTTTTAGTAGTCTTTGAAGAACTTGTTAATTCGCATAATTCCACCCGCGGGGTGTATTTTGAACTTCTGTTCGAAGATTCGGCCAAGGGCCTATGTTATGTAAATATCTATCTGAGTTCTATCATTTCTTGCTCATTGCTCTCTTGGCTTTTTCCTTTGCCGCCTTCCCTTAGTTGCCGTCTTTGCCAGTCGGACAGCCGCTCTGCGGACTGCCACTGGATCAAGTGCTTGGCTACTTTGGGAAGGTAAGTACTTGGTCGTTCTAGAGTTTCTTAGCAAGTTGAATAGAAGGCGGCGAGCCGACTACTTGGGAGTCGGCTTTGCAAAGAGCGGCTAGAAAGCCGTCTTTAAGCTATGTTTATGCTTTGAGTCCTTAGCCATTTTTCATGTGGGCGCCCATTCTTCCTTGCTCCTGCCCACCAGACAGTCGCTCTGCAAGCTGCGGCTTCTGACAGAGACGGCTTAGGCACCACACACTACCTGTCCGACTGCAGGAAGCATTTCATAGTGCAAGACGGCTAGTCCCCAGGCCGACTAGTCAGACCCGGTGCCAAGCGGCATAAAAAAGAGTGGCATACTCGAAGGCATGATTCTTATCATACAGATAACAAAAAGGGCAGTCCCCGAGCTCGCCTCAGGGGGCCCGAAGTCTTAGTACTTTAATACAAAGGGTAGCGTGGTACATACTGCATCAACTGTAAAATCTTCGGAGAAGATTTGCATTCCATGGTCGTTCCGTCTCTTTGCCGGAGTCGTCCCTCTTGTGTGCTCGGGGCTTCTAAGCGTCGATCAGATAGTAGGAGTCATTGCCCAGTACTTTGCTGATGATGAAGGGGCCTTCCCAAGGTGCCGACAACTTGTGCTGGCCGGTTGTCCGCTGGATTAGTCGGAGCACAAGGTCGCCTTCTTGGAAAGATCTCGGCCTGACCTTCCTGTTGTAGTATCTGCGCAGGCTCTGCTGGTAGATGCTGGACCGGCTGAGTGCCAATAGCCGGCCCTCTTCCGGCAGATCGACGCCGTCTTGACGTGCTTCTTCTGCTTCCTCCTCGGTGTACATGGTGACTCGCGGGGAGTCGAACTCTATGTCCGTTGGGATGACGGCTTCAGCACCATAGACGAGGAAGAAGGGCGTGAAGCCGGTCGACTTGTTTGGAGTTGTGCGCAGACTCCGGAGGACGGCTGGCAACTCGTCAAGCCAACAGCCGGCCGAACGCTCCAGTGGTTCGACCAGTCGAGGCTTGATGCCAGACAAGATGAGGCCGTTTGCCCGCTCCACCTGGCCGTTTAACTGCGGATGGGCAACGGACGCTAAGTCCAGTCGGATGCCCTGTGTCGTGCAGAAACGGGCCAAGGCGCCTTTGGCAAAATTTGTGCCGTTGTCGGTGATGATGCTCTGTGGTATGCCATACCGAATCGTGATGTCGGAGATGAAAGTCACGGCAGTCGGGCCATTCAACTTCTTGATGGGCTTTGCTTCTATCCACTTGGTGAACTTGTCCACCGCGACAAGTAGGTGAGTTAGGCCTCCTCGCGCCGTCTTGAATGGTCCCACCATGTCCAGGCCCCAAACTGCAAAGGGCCAGGCGATGGGAGTGGTCTTGAGTGCAGAAGCCGGCTGATGCGGGTTGGAACGGAACTTCTGGCACCCCTTGAATTTCTGGACCAAATCCTTGGCTTCTTCTAGGGCAGTCGGCCAAAAGAAACCGTGTCGAAAGGCTTTGGCGACGAGTGCTCTTGAGGCCGCATGGTGGCCGCACTCGCCTTGATGGATGTCTCTGAGAATTGCTTGGCCTTGCTCCAGCTCGACGCAACGCTGGTAGACACCAGTAACGCTGCGTCTGACCAGCTCTCTGTTGACTATGGTGTAGGATGCCGCTCGGCGTTGTACTTGTCGAGCCAAGATTTCGTCGGTTGGCAGCTCTTTGCTCACTAGGAACTTGAGGATGGGCTGTGCCCATGAGGGTGTTGCTATTTCTTCGACTACCAGAACTGTGACTTGGACGAGGGATGCTGGGCTGGGAGGCGGCGGGCTGGAGTCCGCGGCCACTTGCCGGATTGATGAAGTCCCCGGGCCGACTGATGCAGTCCCCGGGCCGAGCTCTGGAGTCTTCGGTCTGGTCGCCGCAGTCCCCGGGCCGGGTTCTAAAGTCCCCGGGCCGGCTTCGACTGCGGCGTTCTTGGAGCCATCTGCAAGAGTTCTTGTGCCGTCTGCTGGGGCTCTTGAGTCGGATCCGACTTCTTCGGGGGGAGCCGGCACAAAGATGGAGTCTGACTCCGGTGGAGGCTTAACAGACGGCTTGAGGAGGCGGTGAAGGGCGACACCGGATGGTATTGCCTGGTGGATGGAGCCGATTCGCGCCAGGGTATCTGCTTGGTTGTTGTCATTTCTTGGCACGTGAAGGAACTCGCATCCCTCGAAATATCCACTGAGTTGTTGCACGAGGAAGCGGTAGCTTGCCATGTTTGCATCCTTGGCGTCCCAGTCGCCAGATGACTGCTGGACCACCAAGTTGGAGTCGCCATAGCACAGGATCCGGCGAATGCCAAGTTCTTTGGCAAGCCGGAGCCCGTGAATGAGCGCCTCGTATCGGCGACGTTGCTGGAGGGGCGAAATGGATCTGCAGTGCATACTTGAGCTTGTCACCTTTGAGAGAAGTGAGGACAACGCCGGCTCCTAAGCCGGTGCGCATCTTTGAGCCATCAAAATGCATCCGCCAATGGGTGGAGTCGGGCGCTGGCGGCAAGTACTAGGTCTCGGCCTAGCCGACAAGGAAGTCGGCCAGCGCTTGCGACTTGATGGCGGTGCGGGACTGGTAGTAGATTGTGTAGGGGGGCAGCTCTATGGCCCATTTGGCCACTCGGCTGGAGGCATCTCGGCTTCTGATGATCTCGGCTAGTGGGGTTGTGCAGACCACAGTGATTGGATGCTCTTGAAAGTAAGGCTTCAGCTTCTTGGCGGCAAAGTGTACGCCATAGCACATCTTCTGGTAGTGGGGGTAGTTCTGCTTGGAGGTCGACAGTACTTCACTTAGGTAATATACCGGTCTCTGGACAGGTAGTGCCTTGCCTTTCTCCTTGCGTTCAACTACGATGACCGTGCTGACTACCCGGTTGGTGGCGGTGATGTACAGGAGCATGGGCTCTTTAGGAGTCGGAGCCGCCAGCACAGGGGGAGTAGGCAATATCTTCTTCAGCTGGAGAAAAGCTTTGTCCGCCTTGTGGTTCCACTCAAAAAAAGTGGTCTTCTTCATGAGCTGGTACAGGGGGAGAGCTTTCTCGCCCAGCCGACTGATGAATCGGCTGATGGACGCCAAGCAGCCAATGAACTTTTGCACATCCAGCAGTCGGCTGGGCACCTCCATCCTCTCGATAGCTTTGATCTTCATAGGGTTGCACTCTATGCCGCGTTCAGAGACAAGGAAGCCAAGGAGTTGGCCGGCTGGTACTCCGAAGACGCACTTCTCAGGGTTGAGCTTGATCTGGAATCGGCGCAGGTTCTCAAAGGTCTCCTTGAGGTCTTCCAGCAGTGTTCCGCGCTTTTCCGTCTTCACCACCACATCATCCACATAGACGTGGGCGTTTCTGTCGAGTTGCTTGAGGAGGCACTTCTGCATGCAACGCTAAAAGGTGGCGCCGGCATTCCTCAAGCCGAACGTCATGGTCAGGTAGCAGAAGGCTCCAAACGGAGTGATGAAGGCGGTCTTCAGTCTGTCTGCCGGGTTCAGCTTGATCTGGTGATATCCTGAATATGCATCTAAGAAACTCAACAGCTCGCATCCGACTGTGGAGTCTATCACCTGATCAATCCTTGGCAGAGCAAATGGGTCCTTCGGGCATGCTTTGTTGAGGCTTGTGTAGTCGATACACATCCTCCACTGCTTGTTCTTCTTCAGCACCAGGACTGGGTTTGCTAGCCATTCTGGGAAAAATACTTCCATAATAAAGCCGGCTGCAAGGAGTCGGGCTATCTCTTCTCCAACAACTCTTCTCTTCTCTTCTGACAGGCGGCGCAAGGGTTGCCTGACGGGCTTCACATCAGATCGGACATGTAACTTGTGCTCGGCGAATTCCGTCGGTACACCTGGCATGTCTTTACGGGACCATGCGAAGATGTCCCGATTCTCACGGAGGAAATCGACGAGCTCGCCTTCCTATTTGCTGTCAAGGTTTGCACCTATGACAGCGTACCCCTCTGGGTGCTCCGGGTCCAAGGGTATCTTCTTTGTCTCTTTGGCCGGCTTGAACGAACCTTCAGCTTTCGACTCCTTGGGGTTAGGCGACATCTCCGGCCGCTTGTCTGCCATCGCCACAACCCGATCAAGGAGCCGCTTCTCGGCCGCAATCACCAGGGACTCGGCTAGCCGACTGCTTTCAGCCGCACATGCGGACGACTTTCTGTAGTCGTCGGCTATGGTCAGAATCCCCTTGGAACTCGGCATCTTCATCTTGAGGTAGGCGTAGTGGGGGACCGCCATGAACTTGGCCAAGGCAGGTCGGCCAAGCAGCGCATGCTACGGGCTCTCAAGGTCCACCACTTCAAACCAGACTGACTCTCGGCGGAAATGATCCTTGTCTCCGAAGAGGACATCTATCAGAATCTTGCCGATTGGTGAGCAGGAAAGGTCGGGGACAATGCCGTGGAACACAGTCCGGCTGTTCTGAAGCTGTCTTTGCTTGATTCCTAACTTCTCCATGGTATCCTTGTACAGGATGTTGATGTTGCTGCCTCCGTCTATCAGCACTCGCGAGAAACGAGCGGCTCTTTTGTCTGTGGCAAAGGTGGCATCAAAGACCAGGGCGTAGGAGCCCGGATTCGGCATCACCTCTGGGTGATTAGATCTTCTCCAGCTGATTGGCTTCTCGGACCAGTGCATGAACTCTGGAGCATCTGATGCTACTGCATTCACCTCTTGCTGCTGCAGCCGCTTGCTGCGTCGATCGTCAGCCACACTGGTGAACACCACGTAGGCTCCGTGCTCTTCTGGGTACTCATCTTGTACTGCGCCGACTGGCCTGACGGCCGGCTGCTGGGGAGGAGGTGGAGGCGGCTGCCCAGCAGGCGGGGAGGCAGGAGGCCGTCTCCCTTGGCGATCCTAGTGAGCCAGTGGCACTTCCGGATGGTGTGGTTTGACGGCTTCGCGCCGCTGTGGAACTTGCAAGGACCATCTAGAGTCTGCTCGTAAGAGAAGGCCGGCAACCAGTTGGACTTCTCACCCTTCTGTCGCTTGGGCGGAGGTTGCCCCTCCGGCTGCTGGTCTTCGACCGTCGCAACCTGCCGACTGCTGGAAGCCGGCTGTGGGGCCTTGCGCTTGTGGTCGTTCTGCTGTTGTCGCCGACTGGCGTCTCCAGCCGGAGTTCTGGGAGCCTGAGGGGCCACTTTGCCAATCGCACTAACTTGAATCTCCGCCTTCATGGAGGAGTCGGCTGTGGCATACTTGTCTGCTATGATCAGCAGCTCGTCAAGGGTTTCTGGCTCGTCGCAGAGGAGCTTGTGCTTGAGGAGGGTGCCTTCTCTGCACCCGGCGGTGAAGTACTCAATAGCCTGCACCTTGTGCACGCCCTCGCAGGAGTTTCGAAGCTCGGCCCAATGCGTGAGGTAGTCGCGAGTTGACTCGTTGGGGCCCTGCACGCACAAGGAGAGCTGACGAGGCTTGGGAGGTCGCTTGTACGTGCTTGTGAAGTTGCGGACGAAAGCTTCGATGAAGTCGACCCAGCTGTTGATGCTGCGGGGCTTCAGGCTGTTCAACCATGTCCGGGTCGTGCCCTGGAGCATGAGCGGGACATATTTCACGGCAACGCGCTTGTTGCCATTCGCTATGTTGACGGCCGTTGAGTAGTCAACCAGCCAGTCTTTCGGCTTCACGGAGCCGGTGTATTTGGGCGTATCTCGGGGGAGCGTGAACCCTTTGGGAAAGGGCTCATCTCGGATGTGGGGTCCGAAACAGGGCGGGCCCAACTCGTCTTCTTCTTCCAGCGCCAGGGATCGGTGAAGTCGGTCGATCCGGTGGCGGGCGTCGTTTTCTCCGACTCCCTCTCGGCGGCCAAGGCGGTCGCCGAGAGTCGGATGGTCAACAGACAGCAGGGAGACTCGCCTTTCCTTGCGAGGAGGAGGAGGCCGACAGTCGTCCCGTCGTTCCACTGCTCTTGGGCAGCCGTCTTGGTCGCGCTCGATGCTGATGCGAGTCCGATTGTGGCTGATAACCGGATCCTTGTCCTTTCTTCCGCGGACTCCGCCAGTCGGCGTCCAAGACGTCGCGCCTTGATCCCGGCAAGGAGGCAGGTCATCGTTTTGCCATTGCGGCGCCTCTGTACGGCAGCCGGCTTCGTTCTATGTGGCAGCCGCGTCGAGGAGTCGCTGGACTCGCTCCGTCATCAGGCGGCGCTCTTCACCCTCGAAGTTGTCCAGCTCGTCCGCCGCCGCCTGGGCGGCTCGGATGTTCTCCACGGGCGTGGCGTACACGGGGCGATTGGCCCTGAACAGGTTGGCGATGTCCACGCCGCGCTGCTGGACCGCGCCCAGGCAGCTAGGCCCCGTCGGGGCCGGTGAGCCGCCCACAGCGTGATCCATCTCTCGCTGGTAGGCCTCTGACAAGCGTCTCATGCTTGCCAGCTTCTTCGCGCCCTCGACGAGCTGAAGGCGGCGTGCCTCCAGCGTCTCGGCGTCAGCGTCTTCTGGAATGGGCGCGGTTAGGTCTTGTAGCGCCGCATCGAGCGGGTCATGAGCTCCTCCGCCGGAATGCTCGCCATGATCGATGACGAGCACCTCTGTGATGGTGCTCCCGCCGCTCTCCGCGCGAGGGTGCAGTTCATCGTAGACCACCACGGTTATGAGGAACGCGTCGAGCAACGCAATGTCGGAGTCGACCAGCATCGGGTCGGTGGAGCCTATGGACTCCGGGTCCACGGCAGGCTCGCCGGAGACGTGGAGTTGATCGAGGAGGCTCTCGGGGCCTGCCCGTGCCTGCGTCGGATGCAGGCTCGTTGGAGAGGCGAACTTCGCCGACAAGTTCGGCGAGGCAGCTGGCTGCACAGGCGATCTCAGCGCCGTGCAGCGCGCCGGCGCAAACTCCATCTGGCGTGTCGGGCTGGCTGCGCTCACCGAGGAGGAAGAGGGTTCACGTCCAGAGCAGGTCTCCGGACAACGGTGCACAAGGCCCCACAGTGGGCGCCAAATGTCGGGGGTTGGGTGCGACATATGCCAATGGATGGCTTATCATGGTGGGGGCGAGTAGAACATCGCCGGTGCCTGGAAACGGGATGAGGCGTAGACATGCACGCCGGCGAATCTTACCCAGCTTCAGGGCTCTCCAAGGAGATAACACCCCTACTGCTGCTCTGCGGGGTCTCCGCATGATCACTATGGCAAAGTGTGTACAAGGTTGCTCCTTGAGCTGTTTCCTGGAGGTAGGAGAAGGCAAGGCTAACTCTCTCCTTCCTATATTCTCTGGTCTAGTGCTAATGGAATCGAACCCTTTGCATGGGTGCCCCGGGGGTTTATATAGGCCTACCCCCGGGGGTACAATGGTAATCCGGTTGGGCACGGGTCCCAACCATCTGTCTCTCAGGCCGCCGTCTTCTCCGTCGACTATTAGGGCCCGCCGACTGGTGGGCCCCGCCGACTGGCCCGGTACGGAGGCGACAGGCCTTGTCCTCCGCGGGCGGGTCTTGCCGGCTGCGGATTACTGTAGTCGTGCTTCTAATAACGCTGACTTGGTCATGGGGTCATGGTAACAGTGCCGCCGCCTGACGGGCGATCACTGTTGCCACTCCCCGTCTTGTCTGCATAATGGCATGCGGGGCCCGTGGGAGGGGCCGGCCGACTCTTGGAGGCCGACTCCCACGGGGTCCGTCTTGTGGCGCTCTCGCCGTCTTCTGTCCCCCCGCTGACCGGCGGGGCCCGCCGTCTCTGGGCCGTACAGGCAGACCGTCGTGGGCATAGGGCTCCGCCACTGGAGCTGATGTTAGGGCTGGCATGGCAACAGTGCCGCGCCGGACGGAAATCCCCATTGGTATGGCGCACTGTGGCCATGCCTGACCTTGGTAATCGGGGTGGGGGCGGGCCATACCGCGGCCGTTCCACGTCCCGTCCCTTCTTACGAAGGCAGAGGGTGGTTGGAGTCGCGGGCCGACTCCCTATAGCCGGCTTCTCTGGAAGCCGCCAGGTAGGAGTCGTCTCATCTTGTGGTCGTCCCTGGGACTCGGCCGTGAGTGGGTAGTCGGCAGCGCCGCTGCCGACTCCTAGAGGCGGCCCTCCGTCCTGGGGTTCCTGAGGGGCGTAGCCTGCCCCGATGTCTTGAAAGGTTCTGGGCTTCGGGTTAGCCTACCCGTGGCCCATTACTCCGACAAGACTGGCCAAGGTTTCCCTCGGACCCAAAGTACACCACAAGGGCTCACCACCACCGAAGCTTGCAGCCGCAAACCACCAGGACGATGACAGAGGCAGCAGGAGAAAGGGGAACCTCCAGATCTGATGCAACGGAGAACCACGCCATGACCGGACTGCACCAGCGACCCGCCACCCGCGCGGCCGAGTACGCTGGCCAGCGTCGCCTGCAGACGTCTCCTGCCGCCGGACGACGCCGCCTCGCCGATAGGGCCGCCGCCCAAGGATCCATGGGCCACCGACGCGATACTCCAGCCCGCAGGCCGACGAGATCGATCCGGGCCCCGAGATCCCCGCCGCCACCTTCCCCGGCGTCCGCGCGGGCTTTGCCGGCGGCAATCTCCGGCGGCGGTGAGGGACGGAAGGGGGGTGAGGGGAGGCGGGCGGCGATAGATGGGATCGCCCCCGAGTCGCCAGGGGCGACGCGAGGGCCGCGTGAGTATCTTCCGGAGGACATTATGGCCCATAATCTTGAAAACAAGCTGCTGGCCAGCTGCGACGAGGAATTGGCCTATGGACTTCTTTTTTCAGACCAGTTGTTCCCAAAAGATAATTCTCAACAGAAACAAAAAGTTGTTCCCAAATGATTTGTTAGCTAACCATCGGAGATTTTTTACGGTGCATCATACTACCTAATATGATGAGTAGTATTAGGCTGATCGAACGGTTGATATAAAACGGTACATAATTTGGCTTAAGGACAGATTGGTAATTTTTGGCCGCTCCATCCTCCATGCCGTGTGCTGCCCCAGGTCCTTCGCCATCCCGACGCCGGCTTCCCGCCTCTGCGCTGGCTGCCAGGTCGCCCGTGCATGCCCAAGGACGGGCACGCTGCACCAACGCCCCTGCTCAGCCCGAGAACTAATGGCGCCCTCGTCTACACGGCCGTGTAGATCAGCAGCAACGCAGGTTCTCACAATGCTGACACCGATTGTCAAACCAGTTAGCTGTGTCTCCTAAGGCTGCTATGATTAGGTTTGCTGGAGCACTATTGAAGTTAATCAGGATTTAGGTTTTCTGAAATTAATCAAAGATTTAGCTGTCCTGTCCGATACGTGCGTGTTTGTGCAGCAGAAAATCGATCACAAGCTTGTTTACGGGCGTGTGTCGTCAGGTCGAATACATCCAGAAGCCGCTTTGGCTAGCCAGCCTATGCAGCGTTGGCCAAGAGCACCGGCGAGTAACGCATCAGGAGGTAACAAACACCTCCTGGTGGCCCAGGAACGTGTGCCGGTCGGCGGAGAAGACCCTGCCCATGACCTCGAGCGGCAGGTTGATACGAAAACGCGGACGTGCTGCCATGGAGGACGGCGCCCGGCGGGTCATAGACTGCCGGAGCGATAAAGAATGAGGAATAATACAGCGCACTGTTCCAAAATACCCCTTAAGCGTTAATATACTACCCGAAATCTGCTGTAGTATTGCGGCATCTAGGCCACTGAATCACAAAAAAATAACGGTCCAAATTCATTTGATGTACCGTAAAAAGTCTCAAGTATTTCATCTCCGAGCAACACAACACGACATCTAACCACCATCTTTGATTTGCTCTGACCAAATTTACCAAACTGTTCCAAAGCAGGAAAGCCCTGCACAAGATCTCTACAAGGCTGCACTACATAGACACTACACAATAGAGCCATAAAATTGTACCTCATCACAGTCGTGCCAGAATTGCAGCCACAGGGAAAGCAAAACGGGGAAACCAGACAAGGACCACCATGCCGAGAGAGCTGCCCCCAGCGACGGAACTAGCATCATCCATGCCGAGGAACCATCTTGGTAAGCTTCACCCGCATCTCGTAAGCGTCATCACGGACCGATGTGATGTCCGTCTTCACGGAAACCTACACCGTGATGCTGATTAAGCTAGCTGGAGAGGCAGATGTCGAAAATAAACTATGAAACTGGTGCGATTAAAATTTGCATCACCAGCCGCGCCAGAGCAAAACGCAGTTGTCCACGCGCGCACCCTCAACTGTGGTCCGGAACGTTCCCGCGCCGCAGCCGCTCCTCCATCTGCCTTCTACCGCCGGCGATTTCACCTCCGTCGTCTGCCACCGCCGTCTGTCCGTCCACCCCTGACCCTGTTGCGACTGGCCGCCGTCCATCCCCACCGCCAGCCGCACACCCGGAGGCCTCTCCGAAGGGCCGATTTGAATCCGCAGCCGCGCGGTGCTTTTCGGTCCATTCAGGCTGTGATGGCTCCCATAACTCGTAGTCGTTGCCCGGGGAAAGAGTACTGGCTGCCAGAGTAACACCGGGCTGCCACGCGTCCACCGCGACCGAGCCGAGCTGCCGTTCGATCTGCGTCGCCGCAGTTGCGTCGACACAATTAGGCTCAGGCAGCAGCCGACAACCGCCAAGAAGGCGTAGGAGACCCAACCGTGCAATCCCACCAACACGCAACCGGCCGGATTGTTACTCGTCGCACACAAGGTGTTCGATAAAATTTCCCCAAGGTAATTTTTTGTTTAACTTGTCGGTTTTTTATTGTGTGCATAGATGTAGTTTGATGCAGATTTTTGTATTATAGATGAGCCCATGTGACTTCTCTGTTTGGGACAATTCCTCATAGGATGAGGAATTCGACTTGACCAAGGATGATGACACTGCTTTGCTCGTAGCGATGCACAAGAGGAAGAGGCCGAAGCATGGCGGTTCCGTGTTTCGCTGTGACTACATACAGAGAGAATGAGTAGTCGCATGAAAGATTGATGCACAACTACTTTGGTAGTCCACTAGTTTTTACGGAGAGGTACTTTTGTTGTCGTTTCAGAATGTCCAAGGATTTATTTATTCACATTTTCAATTCTGTGAAGCAACATGGCCAAACCTTTGAGCAGAGGAGGAATTGTGCTGGTTTGCTCAGACATAGGACTGAGCAGAAGGGCACTTCGCATTGCGCATGATGTCCTATGGTGTTCCAATAGATTACATGGATGACAATTTAGTAATGGCAGAGAGCACTTCTATCTTTTAAGTCAAACAATTTACAAAGACTATGGTAGAAGTGTTTGGTCTAGAATACTTGAGAGCACCCAATATTTAGGACACTCAGAAGCTTTTTGAGATGAACAAAGCCCGTGAGTTATCCAGTATGCTTGGGTCTGTGGATTGCATGCACTGGAAGTGAAAGAATTGTACTACAACATGTCATGGACAATTCAAATTAGGATGCAACAAGGATGCCATCATCACTCTTGAGGCCATGGCTGATAGGGAGACATGAATTTGGCATGCATATTTTGGGATGTCTGGATCTTGCAATGATATCAATGTGCTCAATCAATCACCTCTTTTTGCAAAGTTAGCCAATGAAGAAGATCCACTGGTGACCGTCCATGCAAACGTTTGCACATACAACTATATATGGGTACTACGTTTCGGATGGGATCTACACAAAGTGGGCTACATTCGTGAAGCTAATCTCAAGCCCCCAATGTAAGAAAGAACTTTATTTTCAGAATGCTCAAGCGGCGGCTAGAAAAGATGTGTACAGGGCTTTGGGGATTTTGCAATCTCAATTTTCTATTGTGCGAGGACCGGCTAGATTTTGGGATCAGGAGAACCTTTGGTATATTATGACTACTTATGTGATCTTGCACAACATGATCACTGAGAATGAGCGTGGACCAAATTTGAATTGTACATTCTATAACCTCATGGGAATACGTGTTTGGCCGAGTAGAAGGGAAAACTGAATCAGACGCTTCATGGAGGTGTGCCATGACATTAGAGTCTGATACACACAGTGATCTTTAAAAAGATATCATGGAGGAGTGGTGGACATGGCATGAGGAACAAGCCTCCTAGTTTCATCTCTATGTTTGCCGTAATGTGCAAGAATTTTGTTGCATTTAATGTTGTGGATTTGATGAATTATGTAATAATTTAATGTTTTGGATTGATGAAATTCTTGTTAAGTTTGTTTAGGAATTAATTTGGGATGATTTTGGTTCAAACATATGCGGTTGTTAGCTGCTATTGGCTGATGTTGTGCTGCTATCACGCGGCTGTCGGCCTATTTTTATATCATCTGTTGGAGCGGTTGTAATGTGGCTGCCCTATTTCACATCCTCTGTTGGAGTTGGACGTTTTTGGTGATGTAAAAAACACTTTCGGTGATATATATTTTACTCCAATCATTTTCTAATGATGTAAAATACATTATCTATTGGAGATACTCTTAAGATCTGGAAATGCAATTCACATGGGGGGAAGCAATTATATTACTATGCAATTCTTGACTTATTTTTCAATGTTAGTTTTATAGAAGAGTGAGCTCAGGGATCCCAGTTACATTTTATGAAGTATCTATTCATTGACTATTTGACAAGAGAATATAAATATGGCAGTATAAAGGATGGACCATTTCAAGTGCTCCGCTGATAACTCCGCTCAACACATTGCAATATTGAAGGCCTTGGCAAGTATCCGGCAGCTCAATAAAATCTACAAGTGGGTTCTCCTCCAGTACAAAGGTGCAAGTTGTACCCTCAGCATCCCAATTAGTTACAGTTGCAGTCGCGTTGTTTTATGAAGTATTTTGAATCCAAGCTGTTTTCACAACCAACAATGGAAAACGGTCAGACCATGAAGTCATAAGAAGGACAAATAGAGGGGGAACCAGATAGCCGATGAGTTTGATTGTTCCAGTTAGAAAATGAGAGTCTAGGACAACTTTGCAATATGGTATTGGTTCCTGGACCCTCAGTTACTCAGTTAGTGAACAAGTTGAGGTGTATAGAAACATATGAGCTTAATGCACTACATAAAGAATCTGCAGAAGAAAGAGAAGGCATGGAATATCTTCTGAACGGTCTACAACTGTTGTAGCAGGAAAGAATATGATAATCAATGGACAAAAACACAACTGGTCGTCCATTGCCTTCTGTAATTCTGTTGGAGAAAGGACTTCAAGTACCTTACTTATGATTGTTGATGTAAACCATGGCCGAACTTAAAAATATAGGGTATCCTTGATCCCTGGTGTCCTGAGTATACAGTCCGACAATAATCCCAAGCAGATACTTGGCATGTTCCTCCCTAAGCCAGACCCATCGCAAGGAAAGTGAAAACCAAGATTTGCTTTCTCAGTTTACGGGTATGTTTAGACTTGGTTCACGATTTTGTGATGTTGCAAAGGCCGGATATAATTGTTATCCACTTGTATTAACAATTACATTTGTTTACGGATGTTTTGCAAAACTTTCTAACTAATTCTTTCTCCCCCCTGAATTTCATGGTGGTGGGGCCAATCCCTCTCCCTATCTTCCAGTCCTACACTTCCAAGTCAGCCTGTACGTTAAATCCGTATGCAACCTCCTGGTACATGTAGTATTACTCTTTCTAATTTGAGCAATGTTTTTCTTTGCGTGAAACTAATTTTAGCAATGTGCTATTACTAACTTGAGCAATGCTATTCTTATGTACTGGTTGTACAAAAATCTTGCGAACTAGTTCAAATTGCTGGCAGTTATCCCCTCTTTTTTTCCAGACGGTTATTGTCTCTCTCTTTTTTTGCGAAACCGGTTATTGTCTCTTTCACAGTACGTAAGTTTTGCGTAGAAGTTGTGCATACGAATAACATTTCTGCATGTGTTTACTTTTCTCCCAACTGGGTGAGGGTGGCTTGCGTTGGGCCGAACAAGATACTATACAGTTATGTCGATTTTTTCACGTAAAGTTGAAAAATACTACAACTAAAACAGCAAGCAAAAGACAGCGCTCATAAATTTGTGGCCAGCTTCAAATTCAAATCCAATTAATGGGTATTCGCAAAAAAAAATCCAATTAATGGGGACACGCACGTATCCAGTTCTTGCTTGGACAGTAGGCACTAGGCAGGTTGGTGCTGTACGTGGCTTGGAGGCTTCATCGAAGGATTACTTACTTGGCCATGCATGTTACTGCTTCCCCCTAGTAATGAATCTCCTGGTCATGCATGGATGCATGGGTGCAGGAGTGACGTGACGATCGGCATAGCTGGTGGCCGCCGTCCAAGCAAAGTAGCAATGTGATTAAGCGAGCAAGCATAGAGAAGATTCCAGGCGAATGAAGCACCTTACCTCACGCAACAGCAACCAGGTAGATCTATATAGATGTTTCTCCGTCCGTCGGGAATCGCATACAGAGCAGGTACACGGGCTCACTCCAGAGCTAGTAAGCACCCAATCGATAGGCCGAGATGAGGGGTGCGGCAGCAGCGAGGCGCGACGGCGAGCGGCGGAGCTTTTGGTGGGCGATCCTGGCGGTGGTGATGCTGCTCCTTGCCGTCGGCGCCCTCTACGGCGCCGTGATGTACCAGCCGCAGCTGCGGCTGCAGGTGTGCGACGCCAAGCTGATGGGCGGCCCGGTGGTGTACGAGCCCCTCACCCTCAACACCACCCTCCAAGGCCTGAGCATCAACGTCACCCTCTGCTGGAAATGATGCCTACATGTGAAATACACGCACGCATGCACACGGATCCAACTCCATCCATCCTCTCATTGATGTGTGTTCGCCCAATTATATATGCCGGTTGATTAAACGGTCGTCATCGTTGATGCCTAATCTGTGTATGTAGATTTATTACGTCATCAATGTAAAAAAACCATGAGATATATACACACTAGCAAACATGCCCGTGTGTTGCAATGAAAGAAAAATTTGACGTGGATTCAAATTTAACGAGAATTGTGAGATCTCACGCATTCCACAAACCTGCTCCGCGCACCACTTCGTCTTCTATCCATCTCCTATGAGTTATGTATGAATGGGATAGAGAAAATGAATAATTCAATTTTTTTTTCTAGTGCATCCCATATTTCCCCCCTATTCTTCTTTCCTCAAGTAGATTGTATTTTAAAAAGTCACAAATAAGGTTGCTCTCATCTCTAGTGATAGTGTATACATAATGTTATTGTCGTCTTGCCCAGCAGGGTTTCACTAAAAGTAAAAGAAAAGAAAAATAGCTAGAATCAAGAATGGAGGGAAAATATTGTGGAAGTTGCAAAACTTTTGTTAATTTCCTCGCTTCAAAATTGTTCAATTAGCATGCTTGGCTTTCTCTTAAAAAGGATTAATAACAAGAGTGTCAAGCTCGAAAATAAAATTTCAGAGCCTCGCTCGCACTTACTTCACAATCCAAATGGTGATGTTGGACATGTTGTAATACTGATGTAGTAGTACGTATCCAGTTCTTTGCTTGAAGAGTACGCATGTCAGTAGTACTGTAGGTAGCTTGGAGGCTCAACGAAGGATCACTTGCTTGGCCATCCATGTTACCTCCCCCGGCCTAGCTAACTAAAACATCTACTCTAGATACAAGTACCATGTTAGTCAGAAATCTCAGATACAGCTACAGGAGTGAGCGCGCAAGCAAAGGAGCAAAGAGAAGATACCTAACAGTAACAGGGGAAGCACCTCACCACACGCAAACAATAGCCAAGATAGATGCCTCCGCAGCGCTCACTCCGGCCCGACCATATAAACCCGCTGCTTCGACCTCCATCGGCAAGCAGACGCACACGCAGAGCAGATACAGGGCTCACTCACTCCGGAGCTACTTTAGGCCTTTAGCCAAGTACCCAGACGATCGAGTCGAGATGGGGAGGCGCGGCGGCGGAGCTGTTGGTGGGGGATCCTGGCGGTGGTGGCTCTGCTCCTCGCCCTCTACGGCGCCCTATACGTCACTGCGATGTACAGCCAGCCGCGGCTGCAGGTGTGCGACGCCAAGGTGCAGGGCGGGCGGACGGTGTACGACCCCCTCACCGGCAACGCCACCCTCCAGGGCGTAAGCGTCAGCCTCCACCTCTGCTGGAAATGATGCTTGCATGGGTCCAACTCCATCTCTGCTCGATCACTTTCTTCTAATCTTAGTCTACATACCTACCTACCTATATCTTGAAATAGTTGGTGCATACTATGTAGTATACCTGTGCCGTGAAATGTGAATTATGCCGGTTGAAAGAGTTGTTGAACTTCATCTGTGTAGATTCGCCATTGTACAAACCCTGACATGTGAAGTATGCTAGCCGTGATCATGTTTTCTGGAACTCTGCTACTTTCTCCTTTACGGCATCAACAGTTTTCTTTCTGTTATTAAGCTGGAATAAACAGCAGCAAGGAGGGGTATATATCTAATCATTTCCAACCATAGATGACAGGAGGTAAAAAGGATTTATCCGTAAATTTGCTCTCCAGCATGCAGGCGTACTGCAAAATAATCTAAAGATTAAATAAGCACATTACAATGAACCCAGACATAGAGATTAACACGTACTACACGTTAAGAGATGCTGATTCCATATGCTAGTCGTTGATACATCACGCTTGCCACATTCATCATGTCACGGCTACTACATACAGAGAGTGAAATATCCAGAGCATTCATGATTCAGAGCAAATGCTAATTAGTTCAGCACGGCAAACCGTATGTCCTCTCCGCGTCAATGACCCATGCATCGGTGCCACGGAGAGCAAGCCATATACTGCAGTATCAATCTTCAAGCCCACGACGCGTGCGTGCGCGGAACTCTTGCTCGGTTTCGTCCCAGAACTGGTCTGTCCCGAAGGCAGCCCCACCGCTCTCCGTGTTGCGCTTGTCGACATCCTGGGTGCATTTCTTGTACTTCTCATAGAGCCACGCCTTCCTCCATTCCTTGTGCTTGTACTTACTGCCATGCTCGATCATCCACAGCTCCTCGAACCTCCACTTCATGGCATCCTCCTTCAAGGCCTTCTCAGCAGCAAACTCATCTATGGCTGCAAATTGATTACGATTTATGAGCAGGATAGAAGAAACAATCATTGATCTGTTTGTGGTTAACTAGGTGACAACAACCAGCTAGCGATACCAAATGTATATACGGAGATCCAAGGCGTCTAATGCCGTACCTGCTGGCCCCGCTGGAAATTTGAGAACATAATTTACTCCACTCAAGGCAAGGTAGGCATCCAAGATCTTTTTCCTGCAAATCATGAGAACTTGAGTAAATTGGAAACTAGCTAGAAGCACAACAGTATTGTGTCATTGCTGTTTTTGCTGACATCTTAACAAATTTGTACTAGCTTATCTTATTGTAACTGAAATTAACATCCTTTTTTTTGGTGAAGAGACGCATGCATACACGGCGAAATGCAGAGCACCTATTAGCCTCTTGTACCGACCTCCAATATAGTTGATTGTCAAGGGTGGTCATTTGATTGATACTCCTAGTTAGCAAAGATAGACAGGAACAAGATGGAGCCAGTTTTTAATTTGAATGTTGGATGTCGTGTTGAGGAACCCAATGAGGTTAGTCAATTACAGAAAAATCTAATTATGCTAAGATTCTTCTAATTCAAAAGCCGCACATAGCAGTGCATGGTTAATTTAGATTTATCTAAAGTTATTCAGCATGGTCGTGGTGCATGAATAATAAATCTAACCCGATCGAAGGTTAAACGACCAAAATTTGAACAACATAGTTTCCATAGCTACAGGCAGCGCAGCAACACGATTGATTCGAAGTATGTTTGGGAAAACTAAGGCCTCCTTTGGTTTAGAGGAATATTGTAGGAATTTTATAGGATAGGATTTCTATCGGAAACATTCCTTTAGAGCCCTTTGGTTTGTAGGAATGCAATCCTATTCCTATGGAGGAATTCTTCCTATCCTCCACATTTCATAGGAAAATAAATATTAGCCTAGACTCAATGGAGAAAATCCTATGATGTGAATCAAAGGGCATCTCCTTTCCTATTCCTACTCATAGGATTTGAGATACATGTCATCTCATTTCCTATGACTTTCCTATTCCTACGATTTTCCCACCCTATGAACCAAAGGAGGCCTAAAACACATTCCAGTCGAATGACTGCAATGTGAACAACACAATTTCCATATATAGCTGCAGGCAGTGCACCTACACGATTGATTCAAGTATGTTTCGAAAAACTAAACACATTCCAGTCGAATCTGACTGCAATGTCACCACATGGAACAGAACAGAACAGACCGCACAGGCAGCCCCATCAGGAAGAGCAACCGAATTAAAGGCCTATACTTGAAGTGGCTTCTTGGATGAAATGAAGTGATGTACTACTATGTATACATCCTGGGTGTTGTAAGGAAATCAAAGCATCAGTGCAAGAGGTGATTAAAACTTGGTTATAATTAACATCCATGGAGACAGTAGCTAGCTAGGAAACAAACTTTTGCTGCCAGAGGCCGCGGCCGAATCTCTCCGTCTCGTGCTCGATGCTCTTCCGCAGCCTCCGCGCGGAGCCGGCGGCCTCGCTGCAGACCCCGGCGTAGAAATCCCTCTCCGCGCGGAACTGGACGAACCACCTGCCACCGGACGGAACGGGATTTCATTTGAGCCGAATCAAAGGCGGATGCTTGATGAAACCAAAGAGCAATCGAATAACCTGTGCTGGGAGAGCTCCCGCATCTCGTCGCCGAGGGTTCTCTGCAGGTCGGTCGATCGTTTAGCCATGGCCGTGCGCTTAATCCGTCCAACACGCACCGCGTGCCAAGCGAGGGAGAGAGGGGGAGGGGGGAAGGTTACGTACCCGGAGCCTCCGCGCAGCCGAGCCGACGGCGTCGCCGCAGATCCTACCGAGGAATCGGAGCGGCATTGCGCTCCGGCCTCTCGCCGCCGTCTCGTCGAGGGTTTGTGCTTGCTTCACTTCTGTTCTTCTCCCCTCTTCTTCTTTTTTTTTTTTTTTGAGAAGATTCTCCCCTCTTCTTCTGTGGTGGGGTGTATGCCTAGGCCTCGGCCTGGGCCTGGCCATGTACGCTCTGACGGGCTCTCTAGTGCCGGTTGGGCCAAAGCTCCACCTAAAACCACCAATAGGATTGTGTGGGCCTAGTTGGTTCAAATACACCTAAAAAAGTTTATGTTCAAATTCTATCCTCCTATTTTTTTTTTGTTGAAACAGTGGGAGTTACCTATGACTGGGGTTCAATAAAGGCTTGAGGCCGTGAGCCGCTTGAGATCGACTTATCTTTTGGCTCGACTCGAAAATAGATAAATTGAGTATGATCACTTTATGTAGCTCGGTCGAGAAACAAACCGATCTTGAGGCAACACTAAATCACTTGATTTTACTTTGATAGCTTGATATAATATAATTATGTCAATTAAGCCCAATGTATATAAATTAAAAAGAAATAAGATAATTTATTACCATATATGTTATGTATGATTTTTGTTCATTTTATACACTAGCAACCATGGAAGCTTAGGAATGAAAGTCCTATTCTGATCCTGAGCTCAAATGCACTCTTGTGAATAGTAAAATTAAAAAATAGTAAAAAAAGTAAAAAACTCCATTTTTTTATAAACTTTGCAAATGTTTTGTATGCCTGCCAAATTTGAGAAAAATGACATTCGTGGAAATTGTGGAAAAAAACAAATTCATACTCGAAAATCTTTTCAAAACTAGTATTTTTGGAGTACTGATTTTTGTTTCATGGCTTCCACGAATGTCAGTTTGTGCTGAAATTTGGCTGTCCTCGAGGATTCATCCTAGCTCTCGTCGCCACTGCTCTGGTCTAGCCAGTGTACCCAATATACTAAAATGTGGTCTCAAACTGCAATCGGGATCACCGACGCAGCAGGGTAAAGATCACCCAGTACACCTGTGGGAATCCACCTCCTCACGTCGCTCTCAGCTAATCGCTCTCAGCCCACCTCAGCCAATCGTTCACGTTGCCTCTAGAGAAAACCACACTCTGATCCTTGGCCCCCACAGCCTCACGACCCCACCAGTCATCCTCTCCGAAAGCGGCTATGAATGTTGGAAACAGTGGACGGTTGACCAGCTGTCAGCAGCCAAAAAATCACTATGGTAAATCGATCCGGCGGGCAAAAATGTAGCGCTCGCACGATGCCTCTAGAATAGCGGGTAGGCTAGTGAGGTTTATAGGAGAAACTAGCACATATGCCCGTGCGTTGCAACGGGAAAAAAATAATGTTTTGTTCAAGCATAATGTCTCATAGCATCCTTCTATAAAATGAACATAAAATAATATGACGCAATTTAGCCGTGTTATATTTTCTTTGCCGGGCATAATCTTCCACTGATTCCATATAAGTAAAATTCTTCTTTTACTTATCATGACGTCCTCACCCATTTTAGTTGGGAATCAAATTATTCCTTTTTTAATTTAGTAGCCCAACACATTAAAGCCTACAAATCTTTTTTTAATTACGCTTTCTTTTTACCTCAAGTCCTTCCTTTAATTAGCTCGCCCTAAACACGAGGACTGTCACTCATATATCTAGAATGAGTTGGGATTAGTAAACATGAATGGTGTATAGGTCGTCGGTTGTTGCATAAAACATTCAGATAGGAGTTCTTGTGATCAATTCCCATAATATTGATTTATTTTGACCTAATTATTTTTTGCGGTCTCTATGAAAGCCCACAACGTACAAGTACCTGGCCCAGATCGCTTAGCGTGCACTCAAACCAAACGAAAAGGACTAAACCAAACCAAGAATACCTATGAGGTTTATAGGAGAAATGGGAGCCGAGCGACGGCAAAACTGATAGACGCCCACAAAAAATCTTCGACACCTCTAAAGATTTAATCGAATGTATTTAAAAAAATTCTGTCAAAGGTAAGAATCTTAATATATGGTCATTAGCATTTCCGAGAGCGAAAAAAGGGGAGCATGTATAAATCATAATGGCCAGTAAATCAGAAATGACCAAGATTATTTCCATTGTCCGCCTGATCCTTTCCTAAACAAGGCATACAAATACCAGGAAATACAGCTCCTACGACGTGGAACCGTGAACATCACAGCAAGGCCGCCATCGAGCACAATGGCGCCCATAGTCCTGTCCATGGACGTGCACTGCAATGGCTGCGCCAAGGACATCCGCAAGGCCCTCAAGAAATTTGATTGTACGTTCCTATATTATATGCCTTACCTACGGGTACGGGTGCGTCCATGCGTGACTCCGCATTCATCGATCTACGGGTACGGGTTGGTTGCAGGGGTGGAGAGCGTGTCGGCGTCGTACGAGACGGGGCTGGTGCATGTGGAGGTGGAGGGCGAGCGGGCGTCCTACCAGATGGCGGTGCTGCTGCAGTTGCGGCTCAGTCGCAAGATGAGGTACAAGCCCGTCACCATCGTCTCCTACGGCGGCTCAGACGAGGAACAGACGCCGTCCAGCCCAGCTCCAGCAGCCCGCGCGCGGACCTCTCCTCCCAACTACCCGCCGCCACCACCGCCGACCACGAGATACTCACCGTCGTCTCCTCCAAACTACCCGCCGCCACCACCGCCGTCCAGCCGCTCCAGCTCCAGCTCCAGCTACTACACGCCGGCGTACTCCCCTCCGCCGACCAGCAGCTCCAGCAACTACCCGCCGGGCGGCTACTACTCCTACTACGCGCCGCCACCCCGGCAGCCGGACGGCGGGTACGGCTACCCGCCGCTGGACGACTACTACAACTACGACCAGTCGCGCGGCGGGCCTTACTACGTGCCCAACTACGCGCCCACCACATTCAACGATGAGAACCCCAACGCTTGCTCCATCCAGTGACTCATGAAGACCCAGCGTGCGGCACCATCAAACGTCTGCGTCCACGTCCAACGCCACCTCCAGTTCCAGTTTGTTTAGCCCTCCTATACACACGAATGATCATATGGATGCAAAGTATCAACGAATCATTACCTTGTTAATTTTATTTCGGTACAGCCATGTCAAATGGGTTGATATTTGTGCATGGCGAGAGTGGATGTATCCACATTATGATCACACACCAAGATGGGGAAGTTGCTGACCTTTATGTGGAATATGGTACGGAGGAGGAAGATCATTTTTTTCATGATAAAGTGTTATGTCTAGGATTATTGAATTTCCCGCAGGCCAGTTCTTTTGGGCAGCTTAAAAAATAAGTTGTCTCGTCCCAGCTTAAAAAATAAATCGTCTCTTCCAAGCTTAAAAGAATAAGCTGCTCCTAATTTTTTTGAGGTTTTTAAATTAGTAATCCCATAACAAGTTTAGAGGCTCCAATGAATGAGGGAGGCGGCTTATGAGAAAAGCTGGGAAGAAGACAGAATTAGTATGTAAACGCCTGCACATCTAGGATTATTGAATTTCCCTCAAAAAAATCTAGGATTATTATTGAATTAGTAATAGTTTACCCCACGCTGGGAACACTAGCTAGTAACCAAAACACACGCAGTACATAAAATTCCTCATTTTTAACTTATTCAAGGATGGCGAGGAGGAGGCGGCGTCGATGGCCTGTAGGAATGGATGCCGTCAGGGCATTTGAGGCCCTTATTGGGCCCTTCCCTGCAGTTGAGGTAGAAGACGCCTGGCGGGTAGCCACCATGAAGGTCGATGTAATGAAACATGACCGCGGCACAATCGGTGCCGTTGACGTCGTTGATGTAGTCTGCGTACGGGCACGCAAAATCCTTGAACGCCGCGCAGCACTGCACCAGATCGAACGGGGGCCACCTGCACCGGCTCGTCAACACCGTGTAGTTGGCCGCCGTGAAGTCCACCGGGCATGCTCTCCTGGTCTGCGGCAACCTCCGGCTCCGGCCGGTGGCGGCTGCACCGTCGTCGTGGTGCGCTAGGAGGAACGCGTCATCTGCACCCGCACCTGCGTACGGTCGAGTTTCATCAGTGCGATTAGATCAACCAAGAAGCTGTGCAAAAGCTATCAAGCAGATGTAACAGAGGCAGCTACTAGGATAGGATAGTGATCAATCGAGACGAACTTGAGATGACTCCGGCTGCGGCGATCAGGGCCGCGCAGAGCACGAGACGCATCTCCGCTGAACCTTGTGTGAATCGATCTCCCGGAGATGCAATGCAAGAAGTGAGCCACGAGAGCAAGGAGGGGTAGGAGATGTGGTACGTAGTAAATATCGTTTGCATGGCTTTAGCAAGGAAGTTACTATAGGTTGTGTTAATTCGATTCACCAACTCACGCCCGCGTAATTCATGAAGCACGGGTTTAGACAGCTCACAAAACTGAAAGATTGAAGGTTCCCTTCCTGTGCTTAGATTGAATCGTAGTAATTGCTCGCAACGTTTTGCTTAGGATGGACAATTCACTTATTTTGGTTTTCTTATGTTGTTGATCAATGCTAATTTGCTTAGGATCGCCAAAATTGAGCGTCCTTGTACTTTTTCGGGACCAACTAACCAAAGGGTATCCCTTGCGGGAGGCCTGAAAGGGTCAATTTTGGTGAGCTGAGTGTTCCCTCGTGATTTTTTTTTTCATTTTTGGGTTTTAGATGATCTTTTTGGCCTTTTCATTTTTGCCTATTTACCCTAGGTTTGGATGGAAAAAGAATTCTAAATCGCTTCTTGTCAATGCATAGATTTGCTTCCATGAGTTGTGCCTCTTGAAAAGGAAAAACATGTTTTTTCTTTCGTGAGAGGCATAGATTTACCTCCACAGGAGTCACAGATTTGCTTCTCGTGGAGGCACAGGTTTGCTTCTGCGAGAAGCACAATTTTGCTTCTCGTTGAGACACATATTACTTCTGCAATTATTTCTTCTGGGTTTTTTTACCATTGGCAAGGGGATAGTTGAAAACAATAGTGCTTCTGGCTCGTTTTTTGTTTTGGGTTCTTTGACTTTTATTTTTTTGGAAAAATTTTTGTCGTAACCTATTAACACGGGATCTAATTTTGAAGATCTCGACACGAGAAATCCAATGGCGAAAACGGTTGACGATTTGAACGCATGATTCATGAGTAAAACGTTTTGAAATAACGAATCTATGAGAAAAGGATAACTACTAGGTGACGCACCGTGTGCCATTTATCGCAACCTGAGAAGGTGGGATAACCTTTGCAAGGAGTACCTCTGAATCAGTGATTTTGCACTTTCTGTATTTTAAAATATAAGTTGTATTAAACTTTAGAATAAAAAAAGCATCTCGGTGTTTTTTTTGGTCAATGGCCATGCATATACTTCATCTGTTTGTTTTTAGTTTGCATATAAAATGTGGTAAAAGTCGAGATTTGTAAAGTTTGACTAACTTATATTAAGAAAAATATCAACACTCATAATGTGAAATCAATATTACCAGATGCATCATGAAATGTATTCACATACTATATCACTAGCAAATAGGCCCGTGCGTTGCAGCGGGGGAGAACAAGTCATCCCTCATACACACTCTCGAGACATCAGTAAATCCCTTGAAATCTTTCACGACGTCATATGACAAATAACATGATAAGTGGTGTTGTGCAAAAACATAAAGATGGGATGATTTTTGAAGTGTACTCCAGATGTTTTTAATTTATTAGACAACAAAAATATCTACCTAGTTGGAGGTGTCTCATTACGCATTTATTGTAGTTACTCCTTGATGATGCCCAACAAATATTTGCGCATTTTTTGTCGTTATGCATTTGTTTTCTTTCTTGTTTTCTTTATTTTTGGGTATAATTTTCAGATTTTACGGGTTTTCTTTCTTTGTTTGTTTTTCATGTTTCTTTTTCTATTTTATAGTTTTTGTTCGTTTTCTTTCTACATTTTTGTTATACACCAAGAATAATTTTCATATACATATTTAACATTTTCCAAATATATAATTAACATTTTTGACAACTTATAGTTTTTTATGTCTACTTTGCTCATATAAATTGTACTTTTTTTATACACCAGGAACATTTTTTATATACACGTTTAACAATTGGAAAGTACATGATTTACATTTTGATAATACATAATTAACACTTGGAAAAAAATATTTCTACATTCTCCATAAACATTGTACATTATTGTATACATCAGAAACATTTAGATGTATACAGTTAATATTTTCAAATTACATGGTCAACTTTTTTTAAAACATATAGTTTTTTATGTCTACTTTTTCTATACACATTCTACATTTCTTGTATACATCATGATCATTTTTATATACATGTTTCACATTGTCCAAATACATGATTAATACTTTTGAAAACTCACAATTTTTTATTTCTACTTTGTTCTATACACATTGCATATTTTTTGTATACACCAGGAAATATACACATTTAACATTTTTAAAAATGCATGCTTAAATTTTTCCAAAAAAATGGAAACTTACATTATTATTTTCCTAATTTTGTGTTCCATACACACTACCCATTTTTTGTATACAATGAAAACATTTTTTCTAGAAAAGTTTAAAATTTCTTTAAAGCATGATTAACATTTTTTAAAATTTTGCATATAAGTGTTTTTTGTAACAAAAATATTCTGAGTATTTCAAAATAAAGCCAAAAGAAAGAAAAATGGAGTATAAGAAATGAAAAAAGAAGAGTTGAAGGTCGCGCTGGACCGGCCTAATCGGTCAGCTGTCAAAAGAGAGAAGAGGGAGGAGAAAGGGGGAGAACATGGGATCAAACCTGCGTCTCCCAGGTTGAAGAGCGAGCGTTTACCCAGTGGGATGCGCATGTACTTGTGACACATAAGAGGATAGCTTCGTATTGAACCAGGAGGAACAACTGATTTATGAAGGAAAAAAGTGAATCGTTTTTGCCACTTACTGTGGCATTGGTGGGTAATTCTTGCCAACTTGTAGGGTAATTTGGATGATGGTGAATGGGCAGAAGCACTCCGTGCTTTATTATCAGGTAAAGATTTTAGTATCGCAGATGTTCATATTTTTTGATATAAATTTGGTCAAACTTTATCTAGTTTGTGTTCAAACAAATTTTATATGCGGAGTAAAAAGAAACGGAGGGAGTATACTAAAAGATCCAACCCTTACAAAGCAAGGTCTAAAAAAATTACAAAGCCATTCCACAAGATATAGAAAGTACAGTCTTTTTATTTTGAGTAAATAGAAAGTACAGTCAGTTCCTTGGAGAAGCCCAAGCTCCTATAGCCCCAGGCGTGGCCCAACCCGGTGTTATAATGCCCAGTAAAAATAGAAAGGGCAGTCAGTTCCTTGGAGAAGCCACATTGTAGCCTAGCCCCCCAGACGTGACTGCAGCCCCTCAGCAGCTGAGCCCATAAACCGTCTCACTTTCTCAGCCCAGCTGAGCTCTCCATCGTTGGTCTGTTGCGATCCTTTCGCCCACTGCATCTGCATGGATACCATCGATCACGCGGCTGCCGATCAGAAAGAATCTGTTGGCTCGTTTCCTGCGCCGCCCCAGGCGTTTCTCCTAGCCAGATCCAGAGTTCCAGAGCTGCGCCGCTCCGCCTGATGCTCGTCGCCTCGTCGGAGCAGCCCCCTTCAGGCATCCAAGCCTGGTCCAGTTCGGCTCCGTCTCCACAACCGGCTGGACAGGCCATCTCTAGCGCTGTACGTATCACCGTTTCTTCTTCTACTAGTTCCTTTGCATCAGCGGAAAGCCGGAAACAAATGAGTCTCTCTGTCTGAAAAAAGAAGAAGTTGAAACCAATGAATTGCCGAATGCCTGTAGTATTGATGGCATGTAGTATTACTTTACTCAATTTTGTTTTACTCGTTTGCAATGATGCACTTTGTTAAATTCATGGCATGTCTACGGAATTTGTTCTTTTGTGATAATAATGAATTCATATTTTTATTTTTATTAGTGTGAGTTTGTGGTGTACTTGTAGGATGCATTGGTGTGTGTGGTATTTGGCATTATTTATAGCCGATTGGTTTAGCCATAGGCTTTCACAAATCCTGGCTCCGCCTCTTTCGGCAGGGCGCCGTGAGCCATGCTTGATGTCACAAGTCGTAGAACTCGGCATCATTGTTGGAGCCGGCAAGATTTTGAATCCACGCGGCAGGGAGGTGTCGGGTTATGTCAGGGACGCTAGGACTTGCTAAGTATCGATGAACTATGAGTTCGGAGGAGGGTAGGGAGTTGACTGATGACATGGACTAACGTTTGGAATCAAGCCCAACTTTCAGAGTCATGCTAATATTTGGGTCGCTACGTCAACCTATGTGCCACACGTGCCGACTGCTGGCAAAATAGGGCGGTCCCACCAAACTGCCAACTTTTCTTTCAGGCGCTCAAGGGTGGTTGGTGCGTCGGCAAAGATAGTTCTTTTGGAAATGTTGCTCTTTGGAGATGACCGGTGTTGGTCGAGACGTCTTCTTGAAGGACATTTTAATTGAAGTGTTTTCGGGGTGTGTGACTATATTGTGTGCATTCGAGATGGAGTTGGTGTTGATTTTGCTACTCACCGGTTTGTGATGGGAGTTGTTCATCGTATTTGTATCTTAGCCTCTAACTTCTATAAAGGGCGGGCAATTCCTTCACTAAAATATTGATGCACCCGGATTTAAATCTGGACTGAACCGGGACTAAAGGGCTAGGGCATTAGTAACGACCCTTTAGTCCCGGTTCAGGAACCGGGACAAAAGGCCATTACCAACCGGGGCTAATGGTGGTTTATCTACTAGTGTTTGGCAGGGCTGTCCGTGGGCATAATCCACTTTTTTTTATAAAAAATAAATAAAGACGAACAACTTATTCTGATAACTAAGCAATTGGTTAAAAGAGGGTGGTCGCATTTTCCTGGATTACATTTACGCCTTCCGGCGATGTGGAGTTCGGTGGAAAGAGTCGAGTAGGAAGGTGTTTGTGGCGGCTTTATCAATCTCAAAAGGATATGTCGGTTCAGTCTCTCAGATGTGCTCGTGAGGTAGGGTATGCGTGCGTTCCTTTGTAGAGGTTGGTGTATGTGCATATGGATGAGTGTCAGTGCCTGTACTATGTCCAAAAAAAGACTCTAGTAAGTAAATAAACGCCTTAAGTACTTATTAATGGCACATTCTGTTGTCCTCAAGTATAGTAATACCTGCAATGGTGTTGCAAAGTCATTATGCATGTTAATCGTTTTCTGCAAAGACCACCGCACAAGGTGGGTCTTGTGATAGTAGTTGCTGATGGATCGAACACGCGTATTCTGACTTTAACATACTTGGGTATGCATATATGTAAATAAAATAAAATCAAAGGGAAAGTCAAGCGGCGGGTTAGCGTACGATAGGTACCAACGATTGATCTAATCCGATGCCAGGCCATAGGGACCCGAGCTGCAGCCTGCAGGATATATTTACAACAACACTCATTGGTAAGGTCAAGCCATTTAGTTACGAAAGGCCACGATCTTCCGTCGGTCTAGATCCATCTTAACAACTCGATGATTGCTCATTGTGGTTGGATTAGTTTAGATCGATCTTAACAACTTGATTTTTTTTTAGAAAAGGAGGATGACCCCCGGCCTCTGCATCTGGTAGATGCATACGGCCATTTTATTGATTATTCTCGAGGACCTTACAAAGTGTTACAACAATAAGCCTGAATCCACCAACTAGTCAACATATGCCGCTACTCCTATCCATATGATGAAGGGGTGCTAGCTGGACCACTACCCAGACCACTCACCTAAACCTAACATCAAAAGCCGGAATCCCCAGCCTACCCACATACCGGGTCTGGGGCATAAACCGGTCTGACGCACTCACAGGTGTCGTCTCCACCATCTTCCACTGGTCCATCTCCAAGCAGATTGAGGTGCCAACCTTGGCAGGCCCTCCGCCATCAACGCCACCATTACGCCAAATGACGACCACCACCTACGGTAGAACATCACCAAGCAGATGGAGCGCTACCACAAGATGAAGATCAGCGGTAGAATAGATAAATCGCCGCACACATTGCCGCCGCCAAACACCTCACACGCACCACGAAGCGCCCACGTGCTTCCGGGGACCCCAGTCGATGTCTTCAAGAAGGAGCGCGACGAAGGTACGACGCCGTCGCCCGCAAGGGGAACTAGAGCTTTCGCCCAAATGAAGAACACAGTGAGAGACGTGATAGGACCTCGACAAGGCCTCCAAGAAGGGAACCGACGCCCACAAAGCGCCGCCATTGTCGTGGCCTCCGCCGACGGCCAAGGGTTTCTCCCGATCCCGCCCCCGTCCCAACCACCCGGCCAAAGACCTGGCCAGGGGAGCGCCCGCAGCCGGAGAAGGTGTCGGACTTCATCGAAGCAGGCACGCCGGGTGACGGGGCACCCCGACCCACCGTAGTAGACGTCCACCGAGACCTCGCCGCCTGCACAGCCGAAGTCGCGGACCACCAGCTCCCACGGCCGTCGCCCGTCGAGAGGCCACGCCGTCCACACCGTCTGAGGCCGCCGCCCCGGCATCCACCCACCGCGCACATCCCGTCAAAACACGGAGAACGCCTCACATCGCCGCCACCAGGGAGACCACACCGCGAGCACCCAAGCCGGGCGACGAGGCAGGGCCGCGCCGGCCAGATCCGGGCGGATCCGGTGATCCCCGGCCCACCAGCCGCCAGAGAGGAGCCAGCCCCGATCCAGGGCCGAGCCGGCCTGATCTGGCAGTTCGGCGGCCACCAGGAGTTGAGGAGGCGAGCGGCGGTGTCTGATGCGGGGAGGGGGGGGCCTCCACGTCGAGGCGGGTGCGCGGGGAAGCCCCGCCGCCGCCCACTGCCGCGCGGGCGGCTGCCGGCGGCGGCGGGGGAGGAGGAGGGGAGACGGGGGGGGGGGGGGGACCTGGGGCGGCTAGGGTTTCGCCCCCGAGTCGCCCGGAGCGGACGACGCGGGGGAGGGGAGGGCAAGTGACGTGCTTCTGCCTACAGAAACTCTGGGTGCCAATCTTTTCCTCTGGCAGCGCCATCTTAACAACTTGATGATTGCTCATTGGGTACGCGTTCTCACGACCGTCGCGTACGTGGTTATCATTTCCTTTTTCACAGGATATATATATTGTGTAGAGCAGGTGTAGGCCCCAAATAATATCCATGATTTTATTGTGTAGAGCAAGTGGGAGCATATACCATGCATGTTTTTTGTTTTCCATGACTCATGAACTAGCCGGTGTCCAAAAGAAATAGAGAAAGAAGAACTGAAGCCGCGTAACGTACGAAACTGCATGCGTGAGGTCGTGACAGGTGTGTGTGTGTGTGTGTGTGTGTTACAGAGCTCATTATTTTAACCAGATATCGATCGTGAACACATGGATGGTCGATATGCAAGAAGGAAGAAGAGGAGGAATAAGAAGAGAATATATTGTCTTTTACAAAAGGACGGTGGTACGTGAACTATTAAAAATACTCTTGACCGACCGTCTAGCTAGCTAGAGGACGCATGCATTGCAATTGCATGGTCTCTCCTTCCTTGCTTGCTGTGCGCGTCGATCGACCATGCTTTTCATCGTTTTCATCGTTTTTGCATCGAGCATCACTCAAGTCGGTCAGTCCATCAATCAGCAGATAGCTATCTCTTATCCGCGAACGGCCGCTAGCTGTTTTGCCTTCACGGAGAGAGGCGCAGACATTTTCCTTTTCTGGGTGCGACGCTGCACACGCGCTGACTCGTTGCGACCCAGGCGATTGGGTCCACAGGCCACTGACCGGTGGGACCTGCATCAACACCGCATTTCGCGGGACCCGGTAGCCAGAGTGGGCTTCTGTCCGAACGCGTACAGAAAAAAATTGGATTGGTTTATATCCATCTTAGCCATTTGATGATTGCTCATTGTGTACGCGTTGCCACGACCGTCGCGTGGTTATCATTTCCTTTTTACATGATACTGTATATAGTAAGGTGTAAGCCCCAAATAATATACTCTACATGATTGTGTGTAGAGCAAGGCAGAGCATATACTGTGCATGTTTCTGTATTCTATGACTCGTGAACTAGTCGGCGGTCCAAAAAAAAAAGAAAAAGGGGAAAGAACTGAAGCCCTGTAACGTATGTATGAAACTACGCGCTGAGGGCGGACGTGACAGGTGTGTGTGTGTGTGTTAGTTAACAAAAAGATACGAATACAGAGCACATTAATTTAACCAGATATCGATCTTGAACACAGGCATGTTGATCACTAGAATTAGTAACGTACACACATACACACAAGATGCTTGCGCGTTGTCCAAGAAGAAGAAAAGGCAGAATAGTAAATAATACGGTAGCATATTGTCTTTACAAAACAAGGACGTAGTACGTCGTCAAGTAGTAAGAAAATACTCTTGACCGACGGCCAGCTACCTAGGGGACGACGAATGCATTGGGCGGTCTGCTTCCTTTGTTCACACG
This sequence comes from Aegilops umbellulata, assembly GCA_032464435.1. Classification (NCBI taxonomy): domain Eukaryota; kingdom Viridiplantae; phylum Streptophyta; class Magnoliopsida; order Poales; family Poaceae; genus Aegilops; species Aegilops umbellulata. The sequence continues at coordinate 606,789,108 of CP136058.1, forward strand.
GCTTGCTATGAGCATCCATTGCATCGACCATGCATGCCTCTCTCTATATAAAGCCCCTATGCTTTCCAGTGACTTTGCATCCACCATCACTTAAAATTCATCAATCAGCATATAGCTATCTATCCAGGGTAGGCTCGACACAGCGCACACGGTGCCTGCTTTACTTCCAGAGACAAGGTACGTAGTACTTGCTAATTATGTGCGTGCCTCGTACGAAACGATTGTTGTTGTTGTTGTTGTTGTTGTTGTTGTTGTTGTTGTTGTTGTTTGCATCCTTGTGACATTTATGTACATGCGCAGGCTAAAACTTTTGCTTAATACTTCGTCTGTTTCATAATTATTCTTGTCATGGTTTAGTTTAAATTTAAACTAAAACCAGGAAAAAACCATCTTGCGGACTAAAAATATTTGTTTGCGTTGAGCGGGTGCATACTGATCTGTCTCCCTGTTGTCGTTTTCTCTTTTTGCGGGGTGTCTCCCTGTATTTCACCTGGCGTACGTGTAGCATTATTACTTGGCGTACGAACATGGTAGGAACGGGGTGGCCTGCATGTCAGGAAAAGACTATTTTTTTTCTGGGTGGGGCGCTTCACGCTGACTCGTTGCACACCAGGTGACTGGGTACAACTGCTACTGACCAATGGGCCCTGCGTCAACACCGCATTGCGCGGGACCCGGTTGTCAGCGTGGGCATCCTGTCCGTACGCCCGCCACCCCGCTGCTAGCCTGCTAGCTACTCCATCCGAGCCATTGACCGCCGCCGCCGACCGCCACCTATCTTGCCCGCCTTCGCCACCTCGGTTTCGGTCCCCGCGCGGAAATGGAGCTCGGCGTCGCCTCCTCCCGCGGCCCGGCCGGCCCCTCGCTCGCCGTCGCCGGGCGGCGGCCGCGGCCCTCGCTCTCGCCGCCGCTGCCTTGCCCCCTTTCGCTTCAGGTAGCTGCTTCATCCCTCTCAAGATCGCAATGCGTGGGGCTGGATCTCAGCTGCTTGCTTTAGATTGCGCTAGGTTGTAGTCCATTTTGAGTCCATTTGAGATGGCTAGAAAGACAATTATTTGGGAACGGAGGGAGTAACAAACAGTCCTTTTGTTGCTCCTGGTTGCAGATACAGACTCGCGGTTACTCGATGCCGACTCTCCACTACAAGGACCATACCACAGTGGGATGCCAGGCTTCTATAGCAACCAAATACACGTATGCAATTATTTATGAAATATATACAACACTATTTTGTTTCCACTAGATTCATGAGTATTCATCTGTCTTTTCTGACGGCTGCTTTGTTCTGATGGTATGATTCTTACCAGGGAAACAGATGATATAGTCGATCTGGACTGGGAAAACCTTGGCTTTGGCCTTGTCGATACCGACTTTATGTACATGGCCAAATGCGGGCCAGATGGAAACTTTTCCAACGGAGAAATCGTGCCTTTTGGACCCATAGCACTAAGCCCGTCTGCTGGAGTCTTAAATTATGGGCAGGTTAGTTAGCCGGAGGACTTGGAAGACATTATTTCATATATGCGGTGGCAGAGGAACCTGTTGTCTGTAACTACGATAATCTCTGAAATATGTACTCTTTGATGGCCTAAAAGTATCAGACGTGCTTAAACAATTTTTGTTGTGGCATGTAGGGACTGTTTGAAGGCCTAAAAGCATATAGGAAAACTGATGGGTCTGTCCTATTATTCCGTCCGGAGGAGAATGCCGTACGGATGAAGAATGGTTCAGATAGGATGTGCATGCCTGCACCAACTGTTGAGCAGTTTGTGGACGCTGTGAAACAAACCGTTTTGGCAAATAAAAGATGGGTAAATAAATCTTATGTCTTCTCACGCTCACTTAATTGGCCTCTGTATATGTCGATGATCCCCTAACATCTTCTTCTATGTATTATATTTTAGGTGCCTCCTACTGGTAAAGGTTCCTTGTATATCAGGCCACTACTTATTGGAAGCGGGGCTATTCTTGGTCTTGCACCTGCTCCTGAGTACACCTTCCTTATTTATGTCTCCCCTGTTGGAAATTATTTCAAGGTTTGTACTGATTTTTTTGGTTCAACAAACATCGGGTCACAAGTACCTTTCTTATCTTCTTGATGATATAGTTTAGATGAATGGTAATTATGCCACAAGCATATTTGCACAAGTACAGGCTCATCCCCCCACGATCTATCTACTATCCAGAAATCGTTTTCATTTTTCCAAATTTATGCCATCCTGGATGTTGATTAAGTCTGTTAACTTTATTCTACAGGAAGGTTTAGCTCCTATTAACTTGATTATTGAAGATAACTTTCACCGTGCGGCCCCTGGTGGAACTGGAGGCGTGAAAACCATTGGAAACTATGCCTCGGTAACTTTTTACATAGGCATCATTTTTCATTGTTTCAACCTCTGTGGGTATTAAAAAACTTTTTGGGCATCATTTGCTTTGGCATTCGCGTGATGCCTTCTCCCCAGTGCCCAAAACTTCTGTGGGGGAGATATGATTGTAGTGCTGCAAATGATGAAAAATGTACATCTACAATATAATATATAGTAGATAGCTTTTTAGAAGAAAAAAATAGAATAACGGAAATTACAGAACAATGGTATTGTTCTTTACATAATAGCTGCTCTTAGTGGTTGACTGGATTTTGTTTCAGTACTAAATTATCTCAGCAAACTAACATTGACACCACTTGTTTTATCATTTACGATTGCAAGGTGTTGGATATTTATACAGACCTCTGTTTTTCATGGTGCTAACTGAATCCCCGGCTCACCTTTCTTTTCTCCTTCTCATAATTACTTGTTGTAAAAGGATGTTGTTGGTAAATCTATATTAAAATTGAAGTCGTTGATTCTGTGATGAGTTGTTAGCTACGCCCACATTGTTTTGACTTTTGAATCTGAAACTAGGATCGCTTAATTGACAAACTTGTCATCCCCATGTAGGTGTTGAAAGCACAGAGAACTGCAAAGGACAAAGGGTATTCTGATGTCCTCTATTTGGATGCCATTCACAACAAATATCTGGAAGAAGTTTCTTCATGCAATATTTTCGTTGTGAAAGTATGATTCTTCACATGGCAGTTCTTATTTTCTTAAATCTGTTTCAGTATCTGCAGTTAAAAAGTAGTTTTTGAGATCGAATCCTGTGGGAGCATCCTAGTTATGTACAACTTTTGCCCCCTCTACAAACTAAGCAAGTCTAATGTGGATGATAAGCTACTATCAATCTTTGTTTCAGTAGCCAAATTATAGGATTTATCAGCCTCACGTGACCTACTCCCTCTGTCCCATAATATAAGAACGTTTTTGACACTACACTAGTGTAAAAAACGTTCTTATATTATGGAACGGAGGGAGTATCTTTTTCTGAGATTCCAAGTAACTAGGGAAGTGGCATGAATATTCCTTTAAGATACAAACTGAATTGATTTGTCTGAAAAAGATGTAAAATAGTTTGGTCCATCTAGTTTATCTCTCATCTTTCTTGTATAGAACATTGGTCGTTATTTTCGCAAAGAGTGATCACTCTCTTTTTTTTTTTTTGAGGACCGAGTGATTACTAATTCTAATTCTGAACTTATACCTGGCTTTCTTCTTATTAGTATGCTGTCAAGTTCTTCTTGAGGAATATTATTTCACCAAGTTAAGGACTGCAGAAATGTTACTTATATTTGCTATGGTCTTTTGCACCAGGGCAATGCTATTTCCACTCCAGCAATAGAAGGAACAATATTGCCTGGTATCACAAGGAAAAGTATCATCGAAGTTGCCAAGAGCAAAGGCTACAAGGTAAATGTTGGTCACCAAAAATCGACAGTTGATCGGAAGTACTATATGATGATGCTTCTTGTTTTATATGGCCTTAGTTAACACAATGTGCTTCATTTAAGGTGGAGGAACGCCATGTGTCCGTAGACGAACTGCTTGATGCAGACGAAGTTTTCTGCACAGGAACAGCTGTTGTGGTTTCACCCGTGGGGAGCATTACCTATAAGGGGAAAAGGTGAAGCTTCTGCTCTGCCTCGGAACTGTCAATTTTTACCGCGTTTAATTTGGCTGTTCAAACACCGACAAATAAGCCATGTACTACTAGAACTCAGACCACCATGCATTTTCTTCTGCTTTTCAGGGTAGAATACGATGGCAACCAAGGAGTCGGTGTGGTGTCACAGCAGCTATACACCTCGCTGACGAGCCTCCAGATGGGCCACACAGAGGATCGGATGGGCTGGACCGTTCAACTGAATTAAGTATCGCGTCACCGATCTTGGCTCGACAGATTTCCAGAACACTGCTATGACAGATGAATTAAACTCTTCAACTGGGACCTAGGGGAAGCTAATGTGCAATTCTCTTGTTTACCATCAACTATGATCTTGGAAAAATGGTCAGTCTAGCTGGGCAGCTAGCGAGAGTTCCTGAACACGGCACACGAATGTGTTTTATCCTCTCATTTTTTTTCAGAATAATAAACGTTACTCCAAATGTATCAACTGATGTAAAACAGAGAAATTTCTCTTTTTATATATATATAAAAAAGTAGCTGTTGCCAATCTGTTTTCTGTTGATGATGCTGATGAAAGTGTTCTTTTCCATTCTTGTATGCTGAGTACAGCTTGAGTGTGCGGCCCTGACCGCTGGGTTACCGGACCAATTTATTGTGATTTCTTCACGTGAAATTGTCTAGTCAAATTAAAATTCATGTCAACTTTGATTAGTACTGCATTTACTGAAACAGATCGATATTTACCAAAACCAAAGTGTATTATTATTTTATATACTGCATTTACCAAGTATTAGAATCATACGTACTACTCCCTCCGTTCCTAAATATTTGTCTTTCTAGATATTTCAACCAGTGACTACATACGGAGCAAAATGAGTGAATCTACACTCTAAAATATGTCTATATACATCCGTATGTGTTAGTCCATTTAAAATCTCTAAAAAGACAAATATTTAGGAACGGAGGGAGTAGTACTTATCAACAGGGGCGTACCTGTGTTATGCTATGGGGGTGCACAGGACACCGGGTCAAAAACATTTTTCTTTGTATATTCTATATCCACATATAGTGTGTGACACTCGTAACTTCAGTGCAAAATATATGTGATTGCATAGTGTGACACCGGATTGTTTTTGGTCGAGGTTCGCCCCTGCTTATCAAATAACTGTATTTACCGAATTTACTTTTTTTAGCAAAATTTACTGAATTTACCGAATTAACTGGAGTATCGACAGCAAACCTGAGTGCTCGAACTCGCTATTGGGCTAGGCCTGACGGATGGGCTTTATAAGGAACGGGACTAAGGCCTGATGGGTTTTGGAAGGCTTGCCAGCCGAACGCCCAAACCAGAAGCAGTTTTTGTCTGACTTTTTTTTAACTGAGTTCTGTCTGACTTTTGTGCAATATACTCCCTCCGTTCTAAAATATAAGGTGTATTGATTTCCATGCAAGTCAACCATTTGAAAGTTTGACCAAGATTATAAAATAAAATAACAATATCTGTAATACCTAATAGATAAATATGAAACTACTTTTTACTCCCTTATGATATAAATTTTGTATTGTGGATATTGATATATTTTTCTAAAATCTTGGTCAAACATGCACCCATTTGACTTTTGAAAAAACAAATACACCTTATATGAAACTACTTTTTATGATGAATCAAATGATATAAATAGAAGATGCCCCACACATTGATGCGGGAATTGTTTGATAGAAATTTGGGTTGATAACATGAGAACTAAAATTAAAATACATGAATTATTATATTTGATTATGTATAGTTGTAACAATATTTATTGAATATTAGTAGAAACTGAATGAAAATCATTTTCCCATACATGGTTGAATGTTTTGGTGAGATGTGTATGCATAGTGACCTGGTTCATGGATGCGGTCGATCTTTATTTTAATTCTGGAGATGCGTTAATTTAAACAAAGTCTAATACACAAATATTATCGATTGGCTTATTCGTTCTGAACTGAGAAGCGCTTGAAAAGATTATGCATAATTCACAAATCTTGGAGTACTATATTTATTTCTCTTGAAAAGAAATTATTAACTATCAATACTAGTCAAGGTACAATATGTGACCGAACAAAAAAATGTTATCAACCAATACTAGTCACAATTGGCAATACAACATGAGCCAGCCAGAACGAAACTACATAATGTAGCATTCCTTGTTCTTCAAGAAGCTTATGCAAGTTGATGCCTGATCTATCAAGCGCACAGACAAATTCTCCTCCTTCATATAGATTATTTAACGGTTAGAACCCAATTTGGGAGGATATTTCTTACAACGTATGATTAATTAATTATTAAGGCAACACCTGAATTTCGGTGCATGGATATTTCACTTGAGCATGTACTTTATGACCCCGGGGATGTGGACCCTGTAGAAGTAGTTGTCCCAGTCAATGGTCTTCGGGTCGAAATTGAAGAGGCTACCATGGTTGCTGGTCATGGCGAGCCTGAGCTTGCTTAGGTTGACGTCATCGAAGCACCCCTTGAACAGCGCGAAGGGTCCGTACAGATCCACCAGGTGCATCACGAACCTATAACAATACAACAATAAAAGTCGTGTCATCTTATGTGCCGCGCCATCAAGAAGATACAACCGCACGCACAAGATTTCAACCAACTAACCTGTACTTGCGTGCCTGGTCGTGGTAGAGGGTGTCGAGGCCGAAGAGGCCGCAACAGAGGATGGAGAGCAGGTGGAGGAGCTCAAGGAGGAGGCGGTACCTGAGCATCATAAAGAGGTGGAAGGAAGCCATGCTGCTGAGGAATGTCATCTTATGGGTGCGCACCGTGCGGCCGTCAGGGCCCACTCGAGGGTGCTCCGTGAAGTACCGAAACCCCGCCTCGTGCAGCACATTGTATGGCGCCGGGTTACGCCGTGACGAGCTCACGTGGTACACCGCCGGTGTGTGTGGCTCGGGATATGACTTTGTCTTCTCCGACAAGGACGAGCTGTGCGCCACGATGGCAGCCATCATCGCATTCACCACCATATCTCCGGGCATCTGCAGCACCATATAACCCAACCAAACGATTGCGTTCACCACCCTCGACGAAATTCATCTTACTGTACGAATTCCTGGACAGGACTGACAACCAACCATTGCCTGGAATACATGTTAACTGCATGCATAGTACAACATTGCTTACCACATCCATGGTGAGGTTGAGGTCAGCCAGGAAGTATGTGAGGTTCTGCTTCGCATAGCCGATCACGATAGTGTCGATCGTCCTGCAATTTTTCATTTTTACATTGAACAAATATCATATTGTACTTCTTTTGGCATTTGCAACAGAGTAAGACGATTGCACTTTAAATTTGGAGGCAGAGGAAAGGAAAAGGAACATGTATGAACCTGGTGCCTTCGATCCATCCGGGCAGTGGGTCGTTCTGGACACTGGTGATGATGCTGGGACGGACGATGACAACAGGGACATCACACTGCAACTGGCCCAGCAACATCTCCCCCATCGATTTGGTGAACACGTATGTGTTCGGCCACCCGAAGTGCCGGGCTCGGGTAAGGCCAAGGTCCTTCATGGCCTTCCTTTGGGCCTTGGGCGACGAGTCGACGTCGGCCTCAAGCTGCTTTTTCAGGTCCTTGGCCAGTTTCAGCTCCGTGTCGATATCGAGGTGGGTCCCCTCAAGCAGCGTCTCGCCATTCTTGAATGGTCTCTCTTGCACCAGTCCTTGCTTCTCACCCGCCACATAAGCTGCACCAACTCATATATGAATTTATTAACTTAATTTGTAAATCAAATCTAGGAGTATTTTAATTAACATCCAAGAACTTTATTTTTGTTTTTACTTGTAGAGTTGGTGTACGTACCCGTGGAGACATGGAGGAGCACCTTGAGATTGGGGCACTTCTTGGCGAAGTTGCACATATGCTTCACTCCCATCACGTTCACGTCCAGGGCCACATCGTACCTGCACGCACACAAGTGTTCTTCTGAGACCATTCACTGCATACTCTTGCTGCACCTACTCAACTCAAGTTCTCTGCTGATATTTTTTCTTTCTTGGACAAAAGAATCAGTTGACAATGACGCACCTTTCGTAGAAGTTGGTGGTGGCGGCGCCATTAACGATGACATCGAGCTCCTGGGTCACCCGGAGCTCCCTCAGGGTCTCGCTATCGACGCCGAAGTCCTCACGCATCACGTCTCCAGCCAATGGGACGATCTTTTCCCCGATGAAAGATTGAAACCCGTCCCCGTGCTTCTCCCTCAGAAGCCCGAACAACTCCTTCCCTACCACCTAGGCATATAGAAAAGAAATTACTCAGCACTAACTCTGAAGAAAAGGGATCAAAAGAATCATGAGATGAGCTGTAGAGGTCTAGATCATGAAGAACCATGACGGACAACACTACCTCAGTCTCCACCCGATGCTTTGCCGCCGCCGCATCCACCGCTCGCACCGGGAGGTAGATCTTCTTCACATCAGGCTGAACTCTCAGTATCTTCTCCACTAGTACTGCATATATGCACCAACAGTAGAACTAATTAACACATGAGCACAGCACATATCAACTTGACGCAAAATAAACTTCTAGAATTTCCAACAAGTAGTATATGCATGCGTAATATGTGCATATAAACATTATGCGTGCATGCACACATACTCTTTCCAAGAAAGCCTGTTGATCCGGTGATGAGGATGCTCTTATTCTTGAAGTATCCAATGATCTTCTCTTCACTTAGTGTGCCAACCATCTTGATTTTATTTTCTTGTGTGTGAGTGTGTGTGTGTGGGTGTGTGTGCGTGCGTGGGTGTGTGAGAGAGAGAGAGAGGGAGAGAGAGGCCAGGAGAGGAAGAGAAGGACGGAAGAGATGGTTTGTGTAACCAAGGTTGGGGTGAGTGGAAAGAGGCTCCTGTGCACAATATTTATACAAGGGCCATCAAGGTGTTTTGTTTTGGAGTTTGTTGTCTCGCAATTGAAGCATTTAGTTTATTATATGAAATCAGAGGGTGTGGCCCCTCTTTTGCTTAAAAAAAGGTCTTTTGTGTTGTAGGTAGAAGAGGGGAGTCTTAATTTGAGGCACTTGAGCGCAACATTTATGCGCTGTCCAACCAAACCAAGACCCAGTGACCATGAGAGGAATCACATGCAGTCAAAATAACGCGTAGAGGTACTCTAGATTTTCAAACAGGGTTATTATTGGGGTTGCAGTACATTGCTAGCCAACAAATTAATAGCTAATTAAGGTGGACAACCAGAAGTACTCATATTATTGCTACACACTTAGGAATGAGTTGTCCAGTAGGAATGAGTAGAGAAGTTCAGTATTCCTTCTTTTTCGGTTTATAGAAAGGCCCATGTACAATTCAACCAACGTAATACAAATCGTATATCATCAAAGGTATACCATTAGAAATTATAGGGTACTCCTATATTTGATCTCTGGAGTACGATAGAGTAGTATCATACTCCATCCCTTTGAAACGCATATCCTATTTTTTCTTTCTCGTTAGAACAAAAAATTGACCAGTAGTTACACTATTAGCGTATAATTCAGTGGTATATTTTGGCTCGATGCGACAAACGATAAACCTGTGGCAAAGAACTTGGACACAACATATTGAAGATCATCATGTTAGTACTCTACTCTACTCTATGTCTTTAAAACAGACAGTCGCATAGGTGGTACCAGCACAGGATTTATCATGCCTTCAAGTCCTTGTGTACATTATTAAAGCTAGAACAGTGATTTTCAAACATGTCCTGCTTGTTCCGTTTAGTGCTACGTACCTGACTGACTTAAAGAGGCCTGCACCAGTAATTCCCGGTACGCACGGGCACCATAGATCTGCTATATGTGGCGCCTACTAATTCCATCTACTCCATGGTTTATCAGAAGTTCAGAGCCCATGGTTCGTTTCAGTTAACCACTTGCTTTGCACAACGCTAACATTGATGGGATGAGATAGGAAGACGACAGCAGAACAAGAACCATCAAGAGAGGCGGCGTGTCATCTACCTAGGTCTGCTCCTTTGTTCAGTAAACATGAAGGAAACCTCCTCAACGGATCATCGGTTGGGAGATATGGATTAATGTAGGCATTAGTTGCCCGCCGACCGGCCACATGTCGTCGTTCTCGTACGTGAAAATGATGGAGGACTCGGAGAAGTAAGAGACTAGCTAGGGAATTTATGGATTTATTAAAATAGACTTTCGCCTCGCTTTATAGATAAGGCAATCACCACATCCATCCAACAAGTTCAAGTATGAATAGTAAACATATGGAAACAAGAAAAAGGCGCCAAGCAGGTGCCCGATCAAGGTGTTGTTCTGCCGTAGTAAGCGGGTCCATCATGCTACCTAGGCGATCTCAGTTCTACTGTCTACAGAGCGGGTGTCAGTGCTGCAAAAAGTATAAAAATTTAAATATGGAGTCAAAAGGTGATCACAAGAAGACACGTTCATAACCATCTTGTCACGCGTCATCCAAAGTTTCCAGGTCATTGCCGCGAACATTAATCAGAAAAGGCATCTCCTCCTACCTATCTGATTGGTCTGAATTTCCAAGAATTGACTGATCTCACAAACAGAACATAGCTTAGCTAGGAGTCCACCTCTTTGGAGTAAAACCGGCATTGGTGATACTGGCTGCACAGCCATCTCATATACTCTCTCACTCCTTCGAATGAGAATACAAGTCTGGCACGAGAATAGAGGTCGCCAACTTAAGAAGCGAAACATATATAAAATGACATAAAAATGTTTGTTTAGAAACTTCATTCGAGAACGAATCTTTTTTTTTCTCCAAACCAGGCTTACCCCTTTCCATTATCATGATAACGAAAATACATCGGTTCTGGAGAACAAAGGGTGCAGGACAGAAGGGAAAGCGAGTTCGAGCACTGCAAGGAAACAGAATGGATGGGCGGACGACGCTATGTGCACGACGCGCAGACGATAAATACTCTGCACCATCAGATGCATTAGGAACAGAAGTACATATGGCTGGATGAGACACGTCGTCTGTGTGTCGTCTGAAAAGTATCGGCTGTGTAGCAATGCTCGCAAGGAAATCCACATTTTTCTAAAACATATTTTTTTGGCGAACACCATATTTTTTTGCTAATCAAATCAAACACCTAAAAATGCAGGGAGTAATAGGACCAGCTTGGGAGGATCAGTTGGGAGATGAATGAATGGCCGGCCGCACGTTGATAGATGATGATGCAGTGTCCTCTACTCCTGTGTGGCGATGTTGGGAGACTTTGCTCCATTGGGTATTTGGTTGGCATTGATTCGGGTGCGTGGACGTCTTTTTCCAATGGTGGGCGTGGGCGTGGACGTTTTGCTACAACTACTGGTCCATGGCATGGCAGTTGGTTCCGCCCGCCTTCATTATCATTGTCCTATGCCGACCTCTTAAGTCGGCTCCAATCTACCGGGACACCAACAGAGCGAATGCCATAAACACAATCTTAAAGAAAATAGTGTTAGGTCGCTTTTATATACATTGAATTTTACAGGACAAGCTATAGTGCAAGATAAGTACGATATTTTTTTTGATTCACTAGATTCCTTCTACAGCTAAAACATACTAGTACAATTTTATAGCAAATAGAACGACGTGTTATTCATGTATAATCTTCCACACAAAGGCCATATTTTCTTCTAACTTTCTTCTCAATTGTATGTTAGCACTCATATGCTAGCAGGATGTGCTGTCGGTAATAATCCTCCCCAGCACTAAACCAGCTACTTTGAGTTGTTTCCCGGGCTATGTTCTTCAGTATGTTAGCAAGCGTCATGGAAATTACTACTTCATGTGATGCATTACAAAGGCTTAATTATAGGTATGAACAAGTCACAGCTAGTCCGGACTCTATTTCAGGAATCAGAACAGTAGTAGTCATGTTCCAATCATCAGGAAACATGCCTCATTAACCGCTTGCGACACCTCTTTAGTAAGCTCATCTTACGTGCCAAAATCACTTACGAAAGTAGCAGGCGGGCCATCGGGGCAAGGAGCAATAAAATCCCCTATATCGAATCATGCGGTTTTTTTTAAGAATTCCTCCAGGGAGCATGGATCCAACAACATGCCATTCATATATTGTGTAAACCAAGGAATATCACTTTGCTCAACACCTCCTCCAGAAGTTGAGTTTGCCCACCAGAAAATAGACCTGAGAAGTAATCCTCAGCATGATTCGAACCAAAATGTCCCATCTATCCAATTCCAGTTTGCCCTGCCTCGTTGGAACTATTTCCCGGGCAGTCTTAACCATTTCTTGTAAGGCTGCTTCACATAACCATCTTGGCTTGAATCTCTTTGTACCATTGCCCTTCATCAACACCAAACCGTAGTAACATTCGGTGTCTATGAAAGACCGGTGGGTAGTCAGGTTTGGTAAACCGTAAACTACTCACTGGTCAACTGCCTTCTGAAGCATACAAAGAGCCCCACCACATATTACAAACTCCTCGCTCCAACCGCTCTCGGATCCTCTTTTGATCAGAATGGCACCTCTTTTGATTTGACCAATTTGCTTCACGCCCTGTTTGTTTGGGTTTTTGCTTCTGCTTTTGCAGCCTTTTCACTTCAGCAAAAAAAAAAGCTCCTAAATAGCTGCTTTTTGCTTCGGCTTTTGGCTTATACCATCATATAACAATATTGACTCATAAGCCAAAATCCGAAGCAAAAATCCCCTATTTAGGAGCTTTTGTGGTTTTTTTTGCCAAAGTGGAAAAGCTGCAAAACCAGAAGCAAAAGCCCAAACAAAGAGGGGCTAATAAGCTTGCCATTGAAACAATATCAGTGAGATATATTTGTTTTCCACACCTGGCAGCCATCTAGGATTTTTTTACTGCAAACTTGTTCTGCTGATCATCCTTACTTATCTGAGATAAATGGCAGGTACTACCTCTGTACACTAATATAAGCGTTTTTGCAGTTCAAACGTCTTATATTACTTTACAGAGGTTGTAGTATTAGAAGGGTTTGGAGAATATAATAATTGAACTGTGAAACTCTTACTTCCATAAATTTAGACTAGCCTTTACAGTGTTGTAATTGCCAGGTGGAACCAGCGCCTTCACATCTACATGCACATGCTGAAATTACTTTACAAAGCAATTTTACACTGCCACACACATTTACATTTGTGAACACAGGGAATAGAAGAGAACATGACATGCTCACATCATACAGAGGCAGACCTCCCAACCGAGACATTCAGCGTTAGGTTAGTAGAACTGCAGAAATCATATGGGACCAAAAGGAAAGCTTTTGTAGGGTGCAGACCCGCCCACTCCTTTGCATTTGCGACAGAGGCCTTGAGTTGCAGGCAGTTTTCAGGGTTTCTCGTACTGGCCGCTTCGATCTCATACGAGAACTTCCAGTTCAGATCGCCAGTCCTGAGACAAACCACGGTAAACGCGTGCCCAAAGGGCGTCATGTTCTTGTTCAGGAGCAGGAAGAGGTGATCGTCCTCTCCGAGAAGAACAAGAAAAGGCAGGGACGCCTCCAAATTCACTTCAAATGACTGGCCGTAAACGAAGTGCAAGAAATCGGCACTGTGGTGGTCGACGAGGAAGTGGCCTGACCAACGCCCCGTGAAACCTCTGTATCCACAGCCAGGAATCGGACACGTTGAAGGAGCAAAGAGGCAAGTTTCTTCATGTGTGTTTCTTTGCGTGTAGCTGACCAACTCGCAACAGCCCCACTTGGCATATGCGCAGGAGGACTTGATTGACTCGACAATCTTCTCCAGTGCAATGTTCCGTGCAAAGATCGCATCATGAGAACAAACATGACACTTGTTGCTGAGCCTGGACCAGCAGGACAAGCATGCTACATGGCCATTCTGGCACTGGAAAATACACAAAACAAGCTGTGATCATGCAATGGATATCTTGCCTCTTATAACAAAAGGTAGTCTTCTCGAAATAAGTGTGTCCACTCTGCCTTTGCAGCTTAATTCGTGCCTTGAATATACGCCAACAAATTATATGGATCACATGGTTTTTAGCTTGCTGGAGTTGACTGTATATGTTCAGAAATGTAAACTGTACGTATGTCAGTATGTGTTTAGAGCCAGCCATTGGGCAGTGATGCTCCATGATGGTTATAGCAGCATAGCGCTCTTTCTAGCAGTACAGATGAGTCCTCTGTGTGCTTATAAGCTGTGGTGTTCCATCTAAACTGATACAGTTAACGCGGTTTGTCTCTTTGTTAGTAACTTATCAACTGAAACATGTAATGACCTTCAGAGCAAACCCAGGTACCTATAATGGAGGAAAAGGCCGTGAATCTCGGCGAGGAAGGAATTCAGAGAGAAACAATAGACTGCAAGACTTAAACTTATAGATCAGTGTGATTATTTTTATTTATTTTTTGAGAATGAGATCAGTGTGATCTTTGTTCCTTACTACTAGAATCTAAAAGATAGAAACTGCTTCAGAAGGAAATAAGACAGAGCAACTGACCAAAGGGAAATCAGAGCACCTTGAGTCCCAAAATCAGTTCTCCTTCCATATGCAGAGATTTGTGTCTGGGTGTGTGGGTGTCAGATCAGTTCAACTGATTCAGTTGACAGGAATAATGGGACATTGGCTCAAGAATGCATTTTTAAAACTGGTTTGTGGTCTCGGTGTCCTAAGGAACAGAGGATAGTAATTGTGCAGTTACCCAACTGCTTAATTTGCTGCCTATCATCATCTCTGATCCCCTCCTGCCGTAGCTATGGATTTTCTCAATTAGCTCAACAGAAGCGATGCCAGCGTAATTAGCGAATTCCAATCGATAATTAGGCACAGCAGAGGAGAGAATCAAGCAGCAGCGGCAGAGCAACATCCTTGGTCCGGTCAATTTTAATTTACCTGGTAGAGGGGAGGGCAGAGGGGCTCGAAGCAGATGGAGCAGTCGAGCAGGTCCGGGTCGATCCGCATGCTCATCCCCGCCGCGTCGCCGACCCCGCCGGCGCCGACCCTCCCCACCTCCCGACCGCACCCCGCCACCGCCCTCTCCTCCCGCTCGCCGCCCGCGACCTCCAGTCTCCGGGCCTTGGCGGGCGGCCCTCCACCAGCCGGCCCGTCCTCAGGCGCAGGGCTGCCGTCCCGCTTCCTCTTGTCGGACCCGGCGTCGGCGGCGGCGGCGGGAGGAGGGTCTTCGTCGGCGTCGGCGTCGGCGAAGGAGAACTTGGCCATGGAAGGGAAATGGAGTAACCAACCGTATTTCTTTTTTGATTTTTTTCTTCTTCCTCTTTGGGGGACCCGTCTCCTGTCATGTGTTCGCTCTACAGCAGTGACGGGATGCACGCCACGGTGGTTCGTTTGCCCCACCACCGTCTCACTGACTCATGGGCCCCGGGGCCACCTGTCAATGGCACCTGTCAGTGGCACGGCGGAAATCTGTGTTGAAATCAGAAAAAAGTGTCTTAAAAAAATACTCCTAAGTGTGGACAGATTTTTTTTCGAGAGTACGCCAATGACGTACCATATTTTTATAGAAGGCAGAAGACAATTACAATAAGCTACAACTTGCTGGGAACAACAAGTGTAGAAACAACACCGCATACAAGCTAATCCGAAGAAAAGCTGCCCCACACATTACAACACAACGCAAAGGAGCTTGTCAGACCAGAGCATCGAAGCCGCGTCTCGACCAACGCTGGTCACTACGAAGAGCAACAACTTCGACCGGACTTTCCTTGTCGACGCACCAACCACCCTTGATGCCGAAATGGAGATGGCAGGTGGGTGGCGGGACTCAGTAGGTCCCGAGAAAGCCACCGTCTTGGACTCACCGACATTGGCATACATAGCGCCCAAGATCCTCTACTCGGACCAGCGGCACACACCGAAGAACCACATCACCGAACCTCCAGGCCAACTCTTCTTCCACGATGCTCCCAACGGAGGAACGGAGGAACGACGACAAGATGCCACCATCGCCGGTCCAAGACCTAGGCTTTCGCCCGAAGACTACAAACCAAACAAGAAGGGGAGATGCCGACACACACAGGGATACCTTCAAAGAGGGGAACAACGCCCACAGACGCTGTCATTGCCAGCACCGACCGAAGACGGGCAGGATTTTCATCCGTCGCCCACCTCCCACCCCTTGCAAAGAATGAGGCCAACATGTCTATAATGGATAACATCGCCACCGCCGCAACACCTCGCCATCGTGACTAATGTTGCAAAACACTGACGCCCTGCACTCCTCCTCCCTCCCTCTGACGACTCCAACCAAACCGCATATGGCCAATGATGACCCCACACCTTGCTGCCCAGTCTTCCATCAAAACCTTCCCTCTTTCATCCACGTTGGAGGCCTAGCCCGCACGGAACCGGATCCTCTAACATCCTCAAGGATGTCACGTAAGCTACAGTAACCGTGACATCCCTTCTTCACACCCATATGATTAAGCCTAAAATAATTATAATTAATTTACAGTTACAAAACTACTGTATACATTTACAAAAATTACATACAAACAAAATTATGGTGCAATAAAATTATTTTTTGATTTATTTTTGTACATGCTACAGTAAATCCGCACAGTGGTTGCTACAGTACCCTGACATCCCTTATTTGTTTTACACACACATTTCACTGTAGCTACGTGACATCCCTTGAAGATGTTAGAGGATCCGCTTCCAGCCCGCACCTGCACCCAAACCCATCAATCTCTTGTTTTTTTGCGGGATCCATCAATGTTGATGACCCTGCGGTCAGCGACGACATCCTCGTCTCCTGTTCGTTCATGGCAAAGCTTCGCCGGGGATGCCACGGCCAGCTACATCGCTACCATCTTCGGCTCCTCGTAGCTCTGCTTCTTCGAAAATTAAGTGACATCATTAATGTTTTTCAGGTGACTTTATCGAAAAAGGCTTTCGCCCCGCTTTATATATAAAGCCACGACCAGAGGTACAAATCCGGGTACAACACGCAACCCCCCACACACCACACACACCCAAGGCAAGATAAAAGGGTGCCGATGCACCACAACACTACCCAATTGACTACCAAGCACACTACCCCTATTCTCCCTTCATCCGGAGCTGCCGTAACTTGGGCTCATCATGCTATACTCGCGGGAAAGGAAAAACGAGCGGTTTACGCTTTAGTAGCAACCGTTTCACTGGCTCTAGTATCCACTGGCTTTCAAGGAATGGAATATTACCAAGCAACACTTGGGGTCGACGAGGACCTTCCAAGACCTAGCCACCGAAAAGAAGTGAAGCGGGACAATGGCGAAGCATTGACTCAGCATATAGACTGAGTGTTTTTGTATTGTTGAGTGTCTTTTTTAGACTCTCGGCAAATGAAGGCCGCTGTCGAGTCCCCACGATTTGCCAAGTGTGGTGCTCGGCGAAGGGGAGGTTTGCCAAGCGCCCGTGAAATGGAACTCGGCAAAGACCGTCACACTTGGCAAACGCCAATTTTCCACTAGTGGCTTCGAACATATGTATTATAAACATATTGCATGTATTATTGACTAATGAGATATTTATTTAGCATATCATTTGTGGAGGGCTGTATAACCATATTATTTATAATGACATAGGAGTAATAAATAAGATATTTATAAAACCATAAATTTATTTATCAAACACATTCAGTACACAAATAGATACACATAAGATAGTCCAGGCGAAGATTTAGAAGCCTGCTCCAGCAAGTTCAGCGGACGACACCATTCCTCGCGATGGAAATACTTTGAAGGTAATAAAAGCCAAACATAAACAAAGAAGATACAGGGCGGAGAGAGAATCTACACCATTCCATGCCGGGTAACTCGCACCGTCATTTTGCTCTTTTATTACCTGCGCTACAGTTTTCTTTTACCAAAACGTCTGTCTCTGCTCTGGAAGGACATGAGAGCTTCGAGATATTCGGCCTCCCCGAAATCAGGCCAGAGCGTGTCAGTGAAGAAGAGCTCGGTGTAGGCAGACTGCCAAAGCATGAAGTCGCTGAGCCTCTGTTCGCCGCTGGTCCTGATGAGTAGGTCAGGGTAAGGGAACTTGTCTGTCCAGCTCGTCTGGAGCTCGTCGGCGAATAGTGACTCATCGATGTCCTCCGGTCTGAGCAGCTTGTTGTGCACCTTTTGGGCAAGCTTCTGGCATGCTTGCAAGATGTCCGCTCGCCCACCGTAGCCGATACCTAGCATCAGATCGATTTGTGAGTTGCTTCTTGTTTCCTCCTCGGCATCTTGTGTAGTCTTCTGCAGATAAGTCGGCAGCCTTGAGAAGTCACCGATTACGTGTAGACGAATCCCATCTCTGCAAAACAAAAGAATCTCTTCTGTTTATTAGTCAATACAAGTATTAGTAGAAGTTATTAGAAAGCAACATACTTAGCATTCATAAAGCACACAAAAGGAAAGCTCGTGTCTTCCACAACAAATGCATGCCGCCTCCAATATTGCTCAACAACATAAATCTCGAGACAAAACTTTTGGTAACCGTGGGAGCTAATTAAGAAATTGGGTGCTATCATTCTTGGAGAGTAATCCCTTTGTAGCTTGGGCTGTAATCTAACTCTGCTCTCTTCTTATTTAATGGATGAGGCAAATCCTTCGCCTCCGTTTCAAAACAAGCAAGCAACACGTCCTAAGTCACACTCCACTCTCAGTTCCTAATTCAGGGGAAGTAGTATACTTTTCAAGCTCCCAGGGCTGTCCTTGTAGTTGGGATTCAGTTTACAAATTACCCAGCTTGAAGGCTCCTAGGGGCCGGAGAAAGGCAAGAGGAAATGTGGGTATCTTACTGGACATGTTGGTTACGATGCAGTGTGGACATAGTGGTGTCATAAGTGCGGTTCCATTAAAATTAAGCTAAAATGTCAAAGGAGAAAAATGACATTTTTCTCACCAACAACAGCAATGGGCATGGAGGGAAGGGGCAAGGGTTATAAAATCCTACCCTATCATATATACCTAAAAGATTCACCCGCACCATATGATTATGAACGAGATAAAACCCACCTCAACATGCAACCATGCATGGAAAAAAATCCCACCCCAACATTCAACCATGCATGAGAGAATGTTTTTATTTAATTATTCTACGTATATTCCGTAAATATTGTTACAACTGTAACTAATCAAATATGATTAGCATTATGTATTTTTAATTTTGGGTCTCATTTTATCAGCCCAAATTTTCATCCACCAATTCCCACAGCAACGCGCCCTAAATAGTTCATACCCACTACCTCTATTATCTTAAGATGCACATATGCCACCTCATCAAAGGCCTACCACAATATGCATGATAAAATAATTTTCCATTGTTAGTTGATCCCATGCATACATCCCACCTCACTACACATGCCATCTCATCAAAGTTCCACACAACATGCATGGAATTTTATTTTCCATTATATTATACCACAATAATCAAATACAATATACATGCATTTTTAGTTTTAGTTTATATATTATTAATTCCACTGTTCATGTCTCATACAATCAAATCACTTGAAATATACTCCCTCCGTTCCAAAATATAGCGCGTCCTCGGTTTCCGTGCTTCAACTTTGACCATTAATTTAACCAACGAGACCGACTGCGGCGGGCGAAAAAATTATACCAATGAATTCGTATTAAAAAAAGTTTTCAATTATATAATTTTTGATCCCGCCGCAGTCGGTCTCATGGGTTAAATTTATGGTCAAAGTTGAACCTCGAAAAGCGTGGGCGCGCTATATTTTGGAACGGAGGGAGTATTGCAGTGGATTCCTGCAGCAACGTGAGGGGTATTCTCTAGTTCCCTTAATTCTTTGTCACTCCATCCACCATACATATGTTTTTTCTGACTATCCACCACCCCAATATAAGATGAATACATGATGATGAAAACAATATTCAAACTGATGCATACCTTCAAAGTTTTGAATTCTTTGGAAATCTGATTAATATTTTCAGTTTGATGTAAACTATAAACTCGTTAGCAAATCCGATGGATTTTCTAATGAATGGAAACCACTCGAATTTTGAAACACCTATTGAACTGTTGAAATTTCTAGTCCCTTGTCACTCATCGTATACAACATTGTTGAAATGGTGCTCATTGGGTTAGCTAAAGAGGCTAGCCAAGTGAATGGTCTTATCCAACACCCTGTTGATGGTTGGTCTCGGTTTTGCAGTATGCGAATGGGCGATGGCACCATCATATATATGGAGCATGACATTGAGAAGGTTATAAACGTGATGTTAATTTTGCATCTGTTTGAGCAGTTTTAGGCCTTAAGTTTAACTTAAGAGGGAACTTTCTGGTTTGGGAAAGCCAAAGCAGAGGAGGATTGATACAAATAGTTGTTTGGTTGTGAGTCTGGTTCTCTTCCCTTGTAAGTTTGGTTTGGGAAAGTCAAAGCAGAGGGGGGAGAGGGAGAGAGAGAGAGAGAGAGGCGGCGGTTGAATGGAGCCGTTAAATGACAACGCATAGTATCTTATAGCCAACTTTTTTTTTTAGAAAAGGAGGATGACCCCCGGCCTCTGCATCTGGGCGATGCATACGGCCACTTTATTAATTATTCTCACAAGACCTTAAAAAGTGATACAACAGTAAGACTAAAGCCACCGTCTAAGCAACAGACTGTCGCTACACCTATCCAGCTGATGAAGGGGCGCAGATAGCCTGGGCCTAATACCAAGCAGACATCGCAGCCAAGCCTAACATCTAAGACCTGAGACCCCAACCTAGCCACTTGCCGGGTCTGGGGCACACACTGGTCCGGCGTGCTCTCAGAGGCCGCCGCCAACAACTGCCACCGCTCCATTTTCAGAACTGTACTGATGCATCAACCTTGCTCGGTCTAGCTATCGTCGACGCCACCACGGCGCCCAACGACACCTCCTCCCTGCGCGCAAACAGCTGAGCACGTCGCGGTCGTCACTGATACACCTCAGCGCCATGCTGCCAAGTACCACCAGCCGACACAGCTTGAAGTCCTTGGAAGATCTGTCGTGCATAGCACCTGCCGACCAGGCATGACAAAGCGCGGCACCTGTCGGTCAGGCATGACTTGACATCTCCACCGAAGCTCCGTGCAAGACGAAGCCGCTCCACCTCCTGCCTCTGACTTCCAGCGC
This sequence comes from Aegilops umbellulata, assembly GCA_032464435.1. Classification (NCBI taxonomy): domain Eukaryota; kingdom Viridiplantae; phylum Streptophyta; class Magnoliopsida; order Poales; family Poaceae; genus Aegilops; species Aegilops umbellulata. The sequence goes on from CP136058.1 coordinate 606,810,204, forward strand.
TACTCCACAAACGATGCTCCCAAGAGAGAAACGACACCGCAGTGCCGCCATCGTCCGATCTGGAAAACCAAATCATAGGGTTTCCCCCGGAGCAGCACGAGTGGGTCGACAGTAGTTATAGAACGATGCCTTCATCAAGGTAACGGCGCAGAATGCCGCCATCGTCCGCCATCGGCTCGGCTATGTCTCCCCGACTCGTAGCCGGGACTAGATTACAGATCTCGAGATCCGATCATCCAGTCTCAGGTCGACCACCTCCGACGTAGGAGATGACCACCACCGCCATAATCCTCGTGATGCGATGCAGACCCGGAGTGCTTCAGCGAGCCGTCGCCGAATCCGATGAGATGCAGTAGTTTGAGGACGTAACGGCAGCCCGGGACACGCCCCGGCCGCCGCTGCCGCCATCTCATACTACTCCCGCCGGCTGCAGCCAAACCCCCCCTCGTGCTCCTGCCGCCGCTGCCCGCCATCCTCGTCGGGAGGGAGATCCAAATCAGGCCGCCGCCGCCTTAGATCTCAGGACGCCAGAGGAGGTCCGCCACCGCCGCGCCACGGGGCCTTCGCCTAGCGACGTTGCCGGCGGCGGCGGAGGGAGGGGGGTACACGGGGAGTCGAGGGAAGATCGGGATGTGGCCGCCCGGTGCGGCCCGGCGGCGGCCGCACGGGGTCGGGAGGAGGAGTCGGGGTCGGAAGGAGTCAGGGTTGTGGACCCTTCGGCTTTGTTAGGTCCTTTGGAGAGAAGATGGATACACGGAGTTTCTTCAACCGGGCTGGATGATGATCCAAATATTTCCAATAATAAGATATGCGATGAAATCATAATACCTTGTTAGTGCCTGGTTGCACCGAGCTTTGTGCTTTTTTTTCTTTGTTGGAAGTGCGCCTTTTTCTTTCACTTGTTACTTTCGAATGATATGTATTGCATATGTAATAGTATGAACTTAAAAAACATGACCGTCTGAGTGGCGACAGCTGCGTGTCGGCAATTTGTTCTGGCAGCAGTGGTCATTAGGTGGTCTTAGAATCTCGATCTAATTGTTACTATATTTGAGATGCTTTGTACTCCTTCCAATGAAATTTGATAAAAGATCTGCATCTTTTTCGAAAAAAGAGTCATGTGGTAAACCCTCCTTCTCGGAAAAAAAAACATACTACCTTACAAACTCGGCGACATTGTCCTGGATGAACCGATCGAACACGCCCATTGCAAAGTCAACCTCCTTCTGCGAATTCAAAAAGATTTTGAACATTGTGGTTATGCTTACTCAGAAGAGATTAATTAAGGATCAGAAGAATTATATATCACTTTTGCTAAAGCACATCAAGATGTGCCATAAGTATTGCACATCTAAGTCATATCTCACTCATCTTACATGAATATTTTGTGTTGTTATTTTCTTCTTTTCCTTTTTTTATATATTTGATTGAGTCAATTAGATGCGCAATAATTAAGATACATCTTAATATGCCTTGGATATACTTAATCCTTTCCTTTATATAAGGTGTATTTGATTTTTGATAAAATTTCAGAATGTAAGGTGCATTTTTTCTAATTCCTCATAATCCCTTTGTTAGCCGCCCAGAGAAATAGAAAGTATCTCTCTCCTGATTGTGTCTATCTCTCCTTGTAGCAGAGAAAGTATCTCTCTGTCGATTGCATGGATTTCTTACTTTACTCACTCCAATTCAGTTTACAAGTCCTGCGCGTATACGTAGGTTGCCAATTTTATCACCCTGATTTAAAATATATAACAAAAAAAATTACACTGTTTGAAAATAGAACATTTGAAGTTTATATTGGTATATTTTTTTGTAATATATGACTTGTATTAGGTTGATCAAATTGACGACCTAGGATACGCGCACGCGCTGTAAACTGAGAGAGAGGGAGTACTAAACTAATCGATTTACTTATCACTAATTGACAAATTTGTCAAAGATAATTTAGTCTTAACATGTCTATAATTCCATGCCTTGGTCCCCGTACCAAATAATACACGTTATGTAACGAAACGGAGGGAGTATTACTATTACCTTGGGACGGTTCCAGTTCTGATGGGAGAAGGCGAAGACAGAGAGCACGCGGATTCCCCAGGCGCGTGAGAGCCGCACCGTCTCCTCCAGCGCGGGCTGCAAAGCCGCGTGCCCCGCCGACGTCGGCATGCCCCGTGCGTGCGCCCACCGCGAGTTCCCGTCAATGGCCACCGCCACGTGACGCGGCAGTGACTCGGCCCGCAGCCCTACTGGCAGGATCCCCTCGGCCGGCGGACCGGTGCTAGCGCGGACACGCAGGCATGGCGGCGCTGCAGTGCGCCTCGTTTGGTGAGAGCAGCTCGAGGCCCCTCGCTGCTGGAAGGGCGAGGCAGCTCGAAGAGCGTTGCGCGTTTGGAGGGAGAGCTGCATGGCGTGGCGGCAAGACAATGCAGGGCTCCTTGGCGCTCCGTGGTCTCAAGAGTTGAGAGCTACTATCTCAAAAGTATGAGCAGCCAGTACCATCATTATATAGGCCGGCAGACTGACCCCGCGCGCTCAACAAAGATAAATGAGATGCTGGGCTTCACCCACGTTTTTTTCTTTTTGCGAGTGGCTCCACCCACGTTTTTTCCTTTTGCCAGTGGCTCCACCCACGTTGGAAGGGGCTCTCCTTTTGCATCGCGTGACTTGCTGTTCTGAAAACCCTAAGAAACACCTTCCCTACCAATGTGAGTTTAGTGATAAATGAATCGTATCTTTGTATGCTAAGGGTGTTTATAATTACTATGATGTTTAACAAATTGAAGAATTTGTTTTTTTTAAGGGTGCTTAAGAAATTGCTTCGTTGATTAAAAAGTATGATGCTACTCTTTACAAATCTAAACATTTTGCCATACTTGAATATTGTTATGATAATTATGCTTCTAATGCCTATGTTAAACCTTATATTGAGGACTCATTCGTTGTTCAAGAAGAGACTAATATTTTGCAGGAACCTATGGAAGAAGAAATTAATGACATTATCAGCTCATTGGATGAAAAAGATGAGGAGGAGAGCGAAGAACAAAAGGAGGAGGATCGGATTGATCACCCGTTCCCACCTTCTAATGAGAGTAACTCTTCAACTCATACATTGTTTAATTTCCCTACGTGCTTACCGAAGGATGATTGCTATGGTGATTGTTATGATCCCGTTGATTCTTTTGAAATACCCCTTTTTGACAATGCTTGCTATGCTTATGGCCAAGATGCCAATATGAATTATGCTTATGGAGATGAACTTGCTATAGTTCCTTATGTTAAACATGAAATTGTTGCTGTTGCACCCACGCATGATAGTCCTATATTATCTTTTTGAATTCTCCCGACTACACTATATCGGAGAAGTTTGCACTTATTAAGGATTATATTGATGGGTTGCCTTTTACCGTTGCACATGATGATTTTGATGGATATAATATGCATGTGCTTGCTGCTCCTACTTGCAATTATTATGAGAGAGGAACTATATCTCCACCTCTCTATGTTTCGAATATGATAAAATTGCAAGAAACTGTTTATACTATGCATTGGCCTTTACTTTGTGTGCATGAATTGTTCTTTTATGACATGCCGATGCATAGGAAGAGAGTTAGACTTCGTCATTACATGATATATGTTACTTTGTGCTCACTACTAAATTACAAATCACTATTAATTAAAATTGGCTTTGATATACCTTGGGATCCGGGTGGATTCATTACTTGAGCACTATATGCCTAGCTTTATGGCTTTAAAGAAAGCGCTGCCAGGGAGACAACCCGGAAGTTTTAGAGATTCATTTATTTCTGTTGAGTGCTTTTATAAAGTTTAAAAACAAAAAAAGTAAAGAGGGAAACCCAAAACTTTTTCAAAAAGGAAAGTGAAAGTGAGAGAGACAAACATTGTTGAAGTGGGGGAGCTCCTTGAACTTTGTTCATGCTCACGGAGACTTTGTGAATCTTGATTACAGAAAACAAAAATAGTTATCCCCTTGTACAATTCCATTGTATTATAAAAATAATGTGCCAAGGTTTGCCTTTAGGATGTTTAGATTGCTTGTTGGTTTGTGCGGTGCAGGACAGAAACTTTGGCTGTAGTGCATGATTTTACATTATTTACTGGAACGTCAAATGGTGCTGATTATTTTCGTACTGTCTTTCTATACAATTTTTTATTTTTTCTAATTTTGATAGAGTTGTTGGAGTAACAGAGGTATGGTGAATGTTCAGATTGTTACAGACTGTTTTGTTTTAGACAGATTCTGTTTTGGATGCATAGTTTGCTTGCTTTGATGAAACTATCAATTTCTATCAGTGGATTAAGCCATGGAAAAGTTATATTACAGTAGCTACAATGCCAAAACAAAATATGAATTGGTTTGCAACAGTACTTAGAGTAGTAATTTGCTTTATTATACTAACGGATCTTACCGAGTTTTCTGTTGAAGTTTTGTGTGGATGAAGTGTTCAATGATCGAGAAGGTCTTGATGTGAGGAGAAGAAGGAGAGGAAAGAGCTCAAGCTTGGGGATGCCCAAGGCACCCCAAGTAAATATTCAAGGAGACTCAAGCGTCTAATCTTGGGGATGCCCCGGAGGGCATCCCCTCTTTCTTCAACAAGTATTGGTATGTTTTCGGATTCGTTTCATTCATGCGATATGTGTAATCTTGGAGCGTCTTTTGCATTTAGTTTTCCCTTTCCTTTTATTCACCATGCTGGTATGAGATAGTCCTTGGTTGATTTATAGAATGCTCTTTGCACTTCACTTATATCTTTTGAGTATGGCTTTATAGATTGCTTCATGTGCTTCACTTATATCATTTGAAGTTTGGATTGCCTGTTTCTCTTCATATAGAAAACCGCCATTTGTAGAATGCTCTTTTGCTTCACTTATATTTGTTAGAGCGTGGACATACCTTTTGTAGACAGAATTAAACTCTCTTGCTTCATTTATATCTATTTAGAGAGATGACAGGAACTGGTCATTCACATGGTTAGTCATAAAATCCTACATAAAGCTTGTAGATCACTGAATATGATATGTTTGATTCCTTGTAATAGTTTTGCGATATAAAGGTGGTGATATTAGAGTCGTGCTAGTTGAGTAATTGTGAAATTGAGAAATACTTGTGTTGAGGTTTGCAAGTCCCGTAGCACGCACGTATGGTGAACCGTTATGTAACGAAGTTGGAGCATGAGGTGTTCTTTCATTGCTTTCCTTATGAGTGGCGTTCGGGGACGAGCGATGGTCTTTTCCTACCAATCTATCCCCCTAGGGGCATACGTAGTAGTACTTTGCTTCGAGGGCTAATAAACTTTTGCAATAAGTATATGAGTTCTTTATGACTAATGTGAGTCCATGGATTATACGCACTCTCACCCTTCCATCATTGCTAGCCTCTTCGGTACCGTGCATTGCCCTTTCTCACCTCGAGAGTTGGTGCAAACTTCGCCGGTACATCCAAACCCCGTGATATGATACGCTCTATCACACATAAACCTCATTATATCTTCCTCAAAATAGCCACCTGTAACACCCCGGATGTAACTTGCCATATTTGTAACTCCAACTCTTGCCATTTTCGGCTATGTGATATGATATTCCCTCCGTGGTTGGGTTTCCCGTCATTTTGCATTTTGTCCTTGTCATGCATTTCATATCATGTCATCATGTGCATCGCATTCGCTTATGTGTTCGTTTCATGAATCCGAGCATTTTCCCCGTTGTCCGTTTTGCAATCCGGCGCTCCTATGTTCCCCGGCGTCCCCTTTTACCTTTTTCCGTGAGCGGGTATTAAACTTTCTCGGAATGGACCGAGGTTTGTCAAGCGGCCTTGGTATAGCACCGGTAGACCGCCTGTCAAGTTTCGGGTCATTCGGAGGTCGTTTGATACTCCAACGGTTAACCGGGTAACCGTGAAAGCCTCTTTTGGGTTGCAGCCCAAAACCCCTCCAAAACAGCTCAATAATCCACCTAAGACACTTCCATGTCCATCGCCGTTCGATCACGATCGTGTGGGCGAAAACCGTGCTCAATTTGGAGCCTCCTAGTTCCTTCTACCTATAAATATGCATCTCCCCCTCTAATTTTCGGGCAAACCCTAGCTCCCCGCTGTTGGAAATATGCCCTAGAGGCAATAATAAAAGCATTATTATTATATTTCCTTGTTCATGATAATTGTCTTTATTCATGCTATAATTGTGTTATCCGGAAATCGTAATACATGTGTGAATAATAGACACCAACATGTCCCTAGTAAGCCTCTAGTTGACTAGCTCGTTGATCAACAGATAGTCATGGTTTCCTGACTATGGACATTGGATGTCATTGATAACGAGATCACATCATTAGGAGAATGATGTGATGGACAAGACCCAATCCTAAACATAGCACAAGATCGTATAGTTCGTTTGCTAGAGTTTTCCAATGTCAAGTATCCTTTCCTTAGACCATGAGATCGTGTAACTCCCGGATACCGTAGGAGTGCTTTGGGTGTGCCAAACGTCACAACATAACTGGGTGACTATAAAGGTATACTACGGGTATCTCCAAAAGTGTCTGTTGGGTTGACACGGATCGAGAATGGGATTTGTCACTCCGTATGACGAAGAGGTATCAGCGGGCCCTCTCGGTAATGCATCATCATAATGAGCTCAATGTGATCAAAGTGTTTGATCACGGGATCATGCATTACGGTACGAGTAAAGTGACTTGCCGGTAACGAGATTGAACGAGGTATTGGGATACCGACGATCGAATCTCGGGCAAGTAAAATACCGATTGACAAAGGGAATTGAATATGGGATTAATTGAATCCGCGACATCGTGGTTCATCCGATGAGATCATCGAGGAGTATGTGGGAGCCAACATGGGTATCCAGATCCCGCTGTTGGTTATTGCCCGAGAGCCGTCTCGGTCATGTCTGCATGTCTCCCGAACCCGTAGGGTCTACACACTTAAGGTTCGGTGACGCTAGGGTTGTAGGGATATGTATATGCAGTAACCCGAATGTTGTTCGGAGTCCCGGATGAGATCCCGGACGTCACGAGGAGTTTCGGAATGGTCCGGAGGTGAAGAATTATATATAGGAAGTGCAATTTCGGCCATCGGGAGTGATCTGGGGGTCACCGGTATTGTACCGGGACCACCAGAAGGGTCCCGGGGGTCCACCGGGTGGGGCCACCCATCCCGGAGGGCCCCATGGGCTGAAGTGGGAGGGGGACCAGCCCTTAGTGGGGTGGTGCGCCCCCAAGGCCCACCCCCTGCGCCTAGGGTTGGAACCCTAGGGTGGGGGGGCGCCCACTTGCCTTGGGGGGCACTCCACCCCCCTTGGGAGATCCAATCTCCCAGGGCCGGCGCCCCCCAGGGGCCTATATAAAGGGGGGAGGGGAAGGGGGCAGCCACACCCTTTGCCTTGGCGCCTCCCTCTCCCTCTCCATCACCTCCTCCTCCTCCATAGAGCTCGGCGAAGCCCTGCCGGAGTACTGCAGCTCCATCACCACCACGCCGTCGTGCTGCTGCTGGAGCCATCTTCCTCAACCTCTCTTCTCCCCTTGCTGGATCAAGAAGGAGGAGACGTTACGCTGACCGTACGTGTGTTGAACGCGGAGGTGCCGTCCGTTCGGTGCTAGGATCTCCGGTGATTTGGATCACGTCGTGTACGACTACTTCATCTCCGTTCTTTTGAACGCTTCCGCTCGCGATCTACAAAGGTATGTAGATGCATCCGATCACTCGTTGCTAGATGAACTCATAGATGAATCTTGGTGAAACCATAGGAAAATTTTTGTTTTCTGCAACATTCCCCAACAGTGGTATCAGAGCTAGGTCTATGCGTAGTTCTTCTTGCGCGAGTAGAACTCAATTTGTTGTGGGCGTAGATTTGTCAACTTTTCTTGCCGCTACTAGTCTTATCTTGCTTCAGCGGTATTGTGGGATGAAGCGGCCCGGACCAACCTTACACGTACGCTTACGTGAGACCGGTTCCACCGACTAACATGCACTAGTTGCATAAGGTGGCTGGCGGGTGTCTGTCTCTCCCACTTTAGTTGGAGCGGATTCGATGAAAAGGGTCCTTATGAAGGGTAAATAGAAGTTGACAAATCACGTTGTGGCTTTCACGTAGGAAAGAAAACATTCTTGCTAGAACCCTAATTCAACCACGTAAAACTTGCAACAACAATTAGAGGACGTCTAACTTGTTTTTGCAGCAAGTGCTTTGTGATATGATATGGCCAAAGTTGTGATGAATGATGAATGATCTATATGTGATGTATGAGATGTTCATGCTATTTTAATAGGAATCACGACTTGCATGTCGATGAGTATGACAACCGGCAGGAGCCATAGGAGTTGTCTTTATTTTTGTATGACCTGCGTGTCATTGAGAAACGCCATGTAAATTACTTTACTTTATTGCTAAACGCGTTAGCCATAGTAGTAGAAGTAATAGTTGGTGAGCAACTTCATGGAGACACGATGATGGAGATCATGATGATGGAGATCATGGTGTCAAGCCGGTGACAAAGATGATCATGGAGCCCCAAGATGGAGATCAAAGGAGCAATGTGATATTGGCCATATCATGTCATGTTTATTATTTGATTGCATGTGATGTTTATCATGTTTTGCATCTTGTTTACTTAGAACGACGGTAGTAAATAAGATGATCCCTCATAATAATTTCAAGAAGTGTTCCCCCTAACTGTGCACCGTTGCGACAGTTCGTTGTTTCGAAGCACCACGTGATGATCGGGTGTGATAGATTCTAACGTTCACATACAACGGGTGTAAGACAGATTTACACATGCAAACACTTAGGTTGACTTGACGAGCCTAGCATGTACAGACATGGCCTCGGAACACAGAAGACCGAAAGGTCGAGCATGAGTCGTATAGAAGATACGATCAACATGAAGATGTTCACCGATGTTGACTAGTCCGTCTCACGTGATGATCGGACACGGCCTAGTTGACTCGGATCATGTTATACTTAGATGACTAGAAGAGGGATGTCTATCTAAGTGGGAGTTCATTAAATAATTTGATTAGATGAACTTTATTATCATGAACTTAGTCTAAAATATTTACAATATGTCTTGTAGATCAAATGGCCAACGTAGTCCTCAACTTCAACGCGTTCCTAGAGAAAACCAAGCTGAAAGACGATGGCAGCAACTATACGGACTGGGTCCGGAACCTGAGGATCATCCTCATAGCTTCCAAGAAAGATTATGTCCTACAAGCACCGCTGGGTGACGCACCTGTTCTCCCTGCAGAACAAGACGTTATGAACGCTTGGCAATCACGTTCCGATGACTACTCCCTCGTTTAGTGCGGCATGCTTTACAGCTTAGAGCCGGGGCTCCAAAAGCGTTTTGAGAGACATGGAGCATATGAGATGTTCGAAGAGCTGAAAATGGTTTTCCAAGCTCATGCCCGGCTCGAGAGATATGAAGTCTCCGACAAATTCTTCAGCTGTAAGATGGAGGAAAATAGCTCTGTCAGTGAACACATACTCAAGATGTCTGGGTTGCACAACCGCTTGACTCAACTGGAAGTTAATCTCCCGGATGAAGCGGTCATTGACAGAATCCTCCAGTCGCTTCCACCAAGCTACAAGAGCTTTGTGATGAACTTCAATATGCAGGGGATGGAAAAGACCATTCCTGAAGTATTTGCTATGCTGAAATCAGCAGAGGTAGAAATCAAGAAGGAACATCAAGTGTTGATGGTGAATAAAACCACTAAGTTCAAGAAGGGCAAGGGTAAAAAGAACTTCAAGAAGGACGGCAAGGAAGTTGCCGCGCCCGGTAAGCAAGTTGCCGGGAAGAAGCCAAAGAATGGACCCAAGCCCGAGACTGAGTGCTTTTATTGCAAGGAAAGTGGTCACTGGAAGCGGAATTGCCCCAAATACTTAGCGGACAGGAAGGCCGGCAAAACAAAAGGTATATGTGATATACATGTAATTGATGTGTACCTTACCAGTACTCGTAGTAGCTCTTGGGTATTTGATACCGGTGCAGTTGCTCACATTTGTAACTCAAAGCAGGAGCTGCGGAATAAGCGGAGACTGGCGAAGGACGAGGTGACGATGCGCGTCGGGAATGGTTCCAAGGTCGATGTGATCGCCGTCGGCACGCTACCTCTACATTTACCTACGGGATTAGTTTTAAACCTCAATAATTGTTATTTAGTGCCAAGTTTGAGCATGAACATTGTGTCTGGATCTCGTTTAATTCGAGATGGCTACTCATTTAAATCCGAGAATAATGGTTGTTCTATTTACATGAGAGATATGTTTTATGGTCATGCTCCGATGGTTAATGGTTTATTCTTAATGAATCTCGTACGTGATGATACACATATTCATAGTGTGAATACCAAAAGAGTTAAAGTTGATAACAATAGTCCCACATATTTGTGGCACTGCCGCCTTGGTCACATAGGTGTCAAACGCATGAAGAAGCTCCATGCAGATGGACTTTTAGAGTCTCTTGATTATGAATCATTTGACACGTGCGAACCATGCCTCATGGGTAAAATGACCAAGACTCCGTTCTCAGGAACAATGGAGCGAGCAACCAACTTATTGGAAATCATACATACCGATGTGTGCGTTCCAATGAGTGTTGAGGCTCGCGATGGCTATCGTTATGTTCTCACCCTCACTGATGACTTGAGTAGATATGGGTATATCTACTTAATGAAACACAAGTCTGAGACCTTTGAAAAGTTCAAGGAATTTTAGAGTGAGGTTGAAAATCAACGTGATAGAAAGATCAAGTTTCTACGATCAGATCGTGGAGGAGAATACTTGAGTCACGAATTTGGCACACACTTAAGAAAATGTGGAATAGTTTCACAACTCACGCCGCCTGGAACACCTCAGCGTAATGGTGTGTCCGAACGTCGTAATCGCACTCTATTAGATATGGTGCGATCTATGATGTCTCTTACCGATTTACCGCTATCTTTTTGGGGCTATGCTTTAGAGACTGCCGCATTCACTTTAAATAGGGCTCCGTCGAAATCCGTTGAGACGACACCGTATGAATTATGGTTTGGGAAGAAACCTAAGCTGTCGTTTCTAAAAGTTTGGGGATGCGATGCTTATGTCAAGAAACTTCAACCTGAAAAGCTCGAACCCAAGTCGGAAAAATGCGTCTTCATAGGATACCCTAAAGAAACTATTGGGTATACCTTCTACCTCAGATCCGAAGGCAAGATCTTTGTTGCCAAGAATGGATCCTTTCTAGAGAAGGAGTTTCTCTCGAAAGAAGTAAGTGGGAGGAAAGTAGAACTTGATGAAGTGTTACCTCTTGAACCGGAAAATGGCGCAACTCAAGAAAACGTTTCTGAGGTGCCTGCACCGACTAGAGACGAAATTAATGATGATGATCAAGATGCTTCTGATCAAGCTCCTACTGAAATTCGTAGGTCCACAAGGACACGTTCCGCACCAGAGTGGTACGGCAACCCTGTCTTGGAAATCATGTTGTTAGACAACGGTGAACCTTCGAACTATGAAGAAGCGATGGCGGGCCCGGATTCCGACAAATGGCTGGAAGCCATGAAATCCGAGATAGGATCCATGTATGAAAACGAAGTATGGACTTTGACTGACTTGCCCGTTGAGCGGCGAGCCATAGAAAATAAATGGATCTTTAAGAAGAAGACAGACGCGGATGGTAATGTGACCATCTATAAAGCTCGGCTTGTCGCTAAGGGTTATCGACAAGTTCAAGGGGTTGACTACGATGAGACTTTCTCACCGGTAGCGAAGCTGAAGTCCGTCCGAATCATGTTAGCAATTGCCGCATTCTACGATTATGAAATATGGCAAATGGACGTCAAAACAGCATTCCTTAATGGTTTCCTTAAGGAAGAATTGTATATGATGCAGCCGGAAGGTTTTGTCGATCCTAAGAATGCTAACAAGGTGTGCAAGCTCCAATGCTCGATTTATGGGCTGGTGCAAGCATCTCGGAGTTGGAACATTCGCTTTGATGAGATGATCAAAGCGTTTGGATTTACGCAGACTTATGGAGAAGCCTGTGTTTACAAGAAAGTGAGTGGGAGCTCTGTAGCATTTCTCATATTATATGTAGACGACATACTTTTGATGGGAAATAATATAGAACTCTTGGACAGCATTAAGGCCTACTTGAATAAGAGTTTTTCAATGAAGGACCTTGGAGAAGCTGCTTATATATTAGGCATCAAGATCTATAGAGATAGATCAAGACGTCTCATAGGTTTTTCACAAAGCACATACCTTGATAAGATATTGAAGAAGTTCAATATGGATCAATCTAAGAAGGGGTTCTTACCTGTGTTACAAGGTGTGAAATTGAGCTCAGCTCAATGTCCGACCACGGCAGAAGATATAGAAGAGATGAGTGTCATCCCCTATGCCTCAGCCATAGGTTCTATTATGTATGCCATGCTGTGTACCAGACCTGATGTAAACCTTGCCGTAAGTTTGGTAGGAAGGTACCAAAGTAATCCCGGCAAGGAACACTGGACAACGGTCAAGAATATCCTGAAGTACCTGAAAAGGACTAAGGAAATGTTTCTCGTTTATGGAGGTGACGAAGAGCTCGTTGTAAAGGTTTACATCGACGTTAGCTTCGACACAGATCTGGATGACTCTAAGTCACAAACCGGATACGTGTATATTTTGAATGGTGGGGCAATAAGCTGGTGCAGTTGCAAGCAGAGCGTCGTGGCGGGATCTACATGTGAAGCGGAGTACATGGCAGCCTCGGAGGCAGCACATGAAGCAATTTGGGTGAAGGAGTTCATCACCGACTTCGGAGTCATACCCAATGCGTCGGGGCCAATCAAACTCTTCTATGACAACACTGGAGCTATTGCACTTGCCAAGGAGCCCAAGTTTCACAAGAAGACCAGACACATCAAGCGTCGCTTCAACTCCATTCGTGAAAATGTTCAAGATGGAGACATAGATATTTGTAAAGTGCATACGGACCTGAATGTAGCAGATCTGTTGACTAAACCTCTCCCTAGAGCAAAACATGATCAACACCAGAATTCCATGGGTGTTCGATTCATCACAATGTAACTAGATTATTGACTCTAGTGCAAGTGGGAGACTGTTGGAAATATGCCCTAGAGGCAATAATAAAAGCATTATTATTATATTTCCTTGTTCATGATAATTGTCTTTATTCATGCTATAATTGTGTTATCCGGAAATCGTAATACATGTGTGAATAATAGACACCAACATGTCCCTAGTAAGCCTCTAGTTGACTAGCTCGTTGATCAACAGATAGTCATGGTTTCCTGACTATGGACATTGGATGTCATTGATAACGAGATCACATCATTAGGAGAATGATGTGATGGACAAGACCCAATCCTAAACATAGCACAAGATCGTATAGTTCGTTTGCTAGAGTTTTCCAATGTCAAGTATCCTTTCCTTAGACCATGAGATCGTGTAACTCCCGGATACCGTAGGAGTGCTTTGGGTGTGCCAAACGTCACAACATAACTGGGTGACTATAAAGGTATACTACGGGTATCTCCAAAAGTGTCTGTTGGGTTGACACGGATCGAGAATGGGATTTGTCACTCCGTATGACGGAGAGGTATCACCGGGCCCTCTCGGTAATGCATCATCATAATGAGCTCAATGTGATCAAAGTGTTTGATCACAGGATCATGCATTACGGTACGAGTAAAGTGACTTGCCGGTAACGAGATTGAACGAGGTATTGGGATACCGACGATCGAATCTCGGGCAAGTAAAATACCGATTGACAAAGGGAATTGAATACGGGATTAATTGAATCCGCGACATTGTGGTTCATCCGATGAGATCATCGAGGAGTATGTGGGAGCCAACATGGGTATCCAGATCCCACTGTTGGTTATTGCCCGAGAGCCGTCTCGGTCATGTCTGCATGTCACTCGAACCCGTAGGGTCTACACACTTAAGGTTCGGTGACGCTAGGGTTGTAGGGATATGTATATGCAGTAACCCGAATGTTGTTCGGAGTCCCGTATGAGATCCCGGACGTCACGAGGAGTTTCGGAATGGTCCGGAGGTGAAGAATTATATATAGGAAGTGCAGTTTCGGCCATCGGGAGTGATCTGGGGGTCACCGGTATTGTACCGGGACCACGAGAAGGCTCCCGGGGGTCCACCGGGTGGGGCCACCCATCCTGGAGGGCCCCATGGGCTGAAGTGGGAGGGGGACCAGCCCTTAGTGGGCTGGTGCGCCCCCCAAGGCCCACCCCCTGCGCCTAGGGTTGGAACCCTAGGGTGGGGGGGGGGGGCGCCCACTTGCCTTGGGGGGCACTCCACCCCCCTTGGCCGCCGCCCCCCTTGGGAGATCCAATCTCCCAGGGCCGGCGCCCCCCCCAGGGGCCTATATAAAGGGGGGAGGGTAAGGGGGCAGCCACACCCTTTGCCTTGGCGCCTCCCTCTCCCTCTCCATCACCTCCTCCTCCTCCATAGAGCTCGGCGAAGCCCTGCGGGAGTACTGCAGCTCCATCACCACCACGCTGTCGTGCTGCTGCTGGAGCCATCTTTCTCAACCTCTCCTCTCCCCTTGCTGGATCAAGAAGGAGGAGACGTTACGCTGACCGTACGTGTGTTGAACGCGGAGGTGCCGTCCGTTCGGTGCTAGGATCTCCGGTGATTTGGATCACGTCGTGTACGACTACTTCATCCCCGTTCTTTTGAACGCTTCCGCTCGCGATCTACAAAGGTATGTAGATGCATCCGATCACTCGTTGCTAGATGAACTCATAGATGGATCTTGGTGAAACCGTAGGAAATTTTTTGTTTTCTGCAACATTCCCCAACACCCGCTCCCCTCCGCGCGCCGGACACGTCCGGTCCGCGCCGGACGAATCCCGTCGCCGCGCCCAGCCAACCCGCGCGTGCCACGTGTCGCCGCCGCCTCCACCGCCGCGCCGGCCCGCTCGGCCCGCCGCGGGCCCCCGCGGCCCGTACGCCCGCGCCTCCTCCGCCGCTCCGCCGCCCGCCCGGATCCGCGCCGCCTGCGCGTGCCGCCGCCTGCCGGGATCCGCGCCGCCGCCGTCCCGCGCAGCCTGCGCGCGCCATCGCCCGCCGGGATCCGCTCCGCCGCCCGCCCGGATCCGAGCCGCCGCCGTCCCGCGCCGCCGCCCGCCGGGATCCGCCTCGGATCCGGCCTCCCCTCGCCTCCGCCGCCTTTCCCCGTCGTCTCCGGCGAAACTCCGGCGCCACCTCGGTTTCCGCGCCGACAAACCCTAGATCTTGGAGGTCGAATTCCTCTAAGTCTTTTCTGTGAAGTTATTTTGTTGCATGTTCATTGCTTCACAACTTGCTGCAGACTACTCTGTTTCGTGCGTATAATATGTTAAATTGTTCGTCTCGATGAGTATATCATTTCATCTCATTGCATCATTTTCATTTGAGATCATCTTGATGCCCGAAATGCTGTTAGAAGAGGGCTATGTGATGTTAGTTCCAGATTATTATCAGAACGTGCACTTTTGTCATTTTTGCCATGATTGATGTGTGCACCCTATGAAGTTGAGCCCTACATGTGTTTTGTAATATGCCATGCTATATTTCCAGGGGTGTATGCCATGTATTTTTGTGATCTCTGTGGTGACTAGCACAAGCATGCAAACTAGGGTACATAATATTGCTGATTTTAGGGACTTAGTAATTTCACTAAGTTATTCCCTGCTGTTATTTTTATGCCATGTGTTCATGTTGTTTCAGAGAGATCTATGGCTCTTTTGAGCATGATCAGTAAGGATGTTTTGAACATATGGATTTGCTCTATCCATCCATGTCTTTGTTTGTAATTATGGAGTGCCATAGCTTGAGTCAATCGATTTTGCCAAGCTTGTTGTAGTTGATCCTTACATGCTATGATGTTGTTCTTGCCATGATTAGCTTCTATGTCATGTCTTCTTGATGGGTGTATGCTTAGTTTATCATGAAATGCTCTGTAGTGAGTGCATCAAGCTCGTAAACATGCCTACTTGTTATCTGTTTTCGACATGTCCAGTTTTCTGCTAAGTCTAAAAACTATAACGAAACATGCTTAATTGACATGGGTGGTATTATATTTTCTGGTCCCATTTGGCTCATGGTCAGTAAGGGACTTTTGTTCTATGTTTTGAGTAGATTCATGCCATGCCTTGTTTTTCTATATTCCGTTCCTGTAGCAGGTTGTTTCCTTGCTCTAAACATGACATCCTGATGTTAATTTCTGGCATGATAGTATTTTCACCAAGTCTGTGAACCTGTTATCTTTTGCACTTTTGCCATGCTTGTTTGAACCTGTTGTGGTGTGATTTAGCCGTAGCTTAGTGTTCATCTTTTGTCAAGCATCTTGAGTAGATAACTGCCATATGCTTTTCTGATATGTTTGGGTGCAGTATCTTAATTTCTTGTTGCACGTTAAGCGGCATCATGCTGTTAATGGCAGAATCTTGTCATTCTTGTTTTGCTTGTCATTTGCAAACCGTGCATCCGATTTCGTTGATCTTTATATCGATTTCAACCGAAATCACCTAACCTATCCAGTGGCATACTTGGTTTGCCAAGATTATGCCTTGTTCATCCTTGTCCTTCCGGAGCACGCATATGCATTGCATATCACATCTCGCATATCATGCCATGTTTTGCATCATGTTGCTTGCGCATTGCATCGTGGTTGATAGTTGTTCCTTTGCTTGTGTTCTTCTTTTGGGTAGAGCCGAGAGACGAGTACGCGAACGAGGAACCTGTTGAGAACGCTTGCGAGGATCAAGCTTTCGACAACCCTGAGAACATTGCAGGCAAGATGACCATACCCTCGAAATCACTTCTATCTTTGCTTGCTAGATGCTCGCTCTTTTGCTATGCCTATGCTGCGATACCTACCACTTTCTATATCATGCCACCCATATTGCCATGTCAAACCTCTAACCATCCTTTCCTAGCAAACCGTTGATTGGCTATGTTACCGTTTTGCTCAGCCCCTCTTATAGCGTTGCTAGTTGCAGGTGAAGATGAAGTTTGTTCCATGTTGGAACATGATTACTTTGGGTTATCACAATATCTCTCATTTTAATTAATGCATCTATATACTTGGTAAAGGGTGGAAGGCTCGGCCTTTTGCCTAGTGTTTTGTTCCACTCTTACCACCCTAGTTTTCCGTCATACCGGTGTTATGTTCCTTGATTTTGCGTTCCTTACACGGTTGGGTGATTTATGGGACCCCCTTGACAGTTTGCTTTGAATAAGACTCCTCCAGCAAGGCCCAACATTGGTTTTACCATTTGCCACCTAAGCCTTTTTCCCCCGGGTTTTCGCGAGCCCGAGGGTCATCTTTACTTTAACCCCCCGGGCCAGTTCTCCTTCGATTGCTGGCCCAAACTAGAGCGCTTTGCAGCGCCACCTCAAGGAAACTTGGGGTCTGGTTTTAGTTGTACGGACTGCTCATCCGGATGTGCCCTGAGACCTGGATATGTGCAGCTCCTATTAGGATTTGTCGGCACAATCGGGCGGCTTTGCTGGACTTGTTTTATTACTGTCGAAATGTCTTGTAGTCCGGGATTCTGAGACTGATCGGGTCTTCCCGGTAGAAGGAATATCCTTCGTTGACCGTGAGAGCTTATAATGGGCTAAGTTGGGACACCCCTGCAGGGTATTATCTTTCGAAAGCCGTGCCCGCGGTTATGAGGCAGATGGGAATTTGTTAATGTCCGGTTGTAGAAAACCCGAAGTTGATCTCAATTAAAACACATGAACGGCGTGTGTAACCGTGATGGTCTCTTCTCGGCGGAGTCCGGGAAGTGAACACGGTGTTGGAGTTATGTTTGACGTAGGTTGTTCTAGGATCACTTCTTGATCACTTCTAGCTTCACGTCCGTGCTTTGCTTCTCTTCCCGCTCTCTTTTGCGTTGTAGCCACCATATATGCTAGTCGCTTGCTGCAGTTCCACCTCACAACCCTATCCTACCTTTAAGCTTAAATAGTCTTGATCTCGCGGGTGTGAGATTGCTGAGTCCCCGTGACTCACAGATTCTACCAAAACAGTTGCAGGTGCCGACGATGCCAGTGCAGATGACGCTTCCGAGCTCAAGTGGGAGTTCGACGAGGAACGTGGTCGTTACTATGTGTCTTTTCCTGATGATCAGTAGTGGAGCCCAGTTGGGACGATCGGCGATCTGTGTAGCATTTGGGATAGTCTTGTTTCATTTTGGTTCCGTAGTCGGACCTTGAGTGTAATCTGGATGATGAATGTTTATTTATGTATTGTGTGAAGTGGCGACTGTAAGCCAACTATGTATCTCTTTCCCTTATTTATTACATGGGTTGTGTGAAGATTACCTCACTTGCGACATTGCTTTCAATGCGGTTATGCCTCTAAGTCGTGCTTCGACACGTAGGAGATATAGCCGCATCGAGGGCGTTACAAGTTGGTAATCAGAGCCTTCCCCGACCTTAGGAGCCCCCACTGATTGATCATTTTTAGCGGCCGAGTTGTGTCTAGAAAAATGTTTTGAGTCATTTAGGAATTATATATCGGAGAGTTTAGGAATTGTTTTTACTTCCCAGTCTCCTCATCGCTCTGGTAAGGCATCCTGATGTAGAGTTTTGACTCTTCTCTTCTCAAATTTCACTAAAAATTTTTTTTAGGATCACGCGGATATCTTAGAATCGTTCCGATGGTTTTATGATGACAACATTGTCTTGGTGCCTCCTGTCAGCAGGGGTTTAGTGGAGGTGTCCCGGGGAGTTGAGCTCCGAGGTGTTGTCGTCATAATTTTATCGTTGCAATTCTGGAATACCTGAGTTTAGTACGCCGACATCGAAAATCTCTTTTGTACAGTTGTTGGTGAGATAACCCTAATAGCCCAGTACTGAGGTGAGTGCGGGAGTATTGCCATAACTTGTATAACGGATGTTTTTTTCGAAGGTTGAGGTAGACGATTTCCGAAGGTTTCTTGGTTATGTGTTGAAGGATGGATACAGCTGGATCTAGGTATTGTTAGTTTGGGTGATATATTTTGTGTCCCCTGTATCCCCAACACCTGATTGCATAACCCGAAAGTTTCGGGAGTTTATAAGTGGGAATTCAAGTATCTCGTAGGATATCTTTCCAACACACACATGATACGATATGGGATCTATCATATGTTTGTTCCGGCTTATTCTGCAAGCCAGTACTTTGTTTTGTTTTTAGTTGTGATATTCGAGTTGTTTCGAGGCAGATGGTGATTTCCATATCTTTATCTAAATGGCTTCTCAGCTTTTGGAAGTGTGATGCTTTACTTTGGAATTCATTCGTTCATTCTTGTTCGAATGTTTATTGTGAAGACTATATGTTGCAATTTCGATCCTTTTGATTCAGCTTGAATATATGTCTTTCAAGATGCTAATGGATGTCACCCTCTTCAGGATGGCTCCGCCAACGCGTCAGAATCCGGAACGCAATGAAGGAAGTCAGGCTAACCCTCCGCCACCACCTCCGCCTCCGGAGGCATGGCAAGCCTTGATGACAGCCACCAATGCCAACGCTCAGATTCTGATTCAGCTCTTGCAAGATCGCAACCAAGGGCAAGGTAATCAGGGAAATCAAGGCCAAGGCAACAATCAGCCGCATTTTGCTACCCTCAATCAGTTCCTTGCAAATCAGCCAAAGACTTTCAGCTACTGTGTCGAGGCCACAGACGCCGTTGATTGGCTCGTGGACATCAACAAGCACTTCGAATGTAGCAATGTCAGACCTGAGGACTTTGTCAAGTTTGCCTCTTTTCAACTCAAGGATCAAGCTGCTGAGTGGTATCAACAATACAAAGATTCCAGAGGAGGTCGTGTGATTACCTGGGATGATTTCCGCTGTGACTTCAAAGCTCATCACATTCCAGAAAGTGTTGTTGAGAGTAAGCGTGAGGAGTTCCGCAATCTCAAACAAGGCAACATGTTTGTGTATCAATACAACACTCAGTTCCAGAAGCTCTCTCGTTTTGCTAAGCAAGACATCCCTGATGAGAAGAGCATGATTTACCAATTCAGGCGTGGTCTCAGAGAAGATCTGCAACTAGCTCTCGTGCTTTTTGAGCCGTTAAAGTATGATGAATTCTACAACACGGCACTGAAACAAGAAGCTGCTCAGCTCAAGTGTGAGGCATCTAAGAAGAGAGTCAAAGATGCAGTTCAGTCCTCTTCTTCCTCACTAGTGGCAGCCAAGCAACAGAAGTTCTGGTTGCCTCCTCCTCCTCCTCCGTTCCGTCAGCCTTATCAGCAGAAGAACTCAGGTGGTCGTGGATCTTCCCACCCACCCAACCCTGGCTATCAGAACAAGTCTCAGAACCAAGCTCCAAGGCCAAATGCTCCTTATCATCGTCCGCTCTCAGAGGTGACTTGCAACAAATGTCAGCAAAAGGGTCACTATGCGAACAAGTGCTTCAACCAAAGGCGCCTTCCGCCTCCTCCTCCTGTGAGATCTTCAAGCAATGCACTGGTCAAGCATAATCCTAAGTCTGCAAAGGTGAACATGATGAACGCGGCTCAGGCAGAGGATTCTTCAGAAGTGATCATGGGTAACCTTCCTGTTAATGATATTCCTGCTAAAGTCTTATTTGATACTGGTGCTTCGCATTGTTTCATCTCAAGACCTTTTGCATCTAAGCATGAGTTGGGTTTTAAAGAATTGCCTAGTTCTTTATCAGTGGTGTCCCCGGGTAAGCAAATGACAGCTAATAATTATGTCCCGGATGTTTCCATCAAGATGGGCGACTATAGATTTCTGGCTAAACCAATTGTTCTTGGTGACTCTGATATTGATCTAATTCTCGGGATGGACTAGCTTTCTAAGCACAAGGCTCAGCTTGATTGTGCTGCCAGGGAAATTCAATTGACTCACTCTTCTGACGATGTGATCATCTATGCCGCTCGTGACGAAACCATTCGGTTGTTTTCTCTCAATGAGAAGGGCGAATTGGATGTTATCTCTCAGATTCCAGTCGTTTGTGAGTACCAAGATATCTTTCCAGAAGAACTTCCGGGAATGCCTCCTCACCGGCCAGTTGAATTCGTTATTGATCTTGAGCCTGGCACGGAACCCATTTGCAAGCGTCCATACAAGCTTGGGCCAAAAGAGTTGAAGGAATTGAAAAAACAACTCGATGAACAAGAGCGTCTGGGTCTGATCAGACCGAGTTCATCTCCTTGGGGTTGTGGTGTTCTTTTTGTCCAGAAGAAGGATGGCACGGACCGACTTTGCGTCGATTACCGTCCATTGAACAAGAATACAATCAAGAACAAGTACCCACTTCCCAACATCAATGAGCTATTCGAGCAACTTAAAGGTGCTAAAGTGTTCTCCAAGCTTGACCTTCGTATGGGTTATCATCAGATTCGCATTCGTGAAGAAGATATTCCCAAGACAGCATTCAGAACAAGCTTTGGTTCTTATGAATATACTGTCATGTCATTCGGCCTTGTCAATGCTCCTCCAACTTTCTCTCGCATGATGAACTTCATCTTCAACCCCTATACCAATGAATTCGTCTTGGTCTATCTCGATGATATATTGGTCTTCTCCAAGAATAAGAAGGATCATGCCAAACATTTGCGATTGGTGCTCGACAAGCTCAGAGAGTATCAATTCTATGCGAAGTTCTCCAAATGTGAATTCTGGCTTGATGAAGTTCTTTACCTTGGGCATATCATCTCTGCCAAGGGCATTGCTATTAATCCCGAGAGGGTGTCTGCAGTTTTGAATTGGGAACCTCCTCAGAATGTCAAGCAGCTTCGCAGTTTTCTTGGACTTGCAAGCTATTGCCGAAGATTCATTGAGAATTTCTCAAAGATTGCAAAGCCTCTTTCCAACCTCCTCCAGAAGCATGTGAAGTATGTCTGGTCTCCGGAGTGTGACGCTGCTTTCAACACTATCAAAGATAAACTCGTCACTGCTCCAGTTTTGACTCCTCCTGACGAATCCAAGCCTTATGAAGTTTTCTGTGATGCTTCTCTTCAAGGTCTCGGTGCTGTGTTAATGCAAGAGAAGAAGGTTGTGGCCTATACCTCTCGTCAGTTGAAGCCCAACGAAAAGAACTACCCCACTCACGATCTTGAGTTGGCGGCAGTTGTCCATGCATTGATAACATGGAGACATCTCTTGTTGGGAAGGAAAGTGGACATATTCACCGATCACAAGAGTCTCAAGTACATCTTCACTCAGCCCAACCTCAACCTCAGGCAGACTCGATGGGTCGAAATGATTCAAGAGTATAATCCGAGTATTGAATATACTCCAGGCAAGGCTAATGTGATTGCAGACGCTTTGAGCAGGAAGGCTTATTGCAACAGCTTAATCCTCAAGCCCTTTCAACCGGATCTTTGTGAAGCTTTCCGCAAGTTGAATCTTCAAGTTGTTCCTCAAGGTTTTCTTGCCAACCTCATAGTCTCTCCCACTTTGGAAGATCAGATTCGTGAGGCACAACTGTTGGATACCATGGTGAAGAAGGTGAAACGTGGTATTGACAAGGGCATTTCCAAATACAAGTGCTATCGCGTTGATGACAGAGATACTCTTTTCTTCGAGGACCGGATTGTGGTTCCAAAGGGTGATCTACGAAAAGTCATTATGAACGAGGCGCACAATTCTCTTCTGTCAATTCATCCTGGAAGTACAAAGATGTACCATGACCTCAAGCAGTCGTATTGGTGGACTCGAATGAAGCGAGAAATTGCTCAATTCGTGAATGAATGTGATGTCTGTTGAAGGGTGAAAGCAGAACACCAACGACCAGCTGGTCTACTCCAACCTCTTGCTATTCCAGAATGGAAGTTTGATCATATCGAAATGGACTTCGTGACTGGTTTTCCTAAGTCCAAGCGTGGAAATGATGCCATCTTCGTCGTCATCGACAAGCTCACTAAAGTGGCTCATTTTCTTCCTATCAAAGAGTCTATCACAGCAGCGCAGCTGGCAGAGCTCTACACCTCCAGAATTGTCTCCTTGCATGGCATTCCACAATTGATTTCTTCAGACCGTGGCAACATCTTCACCTCCAAGTTTTGGGATTCTTTTCAGAAGGCCATGGGCACAAACATTCGCTTCAGCACAACTTTCCATCCTCAAACTAGTGGACAAGTCAAGCGTGTCAACCAAATTCTTGAAGATATGCTCAGGGCTTGTGTTATCTCTTTTGCCATGAGTTCTGAGTTCTCTTACAACAACAGCTTTCAAGCCAGCTCGGGCAAAGCCCCATTCGAGATTCTCTATGGCAGAAAGTGCCGTACTCCTCTCAATTGGTCAGAGACGGGCGAACGCCAACTTCTTGGCAACGATTTGATCACAGAGGCTGAAGATATGTGTAAAGTCTGTGAACCTGTTATCTTTTGCACTTTTGCCATGCTTGTTTGAACCTGTTGTGGTGTGATTTAGCCGTAGCTCAGTGTTCATCTTTTGTCAAGCATCTTGAGTAGATCACTGCCATATGCTTTGCTGATATGTTTGGGTGCAGTAGCTTAATTTCTTGTTGCACGCTAAGTGGCATCATGCTGTTAATGGCAGAATCTTGTCATTCTTGTTTTGCTTGTCATTTGCAAACCGTGCATCCGATTTCGTTGATCTTTATATCGATTTCAACCGAAATCACCTCACCTATCCAGTGGCATACTTGGTTTGCCAAGATTATGCCTTGTTCATCCTTGTCCTTCCGGAGCACGCATATGCATTGCATATCACATCTCGCATATCATGCCATGTTTTGCATCATGTTGCTTGCGCATTGCATCGTGGTTGATAGTTGTTCCTTTGCTTGTGTTCTTGTTTTGGGTAGAGCCGGGAGACGAGTACGCGAACGAGGAACCTGTTGAGAATGCTTACGAGGATCAAGCTTTCGACAACCCTGAGAACATTGCAGGCAAGATGACCATACCCTCGAAATCACTTCTATCTTTGCTTGCTAGATGCTCGCTCTTTTGCTATGCCTATGCTGCGATACCTACCACTTTCTATATCATGCCACCCATATTGCCATGTCAAACCTCTAACCATCCTTTCCTAGCAAACCATTGATTGGCTATGTTACCGTTTTGCTCAGCCCCTCTTATAGCGTTGCTAGTTGCAGGTGAAGATGAAGTTTGTTCCATGTTGGAACATGATTACTTTGGGTTATCACAATATCTCTTATTTTAATTAATGCATCTATATACTTGGTAAAGGGTGGAAGGCTTGGCCTTTTGCCTGGTGTTTTGTTCCACTCTTGCCACCCTAGTTTTCCGTCATACCGGTGTTATGTTCCTTGATTTTGCGTTCCTTACACGGTTGGGTGATTTATGGGACCCCCTTGACAGTTCGCTTTGAATAAGACTCCTCCAGCAAGGCCCAACATTGGTTTTACCATTTGCCACCTAAGCCTTTTTCCCCCGGGTTTTCGCGAGCCCGAGGGTCATCTTTACTTTAACCCCCCCGGGCCAGTTCTCCTTCGATTGCTGGCCCAAACTAGAGAGCTTTGCAGCGCCATCGCAAGGAAACTTGGGGTCTGGTTTTAGTTGTACGGACTGCTCATCCGGATGTGCCCTGAGACCGAGATATGTGCAGCTCCTATCAGGATTTGTCGGCACAATCGGGCAGCTTTGCTGGACTTGTTTTATTACTGTCGAATGTTCTTGTAGTCCGGGATTGCGAGACTGATCGGGTCTTCCCGGTAGAAGGAATATCCTTCATTGACCGTGAGAGCTTATAATGGGCTAAGTTGGGACACCCCTGCAGGGTATTATCTTTCGAAAGCCGTGCCCGCGGTTATGAGGCAGATGGGAATTTGTTAATGTCCGGTTGTAGAAAACCCGAAGTTGATCTCAATTAAAACACATCAACCGCGTGTGTAACCGTGATGGTCTCTTCTCGGCGGAGTCCGGGAAGTGAACACGGTGTTGGAGTTATGTTTGACGTAGGTTATTCTAGGATCACTTCTTGATCACTTCTAGCTTCACGTCCGTGCTTTGCTTCTCTTCCCGCTCTCTTTTGCGTTGTAGCCACCATATATGCTAGTCGCTTGCTGCAGTTCCACCTCACAACCCTATCCTACCTTTAAGCTTAAATAGTCTTGATCTCGCGGGTGTGAGATTGCTGAGTCCCCGTGACTCACAGATTCTACCAAAACAGTTGCAGGTGCCGACGATGCCAGTGCAGATGACGCTTCCGAGCTCAAGTGGGAGTTCGACGAGGAACGTGGTCGTTACTATGTGTCTTTTCCTGATGATCAGTAGTGGAGCCCAGTTGGGACGATCGGGGATCTGTGTAGCATTTGGGGTAGTCTTCTTTCATTTTGGTTCCGTAGTCGGACCTTGAGTGTAATCTGGATGATGAATGTTTATTTATGTATTGTGTGAAGTGGCGACTGTAAGCCAACTATGTATCTCTTTCCCTTATTTATTACATGGGTTGTGTGAAGATTACCTCACTTGCGACATTGCTTTCAATGCGGTTATGCCTCTAAGTCGTGCTTCGACACGTAGGAGATATAGCCGCATCGAGGGCGTTACACCACCATACCTACCTATGATGGCATTTCCATAGCCCTTCCGAGATATATTGCCATGCAACTTCCATCATCATCATATACATGACTTGAGCATTTATTGTCATATTGCTTTACATGATCGTAAGATAGCTAGCATGATGTTTTCATGGCTTGTCCGTTTTTCATGTCATTGCTACGCTAGATCATTGCACATCCCGGTACACCGCCGAAGGCATTCATATAGAGTCGTATCTTTGTTCTAGTATTGAGTTGTAATATTGAGTTGTAAGTAAATAAAAGTGTGATGATCATCGTTATTAGAGCGTGAGGTTATCAGAGTAAAAGAGGCCAAAGAAACCCAAATAAAAAAAGAGGCCAAAGAAGCCCACCAAAAAAAATAAAAAAAAATAAAAAAAAGAGAGAAAAAGAGAGAAGGGGCAATGTTACTATCCTTTTACCACACTTGTGCTTTAGAGTAGCACCATGTTCTTCATATAGAGAGTCTCTTGAGTTATCACTTTCATATACTAGTGGGAATTTTCATTATAGAACTTGGCTTGTATATTTCGATGATGGGCTTCCTCAAATGCTCGAGGTCTTCATGAGAAAGCAAGTTGGATGCACACCCACTTAGTTTCCAGTCTGAGCTTTCATATACTTATAGCTCTAGTGCATCCGTTGCATGACAATCCCTACTCCTCGCATTCACATCAGTTGATGGACATCTCCATAGCCCATTGATTAGCCGCGTTGATGTGAGACTTTCTTCCTTTCTGTCTTGTCCACACAACCTCCATCATCATACGCTATTCCACCAATAGTGCTATGTCCATGGCTTGCGCTCATGTATTGCGTGAGGGTTGAAAAGGCTGAAGCGCGTTAAAAAGTATGAACCAATTGCTCGGCTTGTCATCGGGGTTGTGCATGATTTGAATGCTTTGCGTGGTGAAGATGGAGCATAGCCAGACTGTATGATTTTGTAGGGATGAGCTTTCCTTGGCTATGTTATTTTGATAAGACATAATTGCTTAGTTAGTATGCTTGAAGTATTATTGTTTTTATGTCAAATGATAGACTATTGCTTTGAAGCACTCGTGTCTTAATATTCATGCCATGATTAGATACATGATCAAGATTATGCTAGGTAGCATTCCACATAAAAAATTATCTTTTTTATCATTTACCTACTCGAGGACGAGCAGGAATTAAGCTTGGGGATGCTGATACATCTCCGTCGTATCTATAATTTTTGATTGTTCCATGCCAATATTATTCAACTTTCATATACTTTTGGCAACTTTTTATACTATTTTTGGGACTAACATATTGATCCAGTGCCCAGTGCCAGTTCCTGTTTGTTGCATGTTTTATGTTTCGCAGAAACCTCATATCAAACGGGGTCCAAACGGGATAAAAACAGACAGAGAATATTTTTGGAATATTTGGAAAATATGGGAAGAAGAATCAACGCGAGACGGTGCCCGAGGTGGCCACAAGGCAGGGGGCGCGCCCCTGACCCTCGTGGTCCACCCGTAAGGCGGTTGCTGCTACTCTTTTGCCGCAAGAAAGCTAATTTTCAGAAAAAAAATCTCTACGAAGGTTTCAGTCCAATTGGAGTTACGGATCTCCGGATATATAAGAAACGGTGAAAGGGCAGAATCCAAAACAGAGGAGAACGCAGAAACAGAGAGAGACAGAGAGATAGATCCAATCTTGGAGGGGCTCTCGCCCCTCCCATGGCATGGAGGCCAAGGACCAGAGGGGAAACCCTTCTCCCATCTAGGGAGGATGTCAAGGAAGAAGAAGAAGAAGAAGAAGAAGGGGCCCCTCTCCCCCTCTCTTCCGATGGCGCCAGAACGCCCCCGTGGCCATCATCATCATCACCGCAATCTTCACCAACACCTCCGCCATCTTCACCAACATCTCCATCACCTTCACCCCTTTATCTACAGCGGTCCACTCTTGATAACCCACAAGTATAGGGGATCACAACAGTTTTCGATAAGTAAGAGTGTCGAACCCAACGAGGAGCTAAAGGTAGAACAAATATTCCCTCAAGTTCTATCGACCACCGATACAACTCTACGCACGCTTGATGTTCGCTTTACCTAGAACAAGTATGAAACTAGAAGTACTTTGTAGGTGTTGGTGGATAGGCTTTGCAAGAAAATAAAGAGCGCGTAAATAAAAGCTTGGGGCTGTTGTAAGTAAAGAAGCAATAAAGTAAATATAGCGAGTGCGGAAAAGTGGTGGTAGGAGTTGCAAAATTGTCCCTTAAGCAATTGACTACTTTACTAGACCGGTAGCAAGTATTATGTGGGAGAGGCCACTGCTAGCATGTCATCCCTTACTTGGAATTCTATGCACTTATGATTGGAACTATTAGCAAGCGTCCGCAACTACTAACTTTCATTAAGGTAAAACCCAACCATAGCATTAAGATACATTGGTCCCCCTTCAATCCCGTATGCATCAATTTCAATGCTAGGCTGAAGCTTCTGTCACCCTTGTCCTCCAATACATAGTCCTATCAACATACAAATAACCCTATGGTGTGATCCACGCGCGCGCTCATATGATAGGCACCAAAGGACAGCAACATAACCACAAGCAAATTAAATCAATCATAGCAATTCATCAACCACCAATAGGACAACAAAAATCTACTCAGACATCATAGGATGGCAACACATCATTGAATAATAATATGAAGCATAAAGCACCATGTTCAAGTAGAGGGTGCAGCGGGTTGCGGGAGAGTGGACCGCTGTAGATAGAGGGGGGAAGGTGATGGAGATGTTGGTGAAGATGGCGGAGGTGTTGGTGAAGATCACGGTGATGATGATTGCCCCCGGCGGTGTTCCGGCGCCACCGGAAGCGAGGGGGAGAGATCCCCCCTCCTTCTTCTTCTTCTTGCTTGACCTTCTCCCTAGATGGGAGAAGGGTTTCCCCTCTGGTCCATGGTCTCCATGGCGTGGGAGGGGCGAGAGCCCCTCTGAGACTGGATCTGTCTCTCTGTCTCTCTCTCTCTCTCTCTCTGTTTCTGCGTTCTGTTCTGCTGCCCTTTCACCGTTTCGGGTATATATGGAGATCCGTAACTCCGATTGGATTGAAACCTTCACTGTGATTTTTTACCAAAAAATATCTTTCTTGCGGCCGAAGAAGGGCATCAACTGCCTTACGGGTGGCCCATGAGGGTCAGGGGCGCGCCCCCCTGCCTCGTGGCCACATCGGACACCGTTTCGCGTTGATCATTCTCCCAGATTTTCCAAATATTCCAAAAATAAGCTTCGTCCGTTTTTATCCCGTTTGGATTCTGTTTGATATGGATATTCTGCGAAACCAAAAACATGCATCAGACAGGAACTGACACTGGGCACTGGATCAATATGTTAGTCCCAAAAATAGTATAAAAATATGCCAAAAAGTATATGAAAGTTGTAGAATATTGGCATGGAACAATAAAAAATTATAGATACGACGGAGACGTATCAGCATCCCCAAGCTTAATTCCTGCTCGTCCTCGAGTAGGTAAATGATAAAAAAAGATAATTTTTGATATGGAATGCTACCTAGCATAATATTGATCATGTATCTAATCATGGCATGAATATTAAGACACGAGTGATTCAAAACAATACTCTATCATTTGACATAAAAACAATAATACTTCAAGCCTACTAATAAAGCAATCATGTCTTTTCAAAATAACAAGGCCAAAGAAAGTTATCCCAACAAAATCATATAGTCTGGCTATGCTCCATCTTCACCACACAAAATATTCAACCCCGATGACAAGTCGAGCAATTGGTTAATACTTTTTAACGTGCTTCAGCTTTTTCAACCCTCACGCAATACATGAGCGCAAGCCATGGATATATCACTATAGGTGGAATAGAATATGATGGTGGAGGTTGTATGGAGAAGACAAAAAGGGAGAAAGTCTCACATCGACGGGGCTAATCAATGGGCTATGGAGATGCCCATCAATTGATGTCAATATGAGGAGTAGGGATTGCCATGCAACGGATGCACTAAGAGCTATAAGTATATGAAAGCTCAAACTGAAACTAAGTGGGTGTGCATCCAACTTGCTTGCTCATGAAGACCTAGGGCATTTGAGGAAGCCCATCGTTGGAATATACAAGCCAAGTTCTATAATGAAAATTCCCACTAGTATATGAAAATGATAACTCAAGAGACTCTCTATATATGAAGAACATGGAGCTACTTTGAAGCACAAGTGTGGTAAAAGGATAGTAACATTGCCCCCCCTTTTTTCAGGCTTCTTTGGCCCCCTTTTTTTATTTAGGCTTCTTTGGCCTCTCTTTTTTGGTGGGGCAATGCTCTAATAATGATGATCATCACACTTTTATTTACTTACAACTCAATATTACAACTCGATATCTAGAACAAAGATATGACTCTATATGAATGCCTCCGGCGGTGTACCATGTAATGTAATGACGAAGTCTAACTCTCTTCCTATGCATCGGCATGTCATAAAAGAACAATTCATGCACACATAGTAAAGGCCGATGCATAGTATAAACAGTTTCTTGCAATTTTATCATATTGGAAATATAGAGAGGTGGAGATATAGTTCCTCTCTCATAATAATTGCAGGTAGGAGCAGTAAGCACATGCATATTATATCTATCAAAATCATCATGTGTAATAGTAACAGGCAACCCATCAATATAATCCTTAATAAGAGCAAACTTCTCCGATAAAGTATAATCGGGAGAATTCGAAAAGATAATAGGACTATCATGCGTGGGTGCAATAGCAACAATTTCATGTTTAACATAAGGAACTATAGCAAGTTCATCTCCATAAGCATCATTCATATTGGCATCATGGCCACAAGCATAGCAAGCATCATCAAAAAGGGGTATTTCAAAGGAATTCAAGGGATCATAACGATCATCATATCAATCATCCTTCGGTAAGCACGAAGGGAAATTAAACAATGTATGAGTTGAAGAGTTACTCTCATTAGAAGGTGGGCACGGGTGATCAATCCGCTCTTCCTCCTTTTGTTCTTCCCTCTCCTCCTCATCTTTTTCATCCAATGAGCTCAAAGTTTCATCAATTTCTTCTTCCATAGACTCCTGCAAAATATTAGTCTCTTCTTGGACAGCGGGGTAGTCCTCAATATATGGTTCAACATAGGTATTAGAAGCATAATTATCGTAGCAATATTGAAGTATGGCAAAATTTTCAGATTTGTAAAGAGTAGCACCATACGTTTCAATCAAAGAAGCAATTTCATAAGCACCCTTAAAAGCAACAAATTCTTCAATTTGTTGAACATCATAGTAATTATAAACACCCTTAGCATACAAAGATAAGATTCCATTATCAATAAACTCACCTTGGTAGGGAAGGTGTTTCTTAGGGTTTTCAGAACAACAAGTAACATCATACATATAACATAAATTCCAAGCATAGCTTTGCAAACGATGAATTTGACCCAGTAAAAGTTTCCCTTTTTCACATATACGGTGTCGCACATAACAAGCATGCTCATCTAAGGATTTGCCCTCATCTAAGCTAGTTGGGGTTTCAGCACGAGCACAAAGGGATCGAAGATGATCCAAGTAATAAGCTTCAGCAGTGTGATAGATTTTGAGTGGTTCTTCAACCATTGGTTCAGTAGGTACAACTAATTTTTTTGGTATTTTGCATTTCCTACCCATAACTAAAGATAGAAAACAACTAATAACAGCAAACAAAAATTACTTAGTGATAAAGCAAACAAGCACACACGAGAATATTCACCCCACGCTATTTCTCCCCGGCAACGGCGCCAGAAAAAGGTCTTGATAACCCACAAGTATAGGGGATTGCAACAATTTTCGATAAGTAAGAGTGTCGAACCCAACGAGGAGCTAAAGGTAGAACAAATATTCCCTCAAGTTCTATCGACCACCGATACAACTCTATGCACGCTTGACGTTCGCTTCACCTAGAACAAGTATGAAACTATAAGTACTTTGTAGGTGTTGGTGGATAGGCTTTGCAAGAAAATAAAGAGCGCGTAAATAAAATCTAGGGTCTGTTGTAAGTAAAGAAGCAACAAAGTAAATATAGCGAGTGTGGAAAAGTTGTGGTAGGAGTTGCGAAATTGTCCCTTAAGCAATTGACTACTTTACTAGACCGATAGCAAGTATTATGTGGGAGAGGCCACTGCTAGCATGTCATCCCTTACTTGGAATTCTATGCACTTATGATTGGAACTATTAGCAAGCGTCCGCAACTGCTAACATTCATTAAGGTAAAACCCAACCATAACATTAAGATATATTGGCCCCCTTCAATCCCGTATGCATCAATTTCTATGCTAGGCTGAAGCTTCTGTCACCCTTGCCCTCCAATACATAGTCCTATCAACATACAACTAACCCTATGGTGTGATCCACGCGCGCGCTCATATGATGGCACCAAAGGACAGCAACATATCCACAAGCAAATTAAATCAATCATAGCAATTCATCAACCACCAATAGGACAACGAAAATCTACTCGGACATCATAGGATGGCAACACATCATTGGATAATAATATGAAGCATGAAGCACCATGTTCATGTAGAGTGTACAGCGGGTTGCGGGAGAATGGACCACTGTAGATAGAGGGGGGAAGGTGATGGAGATGTTGGTGAAGATGGCGGAGATGTTGGTGAAGATCGCGAACATGATGATGGCCCCCGGCGGCGTTCCGGCGCCACCAGAAGTGAGGGGGAGAGAGTCCCCTCCTTCTTATTCTTGCTTGACCTTCTCCCTAGATGGGAGAAGGGTTTCCTCTCTGGTCCATGGTCTCCATGGCGTGGGAGGGGCAAGAGCCCCTCCGAGATTGGATCTGTATTTCTCTGTTTCTGCGTTCTGTTCTGCTACCCTTTCACCGCTTCGAGAATATGTGGAGATCCGTAACTCCAATTGGATTGAACCTTCGCCGTGATTTTTTACCAAAAATTAGCTTTCTTGCGGCCGAAGAAGGGCATCAACCGCCTTACGGCTGGCCCACGAGGGTCAGGGGCGCTTCACCCTGCCTCGTGGCCACTTCGGACACCGTTTCGCGTTGATCTTTCTCCCAGATTTTCCAAATGTTCCAAAAAAAAGGCTCCGTCCATTTTTATCCCGTTTGGATTCCGTTTGATATGGATATTCTGCGAAACCAAAAACATGCAACAGACAGGAACTGGCACTGGGCACTGGATCAATATGTTAGTCCCAAAAATAGTATAAAAAGTTGCCAAAAAGTATATGAAAGTTGTAGAATATTGGCATGGAACAATCAAAAATTATAGATACGACGGAGACATATCATCCACTCTCCCGCAACCCGCTGTACCCTCTACTTGAACATGGTGCTTTATGCTTCATATTATTATCCAATGATATGTTGCCATCCTATGATGTCTGAGTAGATTTTCGTTGTCCTATTGGTGGTTCATGAATTGCTATGATTGATTTAATTTGCTTGTGGTTATGTTACTATCCTTTGGTGCCCATCATATGAGTGCGCGCGTGGATTAGACCATAGGGTTAGTTGTGTGTTTTATGACTATGTATTGGAGGGCAAGAGTGACAGAAGCTTCAACCTAGCATAGAAATTGATGCATACGGGACTAAAGGGGGACCAATATATCTTAACGCTATGGTTGGGTTTTACCTTAATGAACGTTAGTAGTTGCGGACGCTTGCTAACAGTTCCAATCATAAGTGCATAGAATTCCAAGTAAGGGATGACATGCTTGCAGTGGCCTCTCCCACATAAAACTTGCTATCGGTCTAGTAAAGTAGTCAACTGTTTAGGGACAATTTTGCAACTCCTACCACCACTTTTCCACACTCGCTATACTAACTTTGTTTCTTCTTTACTTAAAACAGCCCCTAGTTTTTATTTATGTGTTCTTATATTCTTGCAAACTTTTCCAAAAACACCTAGAAAGTACTTACAGTTTCATACTTGTTCTAGGTAAAGCGAACGTCAAGCATGCATAGAGTTGTATCGATGGTCGATAGAACTTGAGGGAATATTTGTTCTACCTTTAGCTCCTCGCTGGGTTCGACACTCTTACTTATCGAAAGAGGCTACAATTGATCCCCTATACTTGTGGGTTATCAGTAGCCCCATTGAAGTTGCTCTAATTTGATCCAACGACCATTATAAATCAGGCAAAATTCTCCTCAAGGACATAGTAGAAAATTTAAATTAGTTCCACCCGGCACTACCCCTTCGTCCGCCACTCTAGACACACGTCACAGCTCCAAGCAGTGCGCGTCGTCAACACGACCTCCGCCATCTCGACGCTGCTGCAGGTTGGATGTTGTTGTTGCCATGGTCAGATGTTGTCGCGCGTGGCACCTGAGACTACCCATAGTGGGAGTAATTTCAGCAGTAACATCAGGTCCAACTCAGAAAATTTGCTCACTGAAAAAGAATTTCCCCCGCATTGTATTCCAAAGCAACCAACACCGATACAAGATCGCTGGGGCGAACAGCACATCAAGCCCACTAGAAAAAGAAGAAGAAATAAATGCCAACAACGGCAACCCGCCACCGCTACGCCCTCTAGAAATGAACCACCACAACCCATGGCTCCGAACCGCTGCGTACCAAGCAGCACCTCCAAGAAGGAAAGCGACGCCGACGACGCTGCTGCCTGGACATGTCCTAGGGTTTTCCCCGGCACGCGGAGGGAGGTGGGGGATGAATATTGTTGGGGAATGCAGTAATTTCAAAAAAATTCCTACGCACACACAAGATCTATCATGGCGATGCATAGCAACGAGAGGGGAGAGTGTAGTCCACATACTCTCGTACACCGTAAGCGGAAGCGTTATGACAACGCGTTGATGTAGTCATGCGTCTTCACCATCCGACCGATCCTAGAAAGTACGGCACCTCCGTGATATGCACACGTTCGGCTCGGTGACATCCCATGAACTCTCGATCTAGTTGAGTGTCGAGGGAGAGCTTCGTCAGCATGACGGCGTGATGACGGTAATGATGAAGTTACCGGCGCAGGGCTTCGCCTAAGCACTACAACAATATGACCGAGGTGGAATCTGTGGAGGGGGCACCGCACACGGCTAAGACAACTGTCAACTTGTATGTCTATGGGATTTCCCCCTCCCCCGTATATAAAGGAGTGGAGGAGGGGGAGGGTCGGCCCTCTATAGCAGGAGTCCTACTCCCACCGGTAGTAGGATTCCCCCTTTCCCTAGTTGGAGTAGGAGAGAAGGAAGTAGGAGAGA
The DNA here is from genome assembly GCA_032464435.1 of Aegilops umbellulata. Taxonomy (NCBI): domain Eukaryota; kingdom Viridiplantae; phylum Streptophyta; class Magnoliopsida; order Poales; family Poaceae; genus Aegilops; species Aegilops umbellulata. Next base: position 606,844,974 of record CP136058.1, read on the forward strand.
TGGAGAAGGAAAGGGGGGCGCCGCCCCCCCTTCCCTAGTCCAACTTAGACCCAAGGGGAAGGGGGCACACGGCCTGCCCTGGCCGCCCCTCTCTCTCCACTAAGGCCCATACGGCTCATTAAACTCCCCGGGGGTTCCGATAACCCCCCGGTACTCTGGTAAATGCCCAAACTCACCCGGAACCATTCTGATGTCCAAACATAGTCATCCAATATATCGATCTTTATGTCTCGACCATTTCGAGACTCCTCGTCATGTCCGTGACCTTATCCGGGACTCTGAACTACCTTCGGTACATCAAAACACATAAACTCATAATATCGAACGTCACCGAATGTTAAGCGTGCGGACCGTACGGGTTAGAGAACTATGTAGACATGATCGAGACTCATCTCCGGTCAATAAACAATAGCAGAACCTCGATGCTCATACTGGTTCCTACATATTCTACGAAGATTGTCGGTGTCAAAACAGGCGGATCTTGGGTAGGGGGTCCCGAACTGTGCGTCTAAGGCGAATGGTAACAGGAGGCAGGGGACACGATGTTTACCCAGGTTCAGGCCCTCTCGATGGAGGTAATACCCTACTTCCTGCTTGATTGATCTTGATGATATGAGTATTACAAGAGTTGATCTACCACGAGATCATAGAGGCTAAACCCTAGAAGCTAGCCTATGGTATGATTGTTGTTGTCCTACGGACTAAACCCTCCAGTTTATATAGACAACGGAGGGGGCTAGGGTTACACAGAGTCGGTTACAAGGAAGGAGATCTACATATCCGTATTGCCAAGCTTTCCTTCCACGCCAAGGAGAGTCCCATCCGAACACGGGGCGAAGTCTTCAATCTTTTATCTTCATAGTCCAACAGTCCGGCCAAAGGATATAGTCCGGTTGTCCGGATACCCCTAATCCAGGACTTCCTCAGTAGCCCCTAAACCAGGCTTCAATGACGATGAGTCCGGCACGCAGATTTGTCTTCGACATTGCAAGGCGGGTTCCCCTCCAAATTCTGAATATCTGCTGAGTAGTGTTCGGCTTCCCATAAATGTTGTGCTTCTTGGCTTCTGTGCCCAATAATGGCTATCTTCCACGTGTCTAGCGAATGCGAGAAGCCAGGGCATTTTTACATTTGCCACCCTAGCCATGTGAATAAACTGTCTATTAAAGAGACGGAGATTTTCAGATCCAAATCACATCATCCTCCCCCAGCGAGTATTAACCGGAGCGCGCCCGAAAAAATCCATCCCAACATGGCCGGCCATCACAGCTCCTGCTCTCGCTCCCGTAGCCCTAAGCCCGGTGATTGGAAGAAGTGTTTCGTCCCTCACAGCCAATTAGTAGAGTTACAGACCCAGGGATTTCTCCCTCCAGCGTATATGGTCCCTGTTCGAGCCAGGCTCGCCACCTACAATAACAGGGCGCAAGCGGAGAGCTTTCCCAATCCCTCCAAGGGGGAGCGGGTGTGCCTTGTCCCTTATTTATTAAGCGGACTTGGATTTCCAATCCATCCGTTCCTCCGCGGGCTCCTGGAGTTTTATGGCCTCCAGTTGCATAACTTCACCCCCGCTTCCATATTACACATCGCTGGTTATGTTGCCCTTTGTGAGCTGTTTCTGGGCTGCGAAGCCCATTTCCAGCTGTGGAAGAAGCTACTCTGCCTTGTGCCCCGTACGCAGAAAGGGTCACTATATCAAGTGGGAGGAGCCAACCGAAATATGGCGCATCGCCGGGACCGGATACCTGTCAGGTACCCCGAAGAAGACGTCCGAAGACTGGCCTTCGGAGTGGGTCTTCCCGATTTCGACAATGCCCCTTTGAAGAAACGTCGCAGTTGGCGCCCACGGTGCCCTCAGGAGGAAGATAATGGAGAGGTCCTTTACCTGATGGGCCGGATAGAGACGCTGGCCAAATCAGGATTAACAATAACCGAGGTTATGTCCATATGCATAATGTGTGTGGGGGGGGGTGCAGCCACTTCAATATCGGGGGCAACCCATGTGGCAATTCAACGGAGAAGATGATGCCACCCGCTGCGGTCGTAAGGGACCAGACTCAGTCACTGCTCTAGCAAAGATTTTGTCCGATTTTTACAATGGAGAGGAAGAGGGTTCCTCCGCATCAAACCATGGGATGGATTCTCCATGTACAACCCCCAAGCTGGGTGAGTTGCTACTTTTTACTCCCATCCTTCCCGCATTTTTTGTAATAAGTATTTACCTTGCCATTTCATAGCAGGAACTGTGAAAAGCTGTAAGGGAGGTCCACAGCCCGCTTCCACAACCAGAGGACCCTGACCGGGCCCTCGACCCCGGACTTGAAGAAGATCCGGACACATTTGTGGAGCTTATTGACAGGACATTCTATCAGTTAAGCTGCGATGGTGCCATGGTGGCCATTATAGCCGATTATCCATGACTGCTCCCTGCATTCAAGAAGGATCCCATTTTCTGCACTTCACCTACCACACACATATGGTGCTTTACCGGGAAGGCTCTCGGGACGCCACGCCGAACCCACACTGACTCGCCAACAAGGGGCACCGAAGCCGGGTAGGCTTAAGAGGAAGGCGGCCATGACTGAGACGCCGTCGCAGAGGTATGAAAGAGAACCCCGCTCCGTGGTAGTCGTCTTTTGAGAATATAATAACGCCAAAGTTTCCTAGTACAAAAAAAGCTCGCCGGACTATATCCGGAGAGGTTGCCGGCCACGCCTCCACCAGTCAGGCTCCAGAGCCGGACACAGAGGCGGACGCTCGCATGGGGCCAATGCTGGATGTTTCTCCTACAGAGGATGTGCATAGGCTATCCGCTACAAATTCTGAAGTGGAGAGCGCCATGAATCACAGGCGTCGCCGGGCCGTACTCCGTGATGCTTGTTTCTCCCAAGAGGCGTTTGATGCCTTCAATTCGTGAGACACGTACATCCGAGCTGCTCAGAGTTGTCTTGCCAGAGCTACGGACCAATATGTAAAGGATATACGGGTAAGAAAAATCTAATAGTTATCTATATTAGTAGCCCCTGAGACTTAAAATAGTTGGCACAACTGATTTAAGGATCATTGTTTGCATAGGCTCTTACGGAGAAGAATACCCTGTTGTCTCGAGAGTTGGAGGAGTGTAGGGCCCAACTTCAAGCCGCAGTTGCCGCATTGAAGGAGTCCGAGAAGACCCCATCGGGTAAGACTTGCTTTTATTGCAGAGAATGTCATGTACCAGGTAGTATGCAGTATGCGTGAAAATCTAATAATAGATTATGCAGATAATCCCGGAGTGGATTTGGATGAGCAACATGCCCTATGACAGCTAAAGGCTGGCGAGCGTGTGCTTACGCAAGTTCAGCGGGAGAAAAACGATCTCCAAGACGCCAATACCCAGGTGAGCATGGAACTGAAGGATGTTCGAGCCCAGCTTGCGGACTCCGTGAAGGAGAATAAGTGGCTTCGACGCGGCATTTTCAGTAAGTGCTTGAACGAACTTTTGAAAGAGTTCGGCGAAGAAGCCGGCTAATAGAGTTATGTCTGCAGGTATACTGACGGGTCGTCTCGCGGAGGAGATGCCTGGATGTGCGGGTGATCTTCTACCAGAGCTCTCACAACTGCACGAACAAGTTCGGTAGGTGATGCAGGGTATTGCCCAGGCCTTGTGGCCATCCGCCTCCCCACCAAGAGGTGTGGGAGAGCTTGTAGAGAAGCTCAAGGGAGCGTGGCGGCGCTTCCGATTATGGAAGATATTAGCCTGCCGACAAGGTGCCAGGGAAGCCTGGGCCATGGTGAAGACGCGGTATACCAAAGCTGACCCAAACCACATGGCCGAGGTCGGTCCCGTGGGGCCCGATGGGAAGGAGATCCCCGTTAGTTTAGTGTATGACCAAGTAGAATTAGCCGCAAAGTATTCCCAATAGGATTGCAAACTAGATAGCCTGTTGGATGGTATAGAAGAAGAATTTAGTCAGTCTAAGTGACTGTGTACTTCAAGTGACTTATATTGTCCCTAGCCGGATTGTAAATCATTTGTCAGGGTGGACCTTTTCGTTTCGACCTCTGGACCCGATAGTCCAGAGTGTTTCCGAATACCCGCTCGGTTACGAAAAAACCGGGGTACGCGTGGAAACCAGGCGTGGGGTCATAAGTGCTTGAACAGACCCAGGCTTATAAACATCTGGGGGCATGTATCAAAATAAAAGTCATCTTTTGTTCACCAACCGAATATTCCCTTAAGAACACTAGCTTTCGGCTTCACCCAGTCTGAGGTACACATCCGACTGACCCGACAGTAACAATCGCAGAGGTGCTCCCCTTATGCCCTAGCCGAATTAACGGGAACATAGGGCATAAACACAAGAGCCAGGTAACCCAGCTTGGCCAAAACTTATGTCATAGCGATGCATATAATGGCGAAAAAAGGGTACATGCGGAAGAATAACACATGTGTGTGGGGCATAAAGCCCAGAAGAATAATTATACTAAGCTTCTGTGTAAGAAGCCCCCAGGTACAATGAGCGCGGTTAGCGCGTCAGGATTGTGCAGTCAAGACACAATTTAGCCTTTTAAGGCTCGCCATTTTAAAAAAAAGAAGGAAGAAAGAGAGAAAAGGCAGATAATCGTATACGCAAAAAATTGACGGGGGGTAAGGAGACGAACATATAATCCGGCGCTAGGCGTAGAATCTTTGGAGTCTGTCCGCATTCCATGGATTTGGCTCGAGTCAATTGTCTGATGCATCTCGCAGACGGTACGCTCCTGTGACGCCCGGATAGTTACGCTACAGTAACCCTCCGCTAATGATGCCACGTCACCTCGATTACTGTGGCTAATCTCGCATTACTTCGAAACCGATTTGAATTCAATTTAAAAATCAGGCAAACATCAAAAGTTTTCAAAAATTAAAACTAAAATGTTCGGGTTGTGTCAAATAAATCTTATGTAATAATGTTGGAGAAACCAGCATTTCTTATAGTATTTTAATGCACTAAAACATCCAAAATAGAGGACATAATAATTAATTTAATGCCTTTTATAAAGTTACATTTATATAACTAATTTAGTAGTGTGCCAAAATAATTGTGGCAGTAGACCAATTAGTAATGCTAATTTAGTTGCTCACTTCGTATTTTATAAAACAAGAATTGAATGAAGCTTTAAAAGAAAACAGTAAAGAAGTAAAATAATAAAAACAGAAAACAAAACATTACAAAAAAAGGAAAAGAGAGGGAGCCCCTCCCTGCGGGGCCGTGGCCCAGCTGGCCACCAGCCCGCCTGGCCGGCCCAACCAGCCACGCACTCCCCCCATTAACCCCACGGTCCACCCGATCGTAACCCTAGCCGCCCCACTTCTCCTCCCGATTCCCCACTCTCCCCACGACGCCCCCTCCCGATCCGATCTAGATCGGAGCCGCGACCACGCCACCGCCCGACGCCGCTTCGCCCTCGTCCGTCGCCGCCTGGACGTCGCCACGCCGGAGCTCCCCCGCCGGCCTGCTTCCTCCTCCTCGCCGGACTTCCCCTCCAGCCTGCCTCCTCGTCGCTCGTCGTCCTCGTCATCCGCCCCACCCCCGCTGCCCTTGCCCTACCGGCCCAGTGAGCTCACGCCTCGCCCTTCTCTCTGTCCTCCTCACCGTGCCACCGTAGCCCTCTCGCGACCGCGCCTTGTGCTCATCAAGGTGTCGCGCTCGTCGTGCCTCGCGTCGTCGCCCCTTTCACCGCGGCGGCTCCCTCTCCCCTCGGACCCCGACGAGAACCACCACGCCGGCTCGCCCGTCGCCCCGCCGTGCATAGCGCCCTCCACCGCGGACCCTTTGCTCCCGCGCTGAGCTCCGACAACTCCCGAGCAGCGCTGCTAGCCACGCACCGCAACGCTGCTGCTGCTGCTCACCACGGCCTCGCCCCGCTGTCACTGCTCGCCGGCCAACACCGTTGACTGTGGCCCCGCATTAGCCTGCTCAACGCCGTCGCCCGGTTCGGTCCCCGCCTCCGGCCGCGCTCCCCCTTCCTTCGTGCGTGTGCCTGCACCCCACCTCGTCGCGACGCCCTCCCGCCCGAGCGCGCATGCCCCCGTCCACCCGCTGCTGCCCCTTGCTCCTCGCTCCTCACTGCGGCCGCCTCTCCACCCGCCACGGCCAGTGCGCCCCAGTCCGGCCATGGCCTCCCCATAGCCACCGGCCCCCCTGCTCCGGCGCCCTGCTGGGAACACCTGCTCGGGCTGCGTCCCGCACCCGCACCCGCTAAGCGGTGCCCGGTAGGCCTTCCCTGGTTCACAGACATGTGGGGCCCAGCCCCCAGAATGTTTTAATAAAAAAAGGAGAATAAATAAAAATAAAAATAAAAATAATTAAATAAACAATAATAACTAAGGAATTAATTAAGTTAATTAATCATAATTAGATTAACCTAATTAACTAATTAGTTTAATTAAACAGTACTTAGATTATTTAAACACTAATTAGGCTAAACAATAAATGACATGCGGGACCCACACATAGTTGACCGAGTCAACTGCTTAGTTGACTGCTGACGTCAGCATGATGTCATGCTGACGTCATCTTTTACTATTCTGGATAATGTTGAATTAAATAATTAATTCCAGAAATTAATAATTTTTTTAGAAAATCATATCTTTTAATCCGTAACTCGGATTAAATTATTTCCAACATGAAAGTTGCTCAGAACGACGAGACGAATCCGGATACGCAGCCCGTTCGTCCACCACACATCCCTAGCATAGCAAACATGCAACTTTCCCCCTCCGGTTAATCTGTCAGAAAACGCGAAACACCGGGAATACTTTCCCGGATGTTTCCCCCCTTCGCCGGTATCACCTATCCCTACGTTAGGTCACCTCTAGCACAACGTATTGCCGCTTCTTGCTTTTTGTTACATTTGATTTGCTCTGTTATTTATTGTGTTCCCCCTCCGTTACTTCTTTTCGGTAGACCCTGAGACCGATGCGGGTACCCCTGTGATCGACTACATCGACGACCCCTCCTTCTTGTCTGAGCAACCAGGCAAGCCCCCCCCCTTGATCACCAGATATCGCCTATTCTTCTCTACTGCTTGCATTAGAGTAGTGTAGCATGTTACTGCTTTCGTTATTCCTATCCTGATGCATAGCCTGTCTTTGATACTACTGTTGATACCTTTACCTACAATCCTACTTGCTTAGTTTAGGATGCTAGTTTACCATCAGTGGCCTTACATTCTTGTCCGTCTGCTCTGCTATACTATCGGGCCGTGATCACTCGGGAGGTGGTCACGGGTATATACTATATACATGATACATGTGGTGACCAAAGTCGGGTTGGATCGAGGAGTACCCACGAGTGATTCACGGATTGGGGGCTGAAAGGACCTTTGTCCCGACGGCCCTCTGTGTGGATCTTTGTGGCGGAGCGGCAGGGCAGTTCGGGGCTACCTGGGTGAGAGGTGAGCCTGGCCCTGTTGGCGTTCGCGGATACTTAACACGCTTAACGAGATCTGGGTATTTGATCTGAGTCTGGCCATTTGGTCTATACGCACTAACCAACTACGCAGGAAAGATATGGGCACTCGGTGTCGTGGTATCAGCCGAAGCACTTCTTGACGTCAGCGACTGAGTGGCGCGCGCCGCATTGGATCGTAAGCTCGCACTTGTATTAAGGGGGCTAGATCTGCTTCCGGCCGCGTACGTAACATGCAGTGTGCTCAGGGCGATGGGCCCAGACACCTGCGCGCATAGGTTTAGACCGGCGTGCTGACCGCTCTGTTGTGCCTAGGTGGGGCTGCGACGTGTTGATCTTCCGAGGCCGGGCATGACCCAGGAAAGTGTGTCCGGCCAAATGGGATCAAGCGTGTTGGGTTATGTGGTGCACCCCTGCAGGGAAGTTTATCTATTCGAATAGCCGTGTCCCTCGGTAAAAGGACGACTCGGAGTTGTACCTTGACCTTATGACAACTAGAACCGGATACTTAATAAAACACACCCTTCCAAGTGCCAGATACAACCCGGTGATCGCTCTCTAACAGGGCATCGAGGAGGGGATCGCCGTGTAGGATTATGCTATGCGATGCTACTTGGAGGACTTCAGTCTACTCTCTTCTATATGCTGCAAGACGGAGGCTGCCAGAAGTGTAGTCTTCGACAGGATTAGCTATCCCCCTCTTATTCTGGCATTCTGCAGTTCAGTCCACCGATTTGGCCCTTTACACATATACCCATGCATATGTAGTGTAGCTCCTTGCTTGCGAGTACTTTGGATGAGTACTCACGGTTGCTTTTCTCCCCCTTTTCCCCCTTTCCCTTCTACCCGATTGCCGTAACCAGACGATGGAGCCTAGGATCCAGACACCACTGTCGACGATGACTCCTACTACACTGGAGGTGCCTACTACTACGTGCAGCCCGCTGACGACGACCAAGAGTAGTTAGAAGGATCCCAGGTAGGAGGCCTGCGCCTCTTTCGATCTATATTGTTGCTTCCGCTGACTCGTCTATGATCGAGCACTTGTATTCGAGCCCTCGAGGCCCCTGGCTTGTATTATGATGCTTGTATGACTTATTTTATTTATAGAGTTGTGTTGTGATATCTTCCCGTGAGTCCCTAATCTTGATCGTACACATTTGCGTGCATGATTAGTGTATGATTGAATCAGGGGCGCCACAAGTTGGTATCAGAGCCGACTGCTTGTAGGAATCCCCCTTTCCAACTCCTTGGCCGAAGTTGAGTCTAGTCGATGAAAATTGTTTTACTAACTTGGCCGTGCGGCCCCTGGGCCCACGTCGCCATCGGGTGTTATTAGGATATTTTATTCCTCGATCTATACTCTGGGACTCTGATCCCTCTTCTATTCGGGTTAAATGATTTTACTAAATCTGACTCTAGGTTCTCGTAACAACTTTCTCCCGGAGAGCCCCTTGTTATAGATGATCTTCTGCTGGATCAGAAGGATCCGAATATACTCACCGATGTTCTCTCGAAACTTTATGGTCACTTATGCAATGCCCTTCCATCGATAAACCCCTATGGATAAGCACGTATACTCGCCATTCATACAATGTTTCCCAGTTGATCTTGTTATTACAAGATACCTCGAAATTCTCTCTGTTGTTCCGAGAATCCTTTGAGCTTACTGCCTTGCTATTCTTTGTCGCCTGAATACCCCTACGGATAATTCTCGCACTTATCGCGTATCCGCTCATTCCCCATTGTTCATGTGTTTCGCCAAACACTTCAAAATATCATTCGATCTTTCGAAAATCCCGAGCAGCCTATTGCTCTTGAAATTCTTACTTGCTAGCATTATGATTAATTCAATAAGTCTGGTAATCTTATTGGCATCCTTTGTCATTATCATTTAGAGTCTATTGATTCGATATGTTGCGGATGCTTGCAATCCTCAGGATTTATCCTTCCGGCTCAGACATCATTTTAAACATGAGCTGGTTCTCGACCAATCGGATTGCCATCGATTGTACCCCTAAGCTTACGCAACTTGTCCATCCTTAATCAGAGTGTTTGCTTATGATCCCTTGGTCAGAAATCATAATTCTTTTGCATTTGAGCTTTGAATTATTCAGTTGTTTCTATAGTCTGATCTCCTTGCATTGTTTCTTCCTCTGGTTGAGTACCGATGCTCACATCAGATCCTTTAAGGACCACCGGATCCTTTGTTGGATTTTATCCGATAGCGTCCTTCATATTCAATCCCTTTGGAAGTTCTTTCTCCATTGGTAAATCCTATCCTCTGATTGACCAACCATGCTCTGTTTTCGAGCTGGTGGTATTTACCATTGAAGCTTGTGGTATGTATTTCCACGATACCCTGATGGGTTGAACCTATGCCTTCCTTAATATGTGTGACTCGAAAGTTTTCACGAGTCATACTCTTCTGGTATTTTTCCAGATAAAATTTCAACAATACAACTTCATCGAATGCAAGAAGTGAATGAAAGGTTATGCGATGGAGAAGTGGGAGTCGACCTTGAACTTTGTGTTCATGCCCATGGACACGATGTAGATCCTATCATGGAAGCTTCTTGTAACTATCTCCGTGGTATAATACCCTTTGGTATCGGTGAATTGATCCTTTGCAATCATGATTCCGACCATGTTCTCCTTTAAATACCATTTCCTGTGCAAGTTTAAGCACTTGTCTTCTATAGAGCAATACCCCAGTCCAACCTCTACTTTGATCTGTCGACGAGTATTACCCCCTAGTATCTCGAGATTATCTTGGAACTGCATAATTCCTTATGAGTTCTTCTTCAAGTACTACATACTCACTGATTACAATTTTTCGTGAGCTCTGAGTTATTAAACACTCAAAGACACCGATAACTGAACCGATTCCGCACTACGGTTCAACGACACTTGATAATCTTCTTTAAGTACGAGTTTGTACCCGATCACGCCATTCCTAGCTTGTATGGCTATATCATTGTCGTGGTGATTTTAACTGTGCTACCTGGTCCTTATTCTCGGAGCACCACTTCGACGATGAGCTAAGCTTATGTCGATTTTCCTTGTCATATTATTTCACCTTGAAAAGCAAGCTTTATTTCAAGTTTGTGTCGTATCTGTGCTTCCATTGACCTCTTGATTTATCATTCCTTTGACTTGATGTCATCGCTGATCGATTACATCCTCATGAAATCTCTCGACAAAATTTGTCGTGATCATCACCAACATGTGACTCCTTTCATGATATCGATCGAATTCATGATGATAAGTACCATCCTCGTCCCTTGGTAATTTGAGTTGCCACCGACAACATCCTTAATCCCTTTCATCACAAACTTGTTCATGTTATGGATGCAATTTGCTTTCCAGCTTGTATTTTGTTCTACCTTGAAGTAGTACTGTCTTTTATGTCAAGGATGTTGTGAGGATTGCTCCACCACTTAAGAATTCTTGGTATAGGGATACTTCTCCCCATCATCATTCTTTCTTGGTCCTCGAGTTGATTACAAACGGGGTACCAACTACCGAACGGTGCTATTTGGATTCTGCCCTTCTAGCAATACTATTGCTTTGAAGTTAATGGTCGGCCATTCATTCTTTGACTATTGAGTATTGAATCACCATTCTGACATTGGTCGTGCAACCCAACGCAAATTTCGGGTGCACGTTTCAACCAATGTTTAATTGAGTATGTTTTCCTCGAGCATATTTCATTATATCATTTGATCTGACAAATGTTATCTCCTTATCCACATAAATGTGGAGATCCATCTTTTTGGATACCTCGTTGAATTATCGCTGAGTCCATCAGCCACCTCCTCATCCTCCCCTTGGCTTAATGATGAACCCTTGTTCGGAACTCGCTTCCATAGTTCATTTCCCGAGAATCATATAATGTCATCTTGTCAATTGTGTTTCACCTCTTCTTCTCAGACATCCCGAGTCTGAGATATCCTAACACCAATCAGATCTAAAGCTCTGTCAGATTTGATGGTTGGAACATTTTTACAAGAGTTATAACATTGGTCTTTTTATGACCCGGTTAGGTGATGTCATGCCTAGCACACCTGGCTGGAGGGCCTATTGTTATAGTTCTTCCTTTTAGCATGTTAACCATTCTTCCATCAGGAAATTGAAAGACTTATTCTATAAGTTGTTCCTGAGGTATCCATTGAGTACCCAAAGTCCGACCTTTGCTTTAAGACCATGTCAATGTTGTCTCGAAGCATGTCTGTGGTACTTCGTTTTTCAACAAGAACATTTGAAGCCCCATGCTAAATGTTTCCGGCTCAATTATCCAAACACCATTGTATGGGTAATGTCATGAAATTTCTCTTCCCCTACCTATCATGCTCTGCTTGACCTTGGGAAGAATATACCCTTGAAATATGTGTTTTAATACTTTTTCCTTTCCATTGTTTGGTTTAACCTTCCTTGTGATCTATATGATCTAAGCAGTAATATTCACCTGCTTACGTAAACACCTCATTGTAAAATTCTGTCAGCAAGACCCTGTTACTATTGTTGATGACATTCCGGTAGCCACCGATGGACGAGAACCTTGCCTATTGGTCTGCCTCGTTCAACGAGCAGGAAAATGGTTCTCTTCGTCCCTCGCCCTTGGTACCGTCGTTGTTGCTGACATAATCGACAGGCTAGCCTCTGACTTGCCTTGCTTGCATGATCACGCAAGACGTCTCCACCCTTCCAACTTTTAACCCACATGGTGGGCCCATAACCCACAGTTCCACATGATCGAAACCCGACTCTCCTGAACAACCCTGTTTCTAATGGCTATTCCTCGCGCTTGGCTTCAAATTTAATTCACGGGCCACCTTCCTAGTGATCTATTCTGATATCAGACGCAATACTTACTCTCGCTGCTCTGAACCCCTTTCTCACTCTGGTTCAGACTTCGAGCGACTATCTATCCGCTTGGAACCTCTTATTGTACCTTCGTACCTTACTCTTGATGTATGCTATATGTTCAACTCGCAAGATAATCTTATGCTCCTTCATGGGTTAACCCCCAGATTGATTCCCTCATAAGCATTCTGTCGTAGCTGAGCTGCCCCTTACCTATTCGTAAGTACGATGGAGTTCCCAAAGAAAGGATGCCAACTTCATCACGATGACCCGAAGCAGAGAAATGAAGACATCAACGTAATGGATCGACCTCTTCGAGAAGAGCAACCAAGACCGATAAGATCCGTTAGAACTTTCGTAACCCAATCCCTCCCCCTTACTCCCCTCCTAAATCTCGGGACGAGATTTCTTGTAGTGGAGGAGAATTGTGACACCCGGATAGTTACGCTACAGTAACCCTTCGCTAATGATGCCACGTCACCTCGATTACTGTGGCTAATCTAGCATTAGTTCGAAACCGATTTGAATTCAATTTAAAAATCAGGCAAACATCAAAAGTTTTGAAAAATTAAAACTAAAATGTTCGGGTTGTGTCAAATAAATCTTATGTAATAATGTTGGAGAAACCAGCATTTCTTATAGTATTTTAATGCACACTAAAACATCCAAAACAGAGGACATAATAATTAATTTAATGCCTTTTATAAAGTTACATTTATATAACTAATTTAGTAGTGTGCCAAAATAATTGTGGCAGTAGACCAATTAGTAATGCTAATTTAGTTGCTCACTTCGCATTTTATAAAACAAGAATTAAATGAAGCTTTAAAAGAAAACAGTAAAGAAGTAAAATAATAAAAACAGAAAACAAAACATTACAAAAAAAAGGAAAAGAGAGGGAGCCCCTCCCTGCGGGGCCGTGGCCCAGCTGGCCACCAGGCCGCCTGGCCGGCCCAACCAGCCACGCACTCCCCCCATTAACCCCACGGTCCACTCGATCGTAACCCTAGCCGCCCCACTTGTCCTCCCGATTCCCCACTCTCCCCACGATGCCCCCTCCCGATCTGATCTAGATCGGGGCCGCGACCACGCCGCCGCCCGACGCCCCTTCGCCCTCGTCCGTCGCCGCCTGGACGTCGCCACGCCGGAGCTCCCCCGCCGGCCTGCTTCCTCCTCCTCGCCGGACTTCCCCTCCCGCCTGCCTCCTCGTCGCTCGTCGTCCTCGTCATCCACCCCACCCCCGCTGCCCTTGCCCTACCGGCCCAGTGAGCTCACGCCTCGCCCTCCTATCTGTCCTCCTCACCGCGCCACCGTAGCCCTCTCGCGACCGCGCCTTGTGCTCATCAAGGTGCCGCGCTTGTCGTGCCCCGCATCGTCGCCCCTTTCACCATGCCGGCTCCCTCTCCCCTCGGACCCCGACGAGAACCACCACGCCGGCTCGCCCGTCGCCCCGCCGTGCATAGCGCCCTCCACCGTGGCCCCTTTGCTCCCGCGCTGAGCTCCGACAACTCCCGAGCAGCGCTGCTAGCCGCGCACCGCAGCGCTGCTGCTGGTGCTCACCACGGCCTCGCCCCGCTGTCGCTGCTCGCCGGCCAACGCCGTCGACTGCGGCCCCGCATTAGCCTGCTCGACGCCGTCGCCCGATTCGGTCCCCGCCTCCGGCCGCGCTCCCCCTTCCTTCGCGCGTGTGCCTGCAACCCACCTCGCCGCACCGTCGCGACGCCCTCCCGCCCGAGCGCGCACGCCCCCGTCCACCCGCTGCTGCCCCTTGCTCCTCACTCCTCACTACGGCCGCCTCTCCACCCGCCACGGCCAGTGTGCCCCGGTCCGGCCATGGCCTCCCCATGGCCACCGGCCCCCTCTGCTCCGGCGCCGTGCTGGGAATGCCCGCTCGGGCCGCGTCCCGCACCCGCACCCGCTAAGCGGTGCCCGGTAGGCCTTCCCTGGGTCACAGACATGTGGGGCCCAGCCCCCAGAATGTTTTAATAAAAAAGGGGAATAAATAAAAATAATAATAAAAATAATTAAATAAACAATAATTAATTAATTAAGGAATTAATTAAGTTAATTAATCATAATTAGATTAACCTAATTAACTAATTAGTTTAATTAAACAGTACTTAGATTAGTTAAACACTAATTAGGCTAAACAATGAATGACATGCGGGACCCACACATAGTTGACCGAGTCAACTGCTTAGTTGACTGCTAACGTCAGCATGATGTCATGCTGACGTCATCTTTTACTATTCTGGATAATGTTGAATTAAATAATTAATTCCAGAAATTAATAAAATCTTTAGAAAATAATATCTTTTAATCCGTAACTCGGATTAAATTATTTTCAACATGAAAGTTGCTCAGAACGACGAGACGAATCCGGATACGCAGCCCGTTCGTCCACCACACATCCCTAGGATAGCAAACACGCAACTTTCCCCCTCCGGTTAATCTGCCCGAAAACGCAAAACACCGGGAATACTTTCCCGGATGTTTCCCCCCTTCGCCGGTATCACCTATCCCTACGTTAGGTCACCTCTAGCACAACGTATTGCCGCTTCTTGCTTTTTGTTACATTTGATTTGCTCTGTTATTTGTTGTGTTCCCCCTCCGTTACTTCTTTCCGGTAGACCCTGAGACCGATGCCGGTACCCCTGTGATCGACTACATCGACGACCCCTCCTTCTTGTCTGAGCAACCAGGCAAGCCCCCCCCCTTGATCACCAGATATCGCCTATTCTTCTCTACTGCTTGCATTAGAGTAGTGTAGCATGTTACTGCTTTCGTTATTCCTATCCTGACGCATAGCCTGTCTTTGATACTACTGTTGACACCTTTACCTGCAATCCTACTTGCTTAGTTTAGGATGCTAGTTTACCATCAGTGGCCCTACATTCTTGTCGGTCTGCTGTGCTATACTATCGGGCCGTGATCACTCGGGAGGTGGTCACGGGTATATACTATATACATGATACATGTGGTGACCAAAGTCGGGTTGGCTCGAGGAGTACCCGCGAGTGATTCACGGATTGGGGGCTGAAAGGACCTTTGTCCCGACGACCCTTTGTGTGGATCTTTGTGGCGGAGTGGCAGGGCAGTTCGGGGCTACCTGGGTGAGAGGTGAGCCTGGCCCTGTTGGCGTTCGCGGATACTTAACACGCTTAACGAGATCTGGGTATTTGATCTGAGTCTGGCCATTTGGTCTATACGCACTAACCAACTACGCGGAAAAGATATGGGCACTCGGCGTCATGGTATCAGCCGAAGCACTTCTTGACGTCAGCGACTAAGTGGCGCGCGCCGCATTGGATCGTAAGCTCGCACTTGTATTAAGGGGGCTAGATCTGCTTCCGGCCGCGTACGCAACATGCAGGTGTGCTCAGGGCGATGGGCCCAGACCCCTGCGCGCATAGGTTTAGACCGGCGTGCTGACCGCTCTGTTGTGCCTAGGTGGGGCTGCGACGTGTTGATCTTCCGAGGCCGGGCATGACCCAGGAAAGTGTGTCCGGCCAAATGGGATCAAGCGTGTTGGGTTATGTGGTGCACCCCTGCAGGGAAGTTTATCTATTCGAATAGCCGTGTCCCTCGGTAAAAGGACGACCCGGAGTTGTACCTTGACCTTATGACAACTAGAACCGGATACTTAATAAAACACACCCTTCCAAGTGCCAGATACGACCCGGTGATCGCTCTCTAACAGGGCATCGAGGAGGGGATCGCCGGGTAGGATTATGCTATGCGATGCTACTTGGAGGACTTCAGTCTACTCTCTTCTATATGCTGCAAGACGGAGGCTGCCAGAAGCGTAGTCTTCGATAGGATTAGCTATCCCCCTCTTATTCTGGCATTCTGCAGTTCAGTCCACCGATATGGCCCTTTACACATATACCCATGCATATGTAGTGTAGCTCCTTGCTTGCGAGTACTTTGGATGAGTACTCACGGTTGCTTTTCTCCCCCTTTTCCCCCTTTCCCTTCTACCCGGTTGCCGTAACCAGACGATGGAGCCTAGGATCCAGACGCCACCGTCAACGACGACTCCTACTACACTGGAGGTGCCTACTACTACGTGCAGCCCACTGACGACGACCAGGAGTAGTTAGGAGGATCCCAGGAAGGAGGCCTGCGCCTCTTTCGATCTGTATCCCATTTTGTGCTAGCCTTCTTAAGGCAAACTTGTTTAACTTATGTCTGTACTCAGATATTGTTGACTCGTCTATGATCGAGCACTTGTATTCGAGCCCTCGAGGCCCCTGGCTTGTATTATGATGCTTGTATGACTTATTTTATTTGTAGAGTTGTGTTGTGATATCTTCCCGTGAGTCCCTGATCTTGATCGTACACATTTGCGTGCATGATTAGTGTACGATTGAATCGGGGGCGCCACAGCTCCACCGGTCAGAACCTGGTCAATAATGAAGGGACCTTCCCATTTGGGCTTGAGCTTGTTGTTTTTCTTCTCCGGCAGGCGTAGAACTAGTTCGCCAACGTCATAGGTTTTGGCCCGTACTTCTCTGCTTTGATACCTTCGAGCCTGTTGCTGATAGAATGCGGAACAGGCTTTTGCCACATCTCGCTCCTCCTCCAGGGCGTCCAAGCTGTCCTGCCGATCGAGCTCGGCCTCTTTTTCTTCATACATGCGCACTCGAGGTGAGTCATGAATTATGTCGCAGGGCAGAACCGCCTTTGCCCCATACACCATAAAAAATGGTGTGTATCCGGTAGTGCGATTCGGCGTGGTCTGCAGCCCCCATAGCACAGAGTCGAGCTCCTCTACCCAGTGCGTGTTGGATTCCTTTAAGGACCGTACTAATCTAGGTTTGATGCCGTTCATAATAAGACCATTTGCTCGCTCGACTTGACCGTTAGTTTGCGGGTGATAGACAGAAGCGTAATCGAGCTTAATGCCCATGTTGCTGCACCAGAGGTTTACCTCGTCGACTATAAAGTTTTTGCCGTTGTTAGTGATGATCCTTTGGTGGATGCCATAACGGTGTACGACCCCAGATATGAAGTCTATCACCGGTCTGGATTCAGCCGTTTTAACGGGTTTGGCTTCTACCCATTTGGTGATTTTATCCACCATGACCAGCAAGTATTTTTTGTTATGGGTTCCCCCTTTGAGGGGTCCGACCATATCAAGCCCCCAGACCGCAAAGGGCCAAGTGATGGGGATTGTTTGGATAGCGGTAGGCGGCATATGGCTTTGGTTTGCAAAAAGCTGGCAACCAACGCAACGTTGGACTAGATCCTGTGCGTCTGCTCGGGCCGTCGGCCAATAGAAACCTGTACGGAAAGCCTTGCTTACAAGGGCCCTGGCTACGGCGTGGCGGCCGCCTAGTCCGGCGTGGATTTCTGCCAAAAGCTTCCGTCCTTCCTCTTCGGAGATGCACCTTTGAAGGACTCCGGTAGTGCTTTTCTTATAGAGTTCTCCCTGGTGGACCTTGTAGGCTTTGGATCGCTGCACTATGCAGCGTGCCTCATTTTGGTCCTCGGGTAGTTCCTGCCTGGTTAGGTAGGCCAGGAATGGTTCTGTCCACGGGGCGATGACGGCCATTATTACGTGGGCTGAAGGTGTTATTTCGGTGGCAGAGCCTCCAATTGTGTCAGATTGTTTGGTATCTGGTGTTGCGGGCGGGTCTGGGCTATTGTTACCGGTGTCCCCTTCCCATACCACGGATGGTTTAAATAGCCTTTCCAAAAAAGATGTTAGGTGGGACAGGGTCGCGCTTAGCGCCGATGCGGGCAAGGATATCCGCCGCCTGATTGTTTTCCCGAGCCACATGGTGGAATTCAAGCCCCTCGAATAGAGCTGACATTTTGAGGACGGTGTTGCAATATGCCGCCATTTTCGGATCCTTGGCATCGAAGTCTCCATTTATTTGGGATATTGCGAGGTTTGAGTCTCCACGTACCTCCAGGCATTGAATGCCCATGGAAACTGCCATCCGAAGACCATGTAATAGGGCTTCGTATTCGGTTGTGTTGTTGGAGTCTGTGTAGAGTATTTGGAGTATGTATTGGACTATATCTCCGGTGGGGGACGTCAGGACGACGCCAGCCCCCAGACCAGCCAGCATTTTAGAGCCGTCGAAGTGCATGATCCAATTGGAGTACGTGTCGTACTCTTTAGGGAGTTCGACTTCTGTCCACTCGGCGACAAAATCGGCCAGTACTTGCGAATTAATGGCTCGCCGAGATCTATATGTTATGTCGAACGGGAGGAGCTCAATGGACCATTTGGCAATCCGGCCCGTGGAATCACGGTTGTTTATTATGTCGTTGAGTGGTACTTCCGAGGCCACCGTGATTGAACACTCTTGAAAGTAGTGTCGTAGTTTCCGGGATGCCATAAATACCGCGTATGCTATCTTTTGATAATGTGGGTACCGTGATTTGCATGGAGTGAGGATAGTGCATACATATTATACCGGCTTTTGAAGCGGGAATTTGTGTCCGTCCGTCTCTCGTTCGACAACGAGCACTGCACTTACAACTTGATGGGTTGCCGCTATATATAACAACATTTGTTCGCCGACATTTGGAGCGGCCAAGATTGGGTTGGTGGCCAGGATAGCTTTTATTTCTTCCAATCCGGCCGTGGCTGCGTCCGTCCACTCGAAGTGTTCGGTTCGCCGGAGAAGGCGATAAAGGGGGAGTGCCTTCTCCCCTAGTCGGGAGATAAAGCGGCTTAAGGCCGCCACGCATCCAGTTAGCTTCTCGATTTGCTTGAGGTCAGTTGGGATAGCCAACTGTGACAGAGCTCAGATTTTGGCCGGATTTGCTTCAATTCCTCTACTGGAGACTATGAAGCCCAGGAGCTTTCCGGCGGGCACGCCGAAAACGCATTTTTCCGGATTGAGCTTGATGTCATATGTTCGGAGGTTGTTGAACATGAGCCTCAAGTCTTCTATTAAGGATTCGACGTGTCTGGTTTTGACGACCACATCGTCTACGTATGCCTCCACTGTTTTGTCGACCTGCTTTTCCAGACATGTCTGAATCATGCATTGATACGTTGCGCCGACGTTTTTGAGACCGAAGGGCATTGTGTTAAAACAGAAGGGGCCGCATGGAGTAATAAATGTCGTTGCGTCTTGATCGGACTCCGCCATCTTAATTTGGTGGTAACCGGAGTATGCGTCGAGGAAACACAATGAGTCGTGTCCTGCAGTAGCATCGATAATTTGATCGATGCGGGGGAGAGGGAAGGGATCCTCAGGGCAAGCCTTGTTAACGTCCTTGAAATCGACACATAGGCGCCATGATTTATCCTTCTTTGGTACCATCACCAGGTTTGCTAGCCAAACCGGATGTTTTATTTCTCTAATGAATCCGGCCTCCAGTAACTTGGCTAGTTCCTCTCCCATGGCTTGTCGCTTATGTTCGGAGAAACGCCGCAGAGTCTACTTGACCAGCTTGAATCCTTTTAGAATGTTAAGGCTATGCTCGGCCAGCCTGTGTGGGATTCCTGGCATGTCTGGGGGATGCCAGGCGAATATGTCCCAATTCTCGCGCAGGAACTCCCGTAGTGCGACGTCTATAGCGGGGTTTAATTGTGCCCCAATGGAAGCTCTTTTTGTAGGGTCCATTGGGTGGACTTGGAATTTGACTATTTCATCCGCTGGTTTAAAAGAGATGGGCTTGGATCTTTTGTCGAGTATCACGTCATCCCTGACCACTTTGGAGCGCAGCGCAGTTAAGTCCTCCACCGCAAGGGCTTCGGATAGTGCCTCGAGGGCCAGTGCGGTTGTTTTCTTTTCGGCGCGGAGTGCTATGTCCGGATCTCTGGCTAGAGTGATGATTCCATTGGGCCTGGGCATTTTGAGCTTCACGTACACGTTGGGTACGGCTTGGAAGATCGTGAATGCTTCCCGCCCTAGAAGGGCGCGGTATCCGCTACTAAATGGGGCCACTTGGAATGTAATTTCTTCGGACCTGTAATTCTCCGGAGTGCCGAATACCACAACGCAACATGCCTCCCGACTGGGGATGATTCCTCTGAAGGTCGTGCTGCTTCGCTCAATGCGGTTTCTGTCTATTTCCATTTTTTGAAGAGTCTCCTCATAAATGAGGTTTAATCCACTTCCGCCGTCCATCAACACTTTAGTAAGCCGAAAGTCGTCCACAATTGGACTGAGGACCAAGGCGCCCGGTGCTCGGGCTGTTCGGAATTTAGGTTCGTCACTGGCATTGAAGGTGATAGCCGTGTCGCTCCATGGATTTATTGCTGCCACGTGGCAGACTTCGGCAAGGCTGCGGAGTGCTCGCTTGCGCCTATTATTTGAGGCGAAGGTCTCGAACACTGTCAATACTGTATTGTTACCCACGGGATGGTGCTCTGCAGTATTTTGAATGAGGAGATCCTTGCCGCTCTTGGCCACCTGCCGGAGTACCCAACATGCTCTTAGGCTGTGTGTTGGTATGGTATCCGTTGTACTGTGGATTTTGTAGGGCCCGTTGAGCCATCCCTCCAATACAGTTCCACGCCCTGTAGTGGGCTTTTGCTTCTTTGTTATTGAATCGGGCGACTTATGAGAGTGCACCCTTTTATTCTGATGGGGGTTCTGTCAGAGCCGGATTATCCCAAAATTTTATTTGGGTTTTCTAGACGCTTTCCATTGCACAATACTTCCGTACTATGGCCGCCAAGTCTGTGAGACGTGTTATGTCACGGGGACTTATGGCGTTGAGGATTCCCTTGTCCGTGCAATTATTGCAAAAGAATGAAATTGGGTTTTCCTCGCGATAGTCCTTGACCTTGTTCAATACAAGGAGGAATCTGGCCCAATAATGATGTACTGTCTCCTGGGGCTCTTGTCTTATGTGGGAAAGATCATTTGTATCGGGGTGGGTGGGTGGATTTAAGTCCGGAACTTGGCCCAATTTGAGACCCTGGGGCGAGGGAGTTTCCGATCTTGGAAGTTCGGGCTTAGGGATGTTGCTTAGTGGGTCTGGCCTGCTGCCTGATTCTAGGTTCAGGGTTTGGGCGATGTCCTCCCGTGGACGAGTATTCGGCTCGGAGAGCTAGGGAATCCGGACATAGTTTGTCCTCAGGATAGAGGAGGAATCGCCGCATTGCTCCTCTACCACCGCTATCTGATGGGTGACCAGCGGAGAGTTAATCTCCCTTTGGTCAGGTTTAAGCCCAATCCGATCATAGTCCGTAGTGACTCCCAAAGCGGAGATGCGATCCAAGAGCTCATTCAAAGAGGAGAGCTCCGTTTGATTCATCCGCTCGGTAAGTTCCGAGCCGATGCGGAGGTTGTTTTCGATGACCCGACAAGTCATCGTCGGCGCAGCGGCCGAACGGGCGGTCATGACGAAGCCGCCTAGTCGGAGAGTTTGGCCTACAGCCAGGGCTCCCACAGAGGTAATGTTGTCCCTGACAACGAGACAAGCCATCCTCCCTTATGATGACGGCACAGTGGAACTCTCAATGAAAGCATCAATGTCGGTGTCAAAACCGGCAGATCTCGGGTAGGGGGTCCCGAACTGTGTGTCTAAGGCGGATGGTAACAGGAGGCAGGGGACACGATGTTTACCCAGGTTCGGGCCCTCTCGATGGAGGTAATACCCTACTTCCTGCTTGTTTGATCTTGATGATATGATTATTACAAGAGTTGATCTACCACGAGATCATAGAGGCTAAACCCTAGAACCTAGCCTATGGTATGATTGTTGTTGTCCTACGGACTAAACTCTCCGGTTTATATAGACACCGGAGGGGGCTAGGGTTACACGGAGTTGGTTACAAGGAAGGAGATCTACATATCCGTATTGCCAAGCTTGCCTTCCACGCCAAGGAGAGTCCTATTCGGACACGGAGCGAAGTCTTCAATCTTGTATCTTCATAGTCCAACAGTCCGGCCAAAGGATATAGTCCGGCTGTCCGGATACCCCCTAATCCAGGACTCTCTCAAAGATCTTTATCGGTTAAACCGCATAACAATATACGTTGTTCCCTTTGTCATCGGTATGTTACTTGCCCGAGATTCGATCGTCGGTGAGGGAGTCCTGGATTAGGGGGTGTCCGGGTAGCCGGACTATACCTTCATCCGGACTCCTGGACTATGAAGATACAAGATTGAAGACTTCATCCCGTGTCCGGATGGGACTTTCCTTGGCGTGGAAGGCAAGCTTGGTGATGCGGATATTCAGATCTCCTACCATTGTAACCGACTTTGTGTAACCCTAACCCTCTTCGGTGTCTATATAAACCAGAGGGTTTTAGTCCGTAGGACATCTCCAACATACAACAATCATACCATAGGCTAGCTTCTAGGGTTTAGCCTCCTTGATCTCATGGTAGATCTACTCTTGTACTACCCATATCATTAATATTAATCAAGCAGGACATAGGGTTTTACCTCCATCGAGAGGGCCGAACCTGGGTAAAACATTGTGTCCCTTGTCTCCTGTTACCATCCGCCTAGACGCATAGTTCGGGACCCCCTACCCGAGATCCGTCGGTTTTGACACCGACATTGGTGCTTTCATTGAGAGTTCCTCTGTGTCGTCGCTTTTAGGCCTGATGGCTCCTTTGATCATCAACAACAATGCGGTCTAGGGCGAGAATTTTCTCCCCGGACAGATCTTGTCTTCGGCGGCTTCGCACTGCGGGCCAATTCGCTTGGCCACCTGGAGCAGATCGAAAGCTACGCCCCTGGCCATCAGGTCAGATTTGGAAGTTTAAACTACACGGCTGATATCCGCGGGGACTTGATCTTCGACGGATTCGAGCCACAGCCAAGAGCGTCGCACTATCTCGATGGGCATGATCTAGCTCTGCTGCCGAACAGTGTCCTGGAGGCCGCACACGCTTCGGTTCCGACCCTTAATTAGGAGCCTACTGCGCCAATCAAGGATGAGTGGTTGGACGCCGCCTCGGGGGCTGTGATCTCAAAGGCGATCGAGCCGAATACCAGCCCCGCACTCCGCAAGGCCTGTGACTCCGAGGCGCCGGATTCCTCTCTAGACTCCGAGCCCTCCGCGCGCCTGCCGATCGAATCCGATTGGGCCGATCATGGAGTTCACCGCTGCGGACATCTTTCAGCACTCGCCCTTTGGCGACATTCTGAAGTCACTAAAGTCTCTCTCTTTATCAGGAGAGCCCTGGCCGGACTACGGTCAGCAAGGTTGGGATATGGACGATGAAGAAATTCAAAGCCCACCCACCACCCATTTGGTAGCCACCGTCGATAATTTAAACGACGTGCTCAAATTCGACTCAAAAGACATTGACGGTACGGACGACGATGCAGGAGACGCATCTGAACCAACGCCTATAGGGCATGGGACAGCCACCTCATCTCATGATGTGTACATGATGGATACACCTAAAGAAAGCAACAACGAGGAACACGGGGAGGCAACGAGGGATCGATCTCTTGAAAAGCAATCAAAGCGGCGGCGTAAACGCCGCCCCAAGCCCCGCCTCGACACAGACCCTGCCATAGAGCAGGACGAGCCGGCAGACGAAGAGCATGCCCTAGACCAATTGTCCGAACAGGGCAACCCAGACAAAGAAACCGAACAGCCCGTCCCCGGCAAGAACGGCATTCCGGACGACCTTACGCTGGATAAGCCCACGGAGCAGAAGAACCTCCACAAAAGGCTCGTTGCAACCGCATGTAGCCTGAAAAAGCAGAAGCGGAAGCTAAAAGCTGCGGAAGATGCACTCAAAATCAGATGGAGCAAAGTAATCAATACCGCAGACAAATACGGCGACAGTCGCCGCACTAAAAGTTATCCAAAGCGAAAGCTACTGCCCGAATTCGACCAAGAGGCCTTAGAGCCCTCGCATTCAAAAAGTAAGAAAGCCACCCGGTCGGATAGACGACCCCATGGCCAGCACAAAGCGGCAAGGGGTGCCGCACTTAAGCCGGCATGCGACCCACTTAAGGATTCACATCAAAAAGATGGCCCAGCCAGGTCCATTTATGGGCCAGGAAAGCAAGCTCTCGTGAGCAATGCAATAAAGCCAGTATCCGAATCCGGCACACCCAAATACAGGGGCGCCGCACATCCCCAATGTTTCGCCGATGAGGTCCTGGATTATGAATTTCCAGTGGGATTCAAACCCGTAAACATAGAGGCATACGACGGAACAACAGACCCTGGAGTCTGGATCGAGGATTATATCCTCCACATACATATGGCTAGAGGAGATGATCTCCACGCCATCAAATACTTACCCCTCAAGCTTAAAGGGCCAGCCCGGCATTGGCTTAAAAGCCTTCCTGAAAACACAATTGGAAGTTGGGAAGAGCTCGAGGACGCTTTTCGAGCAAATTTTCAAGGGATCTATGTCCGCCCTCCGGATGCAGACGATCTAAGTCACATAACTCAACAGCCCGGAGAGTCAGCTCGGCAATTCTGGAACAGATTTCTTACTAAAAAGAATCAGATAGTCGACTGTCCGGACGCCGAAGCCCTAGCAGCTTTTAGGCATAATGTTCGAGACGAATGGCTAGCCAGACACCTCGGTCAAGAAAAGCCAAGAACAATGGCCGCATTAACAAGCCTCATGACCCGCTTTTGCGCAGGAGAGGACAACTGGTTGGCAAGATGTAGCACCAGCGACCCAAGTACATCCGAAAATAGGGATGGAAACGGAAAACCACAACGCAACAAGGATCGTCGCCGGACTAAAGAAAATAGTCCGAAGAACACGACAGTCAACGCCGGATTCAAAAGCTCGCGGCAGAATCAGAAAAAGGCGCCCCTCCAGGATAACAGAGATGATTTATCCAACCTAAACAAAATCCTGGACAGGATATGTCAAATACACAGTACTCCCTGGAAAGCCTGCTAACCATACCCACAGATATTGTTGGGTCTTCAAATAATCCGGCAGACTTAACGCTGAACACATGGGGCTCGACACACCAAACGAAGACGACGACGAACCCCAAAAGCAGAGCACCAGGAAACAGAAGAATTTTCCACAAGAAGTAAAAATAGTAAACTTACTTCACATTACAAAACGCGCGACACCAATAAAGGTACGCGCCATACAGCCTATCCCAAAGGAGTCTCTCCACTGGTTGTCAAAACCAATCGTCTTCGATCATATGGACTATTCTAGAAGTATAAGGAACGCAGGCTGGGCTGCCTTGGTACTCGATCCAATAATTGGCGGACTCTAGTTTACAAATGTCTTGATGGACGGCGACAGTGGTCTAAACCTGATATATCAGGATACAATCCGCCGCATGGGGATAGACCCAAAAAGAATTCGCCACAGCAAAACCTCCTTTCAAGGGGTAACGCCAGGTCCGGACACCCATTGCATGGGTTTTTCCGGCTCGAAGTTATATTCGTCTCTACCGATAACTTTCGCCGCGAAAAGCTAACTTTCCACATTGTCCCATTCTCAAGTCGCTATCAAGCACTGCTGGGACGCGAAGCTTTCGCCCGCTTTAATGCAATACATCATTATGCATCTCTTACGCTCAAGATGCCCGGTCCACAAGGCATCATCTCTTTGAAGGGGAAGCATTGAATGCGCCTCCCCCGAGCGGAGGATTGTGCGGCCGCTTTAACAGCCCCACAATAAAATGGCTTCACCAGCCGAAACATCCGAATAGGTCCATGGACACGGATAGACGAGTCTGGCACAAAAGTACCATTGATAAAGGCTTAGTGGCCATATACCCCTGCCCTAGGGGCTCCACACATATAAAATAAGAGACAATAAAGCTCAATTTTACATATTTTACTTTATACTTTGTTTATTTAATATAACTTTTGTTCGGCACGACCTTTTTTCAACTTAGTTCCTCTCTTCCACAGATGAATATCGTGTTGCGCCCGTCCAGGATATGGCACAACGGAGACACAGGCGCAGACGTGCAGCAGGGACCCGTTACAAGGATTCTTTTCAGATTAAGACCCTGCGTAAACCTTTTTTACTGTCTCTTGTTGATACACATCCCCTGGTTCTTTGTAGCATAACAAAGGAGGAGGCTGGCGTCTTGGCATGTGGCCACGTCAGAATTTCTGCGCGTACCTGGACACTAGGGGGTTATACCTAAGAGTGTTATTTCGCCCGCTCTCATAAAGACCGAATACCTTAGGGAGTATTCGGCATCGCGAGTTTGGCATTATATGCATCAGCTCCGAATCATGTCTTTGGTCAAATGTTGGGTTGCGCGGCTCCTGTGTTCAGCTGCCTTACGTTCCGCTCTATCGGCTAAGGCGGCACTAGGAGAACTACTGCGATTGTGCCCCGGTTCGGCCAGGCGAGCACCTTAGTAGAGAAAGCCGAAAACTGACTGTCATGATATAGCGTGAGACTGGTCAACCACTCGATGACTCTCCGGAATCTATAGGATTCCTCTGCATTAACGAAGGGTCGTTTCCCGGCCAGGCATACACGCGCCCCGAACTCGGGCGAGCGCAGTTGCCACCAGGGGCTATCTAAGTAGCCTCACTGTCAAGCTCCTATGGCTAAGTGAAAGTGTTAAAGCATTATAGTCCGGTTGCCTAGCTCACTGCGCTATCACCTCCTTTGTAGGACCAAGACGTTGGATTAAGTGTGAAAATGCGCCTTCTGCGAGCACCCCTGCACTATGTGCGTGGGGGCTGAAGCCAAGCCAACGACTGCCATCTTTCAGATTATATATATATATATATATTTAAAACGGTCGCACAGGAGGTGTTACAATACTTGCAGGCATAAGTATAAAAAGTTCCTACAATTTATCAAACTACCGCCTTACAATGGCACATGCTATTCGAACATAGCATCCTTCGAGCACTGCGTCTCTATTACACGAGCGCCTTCAAGGACTTCCTGAATATAGTGCTCGGAGGGTACTCGGCTTTTGTCCGAATCTTGGGATGCAACAACGATGGTCTCCATCTCCGCCCATTATGTCTTGACACGGGCAAGAGCCATCCGTGCACCCTCTATGCATGCTGACCTCTTCATTGCATTGATACGTGGCACCGCACCAAGGAGTTGCTGCACCAAGCTGAAATAACTCTTCGGCTCCGATCTCCCCGGCCACAGATGACTCATGACGCACTTCATGGCGAGTCCGGACAACCTATTCAGCTCGGCCCATTCGGCCAGACGATCGGCCATTGACAGTGGACACTCTGGATTGTGGAACTGCGACCAAAAGAGTTTCTCCACTTCACGATCGGCTTGATGACGAAAGTGTTCGGTTGCATGAGCAGCACTTGCCGCCAAATCCAGATAGGTGTCCGTCGTACTCCATAGCCGGTCCAACGGAGCATGCTCAGGATCACGAAACTTCCTCCACAACATAAAGGGCTTTCCAGTTGTAATCTCTCCGGCTTCATGAAGCTCCTCCCTCGCAGCTCTCATCGCAGAGCGAGCGTCCTTGGCATCGGCAACGGCTTTCTTTAAGTCCGTCTGTTCCGCCCGATCTTCTCTCTCCAGAAGCTTGCAACGGTCAGCAACGCTCTTTAGGTTCACGGCCATCTCGGCCATCTCTTTCTTGCTTCGGCAGTGAGCAGTCTGTTCGGCTCTCAGCTCTTCAAGGGCCTTCTCGGCAGCCGCATCACTTTTTCTGGCTTGTTCCTTAGCTCGGGCAAGTTCCCCCCGAAGACTCTCCACGGCGGCCGCACCATCTGCGTCAAGCACACACATAGTAAGATACTGGCATAAAGCTCCTCTTACTAGGTGCCGCCCGAGGAATTACATACCTTGAGCCTCATCAAGCCGCTTGTTGACGAGCGTGATGTTGGCATCTGCCATGTCAAGTTGCCGCTTTAGCTCGGCAAAATCATCAGTCTGGCTGGATTCCGGACAATTCGCCACCTACATACAAAGGCGACATAGACCTGGGATTATGATCCTCTGCGCGCTGTCAGTTTTGACAACGCACATAGTCTCAGGCGCTACTATCTACACAGGGCGCATCTTATTTATGCGCAACTATCAGAAAAAGTACATTATTTCACATACCTCAAAACCTGTCAGTAAACTTCTGACAGCCTCGTGCAATCCGCTCTCCGCGGATGAGATCCTTTGAATCATCGTGCCCATCAACGCACGGTGCTCCTCTGAGATAGAAGCTTGCCCTAGCAGATTCTTCAGCTCCTTCGACCGAGCACCGGACGGTGCCGGATTCGTCCTATGACCTCTTTCGAAGGCCGGACGCGGAGAACCTTGGGGGGGCATGTGGCTACCTGCCGCCCCTGCCGGATTTGGAGAAGCCCTCCGCGACGACACCTCAGGGTCGCCCGCCTCGCTAGGTGGTATGGCAGGGGGAGGCGTCCCGCTCTCCATCATCTCTGGAAGAAGGTCCCCCGAAGACGAGCTCTGCTGAGAAGGGTTGAGGTCCGAACTACAAGGTAAAATTTCGGTTAATCTTCACAGATATAAAGCAAGGATTTCTCTCTCAAAAATATAATCTTTCTCTACTTACGGCTCGCTGGAGGGCTGGTCCCCTTGAGGGCATAATTCGGCCGAGGTATCCCCTAGCGTAGGACCCTCTGACGAGGATTTTTTTCCCCCGCTTTGAGGCTATGGTCTCCGGGTCTTCAGAGGCGGTCCTTTTTCCCTGGGGGAGAGGAATTTTCGGTTCCTTCCCTCCGAACAGCCTCCTTCGAGGAGGCCATAGTTTCCTTGTCCCCTCCTTCGCTTTGCTTGAAAGGCTTCAACATCCTGACTAGGACGGGATCAGGCCTGGTCTCAGGGAGGGAAGCCGGACACCTTATCAGCTTTGCTTTCGCTATCCACTCCTGTTTAAAGGGACAGCTCTTTTAGGGGCAAGTTTATGACAAATATACGGATAACGAGTCCAGGCACAAGGGTACTTACTTGAGTATCCGGGCGATTGCAGCTCAGACCTGCGTCCTCGGTCAAATCAGGACACATTGCTTGTGATCTGAAGAACAGTTTATACATCTCCGCGGGCGTTGCGCCCATAAAATGCTGGAGAGCTCGTGGTCCCTCCGGATTAAACTCCCACAAACGAAGGGAGCGACATTTACCGGGCAGTGTTCGGCGGATCAGCATGACTTGCGTCACTTTGACCAAGCTGAGACCTCCTTCTAGGAGATCCCTGATGCGGCCCCGCAACAAAGACACGTCCTGGGGTGACCCCCAATCTAGGCCTTTATTGACCCACGACCCTAGCTGCTTTGGGGGACCCGAGCGAAAGGCAGGCGGCGCCACCCACTTGGTGCCCCTGGGAGCGGCAATGTAGAACCACTCTCGTTGCCATAAGCCGAGCTCCTCTTAAAAAGGGCCCTCGGGCCATGGAGCATCGGCCTTCTTGCTTATAACAGCGCCTCCGCACTCTACGTGCCGTCCCTCGATCATCCTCGGCTCTACCTTAAAGGTCTTGAGCCATAATCCGAAGTGAGGAGTGACACGGAGGAACGCTTCACACACGACGATGAATGAGAAAACTTGGAGGATGGACCTTGAAGCCAAATCGTGGAATTCCTGCCCATAATAAAACATCAGCCCCCTCACGAAGGGATCCATTGGGAAGTGTCGGTGTCAAAACCGGCGGATCTCGGGTAGGGGGTCCCGAACTGTGCGTCAAGGCCGGATGGTAACAAGAGACAAGGGACACGATGTTTTTACCCAGGTTCGGGCCCTCTCGATGGAGGTAATACCCTACTCCTTCTTGATTAATATTGATGATATGGGTAGTACAAGAGTAGATCTACCACAAGGTCAAGGAGGCTAAACCCTAGAAGCTAGCCTATGGTATGATTGTTGTGTATGGAGTTGATTGTCCTATGGACTACAACCCTCCGGTTTATACAGACACCGGAGAGGGTTAGGGTTACACAGAGTCGGTTACAATGGTAGGAGATCTTGAATATCCGCATCGCCAAGCTTGCCTTCCACGCCAAGGAAAGTTCCATCCGGACACGGGACGAAGTCTTCAATCTTGTATCTTCATAGTCCAGCAGTCCGGCGAAGGTATAGTCCGGCTACCCGAACACCCCCTAATCCAGGACTCCCTCAGTAGCCCCTGAACCAGGCTTCAATGACGACGAGTCCGGCGCGCAGATTGTCTTCGGCATTGCAAGGCGGGTTCCTCCTCCAAGTCCTTCATAGAAGATTTATAAACACTAAGAATAGTGTCCGGCTCTGCAAAACAAGTTTCCACATATTGCCATAGAGAGAATAATATTAACAGAAATCAAATCTGCTGACGTATTCCGCAGTGCATCATCGCACCACTGCCAAGTCCTTTACTCGAATTGTTTTTACTTTTCCACCTCAGCATGTTTTGCGAGGCGGTTTCCTTGGCACGTCTTGTCAAAGCAGAGATCGTGTGCCCTTTTTTACGGGATTCTCATCAATACGGACGTGGGTAACCCAGTTGTGCCCGTTAGCACGTTTCCTCGATTTAAGGCGAGTCCCAAACGGTTACGGGGAGGGCTCTTGGTATTCGACCTCTTATAAAGAGACCAAGGCCTTACTCCCTTTTTTTCAATCTCAAGCAAGTTCGCCCATCGCCTCGAGTTCCAACACCCTAGGCTCCAGATTCCAGGCGCTTCGTACCTTCAACAATGTCCGGTTCTGACCTTCCAGGCCGATGGACGCCCTCCTCCGTCACGGAGGAGGACGTACTAAATTTGAGGGAGGCTAAGTTCCTGACCGGCGAAATTTCACATAGGTTGCCTGCTCAAGGGCGGGTCATTCCTAGTCCCCAGCCCGGTGAGAGCGTGGTGTTCATGTCTCACTTCCTTCGGGGGTTGGGCTTCCCAATGGATCCCTTTGTGAGGGGACTGTTGTTTTATTACGGGCTGGAATTTCATGACTTAGCTCCGGAGTCCATCCTCCACATCTCCTCGTTTATCGTCGTGTGTGAAGCGTTCCTCCGGGTTACCCCTCACTTCGGATTATGGCTCAAGACCTTCAAAGTGGAGCCGAAGATGATCAAGGGACGGCATGCAGAGTGCGGAGGCGCTGTTATAAGGAAAAATGCCGATGCTCCATGGCCCGAGGGCTCTTTTCAACAGGAGCTAGGCTTGTAGCAACGGGAGTGGTTTTATATCACTGCTCCCCGGGGCTCCAAGTGGGTGGCGCCTCCTGCCTTTCGTTCGGGTCCCCCACCACGACTAGCGTCATGGGTCAATAGAGGGTTAGATTGGGGTTTACCCAAAGATGTGCCTCTGTTGCAGGGCCGTATTAAGGATCTCTTGGAAGGAGACCTTAGCCTGGTCAAGGTGACGCAGGTCATGTTGATTCGCCGAATATTGCCCGGCAAACGTCGCTCCCTTCTCCTGTGGGAATTTAATCCAGAGGGACCGCGAGCTCTCCAGAATTTCATGGGCGCAACGCCCGTGGAGATGTATAAACTGTTCTTCGGATCACAAGAAGCATGTCCGAATTTAACCGAGGACGCAGGCCTAAGCTGCAATCGCCCGGATACTCAAGTAAGTAACCTTGTGCCCGGACCTTCTATCCGTATAATTGTCATAATCTTGCCCCTAAAAGAGTTGTCCTTTTAAGCAGGAGTGGATAGCGAAGGCGAAGCTGATCAGGTGTCCGGCCCCCCTTCCCGAAACCAGGCCGGATCCTGTGCTTGTCAGGATGTTGAAAATAATGCCTTTGGAGGGAAGTAAGGGGGAGGACAAAGAAACTATGGCCTCCTCGAAGGAGGCTGTTCTGAAGGGAGGAGTCGACGATTCCTCTCCTAAGGGGAAGAAGAGGGCCGCCTCTGATGACCCGGAGACCACAGCCTCGAAACGGGGGAAAATATCCTCGTCAGAGGGTCCGGCGCCGGGGAGTTCCTCGGCTGAACTGCGCCCTCAAAGGGATCAGCCCTCCAGCGAGCCGTAAGTAGAGAAAGATTTTCCTTTTGAGGGATGAGAGAAATCCTTGATTTTATATCTGAGAAGATTAACCGAAATTTTACCTTGTAGCTCGGACCTCAGCCCTTCTCAGCGGAGCTCATCTTCGGGGGATCTCCTTCCGGAGATGATGGAGAGCGGGACGCCTCCCCCTGCCGTGCCGCCTAGCGAGGCGGGCGACCCTGAGGTGTCGTCGCGGAGGGTTTCTCCGAGTCCGGCAGGGGCGGAATATGGCTATGCGGCCCCCCGAGGTTCTCCGCGTCCGGCCTTCGAAAGAGGCCGTAGGACGAATCCGACGCCGTATGGTGCTCGGCCGGAGGAGTTAAAGATTCTGCTGGGGCGAGCTTCTATCTCGGAGGAACACCGTGCGTTGATGGGCGCGGTGATTGAAAGGATCTCATCCGCAGAGAGCGGATTGCATGAATCCGTCAAAAGTTTACTGACGGGTTTTGAGGTACATTAGATAATGTACACTTTTATCAGTTGTGCATAAATAAGATGCGCCCTGTGTAGATAGTAGCCCCTGAGACTCTGCGCGTCATCAAGAAATGACGACACGCGGAGGATCATAATCCTAGGTCTAAGATGTCGCCTTTGAATGTAGGCGGCAGGGTATCCGGAATCAAGCCGAACTGATGATTTTGCCATACTAAAGCGGCAACTGGACATGGCCGATGCCGACATCGCGCTTGTCAACAAGCAGCTTGATGAGGCTCAAGGTATGTAATTCCTGGGGCGGCATTAGGTAAGAAGAGTTTAATGCCAGTGTCTTACGATGTATGTGCTTGACGCAGATGGTGCGGCCGCCGTGGAGAGTCTTAGGGCAGAACTTTCTCGAGCTAAAGAACAAGCCAGAAAAAGTGATGCGGCTGCCAAGGAAGCCTTTGAAGAGCTGAGAGCCGAACAGGCTGCTCACTGCCGAAGCAAGGAAGAGATGGCCGAGATGGCCGAAAAGTTAAAGAGCGTTGCAGACCATTGCAGGCTTCTTGAGAAAGAAGACCAGGCGAAACAGACGGGCCTAGAGAAGGCCGTTGCCGATGCCAAGGATGCGCGCTCTGCTATGAGAGCTACGAAGGAGGAGTTGCGTCAGGCCGAACAAATTGCGGCTGGAAAGCCCTTTATGCTGCGAAGGAAATTTTGCGATCCGAAGTTTGCTCCGTTGGACCGGATGTGGAGTGTGGAGGATACCTATCTGGATTTGGCAGCGAGTGCTGCTGATGCGACCGAACACTTTCGAGATAAAAAAGATCGCGAAGTGGAAAAGATTTTCTGTTCACAGTTTCACAATCCAGAGCGTCCACTTGCAGTGGACGATCGTTTGGCTCAATGGGTCAAACTGAATAGGTTGTCCGGACTCGCCATGAAGTACGTCATGGGTCATCTGTGGCCGGGGAGATCGGAGCCGAAGAGTTATTTCAGCTTGGTGCAGCAATTCCTTGACGCAGTGCCGCACATTAATGCAATGAAGAGGTCAGCATGCATAGAGGGCGCAAGGATGGCTCTTGCCCGTGTCAAGACATACTGGGCAGAGATGGAGACCATCGTTGTTGCGTCCCGAGATTCGGACAAAAGCCGAGTGTCCTCCGAGCACTATTTTCAGGAAGCCCTTGAAGGCGCTTGTGTAATAGAGACGCAGTGCTCGAAAGATGCTATGTTATTATAGCATATGTAATGATAGATTGGTGTTTTGATACACTGTAGTGGCCTTTTTATACTTGTGCCTTCAAGTATTGGGAACACCTCCTGTGCGGCCATTTTAAGATATATAGATGTATACAAAATCTGAAAGATGGCAGTCGTTGGCTTCAGCCCCCATGCACATAGTGCGGGGGTGCTCGTAGAAGACGCATTTTCACACTTAACCCAACGTCTTGGTCCTACAAAGGAGGTGATAGCCCAGCGGGCAGGCAACCGGACTATAATGCTTTAACATTTTCACTTAGCCATAGGAGCTTGACAATGGGGCTATTTAAGTAGCCCCTTAGTGGCGACTACGCTCGCCCGAGTTCGGGGCGCGTATGTGCCTGACTGGGAAGCGGCCCTTCGTTAAAGCGGAGGAATCCAATAGATTCCGATAGGTCATCGAGTGGCTGACCAGTCTCACGCTACATCATGACAGTCAGTTTTCGGCTTTCTCTACTGAGGTGCTCGCCCGGCCGAACCGGGGCACAATCGCAGTAGTTCTCCTGGTGCTACCTTAGCCGATAGAGTGGAACGTAAGGTAGCCGAACTCAGGAGCCGGGCAACCCAACATTTGACCAAATACATGATTCGGAGCTGATGCATATAATGCCAAAACTCACGACGCCGAACACTCCCTAAGGTGTTCGGTCTTTTATGAGTGCGGGCGAAACAACACTCTTTGTTAAAAAAGCCCCTAGTGTCCAGGTACGTGCAAAAATTCTGGCGTGTCCACATGCCAAGACGCCAACCTCCTCCTTGGTTATATCGGAAAGAACCAGGGGATGTGTAGCAACAAGAGACGGTAAAAAAGGTTTACGCAGGGTCTTAATCTAAAAATAATCCTTTAGGACGGGTCCCTACTGCACGTCTGCGCCTGTGTCTCCGTTATGCCGTATCCTGGACGGGCGCCGCACGACGTTCATCTATAAGAGAGAGGAACTGAGTTGAAAAACGGGTCGTGCCGAACAAAAGTTTGAAATAAACAAAGTATAAAGTAAAGTATATAGGGTTGAGCTTTATTGTCTGCATGTAGCCCCTAGTTCGGGGGTATATGACCACTAAGCCTGCATTAATGATGATTTTGTGCCGAACTCATGTATCCGCGTTCGTGGTCTTTAATGACCTATTTCCAAGTTGTTTGGCCGGTAAGGCCGTTTTACCGTGGGGCTGTCAAGGCGGCCGCACAGTCCTCCACTTGGGGGAGGCGCGCTTTAGTGCTTCCCCTTTAAAGTGATGATGCCTCGTGGACCGGGCATCTTAAGCGTGAGGGATGCATAATGCGGTATCGCGTTAAAGCGGGAGAAAGCTTGCGTCCCAGTAGTGCTTGATAGCGACTTGAGAACAGGACGATATGGAAGGTCAGCTTTTCGCAGCGGAAGTTATCGGCAGAGCCGAATATAACTTCGAGCCGGAGAAAACCCATACAATGGGTGTCCGGACCAGGTGTTACCCCTTGGAAGGAGGTTTTGCTGCGGCGGATTCTTGCTGGGTTTATCCCCATGTGACAGATTGTATCCTGATATATCAGGTTTAGTCCACTGTCACCGTCCATAAGGACATTTGAAAACTGGAGTCCGCCAATGATTGGATCGAGTATCAAGGCAGTCCAGCCTGCATCCTTGATACTTCTAGAATAATCTAGCTGATGGAAGATGATTGGTTTTGACAACCACTGGCGGGACCCTTTGGGGATAGATCGTGTGATGCGTGCCTTTATGGACGCCGCACGTTTTGTTTTGTGAAGTAAGTTCACTATTTTTACTTCTTGTGGGAAGTTCTTTTGTTTCCTGGTGCTCTGCTTTTGGGGTTCGTCCTCGTCTTCGCTCCGTGTGTTGAGCCCCTTGTGTTCGGCATTGAGTCTGCCGGATTGTTTGAAAACCCAACAATCTCTATGGTATGGTTAGCAGGCTTCCTGGGAGTACTTTGTATCTGACATATCCCGTCCAGGATTTTATTTAAATTGGATGGATCATCCCTATTATCCTGGAGGGGCGGTTTTGTCTGATTTTGTCGTGAGCCTTTGAATCCGGCATTAACTGCCGTGCTCTTTGGACTTATTTCCTTAATCCGGCGACGGTCTTTGTTGCGTCGCGGTTTTCCATTTCCATCCCGAATTTCGGATGTACTTGGGTCACTGGGGCTGCGTCTTGCAGCCAGCTGTCCTCTCTTGCACAAAAGCGGGTCATGAGGCTTGTTAGTGCGGCCATTGTTCTTGGCTTTTCTTAGCCGAGGTGTCTGGCGAGCCATTCGTCTCGGACGTTATGCCTGAAAGCTACTAAGGCTTCGGCGTCCGGACAGTCGACTATCTGATTCTTTTTAGTGAGGAATCTATTCCAGAACTGCCGAGCTGATTCTCCGGGCTGTTGAGTTATGTGACTAAGATCGTCTGCATCCGGAGGGCGGACATAGGTCCCTTGAAAATTTGCTCGGAAAGCATCCTCGAGCTCTTCCCAACTTCCAATTGTGTTTTCGGGAAGGCTTTTAAGCCAATGCCGGGCTGGCCCTTTAAGCTTGAGGGGTAAATATTTGATGGCGTGAAGATCATCTCCTCTGGCCATATGTATGTGGAGGATATAATCCTCGATCCAGACTCCAGGGTCTGTTGTTCCATCATATGCCTCTATGTTTACGGGTTTGAATCCCTCTGGGAATTCATAGTCCAGAACCTCATCGGTGAAACATAGTGGGTGTGCAGCGCCCCTGTATTTGGGTGTGCCGGATTCTAGTGATGGCTTTATTGCATTGCTTACGAAAGCTTGCTTTCTTGGCCCATAAATGGACCTAACTGGGCCATGATGCGAATCCTTAAGTGGGTCGCATGCCGCTTTAAGTGCGGCGCCTCTTGCCGCTTTTTGGGGCCGTCTATCCGATCGTGTGGCTTTCTTATTTTTTGAATGTGAGGGCTCTAGGGCCTCTTCGTCGAATTCAGGCAGTAGCTTTCTTTTCGGATAGCTTTTAGTGCGGCGACCGCCACCGTATGTATCTGCGGTGTTGATTACTTTACTCCATCTAATCTGGAGTGCATCTTCCATTGTTTTTAGCTTCCGCTTCTGCTTTTTCAGGCTGCGTGCAGTTGCAACGAGCCTCTTGTGGAGATTCTTTTGCTCCGTCGGTTTATCCGGCGTAATGTCGTCCGGAATGCCGTTTTCGCCAGGGGTGGGATGTTTGGTTTCTCTATCCATGTTGCCCTGTTCGGACGGTTGCTCTGAGGCCTGCTCGTCGTCTACTGACTTGTCCTGCTCTATGGCTGGGTTTAAATCGAGGAGGGGCTTGGGTCGGCGTTTACGCCGACGCTTTGATTGCTTTCCGGGGGGTCGATCTCCCGTTCCATCACCTTTTTCCTCGTTGTCACTTCCTTTAGGGGCATCCACCATGTACACATCGTGAGATGGGGTGGCTATCCAGTGCCCTATGGGCGCTGATTCATCGGTATCTACTGCATCGTCATCCATGCTGTCGATGTCTGCGGAGTCGAAGTTGAGCACGTCGTTTAAATTGTCGACGGTGGCTACAAAGTGGGTGGTGGGTGATCAGTGAATTTCTTCGTCGTCCGTATCCCATCCTTGCTGACCGTAATCCGGCCAGGGCTATCCTGATAAAGAGAGAGACTTGAGAGAATTCGAGATGTCGCCGAAAGGCGAGTGCTGAAAGATGTCCGCGGCGGTGAACTCCATTATCGGCGCCCAATCGGATTCGATTGGCAGGGGCGCGGGGGGTTCGGAGTCCGGAGAAGTCCGGATCCTCGGAGTCATGAGCCACGCGGAGTGCGGGGCTGGTGTTCGGCTCGATCGCCTTTGAGATCGCAGCCCCCGAGGTGACGTCCAACCGCTCATCCTCGATCGGCGCTACAGGCTCCGAGTTAAGGGTCGGAACCGGTGCGTGTGGGGCCTCCAGGACACCGTTCGGAGGCAGAGCTAGATCATGCCCCTCGAGATAGTGAGGCGCGCTTGTCCGTGGCTCGAACCCGTCGAAGATCAAGTCTCCGCGGATATCGGTCGTGTAGTTTAAGCTTCCAAACCTGACTTGATGGTCAGGGGCGTAGCTTTCGATCTGCTCCAGGTGGTCAAGCGAATTGGCCCGCAGAGCAAAGCCGCCGAAGACGAAGATCTGTCGCGGGAGAAAAGTCTCACCCTGGACCTCATCGTTGTTGATGATCAAAGGAGCCATCGGGCCTAAAGGCGACGACACAAAGGAACTCTCAATGAAAGCACCAATGTCGGTGTCAAAACCGGTGGATCTCGGGTAGGGGGTCCCGAACTGTGCGTCAAGGCCGGATGGTAACAGGAGACAAGGGACACGATGTTTTTACCCAGGTTCGGGCCCTCTCGATGGAGGTAATACCATACTCCTGCTTGATTAATATTGATGATATGGGTAGTACAAGAGTAGATCTACCACGAGATCAAGGAGGCTAAACCCTAGAAGCTAGCCTATGGTATGATTGTTGTGTATGGAGTTGATTGTCCTACGGACTACAACCCTCCGGTTTATATAGACACCGGATAGGGTTAGGGTTACACAGAGTCGGTTACAATGGTAGGAGATCTTGAATATCCGCATCGCCAAGATTGCCTTCCACGCCAAGGAAAGTTCCATCCGGACACGGGACGAAGTCTTCAATCTTGTATCTTCATAGTCCAGGAGTCCGGCGAAGGTATAGTCCGGCTACCCGAACACTCCCTAATCCAGGACTCCCTCAGGAAGCCTAACCCCCTAAGGAAGTGAGACACGAACACCACGCTCTCACCAGGCTGGGGACTGGGGATGGTCTGCCCATGAGCAGGCAACCTGTGCGAAATTTCATCGGTCAAGAACCTGGCTTCTCTCAACTTTAGCACGACCTCCTCCGTGACGGAGGAGGGCATCCATCGGCCTCAAAGGTCGGAACCGGACATTGTCGAAGGTCTGAAGCGCCTGGAATCTGGAGCCTAGGGTGTTGGAACTCGAGGCGACGGGCGAACTCGTTTGAGATTGAAAAGGAGTAAGGCCTTGGTCTCTTTATAAGAGGTTGAATACCAAGGGCCCTCCCCGTAACCGTTTGGGACTCGCCTTTAAGCGAGAAAACATACTAACGGGCACGATTGGGTTACCCACGTCCGTATTGATGAGAATCCCGTAAATAGAGGGGACACGGTCTCTGCTTTGACAAGACGTGCCAAGGAAACCGCCTCGCAAAATACGCTGAGGTGGGAAAATGAAAACGATTCGAATAAAGGCTTGGCCGTAGCATGATGTCACGTTACGGAATACGTCAGCAGATTAGATTTGTGTTAATATTATTCTCTCTATGGCAATACGTGGAAACTTATTTTGCAGAGCCGGACACTACCCTTAGTGTTTATAAACTTTTATGAAGAACTTGGAGGAGGAACCCGCCTTGCAATGCCGAAGACAATCTGCGCGCCGGATTCGTCATCATTGAAGCCTGGTTCAGGGGCTACTGAGGGAGTCCTAGATTAGGGGGTGTCCGGGTAGCCGGACTATACCTTCAGCCGGACTCCTGGACTATGAAGATACAAGATTGAAGGCTTCGTCCCGTGTCCGGATGGGACTTTCCTTGGAGTGGAAGGCAAGCTTGGCGATGCA
Organism: Aegilops umbellulata; assembly: GCA_032464435.1. NCBI lineage: Eukaryota > Viridiplantae > Streptophyta > Magnoliopsida > Poales > Poaceae > Aegilops > Aegilops umbellulata. The sequence continues at coordinate 606,884,345 of CP136058.1, forward strand.
GATATTTAGATCTCCTACCATTTTAACCAACTTTGTGTAACCCTAACCCTCTCCGGTGTCTATATAAACTGGAGGGTTTTAGTCCGTAGGACAACTCCAACATACAACAATCATACCATAGGCTAGCTTCTAGGGTTTAGCTTCCTCGATCTCGTGGTCGATCTACTCTTGTACTACCCATATCATCAATATTAATCAAGCATGACGTAGGGTTTTACCTCCATCGAGAGGGCCCGAACCTGGGTAAAACATTGTGTCCCTTGTCTCCTGTTACCATCCGCCTAGACGCACAGTTCGGGACCCCCTACCCAAGATCCGCCGGTTTTGACACCGACAGTCAATATCTCAATACCTAGTTCAATCCCATTACCGGCAAGTCTCTTTACTCGTTCCGTAATGCATCATCCTGTAACTAACTCACTAGTTACACTACTTGCAAGGCTTATAGTGATGTGCATTACCGAGAGGGCCCAGAGATACCTCTCCGACAATCGGAGTGACAAATCCTAATTTCGGTCTATGCTAACTTAACAAACACCATCGGAGACACCTGTAGAGCATCTTTATAGTCACCCAGTCACGTTGTGGCGTTTGATAGCACACTAAGTGTTCCTCCGGTATTCGGGAGTTGCATAATCTCATAGTCATAGGAACATGTATAAGTTATGAAGAAAGCAATAGCAATAAACTAAACGATCATAGTGCTAAGCTAACGGATGGGTCAAGTCAATCACATCATTCTCTAATGATGTGATCCCATTCATCAAACGACAACTCTTTGTCTATGGCTAGGAAACTTAACCATCTTTGATTAACGAGCTAGTCAAGTAGAGGCATACTAGTGACACTCTGTTTGTCTATGTATTCACACATGTACTAAGTTTCTGGTTAATACAATTCTAGCATGAATAATGAGCATTTATCATGATACAAGGAAATATAAATAACAACTTTATTATTGCCTCTAGGGCATATTTCCTTCAGTCTCCCACTTGCACTAGAGTAAATAATCTAGATTACATTGTAATGATTCTAACACCCATGGAGTCTTGGTGTTGATCATGTTTTGCTCGTGAGAGAGGCTTAGTCAATGGGTCTGCAACATTCAGATCCGTATGTACTTTGCAAATCTCTGTGTCTCCCTCCTTGACTTGGTCGCGGATGGAATTGAAGCGTCTCTTGTTGTGCTTGGTTCTCTTGTGAAATTTGGATTCCTTTACCAAGGCAATTGCACCAGTGTTGTCACAAAAGATTTTCATTGGACCCGATGCACTAGGTATGACACCTAGATCAGATATGAACTCCTTCATCCAGACTCCTTCATTTGCGGCTTCGGAAGCAGCTATGTATTCCGCTTCACACGTAGATCCCGCCACGACGCTCTGCTTGGACCTGCACCAACTGACAGCTCCACCATTCAATAAAAATACGTATCCGGTTTGTCACTTAGAGTCATCCTGATCAGTGTCAAAGCTTGCATCGATGTAACCGTTTACGACGAGCTCTTTTTCACCTCCACAAACGAGAAACATATCCTTAGTCCTTTTTAGGTATTTCAGGATGTTCTTGACCATTGTCCAGTGATCCACTCCTGGATTACTTTGGTACCTCCCTGCTAAACTAATAGTAAGGCACACATCAGGTCTGGTACACATCATTGCATACATGATAGAACCTATGGCTGAAGCATAGGGAATGACTTTCATTTTCTCTCTATCTTCTGCAGTGGTCGGGCATTGAGTCTGACTCAACTTCACACCTTGTAACACAGGCAAGAACCCTTTCTTTGCTTGATCCATTTTGAACTTCTTCAAAACTTTATCAAGGTATGTGCTTTGTGAAAGTCCAATTAAGCGTCTTGATCTATCTCTATAGATCTTGATGACCAATATATAAGCAGCTTCACCGAGGTCTTTCATTGAAAAATTCTTATTCAAGTATCCTTTTATGCTATTCAGAAATTCAGTGTCATTTCCGATCAACAATATGTCATCCACATATAATATCAGAAATGCTACAGAGCTCCCACTCACTTTCTTATAAATACAAGCTTTTCCAAAAGTCTGTATAAAACCATATGCTTTGATCACACTATCAAAGCGTATATTCAAACTCCGAGAGGCTTGCACCAGTCCATAAATGGATAGCTGGAGCTTGCACACTTTGTCAGCGCCTTTTGGATCAACAAAACCTTCTGGTTGCATCATATACAACTCTTCCTTAAGATATTCATTATGGAATGCAATTTTGACATTCATTTGCCAAATTTCATAATCATAAAATGCGGCAATTGCTAACATGATTCGGACGGACTTAAGCGTCGCTACAGGTGAGAAGGTCTCATCGTAGTCAACTCCTTGAACTTGTCGAAAACCTTTCGCAACAAGTCAAGCTTTGTAGACAGTAATATTATCATCAGCGTCAGTCTTCTTCCTGAATATCCATTTATTCTCTATGGCTTGCCAATCATCGAGCAAGTCAACTAAAGTCCATACTTTGTTCACATACATGGATCCCATCTCAGATTTCATGGCCTCAAGCCATTTTGCGGAATCTGGGCTCATCATCGCTTCCTCATAGTTCGTAGGTTCTTCATGGTCAAGTAACATGACCTCCAAAACAGGATTACCGTACCACTCTGGTGCGGATCTTACTTTGGTTGACGTATGAGGTTCGGTAGTAACTTGATCAGAAGTTTCATGATCATCATCATTAGCTTCTTGACTTACTGGTGTAGGAATCATTGGAACTAATTTTTGTGATGAACTACTTTCCAATAAGGGAGCAGGTACTGTTACCTCATCAAGTTCTACTTTCCTCTCACTCACTTCTTTCGAGAGAAACTCCTTCTCTAGAAAGGATCCGTTCTTAGAGATGAATATCTTGCCCTCGGATCTGTGATAGAAGGTGTACCCAATAGTCTCCTTTGGGTATCCTATGAAGACACATTTCTCCGATTTGGGTTCGAGCTTATCAGGTTGAAGCTTTTTCACATAAGCATCGCAACCCCAAACTTTAAGAAACGACAACTTGGGTTTCTTGCCAAACCACAGTTCATAAGGTGTCGTCTCAACGGATTTAGATGGTGCCCTATTTAACGTGAATGCAGCCGTCTCTAAAGCATAACCCAAAACGATAGCGGTAAATCATTGAGAGACATCATAGATCGCACCATATCTAGTAAAGTGCGATTATGATGTCCGGACACACCATTTCGCTATGGCGTTCCAGGTGGCATGAGTTGCCAAACTATTCTGCATTGTTTCAAACGAAGACCAAACTCGTAACTCAAATATTCTCCTCCACGATCAGATCGCAGAAACTTTATTTTCTTGTCACGATGATATTCCACTTGACTCTGAAATTCTTTGAACTTTTCAAATGTTTCAGACTTCTATTGCATTAAGTAGATATACCCACATCTGCTCAAATCATCTGTGAAGGTAACAAAATAATGATACCCGCTGCGAGCATCAATACTCATCGGACCGCATACATCAGTATGTATTATTTCCAACAAGTCTATTGCTCGCTCCATTGTTCCGGAGAACGGAGTCTTACTCATCTTGCCCATGAGGCATGGTTCCAAGCATCAAGTGATTCCAAAAGTCCATCAGCATGGACTTTCTTCATGCGCTTTACACCAATATGACCTAAACGGCAGTGCCATAAATAAGTTGCACTATCATTACTAAACTTATATATTTTGCTTCAATACTATGAACATGTGTATCACTACTATCAAGATTTAGTAAAAATAGACCACTCATCAAGGGTGCATGACCATAAAAGATATTATTCATATAAATAGAACAACCATCATTCTCTGATTTAAATGAATAACCGTATCGCATCAAACAAGATCTAGATATAATGTTCATGTTTAACGCTGGCACCAAATAACAATTATTCAGGTCTAAAACTAATCCTGAAGGTAGATGTAGAGGTAGCGTGCCGACGGCGATCACATTGACTTTGGAACCATTTCCCACGCACATTGTCACCTCGTTCTTAGCCAATCTTCGCTTAACCCGTAGCCCCTGTTTCGATTTGCAAATATTAGCAACAGAACCAGTATCAAATACCCAGGGGCTACTGCGAGCATCAGTAAGGTACACATCAATAACATGTATATCAAATATACCTTTCACTTTGCCATCCTTCTTCTCCGCCAAATACTTGGGGCAATTCCGCTTCCAGTGACCAGTCCCGTTGCAGTAGAAGCACTCAGTCTCAGGCTTAGGTCCAGACTTGGGTTTCTTCACTTGAGCAGCTACTTGCTTGCTGTTCTTCTTGAATTTTCCTTCTTCCCTTTACCCTTTTTCTTGAAACTGGTGGTCTTGTTGACCATCAACACTTGATGATCCTTCTTGATTTCTACCTCCGCAGCCTTTAGCATTGCGAAGTGCTCGGGAATTGTCTTATCCATCCCTTGCATATTATAGTTCATCACGAAGCTCTTGTAGCTTGGTGGCAGTGATTGAAGAACTCTGTCAATGACACTATCATTAGGAAGATTAACTCCCAGTTGAGTCAAGTGGTTGTGGTACCTAGACATTCTGAGTATATGTTCATTGACAGAACTATTCTCCTCCATTTTGCAGCTGTAGAACTTATTGGAGACTTCATATCTCTCAATCCGGGCATTTACTTGAAATATTAACTTCAACTCCTGGAACATCTCATATGCTCCATGACGTTCAAAATGTCTTTGAAGTTCCGATTCTAAGCCGTAAAGCATGACACACTGAACTATCGAGTAGTCATCAGCTTTCCTCTGCCAGACGTTCATAACATCTGGCGTTGCTCCTGCAGCGTCTTTGTCACCTAGCGGTGCTTCCAGGATGTAATTCATCTATGCAGCAGTGAGGATAATCCTCAAGTTACAGACCTAGTCCGTGTAATTGCTACCATCATCTTTCAACTTAGCTTTCTCTAGGAACGCATTAAAATTCAACTGAACAACATCACGTGCCATCTATCTATCTACAACAACATAGACATGCAAAATACTATCTGGTACTAAGTTCATGATAAATTAAAGTTCAATTAATCATATTACTTACGTGATCCATATCAACTAAACAATGTCCGATCATCACGTGAGATGGAGTAGTTTTCAATGGTGAAAATCACTATGTTGATCATATCTACTATATGATTCTCGCTCGACCTTTCGGTCTCAGTGTTCCGAGGCCATATCTGCATATGCTAGGCTCGTCAAGTTTAACCCGAGTATTATGCATGTGCAAAACTGACTTGCACCCGTTATATGTGAACGTAGAGCTTATCACACCCGATCATCACGTGGTGTCTCGGCACGACGAATTGTAGCAACAGTGCATACTCAGGGAGAACACTTATACCTTGAAATTTAGTGAGAGATCATCTTATAATGCTACCGTCGAACTAAGCAAAATAAGATGCATAAAGGATAAACATCACATGCAATCAATATAAGTGATATGATATGGACATCATCATGTTATGCCTTTGATCTCCATCTCCAAAGCATCGTCATGATCGTCACCGGCTTGACACCTTGATCTCCATCAAAGCATCGTTGTCGTCTCGCCAACTATTGCTTCTACGACTATCGCTGCCGCTTAGTGATAAAGTAAAGTAATTACATGGCGATTGCATTTCATACAATAAAGCGACAACTAAATGGCTCCAACTAGTTGCCGATAACTGTGTTACAAAACATGATCATCTCATACAACAATTTATATAATCACGTCTTGACCATATCACATCACAACATACCCTGCAAAAACAAGTTAGACGTCCTCCACTTTGTTGTTGCAAGTTTTACGTGGCTGCTACGGGCCGAGCAAGAACCGTTCTTACCTACGCATCAAAACCCACAACGATTTTTCGTCAAGTGTGATGTTTTAACCTACAACAAGGACCAGGCGTAGTCACACTCGATTCAACTAAAGTTGGAGAAATTGACACCCACTAGCCACCTGTGTGCGAAGCACATCGGTAGAACCAGTCTCGCGTAAGCGCACGCATAATGTCGGTTTAAGCCGCTTCATCCAACAATACCGCCGAATCAAAGTATGACATGCTAGTAAGCAGTATGACTATTATCTCCCACAACTCTTTGTGTTCTAGTCATGCATGTAACATCTACGCATAGACCTGGCTCAGATGCCACTGTTGGGGAACACAGTAATTTCAAAAAAATTCATACGCACACGCAAGATCTATCATGGCGATGCATAGCAACGAGAGGGTAGAGTGTAGTCCACGTAACCTCGTAGACCGTAAGCGGAAGCATTATGACAACGCGGTTGACGTAGTCGTACGTCTTCACGATCCGACCGATCCTAGTACCGAAAGTATGACACCTTCGCGATCCCCACATGTTCGACTCGGTGACGTCCCACGAACTCTCGATCCAGCTGAGTGTCAAGGGAGAGCTTCATCAGCATGACGGCGTGATGACGGTGATAATGAAGTTACTGGCGCAGGGCTTTGCCTAAGCACTACAACGATACGACCGAGGTGGAATCTGTGGAGGGGGCACCGCACACGGCTAAGACAACTATCAACTTGTGTGTCTATGAGGGGACTCCGAACTACCTTCGGTACATCAAAACACATAAACTCATAATACCGATCGTCACCGAACGTTAAGCGTGCAGACCCTATGGGTTCGAGAACTATGCAGACATGATCGATACTCATCTCCGGTCAATAACCAATAGCGGAACCTGGATGCTCATATTAGTTCCTACATATACTATGAAGATCTTTATCAGTCAAACCGCATAACAATATATGTTGTTCCCTTTGTCATCGGTATGTTACTTGCCCGAGATTCGATGGTCGGTGAGTGCCCCAAAGTTTCTACCGGAGAGTCAAGACGAAAACGTGTGCCAACCCCTATGTCTCAATACCTAGTTCAGTCTCGTTACCGACAAATCTCTTTACTCGTTCCGTAATGCATCATCCCGTAACTAACTCATTAATTACATTGCTTGCAAGGCTTATAGTGATGTGCATTACCGAGAGGGCCCAGAGATACCTCTCTGACAATCGGAGTGACAAATCTTAATCTCGATCTATGCCAACTCAACAAACACCACCGGAGACACCTGTAGAGCATCTTTATAGTCACCCAGTTACGTTGCGACATTTGATAGCACACTAAGTGTTCCTCTGGTATTCGGGAGTTGCATAATCTCATAGTCATAGGAACATGTATAACTTATGAAGAAAGCAATAGCAATAAACTAAACGATCATATTGCTAAGCTAACGGATGGGTCAAGTCAATCACATCATTCCCTAATGATGTGATCTCGTTCATCAAACGACAACTATTTGTCTATGGCTAGGAAACTTAACCATCTTTTATTAACGAGCTAGTCAAGTAGAGGCATACTAGTGACACTCTGTTTGTCTATGTATTCACACATGTACTAAGTTTCCGGTTAATACAATTCTAGCATGAATAATAATCATTTATCATGATACAAGGAAATATAAATAACAACTTTATTATTGCCTCTAGGGCATGTTTCCTTCAAATATCACCGACACCCTCCAGAAAGAAATGGTGGCACCCGCAGGTGTCACCGCATCGGAACTGAAGAGCAGGCAGGGATTTCTCCCACGTTCCAACCCCACCGCTCAACAGAGCGGAGCCGACCATTCAGACCGCCGCCCACCACCATGCGCCATTGTGGTTGCGCCGCCAACCACGCCGCCTCACTGTGAACACCAACACGAGGCCAAGAGGACCAGAGAGAAGCGCCCCGCGGAGGGAGAAGCAGCACCGAAGCCGAATGGGAGGGAACCACCTCCACCGTCGTCGTGCGGGAGGCTGGAACCTCCGGCACCATCGCGGTAGCTGTCCTGGATGCGGCAGCAGGGCATGCCACGCCATCCCTGGCCTGGCCAGGCTTGAAACGGGCCCGCTAAGCCCTGCCGCCACACTGCAGCAAGCCGTCGATGGCGCCGCTAGCACCCTGCCATCATCGCCTCTCCCCCGCCTCCTGGAAGCCACGAAGCAGACCCACCCCGCCACTGGCCCGCCCAGGCCCATCTGGGGCCCAAGGGGCCATCATTTGGGCCGAGCAGGTGCCGCTAGACCGCGCCGCGAAGTCGCCCTGCCGCCAACGGCGACGCCACCGCGCAAAAGTTCGCCCCTGCTCCCGTCAGGAGCCTCGGCTGACGTGCTGGACCGCCGCCGCCTAGAAACACCGCCCAGGGTCGCTCCGTCCCACGCCAGCAGACACCAGAGAGGGGAAAGGCCAGGGGGCCGCTGCCACCAGCGTCGCCCGGGCCAGGCTCGCAGCGGGCGCCGGCGCCGGCGGCAGGGAGGAAGGGGAGGGAGAGGCACACAGTGTTTTAATGAGGACAGAGATGAATTGAGTAACATGCCTAGTTACTCATACTATGAGTAACATTAGACATACCAAAACAAGATGAGTCTACAAACTAATAAATAAATTGTTGCATGACACCACATACATGTTACTCCTCAATATAGAGTTAATACATAGACTAGTAACATATGCATGTTACTAGTCGAAGTTACTATCCACTATCAGTGGTTCTTGCAACCCGTTGTACGCGATTGGCCACTAGAACTAGTAGACGTCTGGTTAGGGCATCTCCAGCCGCGCCCCCAACAGGCCCTCCCCAGGCGATTTTGCCGCGCCGGCGCCAAAAAAAGGCCCCAGTCGCACCCCCAAAAGCCCTTTTTCGCCGGCTCGGGCCAAAACTGGTGCCGGCGGACCCAGGCCGAACCCGGCGCCCTGGGGGCGTTTGGGGAGCCTACACAAGCGAAAAAGGCGCATGGGCCCACCCTGGAGACGACCTGAGGGCCTTTTCCCGCCGTTTCTTGACGCTTTTCCCTCGCATCTCTCCCGCTCGCTCGCCTTCCTCCCGCCATTCTCCCCCTTTCTCCCGCCAAACCCCCTCCAGCTCGCCTTCCAGTCGCCGCCATGCCGCCGAAGAAGTACGCCATGCCGCGCGTGGCGGCAAACGCGACTGGTGCCGTGGTCCAGCCGAAGCAGAGGAAGCCGAGGGCGCCGCCATCGAAGCCGCCGGGCCTGTCGAACACCGAGTGGAGGGTGGAAGTTCAGCGACGCGAAGCAGTCACCGCCGACAGGCGAAACAGGGCCATCGCCAAGAAGGCCCGCGACAACGCGGCGCGCGCGGCGGCGTCCTCCTCATCGGCCGACCACGCGGGGATGAATCCACCCGTCGTCAGCCACGCCCAGTACGCGCCCTGGGGACAGGAAGGCGCCGGATCTCCATGGGGTTCATCGTCGCCTCGCTACGCCGACGGCGACGCGCACGGTGGTTTCAACCCAAACATGACCTTCCCTCATTGTTACCCCGCTACGCGCACGCCCTCGCCCGCCTTCATCGGTGTGCAGTACCCTCCATACAACTACTCACCGCCCGCCGCCTACGCGTCCACACCGACGCCCCATCTCTACCGTGGACCGCTGCCCTTCTCGCACCTCGGCGACGCCGACGACACGGGAGCCGACATGGACGACATCATCGCGACAGGATCGACCGCGGCCGCCGCGTCTCCCGGGTTCGCCACCCAGGACGAGGTAGTCGATCTCAGCGGCGACATGGAGGCCGAGCTCGGCTACGTCTACGGCGAGGACGCGCAGGAACCCGAGGAGGAGGAGGAGGAGGAGGAGGAGGAGGAGGAGGAGGAGGAGGAGCCGGCTCCTGTTCCAACGAAGGGGCGCCAGAAGAGGAAGAAGCGGGCGGCCAGGTCAGGCAAACCGCGCATCAAGTGGACGTCCAAGGAGGAGGAATGCCTCGCCGAAGCATGGAAATTCGTATGCCTCGACCCGACCACCGGCGCGAACCAGAGCTTGGAGACGTACTGGGACCGCATCAAGGCCGAGTTCGACGAGCGGAAGCTCGTCGACCCCTACTTCAAAGGTGTCTACATGCAGCGCGGCTCCAAGGCGATGGCGAACCATTGGGGCGTGTCCAGTTAGCGTGCAACAAATGGCATGGAATCATCGAGGAGGTCGCGGCTCGCCCGGAGAGCGGCGCCAGCGTTGAGGATCAGCTGCTGCGTATGTTCGCCATGTATCGGGGCGACAACCAAGACGCCGACTTCAAGCACCTCCACGTCTACAAGCGCATTGACAAGTGCGAGAAGTGGGCGGAAGTCCGACGTGCCCTCGACAAGGCCAAGGAGACATACTAGCCGGACGCGACGACTCCGGGCGCGTCAGAGGGGCGGCCGGACGGCCACAAGTTGGCGAAGAAGGGGAAAAACGCCGGCGCGGCAAACGCGCGAGTGCAGGAGTCCATCGAGCATTGCCTCGCCGACGCGCAGGCCCGGGCCGTCCTGCGCGAAGAGAAGACCGAGGCGCGGTCGTCGTCGCTGATGAAGAACAACGCCATCAAACTCGACCTGCTCCGGACGAACGTCGCCGCGAAGAAGAGGAACACCGACATGACTTTTCTGATGGGCGGGGCGGACATGCTCCAGAGCAACGACGAGAAGCTCAAGGCGTGGTACCTGGTGCAGCGCGGTCTCATCCTGAACGAGCTGCCGACGGCAACGCCGACGACGCCCACGACCACACGGACGCCAAGCCCGAACGACGCCTCTACGTCGCCGCCCAGCAGTGCCGAAGCCGCGCCGACACAGCCCAGCACCGAAACAGCTCCGACACTGCCGAGCCCGTGCACGCCGACTCCGCCAACGCCTGGAGCTGGCCCCGCCGAGTGAATCATTGCGCACGCGAACTTGCGGCAGCGCCACTCTGTTTTTTGTAACGCCAGACTACGTCCGATCGCCGGATTTGCGGCGTCTTTTGAGAGCGGGAACGACCAAGTTTAAATTTCCTGCATCGTGGAGCCAGCGCGTGGGGGCATGACTGGGCGCTAGGTCGCCCTCAGGGGCCGAACTAGCTCCGGCACGCCCCCAGGCCGCTCTATTTAGGCGCCCTGGGGGGCCGAACGGCTGGAGATGCCCTTAGCAATCGGTCAGGGTCATCTCGGTGCTAGCTTTGTATGTATTCGAGGGCAGCTTCTTGTGATGCGGCTGCGGTCGTGGAGAGGGAACCGGCGTCGCCGGGGAGCATGGTCAGTGAACTCCAGCTACTTGGGGAATAGTCCCTCCCAACATGCCGGACCTGTGGAAATTTGTTCCACGGCATCCTCGCCGTGGCTCTCCTGCCAACACACAATAGAAACAAACAATGCACTACCAAAAATGCCCCTAACCAGTTAATAAACTACCGAAAATTTAATGCAGTATTGTAACATGTGAGCCGTCGAACCACGAAAATAAACGGTCCAAATTTGATTGATGTATCTAAGAGTATCTATAACTGGACCTCTCAAACCCGCCTCATAAGGCCGGGTGAGCCGCCTGGTCAGCGTCCGGTCATGATTTTTTAACCTAGACGGGCCCTTCAAACGCCCGGCCTAACCGGCACCCCTCATATCCAGCCCAAATATGGGGCGGATATGGGGGCACCTGGCCGCGCCCAAGCACGCCCGCTACGTCGGACCCGACAGCCCGACCCCACCCCAAATTGCACCAAATCCACCCTCCCTCCCCCCGAGCTGCCGAATCAATTTTCTCTCTTCTCTCTTCTTCCTCCTCCGCGTCGTCCGGCTCGAAGCTCTGCCGCCGCATGCGCTCTGCAGCTGTCCGTGGCCTCTGTGCCAGCAGCTCCGGCAGGGCAGTCCTCTCTCCGGTCCTCGCCGTGGGGGACTTCGTCTCCGGCCCGGATGCCACCGCGATACGTTCGGCAACTCTCTGGCTCCGCCTTGCGCTTTATGTGTTCGACATATTTTCCGACCGGATTTTCTGTAATTTTGTTAGGGAAAACGATAGATTCAGATGCTTCGTCGAATGAGGAGTATGGACTGACGGAGCTTGACCATATAATTCAAGATGAGTTCTTCGATTCCTCAGATTCAGATGAAGAAGTGGACATGATTATGCTCATGAGCATGTAAGAGGAAATGAACCGCCAAGTGGAGCATACTCTCAACTTTAAGGGCTCAACCAAAGGAAGAAGTGCGATGAACAGTGATGCATCAGAACCTTCAAGATCAGCAGGTGCACACGCAACTACTCAATAATTTTGTGGAGCACATGTGGATCGAGGATTGCAACAAAGAAGCCAATGTTTGAGTTTGACCCTTAAAATAAATTTTATGTAAACACTATCTATGCTTCATACCAACATTTGCTATTTACGTGCGACATTGGCTTGTATGATCGACGTGCATGTATATGTATGGATTTGAGAGTCCGGATTTGATATATATGGATGCGGGGACGAAAATGACTCAAGTAAAAATACAATATATTATCTCATTGGGTTTGGTATTCGAGCAAGAGTTTGTCCCTTTTTCGGGTTGGGCAATGGTTCTTGCTGTGTTTGGTCATACAAATCAGCAGCACGTATGACGTATCATGCATGTACCTGATTGCTCCCTCTTTTCCGACAGTAGTATCTTCCATACACATAACACAATATGATTGAATTATATACGAATCTTGAGGGTGTGCTACTTAAATATTCGCTTTTCAAGTTATATGCGTACATTCCCTGCAAAAAAAAAGTTATATGCGTACATTCCTGTTTGGTATCGTAAACTAATTACTAGTATGTTGTAGCGGTAGTCCCAGGTGATAGCCTCCCGCTAGATGTCCATATATGGATACTGTCCCGCAAAGGCTAGCTTTGAGGGCGATGAGATGCGCCGGTCAACCGTGTGAGCTCCAGATCGACCGCATCCGCACCGTTTGGTGTGTTAATCCCAGCCATCAGATCAGCCCCTCCACTTGATTCGTCCCTTCCCCCTTTTTCTCACGTTATGTGACATCGCCTCTCTCAAACGTGTTGGCGCACATGGTCAATGCACCCCGGGCCCTACCCCCGTTCGTGTTTCTCCAGCCACCCCTGTAACACGCACATGGTCGTTGCCCCCAACTCGGTTCGCCCTCAGCACCGACGCTGCATCTCGCAGTACCGCTCTGCCCCTGTGGTAGCGCTGGTGATCACCGATTGCAGCTGTGACGGGAGTCATTCATAGCATTGAACCGCACCATCGAAGCACATGTTGACATACCCTCGACTCTCCGCCGCTCGTTGTGCACCGTGGCGCACCGTTCTGCGGCTGTGTCCGTGTCGCCCCTTGCAACACCATTGTCCCGGCCGCAACTTCCTCCCTTAATGGTTGCAGCTCCCGCTGTTGACCGTCCCAACACGACCGTGCCCCGGTCGTAGCACCGCGGCCCGCTGGTTCCAGCACCGCGCAACATGACTACATGCCAATTGTAGCACCGCGGACGCGGAGTCCCTGACCACAACCCAGTTGCGGTGCCGCCGCCCCCCAGCAGTTGCTCAACACCGTCGTTGCTCTAGCCAGAGGCGGTTTTAGCTCTTGTGCCCCCGCCGCCGCAGGACCGGTACTCACCGTCGCTGGTCCTAGCAACAACGATCTCTTGTTCCACCAACGCTGCCCGTTATTTGCAACATCTCGCGGCGCCAACGCATCTTCTGCCATCATCGCGGTTTTGCTTATTGCCGGTTCTAGCATCAACACATGTACAGGTTGGTCGCATCTTTGCTTGAGACACGACAACAATGGTGATGCATTCATAACTCCCCTACCCCCCCCCCTCCCCCTATCTCGTAGCTTCGTCGGTGATGTACCCCGTAGCTTGTGTGTGTGGATCGCCGGGAAGCCTCCTCGACAACTCTCTGCATGCAACACCCCGGCCCGCAGCCTCGCAACCACTTATCGTGTGTCGGTGCCACCTTCCCGCAGTGCCACACGATGGGAGAGTCGGCAAGGAGCTTCGTGTTGGGGAATAAGGGAAAGAAACATGGGTGGTCAACGCCGCTGGCAATGGGATATGGGTGGGCTTCGAGCGATCGTGCGGGTCCTACAGAGGACACGCGGCGCACCACAAGGCGACCAGCACAAGACTTGGCCGGTCGGCCGATTTGGAAAGTTTACCTGACTAGCGCCTGGCTTTACAGATTTGTCAACAAAAATGTAGTTTGCATTTTTTTTATACTTTGCGGGGAAATGTACTTTGTGCTTATCCAATGAGGATTAGCTAGCAATTTTGTGTTGGAAGAAAATAATATTCAGCATCTCACATGGGCAATGGAAAGTAAACAAGTTACGGTTATGAGTTCTTTTTTCGAAAAGGGGATTATCCACGGCCTCTGCATCAGAACGATTCATACGGCCATATTATTAATAAGCAAAAGTTTCAACAAAAGTTTTCAGATCGCAAAACGAAAAAAGGCTCACAGAAAGCACAAACAGAATAACAGGATAGCAACCGGCCGGCAAAAAAAGTAAGATAGAAAACACTAAGCGCCTATCCTATTACATGACCGCCATTCAAACCGGTTGAAGATAGCCCGTGCTACTGTCTTCCATCGGATAGATCCAGTAACCATACGATTATGAGTTAAGACTCTTACTTTTTTTGTGGTTGTAAGACCTGTACTTTGAAAGCAGTACCGGCTTGGATAATAGAAGGAGCCCATCATATAATCTTATTCTATTTTGATTGTCCTAGCCTCTTTTCATCTCCTTGATTGATTTTGTGATGGGTCTGATATGCTGCAATCAAAACATGATTGTGTGCATCAATCAATGCAGAGGTCAGGAGAATGCCAAAACATGATTGTGTGCATCAATCAATGCAGAGGTCAAGAGAATGCCAAAACATGATTGTGTGCATCAATCAATGCAGAGGTCAGTAGAATGCCTCCTTTTAAAAGGAAATCTCTTCGCATCAGCTTTCATCAGTTCCCCATGTTATCATAACAACAGAATCATAGCCAAATGGCAAAGCATGCGTAGAGTATCTTCAAAGATCGTACTTTTTTTATTAAAAACTACACTATCATAGAAAGAGAATACACTTCCCGCTCCAAGCGTATCTCCTGTGCGCAGCTAAAACCAAGAGCGCGTGCATCACATGCTCAATATAATAAAACATGTGTGATGAGATTGATGCGAATAATAGCTAGAAAAAAAGGTTCCGTACATTGCGGAAAGAAATCACACGTGTGAAACATAAGATACACTTCATATATTCAACTGTGCAATTATGTGCTGATTGATTCGACCGAAACTCTTTCAGCCTGATGCCAACACATGCAACACTGAAGTCAAGAAACAATAATGGCGATTGCTAATACGATACCACATACTCCTTCCTTTCCAGTTTACAGAGCTCATCTCAATAAATTTGTTTTCCCTTTTATAAGTCTCAATCCTACTGGTACTTACAATAGAATGTTCAGATTTCAAGGTGTATTAAATCACTGCATGCAAAGATGAAGAAAAAGCTCACCAATGCATGTAGAAGTTTTTGGACATTTAGGCCATGTTTGGTTCATAAGTCCTACGACTTCTTTTAGTCCCAACCTCCTCCGCGACAAAGGAAGGCATCCATCGGCCTTGCAGGTCAGAACCGGACATTGTCGAAAGTCCGAAGCGCCTGGAATCTGAAGCTGGGGGTGTTGGAACTCGAGGCGACAGGCGAACTCGTTTGAGATTAAGAAAAGAAGCAAGGCCTTGGTTTCTTTATAAGAGGCTGAATACCAAGAGCCCTCCCCATAACCGTTTTGGACTCGCCTTTAATTAAGGGAACGTGCTAACGGGCACGATTGGGTAACCCACGTCCGTATTGATGAGAATCTCGTTAAAAAGGGGCACACGATCTCTGCTTTGACAAGACGTGCCAAGGAAACCGCCTCGCTAAACGCGCTGAGGGGGAAAAGTGAAAACAATTTGTATAAAGAGCTTGGCCGCAGTGTGTTGACGCACTGCGGAATACGTCAGCAGATTTGATTTGTGTTAATATTATTCTCTCTATGGCAATATTTGGAAACTTATTTTGCATAGCCGGACACTATTTTTTGGTGTTTACAATCTTCTATGAAGGACTTGGAGGAGGAACCCGCCTTACAATGCCGAAGTCAATCCGCGCGCCGGACTCGTCGTCATTGAAGCCTGGTTCAGGGGCTACTGAGGGAGTCCTGGATTAGGGGGTGTTCGGGTAGCCAAATTATACCTTCGCCGGACTCCTGGACTATGAGGATACAAGATTGAAGACTTCGTCTCGTATCCGGATGGGACTTTCCTTGGCGTGGAAGGCAAGCTAGGCGATGCGGATACTCAAGATCTCCTACCATTGTAACCGACTCTGTGTAACCCTAACCCTATCCGGTGTCTATATAAACCGGAGGGTTGTAGTCCGTAGGGGAGAACAATCATCATACACAATCATACCATAGGCTAGCTTTTAGGGTTTAGCCTCCTTGATCTCGTGGTAGATCTACTCTTGTACTACCCGTATCATCAATATTAATCAAGCAGGAGTAGGGTTTAACCTCCATCGAGAGGGCCCGAACCTGGGTAAAAACATCGTGTCCCTTCTCTCCTGTTACCATCCGGCCTTGACGCATAGTTCGGGACCCCCTACCCGAGATCCTCCGGTTTTGACACCGACACCCCTGGTGAAGTTAGATGGGTCTGAAACCTATGCAAGTTGGGCAGAGCACGCAGAGACAATTCTTGTCTCAAGAAGTCTAGAGGGCTATATACATGGGGCAATTGAAAAACCAGCTGACGAGAACTCCAAGGAAGGCCAGAAGTGGAAGATGACCAACGCATTGGTGAGAGCATGGCTGCTGAGTTCAGTCTCACCTCAAATTGCTAAGCAGGTGGAAAGGATTAAGGAGGCGTCAGAAATTTGGCAGCTACTGAAAGGTACATATTCTGGAGTCGGTAATGAGATGCTTGCTTGTAAAATTCAGAAGGAGCTACAGGGGTTGAGTCAGGGTGACAAATCAGTTGTGGATTATGTGTCCGAGTTGAAGAGATTGTGGAGTGAGATTGATTACTTTGATCCAATTGATATGGAGTGTGGCAAGTGTATTGGGAAATTTAACAAGTGGACAGAAATGAGACGTGGGAGGGACTTCCTAAATGGACTTCATTGTAAGTATGAAAACAGGAGGGCTGCACTGTATGGTAGCGGAAAGCTTCCTACACTGGAGCAGGCAATATCAGCTATCATGAGGAAACCAGGTTGAAATTAGAGGCAGTCGGGTCAGTGATGCAAGGTATCATGTGTTGGGGATCGTTGCAGAAATTTAAAATTTTCTACGCATCACCAAGATCAATCTATAGAGTCATCTAGCAACGAGAGGGACAGGAGTGCATCTACATAGCCTTGTAGATCGCGAGCGGAAGCATTCAAGAGAACGGGGTTGATGGAGTCGTACTCGTCGTGATCCAAATCACCGATGATCCTAGCGCCGAATGGACGGCATCTCCGCGTTCAACACACGTACGGAGCGGAGACGTCTCCCGCACCTTGATCCAACAAGGAGGAGGCAGAGGTTGAGGAAGAGAGCTCCAACATCAGCACGATGGCGTGGTGGTGATGGAGTGGCAGTACCCCGGCAGGGCTACGCCAAGCTCTTAACGGAGGAGGAGAGGTGTTGGCGAGGGGAGGGGCTGCGCCTTGGATGTGGTGTGCAGCCCTCCCCTCGCCCCTCTATTTATAGGGGAATGGGGAAGGGGCCGCCCACTCTAGATGAGATCTAGAGGGGGGGCGGCGGCCAAGGGGAGGGGGCTTGCCCCCCCAAGCTAGGAGGGGCGCCCCCTCTAGGGTTCCCCCCCCCCCAACCCTAGGCTGATGGGCCCAAGGGGGGATGAGCCCAGCCCTTTCCTCTATGGCCCATGAGGCCCTCCGAGAGAGGTGGCCCCTCCCGGTGGACCCCCGGAACCCCTCCGGTGGCCCCGGTAAATACCGATATGCCCCCGAACTTTTCTGGTGACCGTATGACATTTTCCCATATATAAATCTTCACCTCCAGACCATTTCGGAACTCCTCGTGACGTCCGGGATCTCATCCGGGACTCCAAACAACATTCAGTAATCACATACAAGTCTTCCTAATAACCCTAGCGTCATCGAACCTTAAGTGTGTAGACCCTACGGGTTCGGGAATCACGCAGACATGACCGAGACAGCTCTCCGGCCAATAACCAACAGCGGGATCTGGATACCCATGTTGGCTCCCACATGTTCCACGATGATCTCATCGGATGAACCACGATGTCGAGGATTCAGGCAACCCTGTATACAATTCCCTTTGTCAATCTGTACATTACTTGCCCGAGATTCGATCGTTGGTATCCCAATACCTCGTTCAATCTTGTTACGAGCAAGTCACTTTACTCATTCTGTAATGCATGATCCTGTGATCAACCACTTGGTCACATTGAGCTCATTTTGATGATGCATTATCGAGTGGGCCCAGAGATACCTCTCCGTCATACAGAGTGACAAATCCCAGTCTCGATTCGTGCCAATCCAACAGACACTTTCGGAGATACATGTAGTGCACCTTTATAGCCACCCAGTTACGTTGTGACGTTTGGTACACCCAAAGCACTCCTACGGTATCCGGGAGTTGCACAATCTCATGGTCTAAGGAAATGATACTTGACATTAGAAAAGCTCTAGCAGACGAACTACACGATCTTGTGATATGCTTAGGATTGGGTCTTGTCCATCACATCATTCTCCTAATGATGTGATCCCGTTATCAATGACATCCAATGTCCATAGTCAGGAAACCATGACCATCTGTTGATCAACGAGCTAGTCAACTAGAGGCTCACTAGGGACATGTTGTGGTCTATGTATTCACACATGTATTACGATTTCCGGATAACACAATTATAGCATGAACAATAGACAATTATCATGAACAAGGAAATATAATAATAACCATTTTATTATTGCCTCTAGGGCATATTTCCAAGAGTCTCCCACTTGCACTAGAGTCAATAATCTAGTTACATTGTGATGAAGCGAACACCCATAGAGTTCTAGTGTTGATCATGTTTTGCCCGTGGAAGAGGTTTAGCCAACGGATCTGCGACATTCAGATCTGTATGCACTTTACAAATATCTATGTCTCCATCTTGAACATTTTCCGAATGGAGTTGAAGCGACGCTTGATGTGTCTAGTCTTCTTGTGAAACCCGGGCTCCTTGGCAAGGGCAATAGCTCCAGTGTTATCACAGAAGAGAGTCATCGGGCCCGACGCATTGGGAATAACTCCTAGGTCGGTAATGAACTCCTTCATCCAAATTGCTTCATGCGCTGCCTCCGAGGCTGCCATGTACTCCGCTTCACATGTTGATCCCGCCACGACGCTTTGCTTGCAACTGCACCAGCTTACTGCCCCACCATTCAAAATATACACGTATCCGGTTTGTTACTTGGAGTCATCCAGATCTGTGTCGAAGCTAGCATCGACGTAACCCTTTACGACGAGCTCTTCGTCACCTCCATAAACGAGAAACATATCCTTAGTCCTTTTCAGGTACTTCAGGATATTATTGACCGCTGTCTAGTGTTCCATGCCGGGATTACTTTGGTACCTTCCTACCAAACTTACGGCAAGGTTTACATCAGGTCTGGTACACAGCATGGCATACATAATAGACCCTATGGCTGAGGCATAGGGGATGACACTCATATTTTCTCTATCTTCTGCCGTGGTCGGGCTTTGAGCCGAGCTCAATTTCACACCTTGCAATACAGGCAAAAACCCCTTCTTGGACTGATCCATATTGAACTTCTTCAATACCTTGTCGAGGTATGTGCTTTGCGAAAGACCTATGAGGTGTCTCGATCTATCTCTGTAGATCTTGATGCCTAATATGTAAGATGCTTCTCTAAGGTCCTTCATTGAAAAACACTTATTCAAGTAGGCCTTTATGCTCTCCAAGAGTTCTATATCATTTCCCATCAACAGTATGTCATCCACATAAGAAATGCTACAGAGCTCCCACTCACTTTCTTGTAAACGCAGGCTTCTCCATAAGTCTGCATAAACCCAAATGCTTTGATCATTTCATCAAAGCGAATGTTCCAACTCCGAGATGCTTGCACCAGCCCATAGATGGAGCGCTGGAGCTTGCATACCTTGTTAGCATTCTTAGGATCGACAAAACCTTCCGGCTGCATCATATACAATTCTTCCTTAAGAAATCCGTTAAGGAATGCCGTTTTGACGTCCATTTGCCACATTTCGTAATCGTGGAATGCAGCAATTGCTAACATGATTCGGACGGACTTTAGCTTCGCTACGGGTGAGAAGGTCTCATCGTAGTCAACCCCTTGAACTTGTCGATAACCTTTAGCGACAAGTCGAGCTTTATAGATGGTAACATTACCATCCGCGTCCGTCTTCTTCTTAAAGATCCATTTATTTTCTATCGCTCGCCGATCATCTGGCAAGTCTGTCAAAGTCCATAATTTGTTTTCATACATGGATCCTATCTCGGATTGCATGGCTTCAAGCCATTTGTTGGAATCTGGGCCTGCCATCGCTTCTTCATAGTTCGAAGGTTCACCGTTGTCTAACAACATGATTTCCAGGACAGGGTTGGCATACCATTCTGGTGTGGAACGTGTCCTCGTGGACCTACGAAGTTCAGTAGCAGTTTGATCTGAAGTACCTTGATCATCATCATTAACTTCCTCTCTAGTCGGTGCAGGCACCACAGGAACATCTTCCCGAGCTGCGCTACTTTCCGCTTCAAGAGGCAGTACTTCATCAAGTTCTACTTTCCTCCCACTTACTTCTTTCGAGAGAAACTCTTTCTCCAGAAAGGATCCGTTCTTGGCAAAAAAGATCTTGCCTTCGAATCTGAGGTAGAAGGTATACCCAATGGTTTCCTTAGGGTATCCTATGAAGACGCATTTTTCCGACTTGGGTTCGAGCTTTTCAGGTTGAAGTTTCCTGATATAAGCATCGCATCCCCAAACTTTTAGAAACGACAGCTTAGGTTTTTTCCCAAACCATAATTCATACGGTGTCGTCTCAATGGATTTCGACGGAGCCCTATTTAAAGTGAATGCTGCAGTCTCTAAAGCATAGCCCCAAAATGAGAGCGGTAGATCGGTAAGAGACATCATAGATCGCACCATATCCAATAGAGTGCGATTACGACGTTCGCACACACCATTACGCTGAGGTGTTCCAGGCGGCGTGAGTTGTGAAACAATTCCACATTTCCTTAAGTGCGTGCCAAATTCATGACTCAAATATTCTCCCCCACGATCTGATCGTAAGAACTTGATTTTCCTGTCACGTTGATTCTCAACCTCACTCTGAAATTCCTTGAACCTTTCAAAGGTCTCAGACTTGTGTTTCATTAAGTAGACATACCCATATCTACTTAAGTCATCAGTGAGGGTGAGGACATAACGATAGCCACCGCGAGCCTCAACGCTCATTGGACCGCACACATCAGTATGTATGATTTCCAATAAGTTGGTTGCTCGCTCCATTGTTCCGGAGAACGGAGTCTTGGTCATTTTACCCATGAGGCATGGTTCGCACATGTCAAATGATTCGTAATCAAGAGACTCCAAAAGTCCATCTGCATGGAGCTTCTTCATGCGTTTGACACCAATGTGACCAAGGTGGCAGTGCCACAAGTATGTGGGACTATCATTATCAACCTTACATCTTTTGGTATTCACACTATGAATATGTGTAACATTACGTTCGAGATTCATTAAGAATAAACCATTGACCAGCGGGGCATGACCAGGAAACATATCTCTCATATAAATAGAACAACCATTATTCTCGGATTTAAATGAGTAGCCATCTCGTACTAAACGAGATCCTGATACAATGTTCATGCTCAAAGCTGGCACTAAATAACAATTATTGAGGTTTAAAACTAATCCCGTAGGTAAATGTAGAGGTAGCGTGCCGACGGCGATCACATTGACCTTGGAACCATTCCCAACGTGCATCGTCACCTCGTCCTTCGCCAGTCTCCGCTTATTCCGCAGCTCCTGTTTTGAGTTACAAATATGAGCAGCTGCACCGGTATCAAATACCTAGGAGCTACTACGAGTACTGGTAAGGTACACATCAATAACATGTATATCACATATACCTTTGGTGTTGCCGGCCTTCTTGCCCGCTAGGTACTTGGGGCAGTTCCGCTTCCAGTGACCACTTCCCTTGCAATAAAAACACTCAGTCTCAGGCTTGGGTCCATTCTTTGGCTTCTTCCAGGCAGCTTGCTTGCCGGGCGCGGCAACTCCCTTGTCGTCTTTCTTGAAACCCTTTTTACCCTTGCCTTTCTTGAACTTAGTGGTTTTATTCACCATCAACACTTGATGTTCCTTTTTTATTTCCACCTCCGCTGATTTCAGCATTGAATATACCTCAGGAATGGTTTTCTCCATCCCCTGCATATTAAAGTTCATCACAAAGATCTTGTAGCTCAGCGGAAGCGACTGAAGGATTCTGTCAACGACCGCGTCATCCGGGAGATTAACTCCCAGCTGAGACAAGCGGTTGTGCAACCCAGACATTTTGAGTATGTGCTCGCTGACGGAACTATTCTCCTCCATCTTACAACTGTAGAACTTGTCGGAGACTTCATATCTCTCGACCCGGGCATGAGCTTGGAAAACCATTTTCAGCTCTTGGAACATCTCATATGCTCCGTGTTGCTTGAAACGCTTTTGGAGCCCCGGTTCTAAGTTGTAAAGCATGCCGCACTGAACCAGGGAGTAATCATCAACACGGGACTGCCAAGCATTCATAACGTCTTGGTTTGCTGGGACTGGTGATTCACCTAGCGGTGCTTCAACAACATATGCTTTCTTGGCAGCTATGAGGATGATCCTCAAGTTCTAGATCCAGTCTGTATAGTTGCTACCATCGTCTTTCATCTTGGTTTTCTCTAGGAACGCGTTGAAGTTGAGGACAACATTAGCATGGGCCATTTGATCTACAAGACACATTGTAAAGATTTTAGACTAAGTTCATGATAATTAAGTTCATCTAATCAAATTATTTAATGAACTCCCACTCAGACAGACATCCCTCTAGTCATCTAAGTGATACATGATCCGGGTCAACTAGGTCGTGTCCGATCATCACGTGAGACGGACTAGTCATCATCGGTGAACATCTTCATGTTGATCGTATCTTCTATACGACTCATGTTTGACCTTTCGGTTTTCCGAGTTCCGAGGCCATGTATGTGCATGCTAGGCTCGTCAAGTCAACCTAAGTGTATTGTGTGTGTAAATCTGGATTACACCCATTGTATTCGAACGTTAGAATCTATCACACCCGATCATCATGTGGTGCTTCGAAACAACGAACCTTAGCAACGGTGCACAATTAGGGGGAACACTTTATAGAAATTATTGCGAGGGATCATCTTATTTTAAGCTACCGTCGTTCTAAGCAAATAAGATGTAAAACATGATAAACATCACATGCAATCAAATAGTGACATGATATGGCCAATATCATTTTGCTCCTTTTGATCTCCATCTTCGGGGCACCATGTTCATCATCGTCACCAGCATGACACCATGATCTCCGTCATCATGATCTCCATCATCGTGTCTTCGTGAAGTTGTCTCGTCAACTATTACTTCTACTACTATGGCTAATGGTTTAGCAATAAAGTAAAGTAATTACATGATGTTTATGTTGACACGCAGGTCATAAATAAATTAAGACAACTCATATGGCTCCTGCCGGTTGTCATACTCATCGACATGCAAGTTGTGATTCCTATTACAAGAACATGATCAATCTCATACATCACATATATCATTCATCACATCCTTTTGGCCATATCACATCACACGACATATGCTGCAAAAACAAGTTAGACGTCCTCTAATTGTTGTTGCATATTTTTTACGTGGCTGCTATAGGTTTCTTAGCAAGAACGTTTCTTACCTACGCCAAAACCACAACGTGATATGCCAATTTCTATTTACCCTTCATAAGGACCCT
This sequence comes from Aegilops umbellulata, assembly GCA_032464435.1. Classification (NCBI taxonomy): domain Eukaryota; kingdom Viridiplantae; phylum Streptophyta; class Magnoliopsida; order Poales; family Poaceae; genus Aegilops; species Aegilops umbellulata. Next base: position 606,908,226 of record CP136058.1, read on the forward strand.
TTTCATCGAATCCGATCCGACTAAAGTGGGAGAGACAGACACCCGCTAGCCACCTTATGCAACTAGTGCATGTCAGTCAGTGGAACCTGTCTCACGTAAGTGTATGTGTAAGGTCGGTCCGGGCCGCTTCATCCCACGATGCTGCAGAATCAAGATAAGACTAGTAACGACAAGTAAATTGACAAAATCGACACCCACAACAACTTGTGTTCTACTCATGCATAGAAACTACGCATAGACCTAGCTCATGATGCCACTGTTGGGGATCGTTGTAGAAATTTAAAATTTTCTACGCATCACCAAGATCAATCTATGGAGTCATCTAGCAACGAGAGGGAGAGGAGTGCATCTACATACCCTTGTAGATCGCGAGCGGAAGCGTTCAAGAGAACGGGGTTGATGGAGTCGTACTCGTCGTGATCCAAATCACCGATGATCCTAGCGGCGAACGGACGGCACCTCTGCGTTCAACACATGTACGGAGCGGAGACGTCTCCCATGCCTTGATCCAGCAAGGAGGAGGGAGAGGTTGAGGAAGAGAGCTCCAACAGCAGCACGACGGCATGGTGGTGATGGAGTGGCAGTACTCCGGCAGGGCTTTGCCAAGCTCTTAACGGAGGAGGAGAGGTGTTGGGGAGGGGAGGGGCTGCGCCTTGGATGTGGTGTGCAGCCCTCCCCTCGCCCCTCTATTTATAGGGGAAGGGGGAAGGGGCCGCCCACTCTAGATGAGATCTAGAGGGGGGGCGGCGGCCAAGGGGAGGGGGCTTGCCCCCCCAAGCTAGGAGGGGCGCCCCCTCTAGGGTTGCCCCCCCAACCCTAGGCGGATGGGCCCAAGGGGGGATGAGCCCAGCCCTTTCCTCTATGGCCCATGAGGCCCTCCGAGAGAGGTGGCCCCTCCCGGTGGACCCCCGAAACCCCTCCGGTGGCCCTGGTCAATACCGATATGCCCCCGAACTTTTCTAGTGACCGTATGACAACTTCCCATATATAAATCTTCACCTCGGGACCATTCCGGAACTCCTCGTGACATCCAGGATCTCATCTGGGACTCCAAACAACATTCGGTAATCACATAAAAGTCTTCCTAATAACCCTAGCATCATCGAACCTTAAGTGTGTAGACCCTACGGGTTCGGGAATCACGCAGACATGACCGAGACAGCTCTCCGGCTAATAACCAACAGCGAGATCTGGATACCCATGTTGGCTCCCACATGTTCCATGATGATCTCATCGGATGAACCACGATGTCGAGGATTCAAGCAACCCTGTATACAATTCCCTTTGTCAATCGGTATGTTACTTGCCCGAGATTCGATCGTCGGTATCCCAATACCTCGTTCAATCTCGTTACCAGCAAGTCACTTTACTCGTTCCGTAATGCATGATCCCGTGATCAACCACTTGGTCACATTGAGCTCATTATGATGATGCATTACCGAGTGGGCCCAGAGATACCTCTCCGTCATACGGAGTAACAAATCCCAGTCTCGATTCCTGCCAACCCAACAAACACTTTCGGAGATACCTGTAGTGCACCTTTATAGCCACCCAGTTATGTTGTGACGTTTGGTACACCCAAAGCACTCCTACGGTATCCGGGAGTTGCACAATCTCATGGTCTAAGGAAATGATACTTGACATTAGAAAAGCTCTAGCAGACGAACTACACGATCTTGTGCTATGCTTAGGATTGGGTCCTGTCCATCACATCATTCTCCTAATGATGTGATCCCGTTATCAATGACATCCAATGTCCATAGTCAGGAAACCATGACCATCTGTTGATCAACGAGCTAGTCAACTAGAGGCTCACTAGGGACATGTTGTGGTCTATGTATTCACACATGTATTACGATTTCCGGATAACACAATTATAGCATGAACAATAGACAATTATCATGAACAAGGAAATATAATAATAACCTTTTTATTATTGCCTCTAGAGCATATTTCCAACATCATGCAGCGACGATCAGCACTCTATGCAGCAGAGGGTGGAAATTATCAAAGGTCGGGATCAAATTCAACTGAGAAGAAATGATTCGAGTGCGGTTAGCCAGGACATTTGAAGTTTTCATGCCCTGAGTTAATGGGAGGCAGCAGAGGAAGAGGGCAGGACTGGCGTGGAAGAGGTCGTGGCTGTGGGCTTGAAGGACGAGGCTACCGTGGGCAAGGTACACGCCCTGCTGCTAAAGCAAACACGTCGGTGATCACTGAAAATACCACCCAAACTATGAGTGTTAAGATGACTGCTGGGGATTGGGAGAAGTGGTGTCAATTCAAGGGGCTTTCTCTAGGTGACAAGCCAACTGTTGAAGCACCTACCTCTGCTTCCTTAGCAAATTTTGGTGGTAACAACTCTCACACTATGATAGATAAGTCCATTGATGCACCATGGTTATTAGATTCAGGTGCATCTAGACATATGGCTGGTTCCTATAGAAATTTTATTGACTATACTCCTGATTTAAATAAGCAAACCGTTAAATTAGCTGATGGCTCCTCCCAAACCATTATGGGATCAGGGACAATTATGTGTAGCACTGATATGTCTTTGTCATCTGTTTTGCATGTTCCCTCGTGCCCAATAAATCTGCTATCCATCAGTTGCATCACAAATGAACTTAATTGTGTTGTTATCTTCTTTACATCATGGTGCTTGTTTCAGGAACTTGGGACTGGAAGAAGACTTGGGACGGGGATCATGCATGATGGACTGTATTATCTGGATAATAATGTGCCACCTGTGGTTGCAACTGTTGCGTCCCTTTCACCACTTGACGAATTCCTTCTTCACCACCGCAGGCTAGGACATATGTCTTTTGTCACCCTTGGTAGGCTTTATCCTGCTCTTTATAGTAAAGTTAACCAGGGGAGTCTAGTATGTGACGCTTGTCAATATGGTAAATAAACACGTAGCTCCTATACATCGTCTGATAATAGAAGTGACACGCCACTTCAAGTTATACATTCTGATGTGTGGGGTCCTAGTGGAGTTTCATCTTTAAATGGATATCGCTCGTTTGTTACCTTTATTGACTGTTGTACTAGAGTGACTTGGGTTTATGTGTTGAAGAACAAGAATGATGTGTTTGAATGCTTTGTTGATTTTCATAATATGATCAGAACGCAATATAATGCTTGTGTGAAAACATTTCGCACTGATAATGGCACAGAGTATGTGAACAAGGAATTTGATGAGTACTTATCCAGTTTTGGGATTATTCAGCACACAACTTGTCCAGGTACTTCAAAGCAGAATGGTTTGGCAGAAAGGAAGAATAGACATCTTCTGGAAATCACTCGTTGCATAATGATATCTATGAATGTTCCTAAGTTTTTGTGGGGTGAAGCTGTAATGACAGTTGCTTACTTGATGAATAGAATGCCATCCAGGGTACTGGGTTGTAAAACACCGTTAGAGTGTCTAACGGGTGAAACAAAATATGTGGTTCCACCTAAGGTATTTGGGTGTGTTTTTTTGTGAAGGATTATAGACCATCTGTTGGCAAGCTAGATCCAAAGGCGTTAAAGTGTGTATTCGTGGGGTACTCTAGTAAGCAGAAGGAATATAAATGTTGGTGTCCATCTGAAAGGAGAATGTTTATGAGTATGGATGTGGTATTTAGGGAGCAGGAACCATTCTATGGTGAACCGACGGATTTAACTGATGTCTTCCTTGATTTGTTTGCTAATGAAAATGAAAATTTAAATGCATATTGTGAGACAGGGGGAGATAAGGAAGAGGAAGATGATGCAACATCAAGAAAGATGATAATTGGGGTAATTCCAGTGGAAACAGAGTGATGTAGGGTAGAACCCTAGACGGCCGATCTTTCACGAAAGGAGCGAGATCCCTCGAAGAACACGACGAACACGGGGAAGAACGAGGGGAAAACACGAGAGAAACACTCAACCAACAAGAAATAGATCACACATATGCTAGATCGATGAACACAAAGAGATACACGATGATCCAAGGTCAACAAAGGACGATACAAAGTAACCGGTTCTTCTCCGTGAGGAGGTCTTGATGGGGGTCTTCTCCGTGAGGAGGTCTTGATGGGGGTCTTCTCCGCAAAGGAGGTCTTGAATCCAAGGTGTATCTTCTCCGTAGAGGGGCCGCGGTCACTCTCGAAGAGACGATCCGGTATGGATGAGCGAAGCTCTATCTCACATATGAGCTAAACCAACGCTAACCTCAGCTCAAATGAGGTGGGGGAGTATCTATAGTCTCAATCCACGAAAGGGTAAGTGAAAGTGGGGATACATGGGCCCTAGGCCCGCTCTCTGCGCGCAGGCAGGACGGTAGTACCGGCCAGAGGGCGGTAGTACCGCGGTCAGCGGTAGTACCGCTTAGGTTGAGCGGTAGTACCGCTCGTGATGTAGTTTTTTAGTACCGGACGCATGGCGGTAGTACTGCTCGTCAGCGGAAGTGGCGCGGCAGTGGGGAGCGGTAGTACCGCGGGAGGGAGCGGTAGTACCGCTGTAGGGAGCGGTAGTACAGCTGTAGGGAGCGGTAGTACCGCTGGTTCTGGAGCGGCCGGATTCTCTTCCATCTCTTGACGTCCATCTTCCTCTTCGGGTTCTCCTTGCTACACAGCGTCTCCATGGCTTACTCCTCGGTACCTGAGTACGCACAACGTCTCCGTTTGAGGTAGTAACCATGTCTCATGTGTATCGAAGTGGAATTGTGAGAGGAGAGATGTCACCTCGGTTTCGAGAGCTCTTGCACGTGCTCGAGTCATGGGTCCTTTAGGCACTTGGTGAGACGATGGTAGGTCCATGGGGATGACCTTGGGATGCTCCGCATCATCTCCCCTCCCTTGGGAAAGATCCGACCTCGGATCGAAATCCTCATCACGATGGTACGGGGAGAGATCTTTGATGTTGAAGATGTCGCTCACGGAGTACTTGTCGCGTGGGATGTCGATCTTGTAAGCGTTGTTGTTGTAGCGTGCAAGCACCTTGAAAGGTCTGTCCGCTCGAGGTAGTAGCTTGGACTTGCGTTCATTGGGGAAGCGATCCTTGCGAAGGTGTAGCCACACAAGATCTCCAACATGGAACATCATGGGTTGCTTGTTGACGTTGAGCTTGGTCGCGAGTCATTGTACTTGGCGCTCGATGGTGTTCCTTGTATCTTCATGCATCTTCTTGAGGAATTTGACTCGGGCACTCGTGTCCATGTTTGTGCACTCTTGAAGCGGTAGAGGTAGAATGTCCAATGGGGACAATGGGTTGAAGCCATAGACGACCTCGAAGGGGGACTTGCCGGTTGTCGAATGTCTTGCTTGGTTGTAGGCATACTCGGCGATTGGTAGGCACTCTTCCCACTCCTTGATGTTCTTCTTTATCAACACGCGTAGTAGGGTGGAGAGCGTACGGTTGGTCACCTCCGTTTGGCCGTCGGTTTGCTCGTCGGGAAAAACATCTTGGAATTCCTGCAATAGAGAAGATAACACCAAAGGTAGATCGTGAGAGTTGTTAGTTTTTGTGACCTCGTCCTTGCACAATAGGACATAGTGTAGGACACTCGATGGGTTCTCACACACTTCTCTCATCTCACGTTTGGTGGCAAAGAGAACTAAGTTTTTCTTGTCGCTCATCGTGGAGGCACTCAATTTGGGCTTGTGGCGCTCACTCTCTTTTTGGTGGTTCGCTCTCTCACTATTTTCTCCACGATGGATGGCTTGCTTGTCGGCGAGTACTTGGCTTGGAGACATAGGACGTAGCACGAACTCTTTCCCTTTCATCTTGAAGCTATAGTGATTTGTACGCCCATTGTGAATGACACCTCGGTCAAATTGCCATGGTCGTCCAAGGAGGAGGTGGCAAACGGTCATTCGGAGGACATCACATTCCAATGTGTCTTCATAGGCGCCTATCTTGAAAGAGACTTGTACTCTATGCTCGACTTGTATGGTGCCGGTGTCGCTTAGCCATTAAACCTTGTAGGGGTGAGGGTGCTTCATCTTGACCAATTGGAGCTTGGAGCAAAGTTCTTCACTTGCTAAGTTGTGGCAACTACCTCCATCGATGATGACCTTGACGGAACGTCCATTGATGTCGGCCTTTGTGTGGAAAATGTGGCATCGTTGATCTTTGTCTTGTTGATGTTGAAGAGTCAAGACCTTGGAGACAACAAGAGCGGGACTTGAATCTTCATCGCAAAAGACTTGGTCATCTTCATCTTCATTGTTCACTTGTCGGTGCATGGCCACTTGCTCAAGAGCTTCCATTTCGCCTTCACTCATGGAGTCATAGGTTCCGTCGTCGTTGAGGATCATGGTGCGCTTGTTTGTGCACTCGAAGGACTTGTGGCCTCGGCCGCCGCATGTGAAGCATTTGATAGAACTTGTCTTGACGGTCTCATCGGTTGGAGTAGATGATGATGAAGCTTTCTTGAAGTTGCTTGTAGTAGAAGGACGACTTGAGCTTGTTGAAGCTTTCTTGTAACTTGACTTGTCGCCGTTGCTTGTAGAAGGCTTTGTAGAAGGTGTTGGAGTCGTCGAAGCTTGATTGTTGGCGAGACCATAGGACTTGGATGAGAACTTGGCGTACTTGAAGTCTTCTTGTACTTGCCGTTCCGCTTTGGTAGCTTGGTGCACTAACTCGACGAGGTTCGAGTAAGGTTGGAAATTGGCAATCTTCTTGATAGGATGATTGAGTCCATTCAAGAATCGTGCCATAGATTGCTCATCATCTTCCTTGACGTTGGCTCGTATCATGGCAATCTCCATTTCCTTGTAGTACTCCTCAACGCTCTTGGTCCCTTGCTTGAGTTGTTGAAGCTTCTTGAAGAGGTCACGGTTGTAGTAGTTTGGCACGAACCGTGCTCTCATGACATCCTTCATTTTTCTCCAAGTGGTGATGGGTGGTTCACCTCTTGCCGCTCGGCGCTCAATGACTTGTTCCCACCAAATGAGGACGTAGTCTTGGAATTCGAGGGATGCCATTGCGATCTTCTTCTCTTCTTCGTAGTTGTGCAAGCGGAAGATTTTGTCAACCTTCAATGCCCATGAGATGTACTCTTCGGGGTCGTTGCTTCCATTGAACTTGGGCATGGTGAACTTTAGCTTGCCATATCGTTGCTCTTCATTGTGTCGGGGATGATGACGTCCATGTCGTTGAGGATTGACATTGTCATGGCGCTCTTGGCGAAGTTGGTTCACTTCCTCATGTTGCTCTTGGCGATGATTGGGTCCATTGTCTTCTTGCTCTCGATGGACTTGACGTTCTTGTCGCGCTTGAGGATGAGCTTGTCTATCTTGACGAGGAACTTGGCGATGCATGTGGCCTTGGTAAATTCGTTCTTGAGCTTCATCACGAAGTGCTTCTTGTTGGAGACGAACTTGTCGGCCTCGATCGGCTACGGCACGACTTGAATCCCGAAGTGCACATTGCGCCTCAAGTGCTTGAGCTTCACGTAGTCGTTTTTCTTGCCGTTCCGCCTCGGCGTCTTGTGCATCTTGATGTTGTCACGCATGCTCCTCTTGTTCTTGTTGTCGTTGACGTTGCCGTTCTTGTGCTTGAGCAAAAGCGGCATGGTTTTGGCGATGTTGATGCTCTTGAGAGTCAGTGTCGTGTAGAGGATCGCGATTTGCTTGACGATCTTGACGCACGGCACGATGAAGAGTGTTCGATGTCGGTGTACTTGAACCGGAGATGGTGTCGTCGGAGTGTCGACTTGAGCGACTCCTTCTTGACGAAGTTGACGGAGTAGAACGAAGCAACAAAGCTCGAATCTCGTCCATTCTTGCGTCGTTCTCAACCTTGTGCTCGTCGAGCTTGTTGTTGAAGTAGTCCCTTGTACGATTCTCGGATTGGCGTAGGTTGGTGGCGAGATTGTCGATGCGGTCGCCCAAAGCAAGTTGTTCTTGATGCAAAGCCTGTTGTGCACCAAGTAGTTGATTCTTGGTGACGAAGGAAGACATGTCGTCGTCTTGCTCCATTAAGAGTGGATTGGTAGAAGTACTTGGCCTATCCATCATTCCAAACAAAGATATGTGAGAGGGAGAAAGGAAAGAACCAATATCCAATGTACCTTGACCAATGTTGACAATGGATCAAAGATGACTCCAATGTGTAGCAAGGAAATAGCACAATTGGTACCAATTCTTGTCGGTTCTCACACCTACACAAGTAAAAGCTTATGGTGGAGCTCGGTTAGGATGGTGGCACAAAAATTTGATGCAATTGTAAGTGTGATTCAATAATGTTGGAAAAGATTCACAAATTTGCAAATGCAACAAGTAGACCAATAGCAAGATATGGTACACGGAAACACACACGCAAATAGATAGGATGGGGTTATGCAACCAAGGATGAGCCAAAATGTGGAATTCACCAAGATGCTCTTGTTGCACAACACTAGAGAGACGGTAGCACGATTGCACAATAGGCGGATACGAACTTGTGCACAACCTACTAAGCAAAGATGCAACGACTTCTATCCCAAGTATGCTATATGTATGATGTTCCTATGCTTGGATCCAAGATGATCGAGTATTTCAATCTTAATGTTGGATGATGCTATGGTTCTTGTTTATGAGCTCTTTGCTTATCTTTCCTCTTTTGCTTAAAAGCTTGTTTGGCTCTTTGATGTTTGAGCTCTTTTCTCATGCAATGCTTCACGAACCAAGATAGCAATTGTGTATGCGACAACAACTTTGTGACACAAGTGATGATGCCGAGATATGCAACACGATGATAATGGGAAGTAATGAACACTAATGTGCACAAGTCACGTTGCCGGCAATACTCAATGGCTAGTCACGATGGGTAAGTGATGCAAAAGTAAGGCCATGTGGTTATCAATGCAATAGCAAGAGAGTATGACGATATCACGATACCAAGATGATATCCAAGGTGAAGGTGATACCAAATGGAAGTAGCCGTTCGTAGTAGTCCTTGGCGAAGATGAGCGGTGGTAATGTTGATGTCGAACCGTGCCTAGATAGCCGAAACACAAAAGGATACGGAAACCACAACTCAAATTCTCAAAGCAAAGGTCAAATGGTGGTAACAAAAAGCAGTGGTGGTTGCGGAAGTGGGTGGTGGTTATGCGGAGGATGTGGTGGTACCCCTAGGCAAAGATGCCAAAATTCGAAAAATTTGATGGAGTCAAATGTTGGTGAAACCTATCTAGGTGGATAGAGGATGTCAATAGCTACTCAACGAGCTAAAGAACGCTAAAATCGGACTCCGGATGTGGAAGTTATGGACAAAACGGTGAAACTCGAAAGGCTGAAACTGTCAGGGGCGGTAGTACCGCGTGGCAATCTTTTGTTCCGCGCCAGGCACGGTAGTACCGCTCTGATGGGACGGTAGTACCGCTCCGGACTTTTTTTTGTACCGCTCGCGGGGCGGTAGTACCGCTCCGGACTTTTTTTTGTACCGTGCAAGGTACGGTAGTACCGCTCGGACGTGCGGTAGTACCGCTCGGGTCGGGAATTTTCGTAGATCGAAACGGGACGCGATTTTGGGGCGGAAATGGATGATTTCGGGGTCAAAATTGGAGAGATTTAGTGGATGGAAAGTGGGGAAACTTGGGAAGATGATAGATCCACTCTAAACCAAGCAAATCCATGGATCAAATCCAACAAAACATCATCAAATCAACAAATCACAAAAAAATTTGGGGCTATTTTTGGTGGGGATTTTCGAAATTGGGGAAGAACACAACAAAATTAGGCTAGAAAACACAACGGGGAGGCTCCAAATTCGTGATAAACCTAAGCTCTGATCCAAGATAATGTAGGGTAGAACCCTAGACGGACGATCTTTCACGAAAGGAGCGAGATCCCTCGAAGAACACGACGAACACGGGGAAGAACGAGGGGAAAACACGAGAGAAACACTCAACCAACAAGAAATAGATCACACATATGCTAGATCGATGAACACAAAGAGATACACGATGATCCAAGGTCAACAAAGGACGATACAAAGTAACCGGTTCTTCTCCGTGAGGAGGTCTTGATGGGGGTCTTCTCCGTGAGGAGGTCTTGATGGGGGTCTTCTCCGCAAAGGAGGTCTTGAATCCAAGGTGGATCTTCTCCGTAGAGGGGCTGCGGTCACTCTCGAAGAGACGATCCGGTATGGATGAGCGAAGCTCTATCTCACATATGAGCTAAACCAACGCTAACCTCAGCTCGAATGAGGTGGGGGAGTATCTATAGTCTCAATCCACGAAAGGGTAAGTGAAAGTGGGGATACATGGGCCCTAGGCCCGCTCTCTGCGCGCAGGCAGGACGGTAGTACCGGCCAGAGGGTGGTAGTACCGCGGTCAGCGGTAGAACCGCTTAGGTTGAGCGGTAGTACCGCTCGTGATGTAGTTTTTTAGTACCGGGCGCATGGCGGTAGTACTGCTCGTCAGCGGAAGTGGCGCGGTAGTATCGCGGGAGGGAGCGGTAGTACCGCTGTAGGGAGCGGTAGTACCGCTGTAGGGAGCGGTAGTACCGCTGGTTCTGGAGCGGCCGGATTCTCTTCCATCTCTTGACGTCCATCTTCCTCTTCGGGTTCTCCTTGCTCCACAGTGTCTCCATGGCTTACTCCTCGGTACCTGAGTACGCACAACGTCTCCGTTTGAGGTAGTAACCATGTCTCATGTGTATCGAAGTGGAATTGTGAGAGGAGATATGTCACCTCGGTTTTGAGAGCTCTTGCACGTGCTCGAGTCATGGGTCCTTTAGGCACTTGGTGAGACGATGGTAGGTCCATGGGGATGACCTTGGGATGCTCCGCATCACAGAGCAAGAACGAAGACATGAGCATCAGTATGATACATCAAGTGAAGAATTCCGGTGGCCAAAACCAAATGAGGAAAGGGAGATTCGGGTGTATACACGAAGACGTCGTATTGAGGAGGAAAGGATGCAAGTGTTGGAACCTGAGCCCGAGGCTTATGTGCAACATGGTGAGCAAGAGAAGGACGCTGACCAACAAGATAATACTCAAGTTCAAACTAGTGATACTGGACCTTCCTTGGACAGTGGTAACATCTCTTCTCAATATGACGACCTTGATGTCCCAATAGCTTATAGAAAGCAACCACGAGCTAGTGCCAAAAAATTGCCCTCTAAATTGGATCCTTATAATGTCTCCAACTATGTCTCTTATGACATTGTTGGTCCTTCTTACAAGTCCTTTATTGCAGCGCTGGATTCTACAGAACCCTTACCACGGGACTGGCAGGAGGCAAAATTAAACCCAAAATGGAGGGCAGCAATGCCTGAGGAGATGTCTGCTCTTGACAAGAATAATACATGGGTAATTACTCCACTTCCTTGTAACAAGAAAGTGGTAGGTTGCAAATCGGTGTTTACCATAAAACATACACCCGAAGGGAAAGTAGATAGATATAAGGCGAGACTTGTGGTGAAAGGTTATAGCCAGATGTCGGTGTCAAAACCGGCGGATCTCCGGTAGGGGGTCCCGAACTGTGCGTCAAGGCCGGATGGTAACAGGAGAGAAGGGACACGATGTTTTTACCCAGGTTCGGGCCCTCTCGATGGAGGTAAAACCGTACTCCTGCTTGATTAATATTGATGATATGGGTAGTACAAGAGTAAATCTACCACGAGATCAAGGAGGCTAAACCCTAGAATCTAGCCTACGGTATGATTGTGTATGATGATTGTTCTCCCCTACGGACTACAACCCTCCGGTTTATATAGACACCGGATAGGGTTAGGGTTACACAGAGTCGGTTACAATGGTAGGAGATCTTGAGTATCCGCATCGCCTAGCTTGCCTTCCACGCCAAGGAAAGTCCCATCCGGACACAAGACGAAGTCTTCAATCTTGTATCCTCATAGTCCAGGAGTCCGGCGAAGGTATAGTTCGGCTACCCGAACACCCCCTAATCCAGGACTCCCTCAGTAGCCCCTGAACCAGGCTTCAATGACGACGAGTCCGGCACGCGGATTGTCTTCGGCATTGCAAGGCGGGTTCCTCCTCCAAGTCCTTCATAGAAGATTGTAAACACCAAAAAATAGTGTCCGGCTATGCAAAATAAGTTTCCACATATTGCCATAGAGAGAATAATATTAACACAAATCAAATCTGCTGACGTATTCCGCAGTGCGTCAACACACTGCGGCCAAGCTCTTTATACAAATTGTTTTTACTTTTCCACCTCAGCGCGTTTAGCGAGGCAGTTTCCTTGGCACGTCTTGTCAAAGCAGAGATCGTGTGCCCCCTTTTAATGGGATTCTCAATGAATACGGACGTGGGTAACCCAATCATGCCCGTTAGCACGTTCCCTTAATTAAAGGTGAGTCCAAAACGGCTACGGGGAGGGCTCTTGGTATTCAGCCTCTTATGAAGAGACCAAGGCCCCGCTCCTTTTCTTAATCTCAAACGAGTTCGCCTGTCGCCTCGAGTTCCAACACCCCCAGCTTCAGATTCCAGGCGCTTCGGACTTTCGACAATGTCCAGTTCTGACCTGCAAGGCCGATGGATGCCTTCCTCCGTCACGGAGGAGGACGTTTTAAGGTTGAGGGAGGCTAAGTTCCTGACCGGCGAGATTTCGCATAGGTTGCCTGCTCAAGGACAGGTTATTCCCAGTCCCCAACCCGGCGAGAGCGTGGTATTCATGTCTCACTTCCTCCGAGGGTTAGGCTTCCCCATGGATCCCTTTGTGAGGGGACTGTTGTTTTATTACGGGCTGGATTTTCATGACTTAGCTCCGGAGTCCATCCTCCATATCTCCTCATTTATCATAGTGTGTGAAGCATTCCTCCATGTTACCCCTCACTTCGGATTATGGCTTAAGACCTTCAAAGTGGAGCCGAAGATGATAAAAGGGCGACACGCAGAGTGCGGAGGCGCTGTCATAAGAAGAAATGCCGATGCTCCATAGCCCGAGGGCTCTATTCAAGAGGAGCTTGGCTTGTGGCAACGAGAGTGGTTTTATATCACCGCTCCTCGGGGCACCACATGGGTGGCGCCTCCTGCCTTTCGCTCGGGTCCCCCACCATGGCTAGCGTCGTGGATTAACATAGGGTTAGATTGGGGCTTGCCCAAAGACGTACCCTTGCTGCAGGGCCGCATTAAGGATCTCTTGGAAGGAGACCTCAACCTGGTCAAGGTGACACAGGTCATGCTGATTCGCCGGATACTGCCCGGCAAACGGCGCCCCCTTCGCCTGTGGGAGTTCAATCCAGAGGGACCACGAGCTCTCCGGGATTTTATGAGCGCGACGCCTGCGGAGATGTATAAATTGTTCTTCGGCTCACAAGAAGTGTGTCCGGATTTGACCGAGGATGCAGGCCTAAGCCGCAATCGCCCGGATACCCAAGTAAGTAACCTTGTGCCCGAACCTTCTATCCATATAATTAACTTGCCCTTAACAGAGCTCTCCTTTTAAACAGGAGTGGATAGAGAAGGCGAAGTTGATCAGGTGTCCGGCTCCCCTTCCTGAAACCAGGCCGAATCCCATGCTAGTCAGGATGCTGGAGGTAGTGCCTTTGGAGGGAAGTAAGGGGGAGGACAAGGAAACTACGGCCTCCTCGAAGGAGGCTGTTCTGAAGGGAGGAACCGACGATTCCTCTCCTAGGGAAAAGAAGAGAGCCTCCTATGACGATCCGAAGACCGCGGTCTCGAAGCGGGGGAAAAGATCCTCGTCAGAGGGTCCGGCGCCGGGGAGTTCCTCGGCCGAACTGCGTACTCAAGGAGATCAGCCCTCCAGCGAGTCGTAAGTAGAGAAAGATTTTCCTTTAGAGGGATGAGAGAAATCCATGATTTATATCTGAGAATTTTAACTGAATTTTTACCTTGTAGTTCGGACCTCAGCCCTTCTCAGCAAACCTCGTCTTCGGGGGATCTTCTTCCGGAGATGATGGAGAGTGGGACGCCTCCTTCTGCTGGGCCGCCTAGCGAGGCGGGCGACCCTGAGGTGTCGTCACGGAGGGTTTATCCGAGTTCGGCAGGGGTGGAAGATAGCGATGGTGCCCCCCGAAGTTCTCCGTGTCCGGCCTTCGAAAGAGGCCATGGGACGAGTCCGGCACCTTCTGGTGCTCGGCCGGAGGAGCTAAAGGTTCTGCTAGGGCGAGCTTCTATTTCAGAAAAGCATCGTGCATTAATGGGCACGGTGATTGAAAGGATTTCGTCCGCAGAGAGTGGACTGCGTGAGGCCGTCGAAAGTTTATTGACGGGTTTTGAGGTACATTAGATAATGTATACTTTTGTTAGTTGCGAGTAAATAAGATGCGCCCTATGTAGATAGTAGCCCTGAGACTCTGCATGTCGTCGAGAAATGACGGCACGCGGAGGATCATAATCCTAGGTCTAAAATGTTGCCTTTTAATGTAGGCTTGAGGGTGTCCGGAGTCAAGCCGAACTGCTGGTTTTTCCGAACTAAAGCGGCAACTGGACGTGGCAGATGCCGACATCGCGCTTGTCAACAAGCGTTTGGATGAGGCTCAAGGTATGTGATCCCTCGGGCAGCATTAGGTAAGAAGAGTTTTATGCCAGCGTCTTACGATATGTGTGCTTGACGCAGATGGTGCTGCCGCCGTGGAGAGTCTTAGGGCAGAACTTGCCCGAGCTAAAGATGAAGCTAGGAGAAGTGATGCGGCTGCCAAGAAGGCCCTTGAAGAGCTGAGAGCCAAACAGGCTTCTCATTGCCGAAGCAAGGAAGAGATGGCCACTATGGCCGAAAAGTTAAAGAGCACTGCAAACCGTTGCATACTTCTTGAGAAAGAAGACCAGGCGAGACAGGCGGTCCTAGAAAAGGCCGTTGCTGATGCCAAGGATGCGCGCTCTGCAATGAGAGCTGCAAAGGAGGAGCTGCGTCAGGCCGAACAGATTGCGGCTGGAAAGCCCTTCATGCTGCGGAGAAAATTTTGCGATCCGAAGTTTACTCCGTTGGACCGGATGTGGAGTGTGGAGGACACCTATCTGGATTTGGCAGCGAGTGCTGCTGATGCAACCGAACACTTCCGAGGTCTGGAAGATCGTGAAGTGGAAAAACTGTTCTGGTCGCAATTTCACAATCCAGAGCGTCCACTAGCAGTGGACGATCGTTTGGCTCAATGGGCCGAACTTAATAGGTTGTCCGGACTCGCCATGAAGTATGTCATGGGTCATCTGTGGCCGGGGAGGTCAGAGCCGAAGAGTTATTTTAGTTTGGTGCAGCAATTCCTTGATGCAGTGACGCGCATTAATGCAATGAAGAGGTCGGCGTGCATAGAGGGTGCAAGGATGGCTCTTGCCCGTGTCAAGACATACTGGGCAGAGATGGAGACCACCGTTATTGCGTCCCGAGATTCGAAGAAAAGCCGAGTATCCTCCGAGCACTATTTTCAGGAAGTCCTTGAAGGCGCTCGTGTAATAGAGTCGCAATGCTCGAAGGATGCTATGTTATTATAGCATATGTAATGATGAAGTAATATTTTTATAAACTGTAGTGGCCTTTTTATACTTGTGCCTCCAAGTATTTTGAACACCTCTTGTGCGGCCGTTTAAAATATATGTATAAAATCTGAAAGATTGCAGTCGTTGGCTTCAACCCCCTCGCACATAGTGCGGGGGTGCTCGCAGAAGACGCATTTTCACACTTAACCAAACGTCTTGGTCCCACAAAGGAGGTGATAGCGCAGCGGGCCAGGCAACCGGACTATAATGCTTTAACACTTTCACTTAGCCATAGGAGCTTGACAGTGGGACTATTTAGGTAGCCCATTGGTGGCGACTGCGCTCGCCCGAGTTCGGGGCGCGTATGTGCCTGACCGGGAAGCGGCCCTTCGTTAAAGCGGAGGAATCCGATAGATTCCAATAGGTCATCGAGTGGCTGACCAGTCTCACGCTACATCATGACAGTCAGTTTTCGGTTTTCTCTACTGAGGTGCTCGCCCAGCCGAACCGGGGCACAATCGCAGTAGTTCTCCTGGTGCTACCTTAGCCGATAGAGCGGAACGTAAGGTAGCCGAACTCAGGAGCTGGGCAACCCAACATTTGACCAAAGACATGATTCGGAGCTGATGCATATAATGCCAAAACTCGCGACGCCGAACACTCCCTAAGGTGTTCGGTCTTTATGAGTGCGGGCTAAACAACACTCTTTGCTAAAAGAGCCCCTAGTGTCCAGGTACGTGCAAAAATTCTGACGTGGCCACATGCCAAGACGCCAGCCTCCTCCTTGGTTATGTAGGAAATAACCAGGGGATGTATTGCAACAAGAGACAGTAAAAAAGGTTTACGCAGGGTCTTAATCTGAAAAGAATCCTTTAGGACGGGTCCCTACTGCACGTCTGCGCCTGTGTCTCTGTTGTGCGGTATCCTGGACGGGCGCCGCACGACGTTCATCTGTAAAAGAGAGGAACTAAACTGAAAACGGGTCGTGCCAAACAAAAGGTTTTAAAATAAATGAAATATAAAGTAAAATGTAAAATTGAGCTTTATTGTCTCTGCGTATAGCCCCTAGTACGGGGGTATATGGCCTCTAAGCCTGCGTTGATGATGGACTTGTGCCGAACTCGTCTATTCCGGGTCCGTGGCCTTTAATGACCTATGTCGAAAAGTCTTTTGGCTGGTGAGGCCATTTTATTGTGCGGCTGTCTAAGCGGCCGCACAGTCCTCCGCTTGGGGGAGGCGCACTTTAGTGCGTCCCCTTCAAAGAAATGATGCCTCGTGGACCGGGCATCTTAAGCGTGAGAGATGCATAGTGCGGTATTGCATTAAAGCGAGCGAAAGCTTCGTGTCCTAGTAGTGCTTGATAGCGACTTGAAAACGGGACGACATGGAAGGTCAGCTTTTCGCACGGAAGTTATTGGGGGAGCCGAATATAACTTCGAGCCGGAGAAAACCCATACAATGGGTGTCCAGACCAGGTGCTACCCCTTGAAAGGAGGTTTCGCTGTGGCGGATTCTTGCTGGGTTTATCCCCATGTGATGGATTGTATCATGATATATCAGGTTTAGTCCACTACCGCCGTCCATAAGGACATTTGTAAACTGGAATCCGCCAATTATTGGGTCGAGTATCAAGGCAGTCCAGCCTGCGTTTTTGATATTTCTAGAATAGTCTAGCTGATCGAAAGTGATTGGTTTTAATAACCAGTGGCGGGACCCCTTGGGGATAGGTCGTATTGTGCGTACCTTTATGGGTGCCACGCGTTTTGTTATGTGAAGTAAGTTCACTATTTTTACTTCTTGTGGGAAGTTCTTTTGTCTCCTGGTGCTCTGCTTCTGGGGTTTGTCCTCGTCTTCGCTTGGTGTGTCGAGCCCCTTGTGTTCGGCATTGAGTCTGCCGGATTGTTTGAAAACCCAACAATCTCTGTGGGTATGGTTAGCAGGCTTCCCCGGAGTACTGTGTATCTGACATATCCTGTCCAGGATTCTATTCAAGTTGGACGGATCATCCCTATTATCCTGGAGGGGTGGTTTTGTCTGATTTGGTCGCGAGCCTTTGAATCCGGCATTGACTATCATGCTCTTCGGACTTTTTTCTTTAGTTCGGCGACGATCCTTGTTGCGTCGTGGTTTTCCGTTTCCATCCCTAATTTTGGATGTACTTGGGTTGCTGGGGCTGCATCTTGCCAACCAGCTGTCCTCTCCTGTGCAAAAGCGGGTCATGAGGCTTGTGAGTGCGGCCATTGTTCTTGGCTTTTCCTGGCCGAGGTGTCTGGCGAGCCATTCGTCTCGGACATTATGCCTGAAAGCTGCTAAGGCTTCGGCGTCTGGATAGTCGACTATCTGATTCTTTTTAGTAAGGAATCTGTTCCAGAACTGCCGAGCTGATTCTCTGGGCTGTTGAGTTATGTGACTGAGATCGTCTGCATCCGGGGGGCGGACATAGGTCCCTTGAAAATTTGCTCAGAAAGCATCCTCGAGCTCTTCCCAACTTCCAATTGTGTTTTCGGGAAGGCTTTTAAGCCAGTGCCGGGCTGGCCCTTTAAGCTTAAGGGGTAAATATTTGATGGCGTGGAGATCATCTCCTCTAGCCATGTGTATGTGGAGGATATAATCCTCGATCCAGACTCCGGGGTCTGTTGTTCCATCATACGCCTCTATGTTGATGGGTTTGAATCCCTCTGGAAATTCATAGTCCAGAACCTCATCGGTGAAGCATAGGGGGTGTGTGGCGCCCCTGTATTTGGGTGTGCCGGATTCTGATGATGGCTTTTTTGCATTGCTCACAAGAGCTTGCTTTCTTGGCCCATAAATGGACCTGGCTGGGCCATGATGCGACTCCTTAGGTGGGTCGCATACCTATTTGAGTGCGATGCTACTTGCCGCCTTATTGGGTCGTCTATCCGACCGTATGGCTTTTTTTTTTAGTGCGAGGGCTCTAGGGCCTCTTTGTCGAATTCTGGCAGTAGCTTTCTCTTTGGATAGCTTTTAGTACGGCGATCGTCGCCGTATCTGTCTGCGGTGTTGATTACTTTGTTCCATTTAATACGGAGTGCATCTTCCGCTGTCTTTAGCTTCAGCTTCTGCTTTTTCAGGCTTCGTGCAGTTGCAACGAGCCTCTTGTGGAGACTTTTCTGCTCCATGGATTTATCCGGCGTAAGGTTGTCCGGAATGCCGTTTTCGCCGGGGGAGGGAGTTTCGGTTTCTCTATCCTTGTTGCCCTGTTCGGACGGCTGCTTTAAGGCTTGCTCGTCGTCTACCGGCTTGTCCTGCTCTATGGCTGGATTTTTATCGAGGCGGGGCTTGGGTCGGCGTTTGTGCCGACGCTTTGATTGCTTCCTGGGGGGTCTATCTCCCGTTCCATCCCCTTTTTCCTCGTTATCGTTTCCCTTAGGGGTATCCACCATGTATACATCGTGAGATGCGGTGGGTTTCCATTGCCCTATGAGCGTTGGTTCATCGGTGTCTCCTGCATCGTCATCCATGCTGTCGATGTCTGCGGAGTCGAAGTTCAGCACGTCGTTTAAGCTGTCGACGGTGGCTACAAAGTGGGTGGTGGGTGGGCTTTGAATTTCCTCATCGTCCGTATCCCATCCTCGCTGACCGTAATTCGGCCAGGGCTCTCCTGATAAAGAGAGAGACTTGAGAGAATTCAGGATGTCGCCAAAATGCGAGTGCTGAAAGATGTCCGCGGCGGTGAACTCCATTATGGGTGCCCAATCGGATTCGATTGGCAGGGGCACGGGGGGGTTCGGAGTCCGGATAGGAGTCCGGGCCCTCGGAGTCACGGGCCGTGCGGAGTGCGGGGCTGGCGTTCGGCTCAATTGCCTTTGAGATCGCAGCCCCCGAGGTGACGTCCAACCGCTCATCCTCAATTGGCGCAATAGGCTCCGAGTTAAGGGTCGGAACCGGTGCGTGTGCGGCCTCCAGGACACTGTTCGGAGGAAGAGCTAGATCATGCCCCTCGAGATAGTGCGGTGCGCTTGGCTGTGGCTCGAACCCATCGAAGATCAAGTCTCCGTGGATATCAGCCGTGTAGTTTAAGCTTTCAAACCTGACTTGATGGCCAGGGGCGTAGCTTTCGATCTGCTCCAGATGACCAAGCGAATTGGCCCGCAGAGCGAAGCCGCCGAAGACGAAGATCTGTCTGGGGAGAAAAGTCTCACCCTGGACCTCATCGTTGTTGATGATCAGAGGAGCCATCGGGCCTAAAGGCGACGACATAGAGGAACTCTCAATGAAAGCACCAATGTCGGTGTCAAAACCGGCGGATCTCGGGTAGGGGGTCCCGAACTGTGCGTCAAGGCCGGATGGTAACAGGAGACAAGGGACACGATGTTTTTACCCAGGTTCGGGCCCTCTCGATGGAGGTAAAACCCTACTCCTGCTTGATTAATATTGATGATATGGGTAGTATAAGAGTAGATCTACCACGAGATCAAGGAGGATAAACCCTAGAAGCTAGCCTATGGTATGATTGTGTATGATGATTGTTCTCCCCTACGGACTACAACCCTCCGGTTTATATAGACACCGGATAGGGTTAGGGTTACACAGAGTCGGTTACAATGGTAGGAGATCTTGTGTATCCGCATCCCCTAGCTTGCCTTCCACGCCAAGGAAAGTCCCATCCGGACACGAGACGAAGTCTTCAATCTTGTATCCTCATAGTCCAGGAGTCCGGCGAAGGTATAGTCTGGCTACCCGAACACCCCCTAATCCAGGACTCCCTCACCAGACATATGGGGTGGACTATGATGAAACCTTCTCCCCAGTTGCAAAGATGAACACTGATACGTCCATTTTGCATCATGCTTTTATATCAATATTTATTGCATTATGGGCTGTTATTTCACGTTGTCACAATACTTATGGCTATTCTCTCTTATTTTACGAGGTTTACATGAAGAGGGAGAATATCGGCAGCTGGAATTCTGGGCTGGAAAAGGAGCAAATATTATAGACCTATTCTGTGCAACTCCAAAAGTCCTGAAACTCCACGGAATATCTTAAAATAAATAAACAAAAATCCTCGCCAAAGATGAAGGCCAGGGGGGCCACACCTTGCTCACGAGGGTGGGGGGCGCTCCCCCTCCTAGGGCGCGCCCCCAACCTCGTGGCCCCCCTGGTGGCTCTCCGACACCCATCTTCTCCTATATGAAGTCTTTCGTCAAGAAATAAACCAGAAGCAATCTTTCGGGACGAGACTCCGCCGCCACGAGGCGGAACCAATCTAGAGCTCCGGCAGAGCTGTTCGGCCGGGGATACTTCCCTCCGGGAGGGGGAAATCATCGCCATCATCATCACCAATGCTCCTCTCATCGGGAGAGGGCAATCTCCATCAAAATCTTCACCAGCACCATCTCGTCTCCAAACCCTAGTTCACCTCTTGTATCCAATTCTTGTCTCAAAGTCCGGGATTGGTGCTAGTAGGTTGCTAGTAGTGTTGATTACTCCTTGTAGTTGATACTAGTTAGTTTATTTGGTGGAAGATCATATGTTCAGATCCTTTATGCATATTATTACCCCTCTGATTATGAACATGAATATGCTTTGTGAGTAGTTCCGTTTGTTCCTGGGGACAAGGGAGAAGTCTTGCTATTAGTAGTCATGTGAATTTGGTATTCGTTCGATATTTTGATGAGATGTATGTTGTCTAGACAATAGTGGTGTTATGTGAACGTTGACTACATAACACTTCACCATTATTTGGGCCTAGAGGAAGGCATTGGGAAGTAATAAGTAGATGATGGGTTGCTAGAGTGACAGAAGCTTAAACCCTAGTTTATGTGTTGCTTCGTAAGGGGCTGATTTGGATCCATATGTTTCATGCTATGGTTAGGTTTACCTTAATACTTTTGTTGTAGTTGCGGATGCTTGCAATAGAGGTTAATCATAAGTGGGATGCTTGTTCAAGTAAGAACAACACTGAAGCACCGATCCACCCACATATCAAATTATCAAAGTACCGAACGCGAATCATATGAACGTGATGGAAACTAGCTTGACGATATTCCCATGTGTCCTCGGGAGCGTTTTTCCTTATATAAGAGTTTGTTCCTGCTTGTCCTTTGCTACAAAAAGGATTGGGCCACCTTGCTGCACTTTATTTACTTTTGTTACTTGTTGCTCGTTACAATTTATCTTATCACAAAACCATATGTTACCACTTATTTCAGTACTTGCAGAGAATACCTTGCTGAAAACCGCTTATCATTTCCTTCTGCTCCTCGTTGGGTTCGACACTCTTACTTATCGAAAGGACTACGATAGATCCCCTATACTTGTGGGTCATCAAGACTCTTTTCTGGCGCCGTTGCCGGGGAGTGTAGCGCCTTTGGTAGGTGGAATTTGGTAAGGAAAAATTTATATAGTGTGCTGAAATTTACTATCACTTGTTACTATGGAAAGTAATTCTCTGAGGGGTTTGTTCGGGGTATCTTCACCCCGTCCAGTAGAGCAAAGAGTTGCTCCTCAACCTACTGAACCTATTGAAAATGAAACTCCTTTTGAATTTCCTTCGGGTATCATGGAAAAACTGCTAGCTAATCCTTTTACAGGAGATGGAACAAAGCATCCTGATGAGCACTTAATATATGTGGATGAAGTTTGTGGATTATTTAAGCTTGCAGGTATACCCGATGATGTTGCTAAGAAGAAGGTCTTCCCTTTATCTTTGAAGGGAGACACATTGACATGGTATAGGCTATGTGATGATACGAGATCATGGAACTATAAAAGATTGAAATTGGAATTTCATCAAAAGTATTAACCTATGCATCTTGTTCATCGTGATCGCAATTATATATATAATTTCTGGCCTCGTGAAGGAGAAAGCATCGCTCAAGCTTGGGGGAGGCTTAAATCAATGTTATATTCATGCCCCAATCATGGGTTTCCAAGGGAAACAATTATTCAAAATTTGTATGCTCGGCTTTCTGAAAACAATCGCACCATGCTCGATACTTCTTGTGTTGGCTCTTTTATGATTAAGACTATTGATTTTAAATGGGACTTATTGGATAGAATTAAACGCAACTCTGAAGATTAGGATCTCGACGAAGGTAAGGGGTCAGGTATGACACCTAAGTTTGATTGTGTTAAATCTTTTATGGATACCGATATTTTCCGTAAGTTTAGCACTAAATATGGACTTGACTCTGAGATAGTAGCTTCTTTCTGTGAATATTTTGCAACTTATGTTGATCTCCCCAAGGAGAAGTGGTTTAAATATCATCCTCCCATAGAAGTAAAGGTAGCTGCACCTATTAAAGTTGAGGAAAAGACTGTCACTTATAATGACCCTATTGTTCCTACTTCTTATGTTGAGAAACCACCTTTTCCTGTTAGAATAAAGGATCATGCTAAAGCTTCAACTGTGGTTCGTAAAAGCAATATTAGAACTTATACACCTCCTGAGCAAGTTAAAGTAGAACCCAATATTGCTATTGTTAAAGATCTCTTGTCTGATAATATTGATGGGCATGTTATTCAGTTTAACGGTGAAACTGCTAGAATTGCTAAACCATGTGCTAAAGATAAACATAGACCTGTGGTAGGCGTGCCTGTTATTTCTGTTAAAATAGGAGATCATTGTTATCATGGCTTATGTGATATGGGTGCTAGTGCTAGTGTTATACCGCATACTTTGTACGAAGAAATTAAGCATGAAATTGCACCTGCTGAGTTAGAAGGACTTGATGTCACAATTAAACTTGCCAATAGAGATACTATATCAGCAATGGGAATTGTTAGAGATGTTGAAGTCCTGTGTGGGAAAACTAAATATCCTGCTGATTTTCTGTTGGAAATATGCCCTAGAGGCAATAATAAATAGGTTATTATTATATTTCCTTGTTCATGATAATCGTTTATTATCCATTCTAGAATTGTATTGATAGGAAACTCAGATACATGTGTGGATGCATAGACAACACCATGTCCCTAGTAAGCCTCTAGTTGACTAGCTCGTTGATCAATAGATGGTTACGGTTTCCTGACCATGGACATTGGATGTCATTGATAACGGGATCACATCATTAGAAGAATGATGTAACGGACAAGACCCAATCCTAAGCCTAGCACAAGATCGTGTAGTTCGTATGCTAAAGCTTTTCTAATGTCAAGTATCATTTCCTTAGACCATGAGATTGTGCAACTCCCGGATACCGTAGGAATACTTTGGGTGTGCCAAACGTCACAACATAACTGGGTGGCTATAAAGGTGCACTACGGGTATCTCCGAAAGTGTCTGTTGGGTTGGCATGAATCGAGACTGGGATTTGTCACTCCGTGTGACGGAGAGGTATCTCTGGGCCCACTCGGTAGGACATCATCATAATGTGCACAATGTGATCAAGGAGTTGATCACGGGATGATGTGTTACGGAACGAGTAAAGAGACTTGCCGGTAACGAGATTGAACAAGGTATCGAGATACCGACGATCGAATCTCGGGCAAGTACTATACCGCTAGACAAAGGGAATTGTATACGGGATTGATCGAATCCTCGACATCGTGGTTCATCCGATGAGATCATCGTGGAACATGTGGGAACCAACATGGGTATCCATATCCCGCTGTTGGTTATTGACCGGAGAATGTCTCCGTCATGTCTGCATGGTTCCCGAACCCGTAGGGTCTACACACTTAAGGTTTGATGACGCTAGGGTTATAAAGGAAGTTCGTATGTGGTTACCGAATGTTGTTCGAAGTCCCGGATGAGATCCTGGACGTCACGAGGAGTTCCGTAATGGTCCGGAGGTAAAGATTTATATATAGGAAGTATGGTTTTGGCCACCGGAAGTGTTCTGAGCATCACCGTGTGACGCCCGGATAATCAAGCGGGCGTCACACACCGGTAGTGTACCGGGACCACCGGAGGTGTTCGGGGGTCCACCAAGTGGGGCCACCGGCCCCGGAGGGCTGCATGGGCCAAGTGTGGAAGGGGACCAGCCCCAGGTGGGCTGGTGCTCCCCCCCACAAGGCCCAAGGCACAAGGGAAGAGGAGAGGGGGCAAACCCTAAGGGCAGATGGGCCCTAAGGCCCATGCTCCCTGCGCCTCCCTCTCCTCCCCCTCTTGGCCGCCACCCAAAACCCATCTAGGGCTGCTGCTTTAGTCGGGTCGGATTCCAGTCTCTCCCACTTTAGTCGGATCGGATTCCATGAAAAGGGTCCTTATGAAGGGTAAATAGCAATTGACATATCACGTTGTGGTTTTGCGTAGGTAAGAAACGTTCTTGCTAGAAACCCATAGCAGCCACGTAAAACATGCAAACAACAATTAGAGGACGTCTAACTTGTTTTTGCAGGGTATGCCATGTGATGTGATATGGCCAAAAGGATGTGATGAATGATATATGTGATGTATGAGATTGATCATGTTCTTGTAATAGGAATCACGACTTGCATGTCGATGAGTATGACAACCGGCAGGAGCCATAGGAGTTGTCTTTAATTTATTTATGACCTGCGTGTCAACATAAACGTCATGTAATTACTTTACTTTATTGCTAAAGCGTTAGCCATAGTAGTAGAAGTAATAGTTGACGTGACAACTTCATGAAGACACGATGATGGAGATCATGATGATGGAGATCATGGTGTCATGCCGGTGACGACGATGATCATGGAGCCCCGAAGATGGAGATCAAAAGGAGCAAAGTGATGATGGCCATATCATGTCACTATTTGATTGCATGTGATGTTTATCATGTTTATACATCTTATTTTCTTAGAACGACGGTAGTAAATAAGATGATCCCTCATTAAAATTTCAAGAAAGTGTTCCCCCTAACTGTGCACCATTGCGAAAGTTTGTCGTTTCGAAGCACCACGTGATGATCGGGTGTGATAGATTCTTACGTTCACATACAATGGGTGTAAGCCAGATTTACACACGCGAAACACTTAGGTTGACTTGACGAGCCTAGCATGTACAGACATGGCCTCGGAACACAAGAGACCGAAAGGTCGAGCATGAGTCGTATGGTAGATACGATCAACATGAAGATGTTCACCGATGATGACTAGTCCGTCTCACGTGATGATCGGACACGGCCTAGTTGACTCGGATCATGTAATCACTTGGATGACTAGAGGGATGTCTATCTGAGTGGGAGTTCATAAGATGAACTTAATTATCCTGAACATAGTCAAAAGATCCATGCAAATTATGTCGTAAGCTCGCGCTTTAGTTCTACTGTTTTAGATATGTTCCTAGAGAAAATATAGTTGAAAGTTGATAGTAGCAATTATGCGGACAGTAGAAGGCTTGTGTCCTTAATGCACCGCTCGGTGTGCTGGACCTCGAACGTGGTCTGTGGACGTTGCGAACATCTGACATATACGTTTTGATGACTACATGATAGTTCGGTAATGATAAATGGTTTAGAATTGAGGCACCTAAGACATTTTTGAAATGTCGCGGAACATATGAGATGTTTCGAGGGCTGAAATTGGGATTTCAGGCTCGTGCCCACGTCAAGAGGTATAAGACCTCTGACGATTTTCTTGGTCTGCAAACTAAGGGAGAAAAGCTCAATCGTTGAGCTTGTGCTCAGATTGTCTGAGTACAACAATCACTTGAATCGAGTGGGAGTTGATCTTCCAGATAAGATAGTGATGTTTCTCCAAAGTCATTGCCACCAAGCTGCTAGAGCTTCGTAATGAACTATAACATATCAGGGATAGATATGATGATCCTTGAAATATTCGCGATGTTTGACACCGCGAAAGTAGAAATCAAGAAGGAGCATCAATTGTTGATGGTTAGTGAAACCACTAGTTTCAAGAAGGGCAAGGGCAAGAAGGGATACTTCATGAAACGGCAAATCAGTTGCTGCTCTAGTGGAGAAACCCAAGGTTGAACCCAAACCCGAGACTGAGTGCTTCTGTAAGAAGGGGAACAGCCACTGGAGCAGAATTACCCTAGATACTTGGTAGATGAGAAGGCTGTCAATAGAAGTATATTGGATATACATTATGTGAATGTGTACTTTACTAGTACTCCTAGTAGCATCAGGGTATTAGATACCGGTTCGATTGCTAAGTGTTAGTAACTCGAAATAAAAGCTACGGAATAAACAGAGACTAGCTAAAGGTGAGCTGACGAGATATGTTGGAAGTGCTTCCAAAGTTGATATGATCAAGCATCGCTCGCTCCCTCTACCATCGAGATTGGTGTTAAACCAAAATAATTGTTATTTGGTGTTTGCGTTGAGCATAGACATGATTGGATTATGTCTATCGCAATACGGTTGTTCATTTAAAGAGAATAATAGTTACTCTGTTTATTTGAATAATACCTTCAATGGTCTTGCACCTAAAATGAATGGTTTATTGAATCTCGATCATAGTGATACACATGTTCATGCCAAAAGATATAAGATAGTAATGATAGTACCACCTACTTGTGGCACTGCCGTGTAAGTCATATTGGCATAAAACGCATGAAGAAGCTCCATGTTGATGGATCTTTGGACTCACTCATTTTTTAAAAGGATTGAGTAATGTGAACCATGTCTATTGGTATATACGCATGAAGAAACTCCATGCAGATGGACCGTTTGGACTCACTTGGTTTTGAATCACTTGAGATATGCAAATCTTACCACATGGGCAAGATGACTGAAAAAGCCTCGTTTTCAGTAAGATGGAACAAGATAGCAACTTGTTGGAAGTAACACATTTTGATGTGTGCAGTCCAATGAGTGCTGAGGCACGCAGTGGACATCGTTATATTCTTACTTCACAGATGATTTAAGTAGATACTGAGTATATTTACTTGATGAAACACAAGTCTGAATTATTGAATGGTTCAAGTAATTTCAGAGTGAAGTTGAAGATCTTCGTGATAAGAGGATAAAATGTCTATGATATGATCATAGAAATGAATATCTGAGTTACGAGTTTGGCACTGTGGAAATTGTTTGCTTTACCTCCAAATTGTGATCTACAACCAGTAATATCTTGCAGGGATCTATCAAGTGCCTCAACTGCTTGCCGTTTTTTCATGGCAACTTCATCCCAAATTATCAAAGATGCTGTTCAAAGTAATTCAGTTGTCCCACTCTGCTTACTGAAGTTGCACACAGTATCTTCTTGAACATTTATCGGTATTTTAAATCTGGAATGGGCCGTCCGACCACCAGGCATGATAGAAGCTGCAATGCGAGATGTTGCTGTTGCAGTGGCTATCAAACCCATTGATCTTACTTTTGCCAATAAAGCTTTATAAAGGTACGTCTTTCCTGTACCTTCTGGACCATCGATGAAGAAGACCTTACCCTTCTGGTTCAAGACGTGGTCCATTATTTCATCAAAAGCAAGTTGTTGTTCATTGTTTAAAGTTGCCTGCAGCTCCAGGTCTTCTTTAGCAACTTCAATAGACATTTATTCAGTCAATTCTCTCGCCTCTAAGCTGTCCAGATCATCAGCATCCAGTAGATCTGGAAGATCAAAGGTCTTGATGTCCTTTCCCATGGAATATAACAAATCTCGAATATCTCCAAGCACGAATTTCATCACTTATGCTCTCCCTTTGAAAATCGTCAGACATTGCTTCAAAGTGATTGTTCCATAATGCATGAACATTTGTAACTTCGCAAAATGCCAAAATTGTAGCAAAAAGCCTTCTAAGTGCATAGGGCATTTGAAATGTGGTAGCTTCGGCGAGACAGTCAGAAATACTATCATCCGCTTCTATGGGACCCCTTCTCTCTGCAGCTTCTCTAAATGTGGAGAAAACAACACCATCAACAGTACGTAAATCATCAAAAGATGTAGCCCCCCTCACATGCTTTAGCAATATTCTCAAGTAATAGCGTTTACCTTCTCCAGGGTGAGCAGCCACAAGTCGACCTATTTGAATTCTCTTGGTACGTCGTCTCCATGTCTTGCGGTTCCTCTACCATGTATAAAATTAAGGGAATTCCTTATATAGGAAATTTCTAGCATAAGGATCAATAGAGTTCATTCTAAAATACTCAGTAAGCATTGTCCTGGAAGATGATTCTATACTAATCACATTGTCCAAATTGTCACAGTCTTTATAACGGACCAAATGCATATTTGGCAAATGGACTTGTAACTGTGGAACAGGAGGAGACATCTCACTTAGATCGAAAGAGTAAATTCTCCATATTGCTTCTGGAGATGATATAAAGCGGGCATCTCTATACTCACGAATTTCATCAATAACTCGACCTTCTGCGGCTTCTACAATAAAAGAGGCACGGTCATGACCCTTGTAGATGTACTTAAATAAATACTTGACAGCCTTGATGCTGGAGAAAACTTCGATGTTTATATGGCAATTATATCTCATAAGTAGGTATGGATTATATGGCACAACCCATCTATTATCCAAAACAAATCCCCTAATGCGCACTTTACGACCATCATCCCTGCGTCTATAAATTGGATATGAGTCTTTCCCTTGCAATGTAGCATCTGAGAATGCTCGGGGATAATGGTATTTACATTCTCCATTTTGCATACAGGAATTTTTACTATTAAGAACGCCACAGGGCCCATGCATCATGTGTTTAATAACTAAATCATGTAACACTGGGTACTTGTTTTTGTCAGGAATTTCAGCTGAAATAATTTGATCATACTGATCTGGGTTATTTATCTTATAATCCGACTTTAGGATTATTAAGAAATGTGCATGGGGTAGCCCCCTCTTTTGAAATTCAATAACACGCACGTGAGCAGCAACTTCACCAAAAAATTCTTTTTAAATATAAGATTCTTAAGATCCTCCAATTTTGCCTTGAATACTCGTGCTACCAAATCTGGTCGGTCTTGTGCTAATTGTCCTGGTGCGAGCTCTTTTGTTATCTCCTCCCAACTTGGATTGCATGTCATTGTAAGAAATAGATCTGGTTTTCCAAACCGTTGGACCAAAACCATGGCGTTTAGATATCGTCGCCGCATGTCCCGTGGGCCTCCTATGAAAGAGGGTGGGAGCACTATACGCTTCCCAATCATGCACCCACGTGTCTCACCCGCAACAACACTATCAACCAGCCCTTGATATAAATCTGCTCGTATAAGATTTTGGTTTGCTGGTTTTAGATAGAATGCCAATCTTATTGACTCAATCTTAATGTACATATCAACAATGTACTGTTGAGTTAGTCGTTTGCCAAAAAGCAAAACATTAAATTCTTTGGGCCGCAATTGCAGTTTGAAACAATAGTATTCCCTTGGTGAAACAAATGAACCAGAGTTATAATCCACCCTATAATGGAAAACATTTTAATTTAGATAAATAATTTTTTAAATATAATATAAGTGACAGTTGATTATGCGGCAGAATTTACCTTCTTTGTTATAGTCATCTTCTTGATTGATCTTATTAACAATGACATTTGATCTCACTTTTGGTATTTTCAAGTTCCACCCAACTTCCCCATTTGGGAAAAATAGTGGATATGAAAGTGGGTCATAACAGCCATGGTACGCTTTTATGTACTGTGGATCATTTGATTTACCATATACCATTATACTCCTATCGAAGTGACCCTGAGGATTATTTCCTTCTACCCAGATTGCTGCTACTTGTGATGTAGTTGGTGCATTATATACTCGTTGATCTAAAGAAATGTCTGTGTTGAGCTCAACTCGATACTCATCAAGGTTTGACACTGAACCAAGGCTTCGAAATGTCTGTTGCGTAAGGATTAGATGAAAGTATGCTCGCCAATTTTCCAATGAGAACTCTATCAAGATTAGGAGAATAACGAAATCTGTGTTGCAAAGCTGATTCAGTGTCATAAAAGTATAGTTGTAAATGCTTAGGGCCATCTTCTATTGGAACCAATTGATCAATTCGATGATAAATTTGACCTTGTGCACGGAAAGTGTAAACACCAGACTTTTTATTGCAATATCTCTGGTCCAAGATAACACCAAGAGAGGTAAAAGAAAAGTGAGAATTGAAGTACCGGATATTGTCCTGAAAGTACTTAGCGTCAGGATCTTGACTTGTGTATAGTCGGCGCATTTCATCAGGAACATATGGAGTTACTATCTTGACCTTGCCACCCATGCAACAAAATGTTGGAGTCTCATACTGGAACCGTTTTGCATTGCAATTTGTGCAGTTAGGCACTGGCTCCAAAAAATGATGGCCACTTGGTACATTCCGATATATACAATCAAAAGGATCCTCTTGCATTTCACAATTTGCATTGTTTGGGTCTCGATATGATAATACACAATCCGTTCCTGTCCATTTTTTTTAATAGTGAGAAAACTGTGTCACAATGGTAGTAATAATTATTTATACTAAGAACACACATTAATGCTTACCGTGTCCAGCGAACATGTAACCCTCATCATCTTCATCATCATCTTCAGTCATATATTCAGATTGCCCAGTTTCATCTATACATCAATTTGTCAATTAGTAAAATAATATTTTAGGAGAAGTAAAGTTGATGATTGATCGATGCATTAGGAATAGCTATGGTACACCGTGACAATTGTATTACCTTCTAGGGCAGGGAAAGAACCATCTGGAACATAGATGGTGCTGTCATGGTCTTCCTGCTAATTGGCTACACCATCTTCATGTGTTCCCTTTCCAGTATTACTACAACCTGCCCCATTAGACATTCTCCTTCTCTTATGTCCACTGCCCTTGTCCAGGAATGCTGATACACGCTTATGTTGACCAGTACCTGTCAATTAATTACATGATGTAGATATGTCAGATGGACTGATCGCGGTCTAACTTTTAGCAACCAGACTGATTATGCCAAATCGAAGGATATTGTAAGATGCAGAAAGTTTAAGCTCATCAAATTATTGGTATGAGTTCCGCCAAAAAAAACATAATTATACAGTAATATGTATTAACAAATAATAGTAGAGCAGGAAGTGGATGTTAATATTCTACTCATCAGAAATGCCTATCACAATCTGAATGATACGCAATTTTTTTTATTATATACATATACATGCTCGTTTTGGAGATAAACATAACATGATTAAGTGACAATTCATGTAATAATTAGGACATGAAGAAATTTATGTTAATACTAAAAAAATAAGACAGGATATTATTGCATTAATATGTACCTTCTGTAATTGAACTGGTGAGAATAGTTGTGTGCATGCTTCCATTGGTACAAGTACAAGTTTGACTCCCAGATTGTTCATTATCACTAACTGCAGCAGGATTTTTCCTTCTCCGTTTGTACTCACGGTTTCTTTCCAGGTAGGCAGCGCGCTGTTCTGGAGTCATCTCCAAGTTCTTTCCCGATCACAATAACGCTTACGCTCGGAAGCATTTGTTGGTAGACTTGCGTGTCCAGTTGAAGGAGTATTTGACTGTATGGATATGCCAGATAGATTGATTGATCGTTTTGTCCCAGTAATCGGATGATCCACTGAACCAAGAATTTTTTGTGCTGAAATAAATAGAACATTTCAGAAAAACCGTGAGCACTCTTTTAATACACAAGGCATAGGTTTTATTTATTTATATAACAACATCTACGAAGTTGTAATCTTGTTTAAATATTCTGGTGACTAGAAATATTAAGGACGTACCTTGTTTCCCTTTCGATAAACTATGTGAGTCAACCACATTTGTAATATCTTGAAAAGGGGCCCGTACTGGCATCCCAATGGATCCTGCTGTATGGTTACTTAAACTTCCATTCACTTGCTTCCTAGATAATTGTCCACACTTGACTCTGCCAAGGCACTGAGCAACATAATAGACAACATCAAGATAAGCATAGGTAGAGCATGCAGCAGTATATGCACGCGAAGCTGTCAGCGTCCCTCCCACACCTGGGCAGAGGAAGGTCGGCGTGGCACCTGGACGGCCCAAGAGAGAAAGGAAACCCTGCCACCGGTTCACTGGGCCTCAGTGGGTGTCTTACATGTTCGGCCCAGAGGAACCCACCAGCAGCTGATATAAGCGAGTGTAGCAAGTGGGTTAGGTCATCCTGGTTGGATCAGAACGAATCGACGGCGGCTGTAGCGTGTATCCCTCCTCGTGTACTTCTTCCCCTTCCTCGAGATCCCCTGTAATCGCCACCATACTTGATTCCTCCATCGATCTATGAAAGAGCAGTAGTGGGTACCTAACACGTGGTATCAGTCGCCACCCACCCCTCTTCCCCGCGCTGGAGACGCGCAAGAAGACAGCCGATCGTCAACGGCTCCTCGCCACCATGGATCCGGCGCTCAAGTCCTACCTGGACAAGATGATGGATAACTTGACCAAGGCCAGCGACGACACCTGCGCCGACATCAAGCGGCTCGCAGGCCGCATCGACACCCAGGCGGCACAAGTCGACGTGCTCTCCGCCTGGAAGCCCGATCTGGAGGACCGCATCTCCAAGCTTCAGGAAGCGGTCGGGGCGCTGCAAGGCGAGCGAGCGCCAGCGGCAACGTCGTCCGTAGGTGGATCGCGCGCGGTGGATCTCCCTGATCTAGCGTCCGGCGACGGGATCCACGGGCCCGATGGCCACTGCGGTCTTCATCAACATCGGGGTGGTCCGCCGGCGGGTAGCATCCCGTTGGCGACCTCTCCGGCCAATGGTACACCACACTTCTTACCCCAGGCACGTCTCTTTGATTCAGCGCTAGGCCCTTGTATCAACCAGGGTCAGCTCGTTGCGGGGCTGGGGCAAACACCTCCATCAGTTTCGTTTCCCCAATTCTCTGGCGAGAACCCAAAAATTTGGAAAACCATGTGTGAGCAGTACTTTACTATGTTTCAAGTCAACCCGTGCTACTTCATTCCTATGTCCACCCTGCATTTCACTGGCCCCGCAGCAATTTGGTTGCAATCGGTACAGCCCAAGATCGGTGAACTCGATTGGGATGCATTTTGCAATCTCCTCTGCTCTCGTTTTGGGCGAGATCGACATCAACTATTAATTCGGCAATTTTATGCTCTTCGTCAGACTAGCTCTGTTTCAAATTACATCGAGCAATTCGAAAACTTAAGGAATCATCTCATTTCATATTCTGACGCTGTACATCCCTTTTATTTTCTGACGAGGTTCGTGGAGGGCCTGCGGGCAGATATCCGTGTCGTGGTCATGGTCCAACGTCCCAAGGATTTGGACACAGCTTGTGCTCTCGCAGTACTACAGGAGGAAGTGGCTGAGGGTCACAAGGGATCGTGGCACAATCAGCATGAGGGCGCAGGGCTGCCTGCACGCACACGGCAGCCGACGCCGCTACCACTACCACCTCCGCCAGCACGAGCACCAACTACATATCCTGCGGCAGAAGATCGCCGGGGAACGGATGCAGCTCGAGCCAACAGTGACGCGTCGAAACTCACTGCACTTCGTAATTTTCGGCGTGCCAAGGGGCTCTGTTTCAAATGTGGTGAGCGGTGGGGACATGATCATGTGTGTCCCCCAACTGTCAAGCTGCATGTGATCGAGGAGATGCTCAGTCTGTTCAGCTTGGAGGCATCGGAGGAACATCCGGCTCTGCGTCCAGCAGGTCAAGATCAGGCTGTCGCCCAGGATCAGGTGTGGCAGTTGTCTTTGCAAGCAGTCTCGGGTACAGAGGCGCCCACATGCCTCCAACTGCACGGGTGGCTTCACGGGCACGAGGTGCTGATGTTAGTGGATTTGGGTAGTTCCGCTTCGTTCGTGTCTCAGCAGTTACAGTCCAAACTGAGAGGGATTCAGGATATGCCACGTCCCGTGAAGGTAGCAGTAGCAAATGGATCTGAATTGTGGTGCAGCCAGGAAGTGTTGGGCTGTTCATGGTACTCACAAGGCAATGTGTTCACTACCAATTTCAGGTTGCTGCCGCTGGGCTGTTACGACGTCATCTTGGGCATGGACTGGCTGGAATATCACAGCCCCATGCTTATTGACTGGCCAAAGCGTCGCATGCAAATCGAACATGAAGGGTTTACGGTCGTTCTGCAAGGGATCACTTCATCGGTCAACAAGTGTGATACCTTGAACACCATCCAGCTTGCTAGCATGGAAAAGCAGTCAGCAGTCGCGTACGCAGTTCACCTATGTTATGCCCAGGACTCAGATAACATCACCGACATAACATGCACTGAACTACCGCCAGAAATTGCGGAGGTACTGCTGGAATACGAGGATGTATTTATGGAGCCCGTAGGGCTGCCACCAAAGCGGGATTGCGATCGCCACATACCATTGATGCAAGGTGCACAGCCTGTTAACATTAGAGCATATCGTCTTAAACCTGAGCTGAAAACAGAGGTGGAGCGGCAAATTGCAGAGATGCTTAAGGCGGGCATTATTCAGAAAAGTAGCAGTCCCTTCTCTTCACCCATCATCCTAGTGAAAAAGAAGGATGGGACCTGGCGAATTTGTGTTGATTATCGAAGACTAAATGCCATGACCATCATCAGTAAGTACCCAGTGCCGGTGATAGATGACATCCTGGATGAGCTGGCAGGAGCCCGTTGGTTCTCTACACTGGATTTACGATCGGGGTATCACCAGATTCGTCTAGCTGAGGGCGAAGAATTCAAGACGACCTTCCAAACCCATTTTGGTCACTTTGAGTACAAGGTGGTTCCGTTCGGCCTTGGAGGAGCACCGGCAACATTCTTAGGGGGATTGAATGTCACCCTGAAGCCAGTTAACCGCGTGTGTGCTATGTCGTTCTTCGACGACATCCTCATCTTCAGTCGTACCTTTGCGCTACACATTCAGCACTTGCGTCAGGTTCTGTCACTTCTCCGAAAGGACCAATGGTATGTGAAAAGGTCCAAATGCGTGTTTGCACAGCAAGAGGTCAGCTATCTTGGGCACACTATTTTGGGCAAAGGAGTGGCAACCGACCAGAGCAAAGTACAACAGGTGATCGATTGGCCAGTACCAGTTTGTGTCAAGGATGTCCGAGCATTCCTCGGTCTGGCCGGGTACTACAGACGTTTCGTCCAGCAGTTTGGTATGCTCGCACGACCTCTGACAAATCTCATGCGCAAGCACATTCAGTTCCAGTGGACGGCAGCAACACAGTCTGCATTTGAGGCCCTCAAGACTGCACTGACTTCAGCTCCTACACTGGCTCTGCCAGATTTCACCAAGCCCTTTGTGGTCGAAATAGATGCCTGCGAATATGGCGTGGGCGCAGTTCTCCAACAGGAGGGTCACCCTATTGCCTATCTCAGCAAGGCTTTGGGCCCGAGAACCAAAGGTCTGTCTACATATGAAAAGGAATACTTGGCAATTGTGTTGGCAGTCGAGCAATGGCGACCATATCTGCAGTTCGGGGAGTTTGTGATCAAAACCGACCAGCGTAGCCTAGTGCACCTAGAAGAGCAACGGCTGCACACTCCCTAGCAACAGAAGGCTTTCACCAAGCTCTTAGGGTTGCAGTACCATATATGCTATCGCAAGGGGACAGACAACGGGGCGGCCGATGCACTTTCCCGGCGGCCGGTACCCACTGGTGAACAAGTTCAGGCCATATCAATCTGTCAGCCGGCATGGTTGCAAGAAATTGTTAAAGGCTATGCTACCGATCCCAAAACCCAGCAGCTGATCACACAGCTGGCAGTGGCACCGATGGAAGACAGCCACTTCACTCTTAACAAAGGCATTGTTCGTTTTAAAGGGCGCGTCTGGTTAGGTAACAACACACACCTGCAACAGCAGATCATGCGCGCCCTCCACGACAGTGCTGTCGGCGGCCACTCGGGGTTCCCAGCAACCTACAGAAGGATCAAGCACCTGTTCGCGTGGCCAGGTATGAAGCAACACATTAAGGAGCATGTCCAGTCGTTTCAGATTTGCCAACAGGCCAAGCCGGACCGAGCTCAGTACCCAGGGCTGCTCCATCCGTTGCCAGTTGCTAAGCGCTGTTGGGACTTGATTTCCATGGATTTCATTGGTGGTTTGCCTCCCTCTCGACAGTACAACTGCATATTGGTGGTAGTGGATACCTTCTCCAAGTTTGCTCATTTCCTTCCGGTCAAGCACCCCTACACAGCACAGACAATCGCTCAGCTTTACATTGACCAAGTGTACAGATTACACGGCATGCCAGAAGCCATTGTTTCGGACAGAGACGTTGTTTTCACCAGCAAGATGTGGCAGGAAATTTTCAAACTGCAAGGGGTGGAACTAAAAATGAGTTCATCTCATCACCCTCAGACGGACGGACAAACCGAAAGGGCCAATCAGTGTCTGGAAACCTATTTGCGCTGCTTCGTCCAGAGCTCTCCCAACAACTGGAGTAGATGGTTGGCGTTGGCTGAATTCTGGTACAACTCAACGTATCACTCCACGCTCAACAAGACACCATTCGAAGTGGTTTATGGTCAGGAGCCGCGACACCTTGGACTGGTGCCTGAGCAAGCAACACCAATTCCCGAACTTAATGAGTGGTTGGAGGAACGACAACAAATGCAAGATATCTTGAGGCAGCACTTATTGCGGGCTAAGCAGGTCATGAAGCAGCAAGCAGATAAGAAAAGGACTCCCAGAGAGTTTCAAGTTGGCGACCAAGTGTTTCTCAAGTTGCAGCCCTACATTCAGACATCCCTGGCACGCCGGGCCAATCATAAACTGAGCTTCAAGTTCTTCGGACCTTACCCCGTGGTCCGCCGGGTGAATGAAGTCACGTACGAGCTGCAACTGCCTGAAGGATCGTCGATTTTCCCAGTCTTCCATGTGTCACAACTACGCAAGGCGCTGACTCCAGGTGCGAGTGCCTCATCTTCCCTTCCGTCACTTACTGATGTGGTTAATGTTCTGGTGGAAATTTTGGACACAAGATGGCGTCGTGGCTCAAACAAGATGCGGGAACAAGGGCTCGTTCGTTGGCAAGACTCCAAGGCTACTCCGGACACCTGGGAAGATGTCGAAGATCTTCGCAGGCGCTTCCCTTCTGCTCCGACTTGGGGACAAGTCGTATCTGAAGAAAGGGGGGGTGTCAGCGTCCCTCCCACACCTGGGCAGAGGAAGGCCGGCGTGGCACCTGGACGGCCCAAGAGAGAAAGGAAACCCTGCCACCGGTTCACTGGGCCTCAGTGGGTGTCTTACATGTTCGGCCCAGAGGAACCCACCAGCAGCTGATATAAGCGAGTGTAGCAAGTGGGTTAGGTCATCCTGGTTGGATCAGAACGAATCGACGGCGGCTGTAGCGTGTATCCCTCCTCGTGTACTTCTTCCCCTTCCTCGAGATCCCCTGTAATCACCACCATACTTGATTCCTCCATCGATCTATGAAAGAGCAGTAGTGGGTACCTAACAGAAGCTTAAGTCACATAAAACTTCTTGTAGCAAACCATTTTTTGCATATTAATTGATATTCATAAATAATCCAACAATAGACAGTATTGATGTTTTGTCAGTACAGATTTTGACATGGTACAATGTAACATATAGAGATCATTTCAAATGTAACATACAGCAGTGAAGATGGGTTTTTAAATGGCTGTAACACTTCTATGGAAGTATGAGAAATGAAACGAAAAAAAAAACTTTGTGGACATAAACACAAACACGTGGTGGTCAGAGTATGTTGTGATATAATTTCTTGATTTCTATACTGAAATATAAAATCTGGGTTCGGATTTATGGCATCTGATACACATATATTAGAATATATAAAGATCATTAAAGAAATTAGCATCAATGCTATACTTTCTCAAATTGTATCTTACCTCTTCAACATCTAAGCCGTCAGTGCGTGAGGTTGAGGATGCTTTGTTCACGGCCGTCGGGTTGCACTGGTATGTCATCCGGCTGCTAGCACTTGCAGCAGCGATGGCCTCCGGGGCGGATTGGCCTGCTGCGCATACGGCCGGAGATGCCAGGAAGCACTAGCATTTGCAGGCTTTATTAAAACAAACACGCATCAGGCTTCGTTTCCGTTGCCGTCCACCTGTAAGCCCAGTAGGCCCAGATGCCTGGTTATTTTTTTTTCTTCTAAAAGGAGCTTCGTTTAAAAATTAAATTTACAGCACGTTTTCTAAATTATCAGTGTACTACTATTTTATTTTATTTGTATAAAATGAAGAGTAAATTGTAAAATTCCTTATGTTGCTCGTC
This sequence comes from Aegilops umbellulata, assembly GCA_032464435.1. Classification (NCBI taxonomy): domain Eukaryota; kingdom Viridiplantae; phylum Streptophyta; class Magnoliopsida; order Poales; family Poaceae; genus Aegilops; species Aegilops umbellulata. The sequence goes on from CP136058.1 coordinate 606,946,628, forward strand.
AAGGAAAAATAATGCCGGCAAAAGGATGTGTGCGAGAGGCCTCACAACATTTCGATATAAGATATTGAAAGTCGTCTCCTACTCATCTTTAACACCAACTTGGCCAAGGATGCATGCATGTCAGCTTTCATGGCAAAAAAAAAAAGGACCGATGTCTCAGGTCATGCGGTTGTATTATTTTGTTAGCAACAGCCAGTAGAGAAAATACACATTGAAATGAAGGTGTATGCACTAGCCAACAGCCAGTAGAGAAAATACATCACATCTATTTTCAGATTTACAAGCGTGGTGGATAGAGTGCAACCTTTTTTTAACTATAATGGATTGACATACATTATGATGAGACCACTGCGACAAATCCTGATAAGTTGGGTCCAAAACCAGATACAATATGTTTTTAACTATATAGTATGTTTTTGATCCCTCAAATTTCCCAAAAGTATAGACTTGGTCCTCAAGATTCTTTTTTGTTAGACATTTGGTCCTTCAAGTCACAAAACCTGATGAGTTCGGTCCAAAACAAGATTTTGAGCACGTTGACCGAGTTTGGCCACGTTGGCCAGGTTTGAGCAGCAAACAATAAATTCAAAAAACTAGGAAAAATAGTAAAAACTGAATTTTTGTGACAACCAAGATACTTGGGTCCGCTAGGTGCATGTAAATTTTGTGGTCGAATAACATCTGAGAAGCTCTAGCAAGAAAACAAAAATTTGCCTTTTTTGTGAGCCAAACTTTTGCCACGAGCTCCTCAAATGTAGAAACACCACAAAAAAATTCACGCTCCTAGCGCACGCAAGCATCTTGATTGCCACAAAGTTCCAATCTTTTTCATTGCTATTTTTTTGAATTTACTGATCATTGGTCAAATCCGGTCAACACCTGGTTTTGAACAAAACTTATGCGGTTTTGAGACTTGGAGGACCAAATGTCTAACCCCAAATCCTTGAGAGACCAAGTCTATACTTTTGGGAAACTTGAGGGACCACAACATATTTTTTTTCTCTATATATTTGGACCCTGTAGAGGAGGAGGCCGTTCCGGCGGTCAAGGATGGTCTCCCATTTCCGCAAAAAAAAGAAAAAGAAAAAAAGGATGGTCTCCCATGGGTAGCCATGGCACATGCAGCCGTTGCAGTGTTCTTGAAAATCTGTCGGTAAACAAGAAAATTAGATGTCCTAGAAAACCTAGAGAATTACACATTATGCGTGTCATTGCAGAGACCTCCCCCTGAGCGCTTTGTGCGCCATATAGAGGATTTGGCGCTCATGCGCCCTGTCCGCTGGCCAGCCCAACAATGAGGCCAGCCAGCCAGCTCACTTGGTTTCCCAGTTGAATGGTTGTGATTAACCGACCAACCATTGACCGGTGCACCATTGACTTTTGGGCAAAAATACAAAAAAAATCAAAAATCATAAAAAAACAAAAAGGTTCATGAATTCCATAAAGTAAAAAAATAATGAAGATCACAAAATTCGGAAAAGTTCACAAATTTGGGAAAAAATCATCAATTATGAAAAAAGTTCACATATTTCTAAAAAATGATCACAATAAAATAAAATACAAAATTTAAAATTTTTGATCAATTTTGAAAAAAAAATCCAAATTGAAAAAATCATGCATTTTGAACAACTAAGAAAAATTAAAATAGCAGTAAAGGAAAATAAGGAAGAAAAGCGAGAAGAAAAAGGAAATAAAAAGAAAAGAAAAAACCAAACAAAACCACTTCATAAAACAACCAAAATCATGAAAAAAAAATGTTGGGAAGCTTCAAAACCGGGAAGAACTCTCTCCCATTACAACCTTAGATGGGCCGGCCCAAGTCGGAGCGCCTGCGCTAGTTAACTAAGGCGACATATAGTATTCGGGGTCGTTACATTGGTTTCTTACGTAGTTCAGGATTAAGTCACGCAATACCAATTCAGTTGCACGGTCTAGCGCATTTGATCCTCAAAGTGGCCCACCGGAAGCTCATCAGCGAGGTGTATAGCTGGTGCGGCATTTCTAAAAAAAGACAATGCGACACCACGGCGACTCCTTGGTGGCCATTGAATTCTACCTGAAAAGCAGAAAAGAAAAATGCATGAAATCTGAGATCTAGTTGTAAAGTATGGATTATTCATCAGTGTTTGAAGAACCAAATCCTCAACCATGTAAAAATAGACACAACTGTTCCAAGGCGGAGCAGAAGCTTCACATTTTCCCCAGATATGCAAACCCAGGTGGCGAGCGCACTGTATGAAACTATGTGCGGCGTGCAAAAGTTCCTCTTAAAGATGTGTATTACTGCATGGAAAACAGCGACATGAGCATTTGCGACCGACAAGAATAGGGTATGTGGGCACCTTTCAACTATTGGTCGTTGTAGAGTATGCGATCGTGACATAGAGAGTGACCAAAAAACCCCTACAGCCGAGCAATACACACCAGCCCTGAGGCTGCATACCGATCAAGCCGACGACTCCACCTGCCAAGTGACTGAAATCGACACCCCACAACACGACTCGAAGCCGCCGCCCCAGCATACAAAGAACACATACACATCGGTCCTGAGCCCAGTCACCAGTCGAGCCAATGACTCTGCCACCCAAGTGACTAGAGCTGACACCCTACATTTTTTTTTTGAGTCAAACAACTCCGTTTGAGGCGATGACTCTGAGCCGACGCTGGGCCTCAACCAAAGGCCTGGCAGAAACCTCTCTGTCCTGGGCGTCATGATATTTTTCGCTCAGTTCGTGAAGCAACGCAGCCCAAGACCATTTCGCACAGCGCCCACGCTGCCAGCCTGGGCCCACATGGGCGGCTGCCTATAAGGCAACGGCAAGTGCGAGGGGGCCCCACCAGCCAGGAAGCAGCAGAGAGAGGATTCAAATTCCAATTCCTCGGTGTCTCCCCATTCCCCAACACCACCAGTCCACCGCCACCGCCACCCAATCCGTCGCTCTCCTCCTCCCCGCCGGCGATCGCCGCCGCGGACCTCCTCGGCGGGGCGCCGCTCCGGGGCCGGGCGATGAAGCTGAAGATCAACAAGGCGTGCGACATCGCGTCCATCTCCGTCCTCCCTCCCCGGTACGGCCCCCCCGCCCAGGCCGATCCGCGCCCAATTCCCCTCCCCTCTCGCCGCCGGCCGCTCCCATTCGTTTCGAGGCGTGCTTGGTTTAATTCGTGCTCGTGGTGTGTTTTGTCGGTGGTTCAGGAGGACCGGAGGGAGCAGCGGTGGCGGTGGCGGGATGAGCGCGCCTGCTGCTGCTTCCGCGGCGGCGGCGGCGCAGCAGCAGCGGTCCCAGTCGATGTCGCAGAAGTCCTTCTCGCAGGGCGTCGGGGCATCCTTCTCGCAGGGCATAGGCAGCGGTGGCGCGTCCTTCTCCCAGGCCAGAGGCGCGTCCTTCTCGCAGGGCAGCGGCAGCGGAGGCGCCGCGTTCTCTCAGGTCGGTGGAGGCGGAGGCGCGGCGTTCTCTCAGGGCGGTGGAAGCGGAGGCGCGGCATTCTCTCAGGGCGGAGGTGGCGGAGGCGCGGCCTTCTCTCAGGGCGGTGGAGGCGTAGGCGCAGCCTTCTCTCAGGGCGGAGGTGGCGGAGGCGCGGCCTTCTCTCAGGGCGGTGGAAGCGGAGGCGCGGCCTTCTCTCAGGGCGGTGGAAGCGGAGGCGCGTCCTTCTCCCAGGGCGGTGGCAGCGCGCCGCTCGTGCACGCGCAGTCGCAGCTCTCGCAGGCCTCCCTCGACGCAAACCTCCTCAGCCTCCTCTCGCAGGCTCCCGCGCGCGACCAGGTCTCGTATGCATCATCCCTCCTTCCTCTCCTATTGTTGCCACTGTGTGGTGATCCATGATCGAGGCCGCGTTTGCTTCTACCGGTTGGATCACAGGATCGGTGTGTTCGGTGAATTTGTTGGATCAGTGGGTCACTAGCATGTCGGACATGTCCGTCTTGTGTTTGTTGCTTGCAGTAGCGAGTTTGCATCGAATTGATTGGTGTTGGTTACTGCTAATTAGTCGAATCCACTGAATCTGCTTGTGCTTGGTAGATGGGCAGAAAAAATAGTTAATCTCTGAAGTGGCCATTTCATCGATCTTGTGTTTAGTACAGTAGCGTTGCAACGAATTTGATTGGTGTTGATTACTGTTAATTAGTCGCTTTCGGTGAATCCACTTGTGCTTGGTTGATGCGTGGAAGAAATAGTTCAAATCTCTGCAGTGGCCATTTCATTGGGCAAATTAGTGAACTAAGTTTTATTGCTTGATATCTCAATTTGGTGCACGCGGGCATTCATGTACTGCATTACTGAAAGTGTTAGGGGAGCGACATCCATGTGATCCTGTTCTGCTAGACTCTTTGAAATGGTGATTTTGATCTGTATGATTTGTCGGAATTGACGCCGTTCTGTGCACAGTCAGTATGCAGTTACGATTTATTCATATTCGGCAATGGAGAGGGAATGCCCAAACCAACTGTTCTTATCCTAATAAATGTTTGAGTGAGAACAACTATGTTTGTTGTTATATTTGCTTGTTACAGAAGGTGCATTCCTTCAAAAAAGTTATATAATGTGCACACTGTTATCTGCTGCCCGATTGTGATCTTCATTCTCTTTCCTTTGGTGACCAGAGATTTGCCTTGCAACAGGACTCGTCGAATAGGAAGTCTTCATATCCCGCCAGTTCAGCTTCTTGTGTGCGCGAGGAATCTCAGCTGCAACTGACAAAAATACCAACCAACCCTATCCACCGCTGGAGCCCCTCTCTTCTGGATAGCAGATGTAAACTCAAGCCCTTGCACTTGACAGAGTTTACATTTTATTCATTTTTCTTTTGCGGAAAATTACATTTCATTCATCGCCATAACAACAGTTCACATGCTCTTCAAGCACACTAATTTTGGTGTTCTGAATAGGTTTACAAAAATTCTCTCATTAACTGGGCATGTAAGGTCATATAGTGCATGCTTTAAACAGATAGTGACCTGAAGCTGTTCTAAACGTAGAATCTAGATTTTATTTTAAGCTGTCACATTGTCATGATATACTTGGAAGTATATTTCGACTAAAGTGCCCAGTTGATGTTGTTTCGACAGGTCAGGTTAATGAGGAAGTTGAGCGCAAGTTTCAGCATCTTGCAAGTTCAGTACATAAGATGGGGATGATATTAGACTCAGTGCAAAATGATGTGATGCAGTTAAACAGAGCCATGAAGGAGGCATCACTAGACTGTAAGTCACCCCCTAATTGGTACTTTTGATCAATATATGGGCGATCGTAATTGCTGCTATTTCTTCATGAGTTTTGCACTCTAATTCTGTTACATCCCACAAATTATCATCGACTAATGAGAGCATGTATCGCTTTGTTCAGCTGGTAGCATTCAGAAAAAGTTTGTGCTCCTGGAGGACTCTCTAAAGCAAATTGTAAGGATAGTTGCTGGTTCAGTCCTTTTTTTGCTTCTTCTTTTTGCTGAGGCAACAAAGTTTAATTAATCCAACCATGCAACCACAGCTTAAGGGACAAGATGATGTCAAAGCACTCCTTGAAGGAATCACAGAAAATAATCCTGACCAACTGAGTGTTCTCAACTCTCTCGCCAGCAAACAGGATGAGATGTCTTCGTTACTTTCAGTCTTGCCAAACCATATGCAAAGAGAACTGGGGCAACTCAAGGGTGACATCTTCAGAATTTTCTCAAGGGAGATGGAGGTACTAATGCTAAGACCAACCACTAGCTTCAGGTTCACTTGTGTTTGGGAATTATTCTGATGTTCATATAAGTAATTATCTTATCTGGCTGATTTACCACCATGTAAAATTCTCTCTTATGTCCATATGTGTGAGTTTAATTTCTATGAAGGCATATATAAGCTGGTTCATACCATTTTCTTCTATATCTTATTTTTTTCAGGAAGCGTAATTCCATTGTCTATTCATGATATCTAACACTAAAAATTCTCAGTCTACACTAGGCCTTATTTTTCAGCATTTTACTCTGAAGTTAAAAGATTGCTTTTGAAGAACATGCACAATCTTGTATATCATGTGGCATGCTAAGACCCCATCACTTCACATACTAGAGTAAAGCAACTAATGTTGGTTTTGCTGACCTTTGCCTATTTGGACAGGGGATGGTTAGAGCTGTTGATACTAGGCTTGACCAGATGCAAATGCTGGCAGTACGTGTACTTGTCGCTCAACTAATGAAATCAACAAGCCTTTCAGTACTTTTCTCCTCTTATTCTATTTCCCTTTCTTTGCTGAAGAACCAGAGCTGCACCACCAATGCGAAACCCCTGATGAACCAGACAAGAGTAGCCAATGGAAGCCCCCTGATGATGCAGACACCAGTAGCCTATGGAAGCCCCCTGATGAACCAGACAACAGTAGCAGATGGAGGCCCCCTGATGAACCAAGCACCAGTAGCAGATGGAATCCCCCTGATGAACCAAGGACCAGTACCAGATGGAAGGCCACGGAAGAAACAAAGGCCAGCAGCAAATGGAAGGCCCCAGAGGAAGAAGCTAACACCAGTAGCAAATGGAAGGCCCCAGAGGAAGAAACAAAGACCAGTAGCAAACGGAAGGCCCCAGAGGAACCAAAGACCAGTACCAAATGGAAGGCCCCAGGTGAAACAAGCACAAACAGCAGATGGAAGCTCGCAGATGAACCATAAACCCGAAGGAAATGCCCTGATGAACCAAGCACTACCAGTAACACAAGTGTAATCTTCTAACCTCAGCTTCTTACAGATTTAAGCTGTTAGATAACTAGTATGCATTTGCTGTAGTATGTAGCATCAGATGTGAAATTTGGCTTGATGAAAAATCAAAACGCACACTGAACCTATAAATATCGACATCCTCAAGAGGAAAGCTGCAAGATATTCTTATGTGCAGGAGGATCTTGTGATAAGATGCTTCTCACTTTCTTTTGTTACAGAGCTACTAGTTTAATTCTGGCCTTTGAAATGTTGAAATGTCCTATTGAGGTTGGTAATTAAAACGCCTGTACAGTAGATCGTTACCTCTGTTTTGACAGCAAGATCAGATTGGTGTGTTTCAGTTATATTGCCTCCACTTCTCTGAATATGCATCTGCCTTTGCTTTAGTTTTCCCTGTTCCTGTTTGGTTCGAGATTCTACCACTAATTAGGCTTGTTTGTCTGTCAGTGCCAGTGCTCCTGCACCCTTGGCTTATCAGAGGAAGACAGAAGTTGTGAAGCCAAATGTGGAGAAGGGGATGGTCAAGGCCGCCACAGGTGCACCGAAATTGGATGGCTCAGGCGACAGCAAGCCGGCGCCACCTAAAGAGCAAGAGTTGCCGATTCAGAAGGACAATGAAGAGGCACCAGTCAACAAGGTAACCCACGCCGCAACCTTGCTCGTTTCTAGCTCGAGTGAACAGCCGTAAAATGTTAGCAGAGATGAGATCAGCTAATGCAATGCCACTAGCTGTAGCCAATGGCTCGAGACCAACACCGCTGAGTTTTTATTATTTGTCCTCAAAGAAGAGCACCACTGATTAACTGAAACAATTGTCCTGAAAGAAGAACCTGACTGATTAACTGAATATACTTACTTGAACATACTGGATGCCGCTGCTTCATAAATAAATATAAGACAGACTTGTGCCAACTCTCTAAAACGTCTTACATATATGAACAGAGAAAGTGTAGTATTTAGTTAGCCCCTGTTGATTGAGCAAGCACTAAAACAGTATGTTAAACTGTGAACTTGTTGTTGCGGTTATTGACTGTGTGATGATGATGCAGGCGATCATGACGATTGTCATCGACTCGGACGAGGAGGCGGAGGAGGGGAGCGCGTCGTGCGTCATGCTGAAGGCCGGAGCAGGTAGAGCTGGCCGCTGAACTGAACCTCCTTTCTCCCTTTACACCGCTGTAGTAGTATGATAAACCCATGTGAGAGAATGTGAGAGCGACTGTGTGTATGGTGCAGGAGGTGCGGGTGGTGGGGAGGCGGCGATGAGCGAGGCGGAGGCGCTGGAGATCCTGCGGCGGGCGAGGAAGCGGCGCCGGAGGGAGGAGGCCAACGCCGTCGCGCTGGACCACTGCTAGACTGCTTGTTTGTTTAGCAGCAGCAACCCAACGGCAACGCGTGGCGTACAGATGCAGAGGCGGGTCGACAGACCGTGGCTTAAGAAGAGAGCTCAGGGGGCGTAGTACAGATCACAGAGGGCGAGGTGAAAATTTACAACACAGCTAGGGGAGGTGTTCACCCTGAGAGACACTGCTGTCACAGTGGTGACGTACACACAGAGGGAGAACTAGGTGCAGCAGAATGCAGATATATATATATATATATATATATATATATATGCCTGCTGTTACAATCTTGCTACATTTTGCTTGGCCCTTGTAGGGAATTTTGCCTGTCCCTTGTAGTAGTTGTATACGTATATCCTGGTGAGCCTCTGTTCTCGGGTGGTCCGCTAGTTGCCACTGTAGAGACTGGACTAGAGAGAGACGAGGAATCCAGGCGCGATGCCGACGGCGACGGGCATGGGCATGGACATGATCGCGTGAACATAGACCGACCGCAGTGCAGCAGGTTGGTCCTCCGCTTGCGTTGTGCTAGCCAGCCAGCCAGCCTAGAGAGGTAGAGGTGGGCCGGTTTGAACGGAGGTCGGTGCCTTTTACGCTGGCAGGCATTCTCATTTGGGTTCCCTCAAAAAAAAAAAGGATTCTAGTCCGGTCCAGCACTCCATCATATATGCGTGTCAAGGCCTCAAGGGCCAGCATCGCTTAATTTGCAACCCTATTACTTATTTTTGAATGTTGGTAGAAGATGTACCGAATTCATTGATCAGCAAGGGAGCACAAGGCACAAAGGCAACCCTTCCCTTATTACCGATTGTAAAATGGTGCAGAAAGAAAAAGATTACAATCAAGCTCCTCAGCTTAATTTGAAACCCTTATTTAACACTGTATTTTAACGATAATCCTGTATAGCAAACATGAAGCAGCATCGAAAGAGGTAGGCAAACACCCTGGATTGATGTACAGTAACTAGTAAGCACAAACAAGGCGTAGGCGCGTAGCTAACTAGAGAACCTAATTAATAAGATAAATAATGTGAGCCGTCGTTTCCAAGCTAGGGTTGATTGGCGTGCACTGTAGCTACGTGTGCCGGCTACACTACGTACTCCATCGATCGCAGCCACAGCACGTACGTGACATGCACGCATAACCAGCAGACTAGGGCAAGTATATAACAGAAAAATCAAGGCACGTGCGCATGCTTACTGCTCACGTTATATCCTGTCCCTGAGTGTGTAGTATTCCTATACTAGTGTTTGACGGAAATGAGATGTACTTAGTTAATATTTTTTTGGTAAACGGCATTTTTATTAACTTAAAATTTAGCATCAAACGATTATAAAGCATGATGAGTGGCACCTAATTTCTGAGTAACTAGGATGCGCACGACCAACACAAGTAAAAAAAACTTAGCTCCGCTGATGAAGCATATGGCACAGCCATTCACATTTCCATAAAGAAGGTAAAAAAACATTTTCCATAAAGAAAAACACGACCACGCATTCAGCAATTACTAAAACGATATAAATGTACGGATTAATCCATGCCCCCAGCAAATCACAAAATAAACAAGTCGATAGTAGGACGCTTTTACCACAAGGTTGGATCATTGCTACAGGAACAAATATGCTTCAAGGACAATTATCAACCGCTCTGATCCTGCCACTTTTTCCTGCAGAGCAGAGGGGTGGGGAAAAAGCATGCGTGCCTGCCTGCAGCTTGTGCGTGTGTGGGTGCGTGGGGGGCCGTGGCCACCTTGATGCGTGTCCATGGCATGTGCCGCTGCTGGTGCTGGTGCTGGTGCTGCTGCTACAACCTGTCCGTCGCCATAGCTGTGCTGCTGCTACACCTGTCCGTCGCCATAGCTGTGCTGCTGCTACACCTGTCCGTCGCCATAGCTGTGCTGCTGCTTGCCCCTCCGCACCAGCTCCGCAAAGCACAAAGAGAGGCCGGCAAGCACGAGGGAAGAAGATGAAAAAGATGGCGTGCCACTGACTGACCTGACTGGCACTGGCCTGTGCGAGCCAGCAAGAAAGGCTTCTCCTTCTGATTCCTTCCTTCCTTCCGCCGCCGACGGGTTCTTCACATGGCCAGGGACATGCCCTCAAGGACTTGTCATGGTTGCTTGCTTCCCTCGCACTCCTCTATCTAGTCCTGTGTGTGTGTGTGTGTGCTGATCTCCTGGACTCCTCCTCGGGCTCGGTGCTACCGGCGGTTCTTCATCTTCTTCCCTGCTGCGCCGTCGCGATTATCGGTAAGTAATTCTTGTTATGCTCTTGCCTTGTTTGTTTTGGAACCATAATAATACGAGTTGTCTCTGCGGTGGTTTCGCATGCCCAGCTCCGTTTCTTCTGTGATTACTACAATAGCAGAGAAAAGTAACAAGGGTCAGAACAGAACCAAACCAGAGTGAAACATACCAATCAGAACATGGTCATTTGCAGCCAACTCTAATTGTTTGTTCATCTAACTGCAGCAGAGTGCAGGCATTTTCTGCGACCGCGCTTTCTTGCTTGCTTGCTGCAAGAAAATTAATTAGCACCACCCATGAACTGAACAGCTGATACTGCTGGCCTGGGTACTTCAACTTCAGAGTTCAGAGTGCAAGCAGAAGAAACCATCCCAGAATGGGCAAGACGAGCCGGAGACGGGCTACACAGATCCAAGAGAACAATGTAGGCTGCACTTGGGGCCTCATCCGCATGTTCTACTCCCACCGCGACCCCAAGCTCATCCTCGACAGGAAGCAAGGGAGCAGACGGCATTCGTTCAGCGGGTTTGCTGGTACATCATCTCTTTACATACCACGGTTATATTAATTGTGTCAATACTCAATACCATCTTCTATTCTTAAATCTTAATCCATGATGTCCGTCCTTCGCTTCACAATTCTCTGATGCTACAAACTAGCAACTGATCCCTCTAGAACTAACTGAAAAATACCAAGGCATTCAGGAAATACATCACTCAAGCTTCTTGTTGTAAATCCTGTTACTGGGATTTATACCGCTTCTAGTAACACCCTGCTTGGTTGCAGGAAGAGGGCACTTGAGAAAGAAGTCCAGGGACTTTGAGAAAACAGATGAAGACAGGGATGTAAGTTAATTTCTGTATATCAAATGAAAAACATGCTGTTCTAAGAGTGAAAAATACATATGAGTTACTGTTTACTGTAGATCACATAGCGTGTCCGTTAAAACCGCAACTCCACCCAGATGCAGCAGATGCTATATCAAGTTACTTGCATAACAAAATCGCTGTGACATGTGGTTTCGAAAAGTGCCAACTTGATTCTGATAGCAGCCAAAAAGTTTTCAAAGCAAAGTACAGTTTAATATAAGTTGAGTAATAAACATAGAAAACAGAAGTCCTCCTGCACGTTGGGGAGTTGAAGGAACCTCCTTACTGTGTATGGGTTTGTACTGAACTACCATCATTCAGTCCTCTTGATGCAATGCAGACTCTGTTCAAGCTTTTCTATTGTTGGAGTAATATTAACGCTGCATGTCGAAACTTGTTTCCTGGAGACAACTGATGTTTTGGTCTTGTATTTCTCAGAACACGGAGGAATGCAGTACCACGAAACCAACTGTCAAAAGACTCATGGAGGGTGAGCTTGGCAAGCCAAAACATTCGAAGAAGATCCCAAACGACGAGGTTCAAAGAATATTGTCAGACCTGGGACATGATGTCTGCCTCGGCAAAAATACAATGTCGAACAGCAAACCAAAGGGTGTCACAGATCTCAGCGCAGACATAGGCATTGCTTCCTCCTCTGAGTCCCTGGATCCCAGTGGTTCAAAGTGCATGGAACAGGCGGAAGAAGATGGCCTTGAGCTTGCTTTGTCAGATTTCCTGGGACAAGTCTATAAGTACCATGATGAAGGGCCGCATGATGATTGCAGGAATAAGAGTGGACTATACCCTGAATTGGAGTCCATTATCCATACAAAGCTTAATGAATATAACAATCCTCCATGTGACCTTGATTATCAGAAAACACCGGCGAGTGAGGAAAAGCAGCTTGTTGACAACAAATATATTTGCAACAGACATATAGGGGCCAGGCTAGAGCCCAAGAAAATGCTTGAAAAAACTAACATTGTCGAAGATACAAAGGCTTCAAATCAGCGTGAGTTGGCCATCAAAACAAAGAATAAAGAGAGCAGGAATATATTCTTCTGGAAGAAAGATAAATCAAGCAAAACCCATGCACCAGAAGGAAGGTCTTCTCAGCCAGTTAACAAAATAGTTATACTGAAGCCAAATCCAAGGAGAGGATTTGATCCTACAGAAGCAACTGCATCGACATCCTTCCATCGGCAATCAGGTGGAATTCAAGCTCCAGAATACAGTGCAGCTGAATGTTCGACATTTTCAGTTAAGGAAGTCAGGAGAAGATTCAGAATCGTGACCGGGGAAACTGGAAAAGGAAGACCCCCAATGAACGAAGATGATGTACAAAGAGATCCGTGTTTGTTCAGAGATTCATTTACAATTATAAAGGATTCCAGACAGGCCCCTCCAGTTACTGATAAAAATGATGTTCGACCTCCAAACAGCAGTAAACACAAGCAAATAACTCATTCACTAGGTGGTTTCAACAGCGACTTATCTACCTCAAAGGATGCATCCACCTTCTACGCAGAAGCCAAAAAACATTTAAAAGAAATTCTGAAGGACAGTACTCATATTGGCAGGCATCCAAGTCCAGCAGTTCAGGTCTCAAGGTCCTTGGTAGGAATGCTTTCCCTCCCTCAATGCAGTACCCCATCATCACCTGGGAGTACCCCAAGGGTAAAAGAATGTATTGAACATTCACAGGAAGAGAAAAATATTTGTGCCATACACAAGGCTGAGGGGGAAGAATCTGAAGGAGGAAATAAAACAGAGGGAGATTCAGGGAGTGTTGAATGTGGTCCTAATGAAGCAACGGTTGAACAAGCAGATCAAGAAAGATACTATTACAAGGAAGAAGACACACAACAAGGTGACTGGTTACAGAATACAAAAATATCAAATACTACATAGATATTATTTTAACAGAATATGAATACTTGCAGGTGCCGAACTTGATGTTGTTTGTTCTGAAGAAACTGACAATCCGGATCACTCTGAAAAACCTCGCAATGCACAATGTATCCCAACAGAGCAACACAGATATAACTCACCCCTAGTATGTTCAAGCCAGTATTTATTACTGTTTCATATAGTCATGTACTAGTTTAATGAAAATTTTGAATGCCTGCATTGAAGGAAACGATGGAAGGAGCAGAACCAGGTAAAGAGCAAGACGAGAGTTTTACAGGCTCCCCTAAGAATGCTGTTGAGATGCTAGAGGACCAAGAGCCAGAAACTCCCAGACCAACCGCGTCAGTTGAGCTGATAGCAAAAGAGAACTATATAAAGCAGGAGCAACCCAGTCCTGTGTCTGTTCTTGATCCATTCATCCATGAAGATGCCGACAGCCCTGAAAATAAGAGCACGATAAAATGTAATATTCAATTGACAGAAAATCAAACGTATGCTTACCATTGACCTTCAGAAAAATACATTGTACTAAAAAAATTAGTGATTTCTTCCAATGACCTACAGGTGAGTTGCAGCACCAAGATGTCTCGAGTCCCCGCCAGTACTACGACGATGGATCAGACCAAGAAGGGGTCTTCTGGGAGGACAAGGACATCAGGTTAGGTTACATAGAAACAATACTGGAGCTATCAGAACTCAGCACAGACCAGAACTTAGATGTATGGTATCTAGAAGATGAATTGATCAGCCCCTGCCTGTTTGAAGAGCTGCATCAGGGCAATCATCAAACTGATGATTTCATGCTCTTCTTTGACTGCATCTGTGAAGCTATAACAGCAATACAAGGGAAAAACTTTGGAAACCCCCATTGCTTATCCTTTGTCAGACCAAACATACAGGCACCTCCAATGGGACAGAACCTCATCTCAGAAATAAATAAGCATATTGAGGGCCATCTCTGTTATGAATTTCCAAGCACATTGAACCAGCTAATTAACATGGATCTGGAAGAGGGGACATGGATGAATCTCCGGTCGGAAAGCGAGGAGACTGTTGTGGATATATGGGAGTTCTTGCTGGATGAACTGCTAGAAGATGTCGCTTATGACTTGTGGATATAGTCTATCAGGGCGATCAAGGCAGAGCATTGTGTGCTTGCTAATGTGAGTATTAGATACATTAACTTTTAACATGTTTGGGAGGGCAGAGCCAGTGAGGTTTTTCTCCCCTCTTGTGAAGAAAGCTTGATGGTGTGCAGCTGACGATTACGATATTGTTCTTGTGCCTTGTGTCTTGTGTGCATATGTGATTTGTGTAACTTGTAGTGTCAGTTAGTTGTGCAAAATACAGTCAAAGTGATACCCATTTCAGTGAAGTTCAGAGTGATCCTTAATCAGTGTGCGCATAATCAACACCAATATACATCATATATCATCCATTCCAGTCATACCCATAACATATCCTACAGCAGATTCAGAATTCGACAACAGTAAAACATGATAGAACAGAACATACCCATGACATATCCTACAGCAGTTTCAGAATTAAGCAGCAGGACAGGAGGCCGGATTAAGGATCAGTCACCAATCAACCGACGAATCAGCTGTTCAGCTGAGCTTCTTGATCCCACTGCCGCCGCCGCCGCCGGGTTTCTTGGTGAGCTCGGGGCTGGACCTGTCCTCCTCCACAGATCCCCTTCCACCAGCAGGGGGAGGTGCGTTTCCTCCCTCCTCCTCCTCGTCGTCGTCGTCGTCGTCGAGTTCTATCTCGACGAAGCCCTTCTGACCGCGCTGCTCCCGGACCTGCGCAAGAAACTCCTCGTCCGGCGGTGGCAGAGGCTCCAGGAACTCCTCGGCCCTCATGAGCGTGTCCAGGTGGAACTGCGGCAAGACCACCCTCGTCTTCTCCTTCTTCGCCCTCTCTTCTCCCTTCGCGGCCGCCGCTGGATCCTCGCCGGCGGCGACGGGCGGCGCCGGCTCGGATGACAAGCTCGCCATTTCGCCTCCCCCTCGCCCGGCCCCGCCGCTCTCCCTTCTTTCTCTTCGAGAAATCCGGCCCGGTAACCCTGGGTCAGCTTTCCCTTCCGGGCTCGGAAGGCAGAAAAGCCCGTGTATGATCTCCTACGGCCCGGCCCGGTACGATGGCTGCATCGCGTGTATGATCTCGGCCAGGCCCAAAAAAATCAATGGTTGGGCCACTTTCTTTTTCTTTGTGAAACTTACACCTTTGAATCCTCAATTTGAACTTCACTTTTGGCATTCGCCATCTACTCTGTTGCACTGCATGCTGACGGTGATGGAATGTCCGTGTGTGCGTTCGCACCTTATCGCATGTCTCATTTCGCGGATTGTTCTTCATGGCAGACCATTTCTATCGATAATGGTGACATTTTTTTTCCGAACCTGATAATTGTGACACCCGTAGTCGTGAAGAACCACGACTCCAGTATTCATATTCAGTAAACGATAAGTTGTGTGTGGGGGGGAGGGGAGGCATATCTATATGTTGTACTACTACACATTATACTAGGCAATTCTCGCGACAAAGATGATAAAAGGATTACAATTGGAGATGGCGTCCAACCAAGCATATGCACCTTATTGCAATTAATCGTATGATACACATGCTTGCACCTTATTGCAAGGGAGTAGCAATTATATCTAAAATCATGCATCGTTGAGCCTCTTGGTGGGCGAGACGGCCTCAATGGCTTCTCCAAGCGCCCACGCGGCTTCAATGAAGTACTCCCCATGCTTCACCTTCTGCGCCACCGTGATTTCCTTGGTGGGCTCCAGACCAAAACCATCCACGAGCAAGGAGTACTGGTAGATGAGGTCCATGCATATGTAGGGCGCGTCGGCGGATCGCACCTTGGGGTACGCGGCCTTGGCTTCCACGAAGCCCATCGGGCAGATCTTCTCGGCGGCGGCCCTGAACGCCGCAGGGGTGGTCTTCCCGCTTGTGGCATCACTGTCGATCAAACCAACGTCTGCTGCCATGTAGTAGAAGCTGGAGGTGACGTAGAGGTCGGCCTGGCCGGGGCCACCGCCGCCGTTCCATGCGCCGTTGAAGGTGCAGTTCTTGGCCTGGCAGGGCGCGCTGATCTTAAGCGCCTTGGTGACGTCCTCTCTGCACCTGTCGTATGCCGCTCCTTGCGGAGGCGCTATGGCGTCGTATTGCTCTCCGTTGTAGGTGTATTTGCCTTCATTCATATTCAAGGAATGTATAAATGTACATCCATCACTCCTTTATTTGATTATATTATGTGCTCTGCTAAGTCAACCCAAATTAAGGATATATATCATACCATTGTATCCGCGCAGCATGCAGTAGCTCACTGGACCATTCTTGGCCTTGAAGATCTCTACCCGAGAAGCCATTGCGCCATAGTGCAAGTAGCTGAAATGGTTCAAAAATTACCACCCGTAAAACCGTTAATAAGGGGAGCAAAGTAGTTACCATATGGCCTTTGTAGAATTGAAAAAATACTCCCTCTGTTTTTATTTACCCCACACATTAGCTTTGATTCAAGTCAATTTTTTATAATGTTTGGCCTACTTTATAGAAAATGATATGAACATTTACAATAATAAACCTATATGATATGAAAATATATTCAACGATAATTTTAATCCTATTAAGTTGGTAGTGTATGTGTTACTCTCTCCAAAGTACTTGTCGGAGAAATGGATGTATCTAGACATATTTTAGTTCAAGAAACATCAATTTTTATCTATTTCTTCGACAAGTATTTTCGGACGAAGGGAGTATATATTTCTTTCTACAAACTTGATAAAAAAATATAAAGTTTGACTTTAGACAAAGCTAATACGAAAGCTAATGTGTGGAACAAATAAATACAAAGGGATTAACAGAGATGGATGCACAGTAATAAGTAAAATAACAAAGGAGGGAGCTAGCTAACTAGGGTCCAAGTATGTAACCTGTGAACATAGACATTGTAATCTCTTCCTTTGAGATACTCTTTGGTGACGTATGGATCGTCCCCTTGAGGCACCCCGGGAGCGGCGGCGGCGGCATCCGCAGAGATGGCATATGCCATCTGCACGGACCCACCTCCAAGGTCGATCACACCCACCGTCTTGGAGTAGTCTCCTCCCAGATTACCTAGCAGATAATTCAACGCAACCTACGGTGCAATATCAATTTGTGTGACAACAGTAAATACATCTACGTGGATAGATATATATATATATCCTATATATACTACATCTTTTTTTTGCAGAGAAAACTTTCAATCTATTCATCTTCAATCATGGTAGTACAACAAACACTATATATACTACATCTGATTATTCCTAAGACGTGTCTATATATACACTACATCTGATTTAGGAAAAACTTAGAATATCTTATATTTGTGAACTTAGGGAGTAGTTAGTATACTACTCCCTCCGTCCCACTGGTATAAAAAAACCTATTACATTGTGGGACGGAGGGAGTACATAGGATAGGAGTATACGTACCCACAGGTAAGACCCTTCCTGAGACCCCTTGAGGACATTGATCCAACTAGGGTTGTACTGGAATTTGCTCTGGCTGTGGACAGCATCCCTCACCTGTACGTACGTGCTTTGGTTAGGAATTATCAGTTCAAACAAGTCCACCCGTTTCAAATTTTAGTACTATATAGATACTGGAACAAGAGTAGAATATATATAGAGATAAAAAATAATTACTGCTTCAAGAATTTGCTCTGCTTTCTCGTCTCCGATGAGCCTGAGTCCAGCTGTCGCCTGCACATATTCATTCCATTTCTAATTTTAGCCATTGATTTATGTTTAATGTCTAAATTTAGGTTCAGTTTGTTTGTGGCCAGTAAACTAGGTCCTGGCAAAATTGTAAATTTATTATTGTATAGTTTGTTAAGGACAGACCCCTAGTTTAACGGGAGTTTTCTTCATGAGCGAGCGGGGCACGGTGCTCTTGGCCTTCTCCAGCAGAGGCACGATGGACTTGGCCGCCTCCTGCGGCCGTCCGGCGTACGCGCTCAGCCCCGGCTCCACCTTTTTTGCACCAACAAATCAAAATGAATATAATCAAGAGGAAAGCAACAGCATACGATACTCCTAGAATAGATTGTGATGCGTGGTGCTTATATATATACATACCTTGGCGAAGACCTCGATGTCGTCGCCGTCGCCGATGTCGATGAGCTCCATCTTCTTGTCGAACCGGAAGACGTGCACGCGCGTGCCGGTGCTGCCCGCATCGAATATCACCGCGTACTTCCCGGCCGCCTTCTTCAGCTCGGGCTCCTCCTCGGCGACGGCGCCAATACCGGCCTTCCGGCCGAGCACCGCCGCGTCGACGGCAAAGGCGGAGCCGGCGAACGAGAAGACCACGAGGAGGAGGAGGAGGAGGAGGAGGACGCCCGAGGCATGGCGAGCCATGGCGAGCTGCTGCTGGAGTGCTGGTGGGTGGCTAGTGCGCGTGCTCGACTGGGCAGCCGAAAGGGTATTAAAAGGAGGCAGGAGTTTTCATGGGCAGCCCCGGGGTTTGGTTGGCCGTGCAGATGAGTCCCTGCCTTGCAACACAATCCATCTTACTGTCTGTAGTAAGTATTGCACCACTGAGTAACAGTGGTGCATGCATGCACGCGCATCGCGTGCGCGTGTGGATCTCATCGTGAAAAGATAGATGATCTGGATGGATGGATGGGGATGGGGGTTTGTTGGATCTGAAACATCGAGATCTACCTATGCAAGTTACAGCATGTTCCGCCAGTATTGCTAATGCTAATCAACTGTGAGCATAGGAGAGGTGTAGCTTGGGTTCGATGCTCTGGGAATATTGCAGCGCATAAATTAGATAAAGTAGGTGTAGGAAAGGAGAGGTGTAGTGTTTGGGTGGATTCGCCACCAGCCGTTTATATTAGATGTAATTTCGGATGAGATTTCAAACTTGGTTTAAATAAAGCGGCAAGATTTCCATAAAAAGAACAGCTTGATGATCCATCCAAAACAGTCGGCGTCTGGGGCCCCCTCCACGCGAAACACGCTGCATGTTTAAACAATATTGTGGCGGGACCCTTACCCTAGCTACCCGACGTACGCGCGACACGGACACATGCATGCATGCGCCTCCAAGAAATCATTTCGCCGGCCGGCCAGTCACTCTCTCGTCGATCTCCACCCACATATGGAATATAATCACAGCCTAAGGCCAACTCCAACGCGCGAAACTGTACTTTTTGAAAGCTAGCTATTGTGCTGGAAAACCCGTCCATTCTCAAGGCTGATTCCTGTGCCGGCCGCTGGCTTTGTTGCCGGCGTCAGACTATAGGCCACTGGTTGTGTTGCTGGCCGACGTGAACTAGTGTGAACCGCGACCGTAGCTTAATCCTTTGTTTCTCACTTTTGCATGCACGCGGACAAGATGCGATCAAAATGCGGCCGCGCGTTGGCGCACGGCCGACGCATCCATGAATTCAGGCGAACACAGCCCCGTTGCCATCCACAAACGGACGAAATCCGGACAAAGCGGACATCCGTTTGGGGGCGTGCATTGGAGTTGGCCTAATTCGGGGCATCTACATACATGGCTTCTTGTATATTCTATTGCATGCATGCTCATATACTACACGGTCTAATACGGAACCCTAATTTTCCATCAGATTGTTCTACCTTCTCTCCCATGTATTGTAATGGCATCTTGCAACTGACAATTCAACTATCCCTTCCCACACCCCTCCCCCACTCCCCATCCCATCCCCGGAGATGCGGCGGCGGCGGCACACTCCCTCTCCTTCCTCGCCGGATCGAGATGGATGGCGCATGCATGGCGACGAATGATTCAATGCCGAGCATCTCCTCCTCCTCCCCCGTCCCCGGAGAGGCGGCGGCGACACACTCCCTCTCCTTCCTCGTCGGAGATGTAGTCCGTACTGAAATCTCTAAAAAGACTTTTATTTAGGAACGGAGGGAGTACTTTGCAAGACGGTGCAGCCACTCCGGCCCCGCGAAGCTCGCGTGCTGCCCTCCTGGCTTCCGAATGGTGGCGTGGCAAAGGTTCGGAAAATGTGGTATGTGTTTCATTGTCGTGGACGATGTTGAGCCATTTTTGGATGGTGTCTAAATTTAGGCAATGCTTTGCACAACCAGTTGGGTGATGATTTTGTCACTTCGCTGTCTAAATCAGCTATACACAACGCTTTAAACATGTTGCTAGAAATGCTCTTAACTTCTATTTTTGTTTCATGATATGAACTATAGCATTATTCAGTAAACATTCGAACATCTATTAGACTAGGAGCCGAAGCGCACTTTGCCATACTCATTTTTCTTTCTGTAGGGTTTATTTGTTGGTTGTGCATTTGCCTGAGGATCTTTTTGTGTCATTGTTTTCGTGGTTTTGGTATAGATGGCCACCACACGAGAGATCCATGCAAGCGTAGATATGGTTGAAGAGCCGACACATATATGTGGGGACATCTAGTAATTTCGACAAATTTGGTCCAACAAACTCTATATACAATACTTTGCTTGTTTCACCTTGTCTTTTTGTTGTGTTCTATTCCAGAAAGATCCCGTAACCTCTAGTTCTTAGGTCTGTGGCAATGGCGTCCTCTCTGCATTGTGGTTTTACGAATCAACTAAGGGATAATGTTTGCCCCAACTTTTGTGCGGCTACGAGTCAATTGGTTCATTTTTTGTTGGAGACATGAGCTGGATGAAAGATGGAAGACATTTAAGAACATATTCCAAAGGGATAAGGTTCCTTGTTCTATCTTTTGTGTGGTTACAAATCGACTGGTTTGATTTGGTTGGAGACATAAACATAATAAGAGATGACATAAATTCGAGATTGTGACATATTTGTTCTATCTTTTTACCGAAACTATTCTGCATTAGAAATTCCGTCATAAATACAAGTTAGAAGTTATATAGAGAGAATGATGACACAAATTACCCAGTGATAGCGGGACTGAGCGGGACAAACATATAATCAATTTGTAATACTAAGTACGATGTCAACGCATCACGGGCCACACAGATCATTACACGGTGCCAACTACATCCGAAGATGTGCAACTAGCTGAGACTAGTTGTGGAAAGTATTAAAAAAATCTCATTAATCATCGAAAACCACTAGGGATATAAGATGTTGTTTCAAAGCATGACCAGGATATAAGACTTCATTTTCTACCCTCTACTATCAGCTTGAGAAGTGAATTGATACTCACGTGCCCCTCCTGTGTTGTCCACATCTCCAAGCATTTCATGTTCATTGCATTGGTGAAAGAGTCAAGTTGGGCTTGGATCCATGCCAAATGTGTAAGCTCTTTCCTTTTCGTTGCCCGGGGGTGGGGGGGGGGGGGGGTGGGGTATGGTTTAGTTACTACTTGTCTACAAGCGGTCGTTCCTCAAGGAGGGAAGAAGTAACCATTAACCCAGGATCCATAGCCTTCTCTTGCAACTATTTGGGTTGCCTCTAGGTTTTTCCCATCCTGACATGGTGTGTGCACTGGTCGCACCAAGAGAACCAGTCTTCGGAACCTCCGCTCTCTAAAATTGCACGAGTGAGGGCGAATGAGTTTTTTAGAGCAACTCCAGCCGTGCCTCCACATCCCCCCCAGGCGACTTTTTATGCGTCGGCGCCGAAAAAACGCCCCAGTCGCGCCCCCAGGATGCCGAAATTCGCCGGCTCGGCCCGTCTTTGGGCTTGGCGGTCGCAGGCTGAACCCGGCGCACTGGGGGGCGCTCGGGGGCTCCGGCGCAAGGGAAAAGCACGCCTGGCCCACACCTTCAGACGAAAAGTCAAGCCAATTGTCCAGATTCGCCTCCCACCCCCCGCGCGCTCGGCCGCCACCCTGCCGATCCCGGCGCCGCCCACCGCCCACCACCGCTAGATAGGCCATTCGCTGCCGGAAAAAGAGAAGAGATTTTGCCGAGGCAGCCTCTCCACCATCGTCTGGGCGATTTTTTGGCGTTCTGGCCGCGCAGGGGCAGTGTACCGGCGGGTGCGCGCCCACCACGCCTGCAAGGTGTTCAACGATTTGCCTGCTCGGCAATGGACTCGGACGAGGAGGAGGTGCTCACCGCGCTGCTGGAGGAGGAAGCCGAGGCCGACGTCTAGGAAGAGGAACATCTCATGGTCCTCGCCGCCCTCGTCGGCCTGCTCGTGAGGAATGAAAAGCCGTGACGAGGTGGCTCAGCGTCGGGGCGGATGAAAGCAAAGAACCGACATCGTCTGGAAGGCTACTGCATGCTGTAATCTGACTACTTTGCCGGTGCTCCACTGCACGGCGACAAAGTATTTCGGTGCCGTTATCGGATGAGCCAAAAGCATTTCCTCAGGATTGTGAATTCCATCCGGGAGTTCAACAGCTACTTCAAGTGCAAGAAGGATTGCACGGGAAAACTTGAATTCACCCCAATCCAGAAAATGCACGACAGCGATGAGGATGCTTGCATCTCTCGGTGATTCACTCGACGACTATGGGCGCATGGCCGAGTCCACGACCATTGAGTGTTTCTACAAGTTCCCCAGGGCAGTGGTGGCAGTGTTTGGACCGTAATACTTATGAACACCCAATGCGGAAGACACTGCTCGGATCCTAGCACAGAATGCAGCAAGAGGCTTTCCTGGGATGCTTGGAAGCATCGACTGCATGCATTGGAAATGGAAGAACTGCACATTTGCTTGGAAGGGGATGTACAAAGGCGCCAAAGGCGGTTGCAGTGTGGTACTTGAGGCGGTGGCCCCACAAAACCTCTGAATTTGGCACTCCTTCTTTGGTATGCCAGAAACTCACAACGACATCAACGTGTTGCAGTGCTCCCCTGTCTTTGCCAAGCTTGTTGAACGTCATTCTCCTCCGGTGAACTTCGAGGTCAATGGGCGGCACTACAACAAGGGTACTACCTAGCTGATGGCATCTATCCGAGGTGGTCGACATTTGTGAAGACTATCTCAAACGCTGAGCCATGAGGCAAGAAGTCCCACTTTGCCAAGGTTAGGAGGCTTGCAGGAAGGATGTCGAGCGGGCATTTGGTGTGCTCCAATCTTGATTTGCTGTTGTTCGGTACCCTGCTCAGACCTGGTCGAAAGATCAAATGTGGGAAATCATGACTTGTTGTGTCATCTTGCACAATATGATCATTGAGAGCGAGCAGGAAGAGTCAGTGGTTGACACTGAACCATACTACAGGCAGGGTCCTCTTGCCGAAGTTGATCACCAGCTACCGGCAACCTGGACTGCCTACCTCAATATGCGTTAGGAGATCCGAGACCCACAGGTGCATCAAGAATTGCAGCAGGATCTGGTGGAGCATCTATGGAGGATCAAGGACGACGCCTAGCTCGATGCGTGATGAAATATGAGTTTTATTTGTTGAACAATATAATTTGTATTGAACTATTTATTGTTGCACTATTTGTTGAACTATTTTGATTTTTATTGATTTTCTGTGATGAACTATGTGATAACAAAATTATGTATGTTGAGAATTCACGCCGAACCACGTCGAATATGGGCCGATTCTCGTCGATACCAGGCCATTTTTCGCCCAAAGTGGCCCGAAAGCTGGCCGACATCGGCGCCTGGAGGCGACCTGGGGCTGATGGCTGGGTGCCCAGCCGCCCCAGAGCCGATTATACCGTCGGCTCGCCCCAGAAGGCGATTTTATGCCTCCTGGGGGTGGGGGGGGGGGGCAACGGGTAGAGATGCTCAGGAAGCGTATGCATGACTACTTTCTCCTTCACCCACTCCCTCGGCATCGACTGCTTCATCCCCATGGCCCCGTACTAGTCCGCATAGAAATTTGCTCATACATCCAACACATCTTGCCCCTCCAATCACAACCACATGCATCTAAGCCTTACAAATATCACATACCGTAGCCAGGTTGGAGCCAGGTAGGATCTATGTTGTACGTATAGGGTAGCCAGGTCAGAGAGCCACGACCCTGGACAACCTCACAGCTACAGTGCCAAACAATGCTTCTGTCAGTCACCGAAGAATCATGCCGCTACAACGCAGACCATGGCCCATGTTTCTTGGGCCTGGCTACACCCTACGTGTGTCATTGTTACCAGAATTATTTAAGTGGCACATCTCGATCGGATCACATCATATCGCCGTCATCCCTAAAAGGAAATATCATATCCCCGTCAACTCTCCTCCAATCAAAACCGTGTAATAATACTGCAAAATATGGACCCAACGTGCTCCACGCTCTGAATGCGATCCCGCCAATGACACCGACCCCTCCCTGGAAAAAATCATATAAAAATTACTCATCTATCATATATCCAACACACACACACGAGTAATTTTCACACACACACACACACACACACACACACACACACACACACACACACACACACACACACACACACACACACACACACACACACACACACACACATCTATCCCCTCAAATCACAACCATGCATCTAATCCGTTCAAATATCACATGACATGTTCCATGCCCCAAATGTGGCCCCGTCATTGACATCAAACCACCTTTGTCCCTCAGTCACTCTCTACCTTGCAGTTCAGGACATAAAATGTATAATTTTTTTCGCAGGGCATAAAATATATGAAATTAAGAATGGTAATACTACGTAGTACATAAGGTAAACAGAAATGCTAACTAAATTTGACGTCAGATTTATCAAGCATGGCAAATCAAATTTTTTTTTATGGCAAACTATGTTATCGTGAGGATGACAATTTGCTTTAGCAAGCATGCCAATTCTCAGCAAAAACTAACATAGCAAAGATTTGTCGTGCTTGTAAAGGAAAATGCCATCCTCCCCACAATATAATTTGATATCTCGCAGTTCGATTTGCCATTGTAAAAAGTCTAACGTTTTGGATTTGTAGCAAAATCCTATGATAAATCTGGAAAAGAGATCTCCATGGTAATACGTATGCATGCTATAATTAACTGAATTATTGGACTGACCGCGTCAAGATCAGGTCACGTAATGCAATCCCTGTCGACGAACCTCTCCTCCAATCAAAACATCAGCCCAAGGCGCGTGTCCCACGCTTTGAAAGCGAGCCCTAGCTACCATATGACACCAACCCCCTCCCTCTTTTGTTTTGTCAGTTAATTTACCTTTAGCCCACACTCACGCACACGCCGTGTTAGGATCGATCCATGCAGCTTCCCATCCCTCCCCTTCCTATTTAACAAGCTAGCCATCCCACACTCTTTGCACCTCAGCAAGCACCAAAGAGTAGGTAGAAATGGCGATGGCTAGGACGAAGATGCTCCTCCTCCTCCTCGCCGCGGTTCTCCTCGCGGCCTCATGCAGCGCATGGGAGGTCGACATCAGGATGCCGACGTCGGTGGACGAGGCCGTGGTGGCACCGCTGATCCACGCGCTTCGGCCGCTGCTGGGCTCCGGCAAGCACGCCGGAGTGGAGTGCGACAGCTGGGTGCTTGGCGTGGAGGCGCACAACGTGCGAGACTGGAAGACGGTGCCTGCCAGCTGCGAGGGCTACGTCGGCCACTACATGCTCGGCAAACACTTCCGCCGCGACTCCAAGGTCGTCGTCGACCAGGCCCTTGCCTACGTCGACACCCTCAAGCTCGCCGGCAACGGCAAGGAGGTGTGGGTCTTCGACATCGACGAGACCACCCTCTCCAACCTCCCCTACTACGCCAAGCACGGCTTCGGGTACGTGTACATTATGTACTTACGTTTTATCACAGGTGCATTTGAGCAGGGACTTGTACTGGCATGTGTTAGAATCAACTTAATTACTAGCTAGAAAGCACCAGTATCATAAGATCTCTACTGAATGAAAGTGGGAAAACAAATGAAACTACAAGTGGCATCGTAAGATCTCTAATGAACGAGAGTGGGAAAGCAAGTGATACGTACTAGAAGTGGGAATATAATGGAATATAATCATCATCACTAGCTTTGGACATCATGATTGCTGGCCACCTCCAATTAATCAGAGTCACAGAGACGGCCAGCAGGACCATTAATCAGAGTATGAGTGATCAACAAATTAAAACAAGAGGGAAACATACTTTACTAGAAAACTATGGTTTTTAGATATAGAGAGGTGATGGCATGGGCATGGGCACGTGATGGCCGGAGTAGGACCGTATCTGCTATCCACTTGGCTACTTTATCAACAAGAGTTAACTTTTAAGTCGTCCTTATGAAAACACTTTCTAGTTAATTAGTCTGTGCTACTTGAGCTTAGATCGATAATACTTATTTTATAAGATATAAGATGTCAGAACATCTTGCGCATAGTTACATACGCTACAACACTGTTACATAGTTAAGACGATTCTCTTGTTCCATAGTTAAGAAGAATAGATCATATCTAGCCAAGATGATGCTAACAGTTCAGTTCGAAACTATGATTAGCTAGCTGTGTATAAATTCCTTACATGTTCTTTTTAATGTGATGAAGGAGCTAGTGCATTGCGATTTAAAGTAAAGCATACCTTACCCTAAGAAATTTAAAGTGAATCTGCAATGGGCGGCTAGAAAAAAGAAACACAAAAGGTTTACAATACATGCGTGTCCGAGAAAAGAAATAAAGGTCACATATGCTTCTTCGGTATGCATAATTACTAGTAGCTGATACGGTTGAATCTACCATTAATCTATCTTCGTATACATGTGCGCACAGGGCTACGCCATTCAATGCGACGAGCTTCAATGCATATGTGCTGGAGGGGAGCGCACCAGCACTGCCGGAGACGAAGCGGTTGTACAACAAGCTGCTTTCGGCCGGCATCAAGCCGGTGTTCCTCACCGGCAGGACTGAGGACCAGAGGGCCATCACCGTCACCAACCTCCGCCGCCAGGGGATCTCCGGGTGGATGAACCTGCTGCTGAAGCAGCCCGGGTTCAAGGGCTCTGCGGTGACCTACAAGTCCGGCGAGAGGCAGAAGCTGCAGGACGCTGGGTACGTCATTGTTGGCAACATCGGCGACCAGTGGAGCGACATCCTTGGCGCGCCCGAGGGCGCCCGCACCTTCAAGCTACCCGACCCCATGTACTACATCGGCTAGGCCGTCTCCAGCCGCCACAAATGAATAAGCTCCACGTTGTTAATCATATGCATGCTTCATCAATAATCCACCCCCCCCCCCCTTCGCATTGTTGCTTGGTTAATTTCCATTAGATGTGTTCCGAGAGAAGCTGCATGTTGCTTAATCGATGGATCCATGGTCCACTTTTTCTTTTGCCAGCAATCCATGGGCTATATTATTGTTTGATGTGTTGTTCTTCTTAACTTGGATATTGTACTGTTGATGGTGCATTTTTTGACAAAAACATGGTTGACGGTATAACTAATATCAAAGATACTTGATATTATTGCATACTCCCTCCATTCCACAATGTAGTGCCTATAGATTTTTATGAAAGTCAAACTTTGTCAACTTTGACCAAGTGTATAGAGAAAACTGTCTATATCTACAATACCAAACATGTATATTCTGAAAATATAACTCATGATGTATTCAATGATGTGCATTTGGTATTCTAGATGTACCTACTTTTTTCTATAAATATGGTCAAAGTTTGTAATGTTTGACTTTTGCAAAATTTATAAGCACTACATTATGAAACGGAGGGAGTACTATCTTGAACCCCTATACTAATGGGCCCATTTTGGCCCGTTGGAGGAAGGGATCATAATTGTTAAACCACCAAACACTAGTCAAGTGGGTACGAGGGAAGGCAATTCATAAAGAAGTCTATCAAAGCCTAGCATCAACTCACGAATTCATAAATAGATTCATTGCAGATTTGGAACTCCTACCAAAGACCCCGGCAAGGCCCTTGTAGCAGCCAGGTTTGATATAGTGCGCCCCAAGGCTCCCCCCGCTGCTTACGCAAAAGTACATGTGGACGCGGCAGTGGCCAAAATAGAGAACAAAGGGGCTGCTGCGGTAGTGTGTAGAGACACAGATGGAAACTATATGGGCAGCTCAGCGTTGGTCGTGCATGGAATAACAGATGTGGTAACATTGGAAGCTATCGCCTGCCGAGAAGGGTTAGCTCTCGCCCAAGATCTGATGCTACAAAATTTTGTTCAGACTCCAAGCAGATTGTCTCCGACATCCAGAAGGCAAGCCAGGGAAGCTATGGAGCAATAAAGGAGATTAGGAAACACTTATTATCATTTAATTGTAATATTACTTTCGAGGGCAGAGCTACTAGTAGCGATGCCGATAGGTTAGCCAAGTTTGCACATTCTTTGGATCGGAATCGTCACCTATGGTTGATCGAGCCCCATGATCCCTTTTGTTTCCCACTCAATCTGGCTTTTGAGCAATAAAACTTGGTTTAACCCCTCAAAGAAAAACCAAACACTAGTTAGGAGAGTCAACCAAGAGCCCACATACACGATTGGTTGTCTCCACTCATCATGTACAAGTGACGATTACGATGTTGTTCTTGTGTCTTGCATGTTGTGCGCATATGTATTGTATGTAACTTTTATCAGCTAATTATGCAACACAAATAAAGCACGCCCTTTTCAATACATGTCAGAGCTAGATTAGAGACTGGCTTGGTCTCTTTGGACACAAAATCCGAGTGTGGACACTCGATCAAGGAATCTTGGTCTAAACAGTTGTCCAGCATGAATCATCAGAGAAAGGGTAATGCTACATTCACGGATCATTACGGGGGATTTTACAAGGGTTTGAATAACTTTGTTTGGCCACAATCATGACAAAGTGAACCTTTTGTTCAAAGCCGGAACTCTACAATAAAGCTGCAATGGTAGATCTCTTTTTGATGATAAAGGCCCCCCCCCCCCCGCTTTATATTATAAAGCAAACACCCGATACATCCAATACATTCAGCTCGCTGGGGCCGCAACACAGATAAGGCCAAAAGAAAAAACAAGAAAAGAAAAGAGAAATAAATGGCGACACTGGCATATCAACGAAGAAAGGAAGACTGATAACCGCTGCACCCTCCGAAGAAGTACCACCATGCTCCCGGCATCCCAAAGCGCCGCGCACAAAGCAACACCTTCAAGAAGGAATGCGACGATGCCGCCGCTGTTGCCTGAACAACTTCTAGGGTTTCCCCCGGTACGCCAGGGATAGTGGGGAAGGGATATACCCTACGCCCCTCGGGAAGGTCCGACGGCGCCCACAAGCGTCATCGCATCGGTGCCGGACAGTCCGACAGGGGTTTCTCCCGATCCACAACCACCACCACCACCACCCCTAGCATTTCGAAATGCACCACCCCATCAGCCGCCCACCGGACTGTGCCACCACGATTACCGGACAACCCTTGCCGCCTAACTGGAGCTGTCAACATGAGACCTGGAGAGGGAAAGGAGACACCGGCCATGCACGGGAACGACCACAACTCGACCGGAGGGAGGGGACAGCCTCCACCGCCGCAACAGAGCCAACCGGACGTGGCGACGAGGACTTGCCGGGCCTCGATGGCCCGGCCGGGCCCACTTGGACCCGGACAGCCTTGTCATCACGCTGCAGCTCGCCGACCAACGAAGTCCTCACCGCCCGAGACCGCTGCCACCACACCACCACCAGGAACATCGCCGCCGAACGCGGAGCCTCCGGCCCGCCCCAATCCAGATGGGGGTAGATCTCTTTTTACAAGGGAATATACACAATGCTGGGCTTCTGCACACAACGCATTCTCTCTCACGAGTCCCAAAGGAAGTGGGTGAGTTATTAAGGAGGGTGAGTGAGGTGCACAAAAATTAAATACTATAAGTACTCCGAAGTACTTGAGTACCAAAATTATAGGCCTCTTTGAATGAGAGGATTTTCATTAAACATTTAGAGATTGTGATATTTAAGAATTTTCCTATATTGCTTATTTGATTCGGTTGTCGAACCCTATAGGGATTTTTCTTCTTCTAAGCACTCCCTTGCAGTACTGCATTTTATATAGAAAATGTAGCATTGGCTATCAGGCTCTGCAGTAAATCAGAAAAAGTGATCTGGATGGTACGTATGTATAATTAACTGAATTATTGGACTAACCGCATCAAGATTGGATCACATCGATCCTATCCTCCAATCAAAATATCTCTCCAATGGAAGCTCGTGTCCCACGCTCTGAAAGCGACCCCTCCCCTCCCTCTTTTGCTCTGTGAGTTAATCTACCTCAAGCTGCGAATCAACCTGTGATTGTTTGATTGAGATGGTTAGGTGGACAATGATAATCTCAGTCCATCAGGGTTTGAATCCTGATGCTCGCATTTATTCTGGATTTATTTCAGAATTTCCGGCGATATGTTTTTAGTGGGAGGATACGTTCCCGTCGACCACGAGGCGCGTACGGTGACTACGTAAAATCTCAAGATCTCAAGATGATATGTCGGCTAAAATCTGAAGATCTCAAGATGATATGCCGGCTCAGTCTCTCAAAGATGCTCATAGGGGTAGAGTGTGCATGTGTGTGTTCACAGGGGTGAGTGTATGCGTGTTTATGTGAGCGCTTGCGTTTGTACTGTGTTAAAAAAAGAGTCAATTACACCGGTGATGCTTGAACTTGATGTAAGCGGTCACTTTGATGCTAGAACTTGTGGCATACATTGAACTGGTGCAACAACTTGGCCCGGGCGTGCAAATACAGTACTAATCGCACTTGATACGAAATCAACGCTTACTTGGGCGCCAACGTGACGTGGGCCCCTTTGTCAAAGACTAGAAGTGTATGGCCTTTTTATTTTTGCAAAGAGACCTTGACATTTTTTATTTCTCACAAAAAAAGACCCTGTCCACGTGGTAGATGGTATTTTATTTTGTTTGTTGTCTGACAGGTGAGTCCCGACGTGAAATTAAAAGGGAAAATGTGTTTTTGGCGGAAATTAACAGGGAAAATGTTAGACTCCTACACTCCAACATGTGAGCTTTTTTTTTTCTTGAGAATTCAACACGGTAGGTCGCGCTCACAGCCACTGCACCAAACAGGCAATCGTTCGCTTTTCTTTCTTGGGCTAGAGGAAAGAAAAGGCGACCTCGCCGCCAGGAGTCTTCCCCGCCGCCGCCGTCCGGCGGCTCCCCTCCGCCGGCGGCCTCGGTCGTCGGTGGTAAGGGGGGTCGCCGGATCCACGCGTGTGGGTCGTTTTTTCTCTCGTAGATTAGGATTTTAGGTGGTTCATCGTCTTGGCTTCGGCGGCGGCGATGGCGCCATTGAATAAAGTTTCTTCGGATCCTACTCCAATGAGGCGATCGGTCCTATGGTTGGGGATGGATTTGGAAATCAGTCTGTTCAAGCAAAGATGGCGTGGCGGCGGCGACATCCTTGTGGTGGACCTGTGTCCTCGGGCTCCGCCGTTGCGACGGCGTTTGCTCCAGCGCCGGCGCGGAGCTTGGGAGGTAGTTCAGGAGCGGATGCAGATTGTGGTCTGCATCGGCGGCATCTAGAAAATGGTGGATCGTGTGCTGGGTTCGCGGTTCGTGGATTGCAGATGTGGTTTTCTCCTCCGGCGTTCTAGTCATGTGGGGGTGCCAGATCTGGAGTTCGATGGCGTGTCTGGAGTGTTGCCCCGGTCTGATTCGTTCAACGGTAATGGTTTTGCCTTTGGTGAGCCACCTTGGAGGTCCGCAAAGCTGCATATCAGCGATGGAGCCGCTACGAGCTCGGGTGTGAAGGTGATCCGTCATTTTTTCCTTTGGTGGCTGCTGTGGTGGTTCCAGAGGCAGGTGACGGACGTTGGTGTCAAGTTCAAAGGTTTCTTCAATCTTAATTGTAATTTTACTTCTAAGTTGTTGTTCCTTTGTGCAAAGGCTAGCTTTCTGCTATCTTTTCAGTTTTGCTAGGTCGGTTACGTGACTTGTACTATGATACTTATGATATAAATGAGACACGTATTACCATGCAAAAAAAAAGCCACTGCACCAATTACATTCGGATGTCCGATGACACCCATTAATGTAGTATAAGGATGATACATGTGAGCCTTAAATTGGCTGCACATAGTGCAGCCCATTTGCACACGCTAGTTCTTTTTGAAATATTTGTGAAACGTAAGTAACTAAAAATAATGTTCAATTTTATTTCTATAAATATTATACATACAAACGATGATTAGTAGATAAAAACTTTTTTTTGTGGGGAAGTTGATAAAAACATTTAAACATACACATATCTATTATATAAAATTGTTTATTAAATACATACATTTAAAATGTTTATTTAATAGAAAAATATAAATGTGCTGCTTATATTTAATATTCAAATTGATGAATACAAAAATTTATCTGAAGTTGTCACTAGTAGAAAAGGGGGCAACGGTCCAGGCCGGGTCAGCCCACTAGTCCCGGTTCAATCTAGAACCGGGACCAATGGGGGCATTGGACCCGGTTCGTGAGCCCAGGGGGCCGGCCGGGCCACGTGGGCCATTGGTCCCGGTTCGTCTGGACCTTTTGGTCCCGGTTGGTGGGACGAACTGGGACCAATTGGCCTGGCTCCTGGCCCACCACCATTGGTCCCGGTTCGTGGCATGAACCGGGACCAAAGGCTCCCATTTAGTCCCGGTTCATGCCACGAACCGGGACCAGTGGTGCTGCCTATATATACCCCTCGCGCCAGAGCAGAGCACTCCAGTGCTCTGTTTTTCTGGGCCGGCGAGGGGAGGGGTTTGTGGTGCTCTAGCTCACCTCCTATGCACATGAGGTGTTTGATGAAATGCCCGAGCCACACTAGTTAAGCTTTCTCCTCTCGAAGCTCGACCTCAAAACTCCATTTTCCTCGAGATTTGTCTAGATTTAGCGGTCCGTCACGCCCCACCCCCGTCTTCACCGCCGTCGATCACCCGTGCTGATCTCACAACCGACACCACCGTGGTGAGCCTCTTGTTCTTATCTTCTTTCTGAAAGGAAAAATATTCTTACTTGTATGTTTAGATAGATACTTGTATCATTTTCTTACTTTTATTATTGCATCTTATATAGTGCGATGGTTTTGGTATCCGCCCCCGTCGGCCCTCGTCCTGTCTATGATTCGGATGTGGTATATATATTAATTTTTATAACTATTGGTTCATTTATTGTTTATGAAAATTATGCGGACCAACGTGACATAGATTTTATTTATCTAGGATGTATGTGAACCGGAAATTCCAACCGACCCTATTGTCGAGAGGTTAAATTTAGTTGAAGAAGAAACAATTTCTTGAAGGAAAAAATAAAAAAAAATTGAGGAGGAGAAGATGATATTGGAGTTGCATGTTGCGGATGTCATCGATGATCACAAGATCAAGATGGATGCAATGCGCTTGA
Organism: Aegilops umbellulata; assembly: GCA_032464435.1. Lineage (NCBI taxonomy): Eukaryota > Viridiplantae > Streptophyta > Magnoliopsida > Poales > Poaceae > Aegilops > Aegilops umbellulata. The sequence goes on from CP136058.1 coordinate 606,979,932, forward strand.
AGATTAGAAAGATTAGAAAATATGCCATTCATACCGAGGCTTGGTATCATTATGCCGTTGGATCAATTGTTACCTTGGTTGCGATTATGATCGCCTTTGTTTTCGCATTTAAATGTTTTACATAGTATCAATGTATGGTTTAATTAATTAGATGCTCTGGAGAGCTATATATTGTTAGATGAGAACTATGTATGTACTTTGGTTTTAATGTGATGATGAATTTTTATTAATTTGGACACTTAATTATATATAATGTACGCAGATGAACCGGCAATGGATGTACGGTGACAGACACACCTCCGAGTACATTAAGGGCGTGCATGAGTTTCTCGATGCGGCTGAGGCAAACAAGCAGAATGGTTTTATGTGTTGTCCATGCCCTGATTGTGGGAATACGAAGTCTTACTCTGACTGGAAAATCCTTCACACCCACCTGCTTTACAAGGGTTTCATGCCACACTATAATGTTTGGACGAGGCACGGAGAAATAGGGGTTATGATGGAAGACGACGAAGAAGAAGAGTACGATGACAACTACGTGCCCCCTGAATACCGTGATGCTGCAACGGGGGGAGCTGGTGAAGATCAAGAGGAACCAGACGATGTGCCCAATGATGCTGCAACGGGTGAAGCTACTGAAGATGAAGAGGAACCAGACGATGTGCCTGATGATGATGATCTCCGCCGGGTCATTGTCGATGCAAGGACGCAATGCGAAAGTCAAAAGGAGAATCTGAAGTTCCATCGCATGTTAGAGGATCACAAAAAGGGTTGTACCCCAATTGCGAAGATGGCAACACAAAGCTCGGTACCGTACTGGAATTGCTGCAGTGGAAGACAGAGAATGCTGTGCCTGACAAAGGATTTGAGAAACTACTGAAAATATTGAAGAAGAAGCTTCCAAAGGATAACGAATTGCCCGACAGTACATACGCAACAAAGAAGGTCGTATGCCCTCTAGGATTGGAGGTGAAGAAGATACATGCATGCCCTAATGACTGCATCCTATACCGCGGTGCATACAAGGATCTGAACGCATGCCCGGTATGCGGTGCATTGTGGTATAAGATCAGACGAGATGACCCTGGTAATGTTCACGGCGAGCCCCGCAGGAAGAGGGTTCCTGCGAAGGTGATGTGGTATGCTCCTATAATACCACGGTTGAAACGTCTGTTCAGAAACGGAGAGCATGCCAAGTCGATGCGATGGCACAGTGAGGACTGTAAGAAAGACGAGAAGTTGAGAGCACCCGCTGACGGGTCGCAGTGGAGAAAAATCATGAGAAAGTACTGGGATGAGTTTGTAAAGGACCCAAGGAACGTATGATTTGCTTTAAGCGCGGATGGCATTAATCCTTTCGGGGAGCAGAGCAGCAATCACATCACCTGGCATGTGACTCTATGTATGTATAACCTTCCTCCTTGGATGTGCATGAAGCGGAAGTTCATTATGATGCCAGTTCTCATCCAAGGCCCTAAGCAACCCGGCAACGACATTGATGTGTCCCTAAGGCCATTAGTTGAAGAACTTTTACAGCTGTGGAATGGAAACGGTGTACGTACGTGGGATGAGCACAGACAAGAGGAATTTAACCTAAAGGCATTGCTGTTCGTGGCCATCAACGATTGGCCCGCTCTTAGTAACCTTTCAGGACAGACAAACAAAGGATACCACGCATGCACACACTGTTTAGATGACACTGAAAGTATATACCTGGACAAATGCAGGAAGAATGTGTACCTGGGCCATCATCAATTTCTTCCGACCAACCATCAATGTCGAAAAAAGGCAAGCATTTCAAAGAAGAGGCAGATCACCGGAAGAAGCCCGCCATGCGTACCGGTGATCACGTATTTGCTATGGTCAATGATTTACACGTAATCTTTGGAAAAGGTCCCGGCGCTAACAATTTTTTTTCATATATATATATATATATATATATATATATATATATATATATATATATATATATAATGTATGTGTATGTATGTGGCTATATGTTTCTGTTCATATGTTGCAATATGTTTTTTTATTAGTTTATTTTTTTGTTCATATGTGATGTATATGTGTATGTGGCTATAATGTATATGTGTATGTGATGTATGTGGCTAGAATTTGCTAAATATATATGTTAAAAATGTTTTTTTGTTCATAGAAAGTTTTTTGTTCATATATAGAAAGTTACAATTTTAGAAAAGTTTTATATATGCAAAAGTTACAATTTTAGAAAAAGAAGAATAGGAAAGAAGAAAATAAGAAGAGGAAAGAAAGAAGAAGAGGAGAGGAAAAGAAGAGGAGAAATAAATAAGAAGAAGAAAAAAGAAGAAAAAGAAGAGGAGACGAAGAAAGGAATAGTGGAGAGGAAGAGTCTGTTCTTCTCCACTATTCCTTTCTTCTTCTCCTCTTTCTTTTCTTCTTTTTGTTCTTTGATCTTCTCCTCTTTTTTTCTTCTTTTTATCGGGAACGAGGGTGTCGAGGATCGCCGAGGGGTCGAGGGTCGGGAACTAGGGTCGTTAAGGGGTCAAGGGTCGAGGGTTTCAGGGTCGAGGGTTCGAGGGTTCTATAGGGTCTAGGGATCGAGGGTCGAGGGTTCCAGGGTTGTCTAGGGGTCGAGGGTTCCAGGGTCGTCGAGGGTTCGAGGGGTCGTGGATCGCTTGGCACTAGGCAACCTCCCGACCCCTCGGCGATCCTCGCGAACATGAGAGGACGAAGTGGATAAAAAAAGAAGAGGAAGAAGAAAAAAAGAGGAGAAGAAAGAATAGAGGAGTTCTTCTCCTCTATTCTTTCTTCTCCTCTTTTTTTCTTCTTCTTCCTCTTTTTTTTATCGGGAACAAGAGTCGTCGAGGGACATAGATGTAGTGTCGTCGTTGTCGATATACCCCCTTCCGATAGCTTCAACACGTGGGGGGGGGGTCGATATTACCCCCTCCTTGAAGCGTTCTCGAGGCCACCCCAAACCCTTGAAGCGTTGTCGAGGCCACCCCAAACCCTAGAGAAGCAGCGTCGAGGCCACTAATTAATATATATGATTCCTTACTATGATTAGCTAGCTAGTTCTACGTTTGCCACTAATATATCCATTTGTCATGTTTGAATAATAATTGCCATGTTGTAAATATTTGTAGAAACTATGGACACCGCCCGAGACGAAGCAAAAGAAGCGTTGTTGAGGCACATAATCGCAGAAGGAAGTGATGCCGTCTCGTTGTTTCTCAACGACACCGATGGTCTGGAAGGAGAGGGTGAAGAAGCTGGCTCCGGTGACCTAATGCCGGTGCAAGAAGAAGAACGTGATGACGGGTCCGGTGACCGAACCGAGTCCGGCCAGGTATATATATTAGTTAAGCCTGTGCTGACTAGCTAATTGATGCATTCATTGTTTTGGTATGTACACATATTAATTAAGTCTTTGTTCTTTTTTCTAGCCCTCCGGATCGAGCACAACTGAGGTAAAGAGACGAGGCCCGAAGAAAAAGTTGAGCTCGGATGAAAGGTTTGAGATCATAGCAATCGCGCCCGACGGCAGACCTATTGAACCCATCCGAACAAAGAAGGCATTTGTTGCTCAGTGCGGGGTTCTGGTTAGGGACAAGATCCCGATCAGCATCCAGCAATGGTTTAAGCCGGCTACAGAAGACCCTGAAGTGTCTTACATCAATGATATGCAGAAAAATGATCTTTGGACTGAGCTGAAGACAAATTTCACCCTACCGCCAGAGGATGATCCGGAGAAGCCAGTTAAAGAGCAATTAATCAAGTCTTTTGCTCTTAAGAGGATGGCAGAACTATTCAGGAGGTGGAAGAAAGACCTGAATAGGTTTGTCGAGAAAAAAGAGACACCAGAATTCAAGGGCATATATGAGAAGATCAGAGATGACTGGCCTGCATTTGTGGCCCACAAGACATCGGAAAAGAGTAAGAAGATGTCGGAGACAAATAAGAAAAATGCTGCGAAGAAGAAGCTTCACCATCGCACGGGGTCAGGTGGCTACCTTGTAGCCCGGCCTAAGTGGGTCAAGGCTGAGAATGATCTGGTTGAAAAAGGGATCGAACCAGAGACAATGAGCTGGCCAGACCATTGCCGGACTTGGTTCTTCGGGGCTGGCGGAACCTTGGACCCTGTAATAGGGAAGTGCATTTGGACGGACGAGCAACTTGACATACCCTTGAAGAAGCTTCGGTACTATATCAATGCAGCGCCGCAAGGGACATTCCTTCCAGACAGAGAGAACGACGAGCTCACAAAGGTCCTCGAGAATCCTGAGCACCCTGAACGGACACGAGGCACGCCAGGCTCCATTCCGTGGAAGGCTGGGTTTCCGGACGCAGGCGGTTACAAAAGCCAGGAGAGGAGGAAGAAAGTGCAGCAGTCCGAACTGCAGGCGCTTAAAGAAAGGGTACTCGGGATAGAGGAACGAGAAGCAAATCGCAGCAAACGAACTGCCGAAGCTTCCCCTGAAGCTACCCCGCCATCTCAGCGGAGAAGCAGCGTGGCTTCCAACGAGCTGCTTCAGCCAGAGCTTGTCTTGACGGCTCCTGCCAGCTATCCCGTGGATGCTATCACGGAGGCTCAAAATTGCCACCTTATGACGCAATGGATGAATATGAAGGTCAAGGCAGCTGTTGGCTCTGTTTTTCCTAATGAACCCAGCGCAACTTTTCACTGCCGGCCGATTCTAGAAGGATATGCTAAGGTGATGGTGGATGAAATAACGGAGGGATTTGAGGACCTCCCGCTTGACCACCCTACCGGAGAAGGGGAGACTCGGCTGGGTTCAGCTCTGAAGACTCCATGCCACTACAAGAAATCTGTTAATACGTGACGGTTGCAATCCGTCATAGGCTAGGCGAAAACTGTCATGGGCGCCCATCCTTGACGGATCTAAAATCCGTCATGTATATCGCGTCATAATTTCACATCATGTCATCCATGACGGCTCTTGACCGTCATGGATCTGCCGCAAGCCCGCCCAAGGCCCAAATCATCATGACGGAACAAACCGTCATGGACTAATGCCACGTAGGATTTTCAATTGGCTGGCTAGAATGACGTGGCAGCTTACATGGACACTATTTTCGTCACAAAAACCGTCATGGATTTAGGCACAATTTGAATTTAGTACGGCCCATAGCCTATTTCATTTAACCCAATTTTCACCTACAACATTTTTAAGGCGTTACATAAATCATAATGCCAATTTTGGCAAGACAAGGTATTTATGCTGTCATCCACAAGTATGTACAACGTAGCAGTTTACAAAATCCATCTGAAATCATAATTTACAACATAAATGACAACATATATCACTCAGCAAATTTAGGAAACAATACAATATAGTTCACACAAACAGAACATTTGTACTACTGAAGTTGTTATTCAAGTTCTTGTCGTCCTCCCTCCTGATGGGAATTAGACGTGTGAATTGTGATGGGCAGCACCAAGTAGCCTGATACACAAACATACCTAGCATATTTATAAGACCATTAGATATTTGTAGATATGAATAGGCAGTGAAAATAGGAGAAATGTAAAAACAGAAGTATGTGCTGTCCAAAATTCTTAAATATTGCACTGCTTCAAATGAGAATAATCAACTAGGTAATTAAGAAAACCAAGTTATGGGTAAAAAAATTAAATTTTAAGTACTTCTGCATATCATCGATACGAGAAACAGAAAAACACTTGGCTGACAAAGGGGGACAATACATACTGTAGTGCACAAGATACATTCAATGATCATATGTCTAGTGATCCTTCTCGATGGCAAGTCATGAAGATAAAAGAAGGCATAATTATGCGTTGAGAAAACAAACAGCGCCATACTGTCCAGTAGTACATTATTTTTCTAGCCTAATAAGCAGGCATGAATCAACTTGTCAATATTAGGCAGAATGGCACCTTTGGGTACCACCGATTTGCATTAATTAGGTTAGCCAGCCCTAGAACCTACCCTGTTAGAGCATTACGCTATCAGATATACCATGAACAATATCCACATCTTGTTACACTTGATAGTTGAAACTTAGAACAAAAAAATATATAGTGAAAATAAAACCTAAAGGCTATGAAGCCGACAGTAATGGACCAATCTAAGAATGTTGACATTTTGCCCAAGGATACATTTCTATTAAGATCATCAACAATTATAAAGCATTAGCGGAAGAATTGATTTGACATCAACAATATAAATAAATTAATAAGCGGTGATGCAGAATTACCACCAGCAATGAGGTGATACGTTTCTCAACAGCCAGGACAACGTCATAAGCGTTGCTTACATGCAGCGAGGGGCACATCAATCTTAGCACCAAAATCCAAAGATTTGCATTCCCATCCTCAATGTCCAATCTCAGGCTCCATAAATTAGGATGTTGAGAAACTGCATACAAAATTTGGGTGTCCATGAGATAGACCTAGGCAGTGCATCTGACAAAGTTTGGATATTGTCGAAACAACTTTTGACAGAGAATTAGGATACATGAAATTCATTGGATCCCAAAGTGCAATGACAACGCCAATATTATTATTTGCTGCAAACTAAGATTAAATAAGAACACCAAAATTTTCTAAGCTGCAGATTGTTACACTTTTCATTATTTCTGTGTGCCTCTAAATCTCCCAAGCTATAGATTGCTACACTATTTTATTAGTTCATTTTAGAGCCTCAATCACATCGAATGAAGCAGCTTCTTGAGAGGCAAATCTTGCGCCCCTCCCTTTCACTCAGGTATTTAGTGGTAAACCTGCGTGCCTCTCCCTCTGCCTCTCAGCTTTTGTAGATGCAAGAAAGTTAATTCTAAAGCTTGTCGTGGTATGTTCAATCGCAGAAGTTTCACACAGCACCATATACCAACATATTTGTGAAAATGTGTCTTCAATGTCACTCACACACACGAACAAACATCCAACAAAAATTCAGATAGGAACATGTACGAACATATGCAGGATTTTTTTTTCAAGAATACCAATCCATCCTTGCATGGTTAGAACTAACAAGTAGTACCTCCATCTGAAAATATATGATCTTTTTGTAGGCTAGTTTAGCCTATAAAAACATATTGTTTTTTGAGATGGAGGTAGTATGTCTCAACTAAACAGAACCTTAATTATACACTAAAGACATCACATGTTTGGAAGGGCTGTAGATTTGCATTCCGGTGAAAGAGAATTTTTTTTACTCAATGTAAGCATTGATATTTGATCCTAATAGCACACTGATATACTCAATGTATGTCTCAACAAAGATGAGTACATCTAACTTAGAACAGTTCTTCTACAAATAAAAATGCACGCTCATATACTATACCAAACAACCACTTCTCGGTAAAGAACAGGCACACCGTTAATTATTTGCAACTATGCTAGGGAGTAAAGTGGTAGATAATATAAAAATAGAGATATGCCAGACTAATAACAATAGAAAGGACAAAAACACTAATATGATTTATTCGTCACGGACATGGCCTAATGTTCTTGTTAGGAACTAAGCGTGAACCACCACACAGCTTGTCTAACTAGTAGTTGCATAACTAACTAGCAAATCACACAATACTACACTGCTAGTGCTCGGATGAGAAGAAAAAGGAAACAGCCAGCAGTGCTAGTCTACCTTGGCTGTAACTTGCGAGTAACATGAAACAAAGAGCCCACGTTTTCTGCAACAGGTTCAGTCCAAGAAAATTGGAGAGCCCCTGGAGAACTATGCTAGAGAAGAGCATCAGTCACTTCGAAAGAAAAGAAAAACAGAGCGAGAGGGTCGACCTTCTTGTTCTGTGGGGATTCATTATGGTTGGCTCGGGTTGAGTTCATCCAGCTCGCTCGAGCGTGGGGTCCCAGTCGTCGTCATGGAACTGGAGAGGCGGAGAGCTCCTACTGATCTGAATCAAAGCAAAAAACTTCGATTGGGGATGGGAAAGAGAAGGAAGGAATCAAGGAGAGAGGAGACAAGGGGGAATACGGGAGGGACCTTGTGCGGGGCGTCGTCATCGCCGACGAGGTCGACCTCCACCCTCCCACAGGTCATAGTCACTGTCCTCTCCTCGTCCGACACTTGCTGCTCCGAATCTCTGGATGGCGATGCAGCTGCGTGGCCTTGGAGATGGAGGAGGGAGACCCCTGACGCAGATCCATAGCCTCTTTGGTTGTGAGCAGTAGAGGCGCGCCGCCGCGGCCGTTGCCATGGATCTGGGGCAGTCGTCGTCGCTTGGAGGCGAGGAGGTGGAGACGGAGGACAGTGCCGAGAGGTGAGGCGTGGCGGCGGGGAGGTGGAGAATGAGATTGGGGGCGGTAGTGTGTTAGGGTTAGATTTTATATGAGGGGAAAGGTTTAGGGCTTCGGGTGGGCTTTAGTGGGCTTGCGGGGGCTATACTAGGCTATTCATGACGGTTTCTGAATCTGTCATGGCAAATTTGTCATGGATTAACAGGTTTTTTGTAGTGTGCCTATGGCGGAAGGAGCTCATCAACCTTCCAAACTGGACGCCTCCACCTCCTCCTCCTCCTACGGCGAGTCAGGGCACTCCACCTCCTCCACCGCCTCCTCCTCCGGCGAGTGACGATCAGGGCCCTCGGTCGGCTCCTTCTCTGGCACATGCCGGCACTCCGCCTCCTTCTCCGCCTGCGCCGGCGTGCCCGAGCAGCCAGGCTACTCCTTCTCCGCCTCGTCAGCAAGGGCGGAAGAGACCCGCCGCCGCTCCGGCAGCTGCTCCGGCGCGTCGTAGTCCTTCTCCTCCGCCTCGTAAGCAAGTAAAGAAGACTGCCGCTCCGTCTGCTCTGCCGGCGTCTAGTAGTACAGCCAGAGACGGGAGGACATACAGATTCGGTCCTTCTCGGAAGACTCCATAGAAGTTACCATACGAGATGAGCCCTGAGGAGAACGCGAAGATCGCGCGAGCCGAAGCGAAGGAATGGTTTCAAGGGTTGAAAGCAAAGAGACATCCACCTCCGAAGAAAAAGGTAGATCCGGTGAAAGCGAAGCGCACTCTGGCTGCCCTAGCAAAACCACCCAAGTCTCCGCTGAAAGGCAACTATGAGCGCATTATTGGAAAGACATGGGCCGAAGCATCGCGGTCGGGAAGTACAGTCAGTCATCAATGGTTGAAAGAACGACGAGCAGCTGGGAAACAAATTGCCCAGCTTGGCGAACAAGGGAATCAATCGTGCCCCCCGCTCAAGGTGCCTAGCGTCGATCCGAGGATGGTGCCCGGTTATAACAATCTTGACGATTACCTGCCCGACGAAGTACATTACGATTTCCTGGACGTGCAGATACACAGATACGAGTACGGGAAGCCTCTCGTCAAAGATGAGAAATCTCTAACAATGATGATGCGAAGATTGCATGATTGGTATTTGAAAATGTGCAGAGAGTCTGGGGGAGGAGTACTTTGTATGCGAGAGTTAAGCCGGAGCATGACCTCGTTGGAATTAAACTGTTGCCTATTCCATTTGAGGAGTTCTTTTAGTTTGTCAATCAATTGGCCCTCGATAAAGACAAATCGGTGATATTGGGTTCATTAACACAAATCTCATAGATGCAGTTCAGGTTAAAGATCATGCCGCAGAAACCGAGGCCAACTTGCTACGATCATTCAAAATAAATGAAAACAAAGATATAATACTCTTTCCTTACAACTTCAAGTGAGTGTTACTGTCTTGTGCATATTCGGTTTCCCTTATATATTAGTCCAGATTATAGTAATGTAATTGATGAGTTATGCATGCGTGCGCAGCTATCACTATATTCTCCTAGAGATTAGGCTTGAGCAGGGCTTAGTAACTGTCTTGGACTCTAGACGAAAAGATCCCCAGGAGTATGCAGACATGACTGAAATCCTCCAGAAGTAAGTTAAATCGATCATTATCCACCATATCAGCAAATTTGTTCATTTCCTGATATCAAGTAATTGTTTTCTTTTGTCTGGCAAGGTTTGGAGAAAATTCACCACAAAATCCCCGGGACTGCCGAAGGAGCTGGAATTTAGATACCCGAAAGTAAGTACCATAGTACCATGTTCCGCGCGTCTCCTAGCTATTGATTCAAGCGCTAGTTTCATCAATACCATTTGACATTCTTGCTTATCTGTTTGATTGACCTCTATTTCTTGTAGAGTGGTTGTGGCAGGAACAAGGGAATGATTTCTGTGGATACTACGTTTGCGAGTCCATCCGCCACACGACCTGTGAGCGGGACGGGTACACTGACGAACAATATGAAGTGCGTAAATAACAATATTCACAATTTTATTTTATTACCATCATTTGTGTTGAGTTTCATTCATTTATATATATATGTATTGACCCCCTTCTTCAAATTAGATGTTTCGGATGCGGAATGAACTCCTAGCACCAGATCGCATGCGAGCAATTCAAGAGGAATTGGCTTCATTCTTTCTTGACCACGTGATCCCTGAAGACGGAGAATACTATGTGAACCATGCGTCCATAATGTAGGAGATTATATTTGTAAGAGATAATTATTATTGTATATATGTAGCCGATAGTGTCGGATGATAGATATACGAGAACTTGTTGTTCGACCAATCTCTCGGAGAAGGAGAGGTGGTCGATATCACTTCTCTCTGTATGCATATATGTTCATGACGATCTTCTGTTTCCTTCGTTTGCTTACTAGCTAGTTAGCGTGCCTAGTCCTCTCTATACGTATGTATAGTACGTAGCGTCGACCAAGCACAGACATAAGAGAGGACACTTCTCTCTATTAATTAGCTATCTAACACAATATATGAAATACCTAAATTAACTCCCCAAAACCCCCAAACCCCCCTCCCCCCTTAAAAAAACCAAAAACCCCAGCCACAGAAATGCTGACGCGTGGAGGTCTATTCGTCCCGGTTGGTGCCACCAACCGGGACCAAAGGCCCTCCTGCCTGGGCTCGGCGCACAGGCCACGTGGAGGCCCATCTGTCCCGGTTCTGGTTTGAACAGGGACTAAAGGGTGAGGGTATTAGTAACGACCCTTTAGTCCCAATTCAGGAACCGGGACTAAAGGCCCTTACGAATCAGGACAAAAGGCCGGTTTTCTATTACTGTGTGAAGACTGAATGGTGTAGCAGCAAGACTATGACACAGTCAAGGGTCGCACGTTCTAGACGTGGAGGCCTCCATTTTTCTTGTTATTAATTCTCAGTATGTACACACAGGCCCACTGGCTATAGAGTCAAAAAAATGAAATGCCATCTTCCAATGTCCACAGGGCCTTTTTGTGGGAAAAAATAATTCAAGGGGGTTTACGCAAGGAAACTAGCGACACACCCTCCTGTCTGCCTTCGGGTCACTGACGGCAGGGCCCATGCCATGTTGGCGCGCCTAATCAGCGGCTCGGGCGTACATAGCCAAGGTTTTCATCGTATTTGCATGCCCGAGTCAGGCTGTTACACCAGTTCAATGTATGCCGTAAGTTTTAGCATCAAAGTGACCGCTTGCGTCAAGTTCAAGCATCATCGGTGTAATTGACTAAAAAAATCTACCTCAAGCTCACACTCGCGCACACGCCGTGTAGCTAGGATCGATCGATGCAGCTTCCCTTCTCTTTCCTTCCTATTTAACAAGCTAGCCATCCCACACTCTTTGCACCTCAGCAAGCACCAAAGAGTAGGTAGAAATAACGATGGCTAGGACGAAGATGCTCCTCCTCCTCCTCGCCGCGGTTCTCCTCGCGGCCTCATGCAGCGCATGGGAGGTCGACATCAGGATGCTGACGTCCGTGGATGAGGCCGTGGCGGCACCGCTGATCCACGCGCTTTAGCCGCTGCTGGGCTCCGGCAAGCACGCCGGAGTGGAGTGCGACAGCTGGGTGCTGGGCGTAGAGGCGCACAACGTGTGAGACTGGAAGACGGTGCCCGCCAGCTGCTGTTGGAAATATGCCCTAGAGGCAATAATAAAAGGATTATTATATTTCCTTGTTCATGATAATTGTCTATTGTTCATGCTATAATTGTATTGTTCGGAAATCATAATACATGTGTGAATACATAGACCACAATGTGTCCCTAGTAAGCCTCTAGTTGACTAGCTCATTGATCAATAGATAGTCATGGTTTCCTGACTATGGACATGGGGATGTCATTGATAACGGGATCACATCATTATGAGAATGATGTGATGGACAAGACCCAAACCTAAGCATAGCATAAAGATCGTGTAGTTCGTTTGCTAGAGCTTTTCTGAATGTCAAGTATCATTCCTTAGACCATGAGATTATGCAACTCCCGGATACCGTAGGAGTGCTTTGGGTGTATCAAACGTCACAACGTAACTGGGTGACTATAAAGGTGCACTACAGGTATCTCCGAAAGTATCTGTTGGGTTGGCATGAATCGAGACTGGGATTTGTCACTCCGTGTGACGGAGAGGTATCTCTGGGCCCACTCGGTAAGACATCATCATAATGAGCTCAATGTGATCAAGGTGTTGTTCACGGGATGATGTATCACGGGAACGAGTAAAGAGACTTGCCGGTAACGAGATTGAACAAGGTATCGGTATACCGACGATCGAATCTCGGGCAAGTATCGTACCGATGGACAAAGGGAATTGAGTACGGGATTGATTAAGTCCTCGACATCGTGGTTCATCCGATGAGATCATCGAGGAGCATGTGGGAGCCAACATGGGTATCCAGATCCCGCTGTTGGTTATTCACCGGAGATCGTCTCGGTCATGTCTACATGTCTCCCGAACCCGTAGGGTCTACACACTTAAGGTTCGGTGACGCTAGGGTTGTTAAAGATATTAGTATGCAGCAAACCGAAGGTTGTTTGGAGTCCCGGATGAGATCCCGGACGTCACGAGAGGTTCCGGAGTGGTCCAGAGGTAAAGATTTATATATGGGAAGTTGTTGTACGGACACCGGAAAGTCTCGGGGGCATATCGGTATTGTACCGGGGCCACCGGAGAGGCATCGGGGGTCCACCTTGAGGGGCCAGCCCTCTCGGAGGGCCTCATGGGCCACAAGGGGCAGGGAACCAGCCCCTGGTGGGCTGGGCGCACCCCCTTCCCTTGGGCCCATGCGCCTAGGGTTGGGGGAAACCCTAGTGGGGGCGCCCCCCTTGCTTGGGGGGCAAGCCCCCCACCCTAGGCCGCCGCCCCCCTGGAGATCTATCTCCAGGGCTGCGCACCCCCCCTTGGGGGCCTATATAAAGGGGGGGGAGGGAGGGCAGCCGCAACCCTGCAGCCTTGGCGCCTCCCTCTCCCCGTTACACCTCTCCCTCTCTCCACCGAAGCTTGGCGAAGCCCTGCTGGAACTCTGCTGCATCCACCACCACGCCGTCGTGCTGCTGGATCTTCATCAACCTCTCCTTCCCCCTTGCTGGATCAAGAAGGAGGAGACGTCGATCGTCCCGTACGTGTGTTGAACGCGGAGGTGCCGTCCTTTCGGCGCTGGTCATCGGTGATTCGGATCACGGCGAGTATGACTCCATCATCCACGTTCTCCTTGAACGCTTCCGCTGCGATCTACAAGTGGTATGTAGATGCTCTCCTATCCCCTCGTTGCTAGAATACTCCATGGATAGATCTTGGTGATGCATAGGAAAATATTAATTTCTACTACGATCCCCAACAGTGGCATCATGAGCTAGGTCTATGCGTAGTTTCTATGCACGAGTAGAACACAAAGTAGTTGTGGGCGTCGAATTGTCAATTCTTCTTGCCGTTACTAGTCCTATCTTGGTTTAGCGGTATTGTGGGATGAAGCGGCCTGGACCAACCTTACACGTACGCTTACGTGAGACCGGTTCCACCGACTGACATGCACTAGTTGCATAAGGTGGCTGGCGGGTGTCTGTCTCTCCCACTTTAGTTGGATCAGATTCGTTGAACAGGGTCCTTATGAAGGGTAAATAGAGATTGGCAATTCACGTTGTGGTTTCAACGTAGGTAAGAAACGTTCTTGCTAGCAACCTATAACAGCCACGTAAAAACTTGCAACAACAATTAGAGGACGTCTAACTTGTTTTTGCAGCAAGTGCTTTGTGATGTGATATGGCCAGAAGTTGTGATGAATCATGTGATGTATGAGATGATCTTGTTATTGTAATAGGAATCACGACTTGCATGTCGATGAGTATGACAACCGGCAGGAGCCATAGGAGTTGTCTTTATTTATTTATGACCTGCGTGTCAACTTAAATCGTCATGTAATTACTTTACTTTATTGCTAAAGCGTTAGCCATAGTAGTAGAAGTAATAGTTGACGTGACAACTTCACGAAGACACGATGATGGAGATCATGATGATGGAGATCATGGTGTCATGCCGGTGACAACGATGAACATGGCGCCCCGAAGATGGAGATCAAAGGAGCGAGATGATGTTGGCCATATCATGTCACTATTTGATTGCATGTGATGTTTATCATGTTTTACATCTTATTTGCTTAGAACGACGGTAGCATAAATAAGATGATCCCTCATTAAAATATCAAAAATGTGTTCTCCCTAACTGTGCACCGTTGCTAAGGTTCGTCGTTCCGAAGCACCACGTGATGATCGGGTGTGATAGGTCCTTACGTTCGCATACAACGGGTGTAAGCCAGATTTACAACGCAATACACTTAGGTTGGATTGACGAGCCTAGCATGTACAGACATGGCCTCGGAACACGGAGGACCGAAAGGTCGAACATGAGTCGTATAGAAGATACGATCAACATGGAGATGTTCACCGATGATGACTAGTCCGTCTCACGTGATGATCGGACACGGCCTAGTTGACTCGGATCATGTATCACTTAGATGACTAGAGGGATGTCAAATCTGAGTGGGAGTTCATTCATTAATTTGATTAGATGAACTTAATTATCATGAACTTAGTCTAAATCTTTACAATATGTCTTGTAGATCAAATGGCCCACGCTAATGTCACCCTCAACTTCAACGCGTTCCTAGAGAAAACCAAGCTGAAAGATGATGGCAGCAACTATGCGGACTGGGTCCGGAACCTGAGGATCATCCTCATAGCTGCCAAGAAAGATTATGTCCTAGAAGCACCGCTAGGTGATGCACCATTCCCAGCAAACCAGGACGTTATGAACGCCCATCAGTCTCGTGCTGATGATTACTCCCTCGTTCAGTGCGGCATGCTTTACAGCTTAGAACCGGGGCTCCAAAAGCGTTTTGAGCAACACGGAGCATATGAGATGTTCGAGGAGCTGAAATTGATTTTCCAAGCTCATGCCCGGGTCGAGAGATATGATGTCTCCGACAAGTTCTTTAGCTGTAAGATGGAGGAGAATAGCTCTGTCAGTGAACACATACTCAAGATGTCTGGGTTACACCACCGCCTGACTCAGCTGGAAGTTAATCTCCCGGATGAGGCGGTCATTGACAGAATCCTTCAGTCGCTCCCACCTAGCTACAAGAGCTTCGTGATGAACTACAATATGCAGGGGATGGAAAAGACCATTCCCGAGTTGTATTCAATGCTGAAATCTGCAGAGGTGGAGATCAAAAAGGAACATCAAGTGTTGATGGTGAATAAAACCACTAAGTTCAAGAAAGGCAAGGGTAAGAAGAACTTCAAGAAGGACGGCAAGGAGGTTGCCGCGCCTGGTAAATCAGTTGCCAGGAAGAAGTCAAAGAATGGACCCAAACCTGAAACTGAGTGCTTTTATTGCAAGGGAACTGGTCACTGGAAGCGGAATTGCCCCCAAGTACTTAGCAGATAAGAAGGCCGGCAACACTAAAGGTATATGTGATATACATGTAATTGATGTGTACCTTACCAGTGCTCGTAGTAGCTCCTGGATATTTGATACCGGTGCCGTTGCTCATATTTGTAACTCGAAACAGGAGCTGCGGAATAAACGGAGACTGGCGAAGGACGAGGTGACGATGCGCGTCGGGAATGGTTCCAGGGTCGATGTGATCGCCGTCGGCACCCTACCTCTACATTTACCTACGGGATTAGTTTTAAACCTCAATAATTGTTATTTAGTACCAAGTTTGAGCATGAACATTGTATCTGGATCTCGTTTAATACGAGATGGCTACTCATTTAAATCTGAGAATAATGGTTGTTCTATTTATATGAGTAATATGTTTTATGGTCATGCTCCGATGGTCAATGGTTTATTCTTAATGAATCTCGTACGTGATGTTACACATATTCATAGTGTGAATACCAAAAGATGTAAAGTTAATAACGATAGTCCCACATACTTGTGGCACTGCCGCCTTGGTCACATTGCTGTCAAGCGCATGAAGAAGCTCCATGCTGATGGACTTTTAGAGTCTCTCGATTATGAATCATTTGACACGTGCGAACCGTGCCTCATGGGCAAAATGACCAAGACTCCATTCTCAGGGACAATGGAGCGAGCAACCAACTTGTTGGAAATCATACATACAGATGTGTGTGGTCCAATGAGCGTTGAGGCTCGCGGAGGCTATCGTTATGTTCTCACTCTCACTGATGATTTGAGTAGGTATGGGTATGTCTACTTAATGAAACACAAGTCTGAGACCTTTGAAAGGTTTAAGGAGTTTCAGAGTGAGGTTGAGAGTCAACGTGACAGAAAAATAAAGTTCTTGCGATCAGATCGTGGGGGAGAATATTTATCACGAATTTGGCACACACTTAAGAAAATGTGGAATCGTTTCACAACTCACGCCGCCTGGAATACCTCAGCGTAACGGTGTGTCCGAACGTCGTAATCGCACTCTATTGGATATGGTGCGGTCTATGATGTCTCTTACAGATCTACCGCTATCATTTTGGGGATACGCTCTAGAGACAGCCGCATTCACTTTAAATAGGGCTCCGTCAAAATCCGTTGAGACGACACCGTATGAATTATGGTTTGGGAAGAAACCTAAGCTGTCGTTTCTGAAAGTTTGGGGTTGCGATGTTTATGTCAAGAAACTTCAACCTGAAAAACTCGAACCCAAATCGGAAAAATGCGTCTTCATAGGATACCCCAAGGAAACAGTTGGGTATACCTTCTACCTCAGATCCGAAGGCAAGATCTTTGTTGCCAAAAACGGGTCCTTTCTAGAGAAAGAGTTTCTCGCGAAAGAAGTAAGTGGGAGGAAAGTAGAGCTTGATGAAGTACTACCTCTTGAAAATCAGAGTAGCGCAGCTCAGGAAAATGTTCCTGTGGTGCCTGCACCGATTAGAGAGGAGGTTAATGATGATGATCAAGATACTTCTGATCAAGCTCCTACTGAACTTCGTAGGTCCACAAGGACGCGTTCCGCACCAGAGTGGTACGGCAACCCTGTCCTGGAAATCATGTTGTTGGACAATGGTGAACCTTCGAACTATGAAGAAGCGATGGCGGGCCCAGATTCCGACAAATGGCTAGAAGCCATGAAATCCGAGATAGAATCCATGTATGAAAACAAAGTATGGACTTTGAGTGACTTGCCCGATGGTCGGCGAGCCATAGAAAATAAATGGATCTTCAAGAAGAAGACAGACGCGGATGGTAATGTGACCATCCATAAAGCTCGACTTGTCGCTAAGGGTTATCGGCAAGTTCAAGGGGTTGACTACGATGAGACTTTCTCTCCCGTAGCGAAGCTGAAGTCCGTCCGAATCATGTTAGCAATTTCCGCATACTATGATTATGAGATATGGCAAATGGACGTCAAAACGGCATTCCTTAACGGCTTCCTTAAGGAAGAATTGTATATGATGCAGCCGGAAGGTTTTGTCGATCCTAAGAATGCTAACAAAGTATGCAAACTCCAGCGCTCTATCTATGGGCTGGTGCAAGCATCTCGGAGTTGGAACATTCGCTTTGATGAGATGATCAAAGCGTTTGGGTTTATGCAGACTTATGGAGAAGCCTGCGTTTACAAGAAAGTGAGTGGGAGCTCCGTAGCATTTCTCATATTATATGTGGATGACATACTATTGATGGGAAATGATATAGAATTCTTGGAAAGCATAAAGGCCTATTTGAACAAGTGTTTTTCAATGAAGGACCTTGGAGAAGCTGCTTATATATTAGGCATCAAGATCTATAGGGATAGATCGAGACGCCTCATCGGTCTTTCACAAAGTACGTACCTTGACAAGATTTTGAAGAAGTTCAAAATGGATCAGTCCAAGAAGGGGTTCTTGCCTGTATTGCAAGGTGTGCGATTGAGCACGGCTCAATGCCCGACCACGGCAAAAGATATAGAAGAGATGAGTGTCATCCCCTATGCCTCTGCCATAGGGTCTATTATGTATGCCATGCTGTGTACCAGACCCGATGTAAACCTTGCCGTAAGTTTGGTAGGTAGGTACCAAAGTAATCCCGGCAAGGAACACTGGACAGCGGTCAAAAACATCCTGAAGTACCTGAAAAGGACTAAGGATATGTTTCTCGTTTATGGAGGTGCCGAAGAGCTCGTCGTAAAGGGTTACGTCGACGCTAGCTTCGACACAGATCTGGATGACTCCAAGTCACAAACCGGATACGTGTATATTTTGAATGGAGGGGCAGTAAGCTGGTGCAGTTGCAAGCAAAGCGTCGTGGCGGGATCTACATGTGAAGCAGAGTATATGGCAGCCTCGGAGGCAGCACAAGAAGCAGTCTGGGTGAAGGAGTTCATCACCGACCTAGGAGTCATACCCAATGCGTCGGACCCGATGACTCTCTTCTGTGACAACACTGGAGCAATTGCCCTTGCGAAGGAGCCCAGGTTTCATAGGAAGACCAGACATATCAAGCGTCGCTTCAACTCCATTCGTGAAAGTGTTCGAAATGGAGACATAGAGATTTGTAAAGTACATACGGACCTGAATGTGGCAGATCCGTTGACTAAACCTCTCCCTAGAGCAAAACATGATCAACACCAAAATTCCATGGGTGTGCGATTCATCACAATGTAACTAGACAATTGTCTCTAGTGCAAGTGGGAGACTGTTGGAAATATGCCCTAGAGGCAATAATAAAAGGATTATTATATTTCCTTGTTCATGATAATTGTCTATTGTTCATGCTATAATTGTATTGTTCGGAAATCATAATACATGTGTGAATACATAGACCACAATGTGTCCCTAGTAAGGCTCTAGTTGACTAGCTCGTTGATCAATAGATAGTCATGGTTTCCTGACTATGGACATGGGGATGTCATTGATAACGGGATCACATCATTAGGAGAATGATGTGATGGACAAGACCCAAACCTAAGCATAGCATAAAGATTGTGTAGTTCGTTTGCTAGAGCTTTTCTGAATGTCAAGTATCATTCCTTAGACCATGAGATTATGCAACTCCCGGATACCGTAGGAGTGCTTTGAGTGTATCAAACGTCACAACGTAACTGGGTGACTATAAAGGTGCACTACAGGTATCTCCGAAAGTATCTGTTGGGTTGGCATGAATCGAGACTGGGATTTGTCACTCCGTGTGACGGAGAGGTATCTCTGGGCCCACTCGGTAAGACATCATCATAATGAGCTCAATGTGATCAAGGTGTTGTTCACGGGATGATGTATTACGGGAACGAGTAAAGAGACTTGCCGGTAACGAGATTGAACAAGGTATCGGTATACCGACGATCGAATCTCGGGCAAGTATCGTACCGATGGACAAAGGGAATTGAGTACGGGATTGATTAAGTCCTCGACATCGTGGTTCATCCGATGAGATCATCGAGGAGCATGTGGGAGCCAACATGGGTATCCAGATCCCGCTGTTGGTTATTGACCGGAGATCGTCTCGGTCATGTCTACATGTCTCCCGAACCCGTAGGGTCTACACACTTAAGGTTCGGTGACGCTAGGGTTGTTAAAGATATTAGTATGCAGCAAACCGAAGGTTGTTCGGAGTCCCGGATGAGATCCCGGACGTCACGAGAGGCTCCGGAGTGGTCCAGAGGTAAAGATTTATATATGGGAAGTTGTTGTACGGACACCGGAAAGTCTCGGGGGCATATCGGTATTGTACCGGGGCCACCGGAGAGGCACCGGGGGTCCACCTTGAGGGGCCAGCCCTCTCGGAGGGCCTCATGGGCCACAAGGGGCAGGGAACCAGCCCCTGGTGGGCTGGGCGCACCTCCTTCCCTTGGGCCCATGCGCCTAGGGTTGGGGGAAACCCTAGTGGGGGCGCCCCCCTTGCTTGGGGGGCAAGCCCCCCACCCTAGGCCGCCGCCCCCCTGGAGATCCATCTCCAGGGCTGCGCACCCCCCCTTGGGGGCCTATATAAAGCGGGGGGGAGGGAGGGCAGCCGCAACCCTGCAGCCTTGGCGCCTCCCTCTCCCCGTTACACCTCTCCCTCTCTCCACCGAAGCTTGGCGAAGCCCTACTGGAACTCTGCTGCATCCACCACCACGCCGTCGTGCTGCTGGATCTTCATCAACCTCTCCTTCCCCCTTGCTGGAACAAGAAGGAGGAGACGTCGATCGTCCCGTACGTGTGTTGAACGCGGAGGTGCCGTCCTTTCGGCGCTGGTCATCGGTGATTCGGATCACGGCGAGTACGACTCCATTATCCACGTTCTCCTTGAACGCTTCCGCCGCGATCTACAAATGGTATGTAGATGCTCTCCTATCCCCTCGTTGCTAGAATACTCCATGGATAGATCTTGGTGATGCGTAGGAAAATATTAATTTCTACTACGATCCCCAACAGCTGCGAGGGCTACGTCGGCCACTACATGCTCGGAAAACACTTCCGCCGCGACTCCAAGGTCGTCGTCGACCAGGCCCTTGCCTACGTCGACTCCCTCAAGCTCGCCGGCAACGGCAAGGAGGTGTGGGTCTTCGACATCGACGAGACCATCCTCTCCAACCTCCCCTACTACGCCAAGCAAGGCTTCGGGTACGTACTACTCGAATGTAACCCTACGTGCGTGCGTGCGCGCGTGCCCACACACACACACACACACACACACACACACACACACACACACACACACACACAAGTTAGTTAAAATCAACTCACAAGCTAGACAAGAAAAAAACACCAATAACATTGTGGCATCGTAAGATCTCTATTGAATGAGAGTGGGAAAACAAGTGAGAGTAGAAGTGGATATAAAAAGGAATACACTCATCACTAGCTTTGGACGTGTTGGACACTTGGACATCATCATTGCTGGTCACCTCCAATTAATCAAAGTCCAGCAGGACCATATATATGTCCCTCCTATGAATGGCCAACAAAACAAGAGGAAAACATACGGTTTTTAAATATAGAGATGTGATGTGATGTGATGGGCATGGGCTTGTGATGGCCGGAGCAGGACCGTATCTGTTGTCCACTTGGCTACTTTATCAACAAGATTTATTTTCCAGCCGTCCTTATCAACACACTTTCTAGTTATGTTATGCTAATTGAGTTTGGACCGATAATACCTATTTTACTAGATGTAAGAAGTCAGAACATCTTGCACATAGTTACATAGTACGCCACAACACTGTTCCTTAGTTAAGAGAATTCTCTTGAACCAAAATGGAAATTAACTTGAAACGTAGTAGAAGTCTAGATAATATCTAGCCAAGATGATGCTAAAGGTTTTGTTCGAAACTATTATTAACTACCTGTGTATGTATAACTTCCTTACATAATGTGACGAAGGAGCTAGTGCATTGCGATTTAAAGTAAATCATACCTTTCCCTAAGAAATTTAAAGTGAATCTACAATGGGCGGCTAGAAGAAAGAAACATAAAAGGTTTACAAGCGCGTCCGAGAAAAGAAATAATGACGAACAGCTGCACATCTGGAAAATCCTATGATAAATCTGGAAAAGAGATCTCCATGGTAATACGTATGCATGCTATAATTAACTGAATTATTGGACTGACCGCGTCAAGATCAGGTCACGTAATGCAATCCCTGTCGACGAACCTCTCCTCCAATCAAAACATCAGCCCAAGGCGCGTGTCCCACGCTTTGAAAGCGAGCCCTAGCTACCATATGACACCAACCCCCTCCCTCTTTTGTTTTGTCAGTTAATTTACCTTTAGCCCACACTCACGCACACGCCGTGTTAGGATCGATCCATGCAGCTTCCCATCCCTCCCCTTCCTATTTAACAAGCTAGCCATCCCACACTCTTTGCACCTCAGCAAGCACCAAAGAGTAGGTAGAAATGGCGATGGCTAGGACGAAGATGCTCCTCCTCCTCCTCGCCGCGGTTCTCCTCGCGGCCTCATGCAGCGCATGGGAGGTCGACATCAGGATGCCGACGTCGGTGGACGAGGCCGTGGTGGCACCGCTGATCCACGCGCTTCGGCCGCTGCTGGGCTCCGGCAAGCACGCCGGAGTGGAGTGCGACAGCTGGGTGCTTGGCGTGGAGGCGCACAACGTGCGAGACTGGAAGACGGTGCCTGCCAGCTGCGAGGGCTACGTCGGCCACTACATGCTCGGCAAACACTTCCGCCGCGACTCCAAGGTCGTCGTCGACCAGGCCCTTGCCTACGTCGACACCCTCAAGCTCGCCGGCAACGGCAAGGAGGTGTGGGTCTTCGACATCGACGAGACCACCCTCTCCAACCTCCCCTACTACGCCAAGCACGGCTTCGGGTACGTGTACATTATGTACTTACGTTTTATCACAGGTGCATTTGAGCAGGGACTTGTACTGGCATGTGTTAGAATCAACTTAATTACTAGCTAGAAAGCACCAGTATCATAAGATCTCTACTGAATGAAAGTGGGAAAACAAATGAAACTACAAGTGGCATCGTAAGATCTCTAATGAACGAGAGTGGGAAAGCAAGTGATACGTACTAGAAGTGGGAATATAATGGAATATAATCATCATCACTAGCTTTGGACATCATGATTGCTGGCCACCTCCAATTAATCAGAGTCACAGAGACGGCCAGCAGGACCATTAATCAGAGTATGAGTGATCAACAAATTAAAACAAGAGGGAAACATACTTTACTAGAAAACTATGGTTTTTAGATATAGAGAGGTGATGGCATGGGCATGGGCACGTGATGGCCGGAGTAGGACCGTATCTGCTATCCACTTGGCTACTTTATCAACAAGAGTTAACTTTTAAGTCGTCCTTATGAAAACACTTTCTAGTTAATTAGTCTGTGCTACTTGAGCTTAGATCGATAATACTTATTTTATAAGATATAAGATGTCAGAACATCTTGCGCATAGTTACATACGCTACAACACTGTTACATAGTTAAGACGATTCTCTTGTTCCATAGTTAAGAAGAATAGATCATATCTAGCCAAGATGATGCTAACAGTTCAGTTCGAAACTATGATTAGCTAGCTGTGTATAAATTCCTTACATGTTCTTTTTAATGTGATGAAGGAGCTAGTGCATTGCGATTTAAAGTAAAGCATACCTTACCCTAAGAAATTTAAAGTGAATCTGCAATGGGCGGCTAGAAAAAAGAAACACAAAAGGTTTACAATACATGCGTGTCCGAGAAAAGAAATAAAGGTCACATATGCTTCTTCGGTATGCATAATTACTAGTAGCTGATACGGTTGAATCTACCATTAATCTATCTTCGTATACATGTGCGCACAGGGCTACGCCATTCAATGCGACGAGCTTCAATGCATATGTGCTGGAGGGGAGCGCACCAGCACTGCCGGAGACGAAGCGGTTGTACAACAAGCTGCTTTCGGCCGGCATCAAGCCGGTGTTCCTCACCGGCAGGACTGAGGACCAGAGGGCCATCACCGTCACCAACCTCCGCCGCCAGGGGATCTCCGGGTGGATGAACCTGCTGCTGAAGCAGCCCGGGTTCAAGGGCTCTGCGGTGACCTACAAGTCCGGCGAGAGGCAGAAGCTGCAGGACGCTGGGTACGTCATTGTTGGCAACATCGGCGACCAGTGGAGCGACATCCTTGGCGCGCCCGAGGGCGCCCGCACCTTCAAGCTACCCGACCCCATGTACTACATCGGCTAGGCCGTCTCCAGCCGCCACAAATGAATAAGCTCCACGTTGTTAATCATATGCATGCTTCATCAATAATCCACCCCCCCCCCCCCTTCGCATTGTTGCTTGGTTAATTTCCATTAGATGTGTTCCGAGAGAAGCTGCATGTTGCTTAATCGATGGATCCATGGTCCACTTTTTCTTTTGCCAGCAATCCATGGGCTATATTATTGTTTGATGTGTTGTTCTTCTTAACTTGGATATTGTACTGTTGATGGTGCATTTTTTGACAAAAACATGGTTGACGGTATAACTAATATCAAAGATACTTGATATTATTGCATACTCCCTCCATTCCACAATGTAGTGCCTATAGATTTTTATGAAAGTCAAACTTTGTCAACTTTGACCAAGTGTATAGAGAAAACTGTCTATATCTACAATACCAAACATGTATATTCTGAAAATATAACTCATGATGTATTCAATGATGTGCATTTGGTATTCTAGATGTACCTACTTTTTTCTATAAATATGGTCAAAGTTTGTAATGTTTGACTTTTGCAAAATTTATAGGCACTACATTATGAAACGGAGGGAGTACTATCTTGAACCCCTATACTAATGGGCCCATTTTGGCCCGTTGGAGGAAGGGATCATAATTGTTAAACCACCAAACACTAGTCAAGTGGGCACGAGGGAAGGCAATTCATAAAGAAGTCTATCAAAGCCTAGCATCAACTCACGAATTCATAAATAGATTCATTGCAGATTTGGAACTCCTACCAAAGACCCCGGCAAGGCCCTTGTAGCAGCCAGGTTTGATATAGTGCGCCCCAAGGCTCCCCCCGCTGCTTACGCAAAAGTACATGTGGACGCGGCAGTGGCCAAAATAGAGAACAAAGGGGCTGCTGCGGTAGTGTGTAGAGACACAGATGGAAACTATATGGGCAGCTCAGCGTTGGTCGTGCATGGAATAACAGATGTGGTAACATTGGAAGCTATCGCCTGCCGAGAAGGGTTAGCTCTCGCCCAAGATCTGATGCTACAAAATTTTGTTCAGACTCCAAGCAGATTGTCTCCGACATCCAGAAGGCAAGCCAGGGAAGCTATGGAGCAATAAAGGAGATTAGGAAACACTTATTATCATTTAATTGTAATATTACTTTCGAGGGCAGAGCTACTAGTAGCGATGCCGATAGGTTAGCCAAGTTTGCACATTCTTTGGATCGGAATCGTCACCTATGGTTGATCGAGCCCCATGATCCCTTTTGTTTCCCACTCAATCTGGCTTTTGAGCAATAAAACTTGGTTTAACCCCTCAAAGAAAAACCAAACACTAGTTAGGAGAGTCAACCAAGAGCCCACATACACGATTGGTTGTCTCCACTCATCATGTACAAGTGACGATTACGATGTTGTTCTTGTGTCTTGCATGTTGTGCGCATATGTATTGTATGTAACTTTTATCAGCTAATTATGCAACACAAATAAAGCACGCCCTTTTCAATACATGTCAGAGCTAGATTAGAGACTGGCTTGGTCTCTTTGGACACAAAATCCGAGTGTGGACACTCGATCAAGGAATCTTGGTCTAAACAGTTGTCCAGCATGAATCATCAGAGAAAGGGTAATGCTACATTCACGGATCATTACGGGGGATTTTACAAGGGTTTGAATAACTTTGTTTGGCCACAATCATGACAAAGTGAACCTTTTGTTCAAAGCCGGAACTCTACAATAAAGCTGCAATGGTAGATCTCTTTTTGATGATAAAGGCCCCCCCCCCCCCCCGCTTTATATTATAAAGCAAACACCCGATACATCCAATACATTCAGCTCGCTGGGGCCGCAACACAGATAAGGCCAAAAGAAAAAACAAGAAAAGAAAAGAGAAATAAATGGCGACACTGGCATATCAACGAAGAAAGGAAGACTGATAACCGCTGCACCCTCCGAAGAAGTACCACCATGCTCCCGGCATCCCAAAGCGCCGCGCACAAAGCAACACCTTCAAGAAGGAATGCGACGATGCCGCCGCTGTTGCCTGAACAACTTCTAGGGTTTCCCCCGGTACGCCAGGGATAGTGGGGAAGGGATATACCCTACGCCCCTCGGGAAGGTCCGACGGCGCCCACAAGCGTCATCGCATCGGTGCCGGACAGTCCGACAGGGGTTTCTCCCGATCCACAACCACCACCACCACCACCCCTAGCATTTCGAAATGCACCACCCCATCAGCCGCCCACCGGACTGTGCCACCACGATTACCGGACAACCCTTGCCGCTTAACTGGAGCTGTCAACATGAGACCTGGAGAGGGAAAGGAGACACCGGCCATGCACGGGAACGACCACAACTCGACCGGAGGGAGGGGACAGCCTCCACCGCCGCAACAGAGCCAACCGGACGTGGCGACGAGGACTTGCCGGGCCTCGATGGCCCGGCCGGGCCCACTTGGACCCGGACAGCCTTGTCATCACGCTGCAGCTCGCCGACCAACGAAGTCCTCACCGCCCGAGACCGCTGCCACCACACCACCACCAGGAACATCGCCGCCGAACGCGGAGCCTCCGGCCCGCCCCAACCCAGATGGGGGTAGATCTCTTTTTACAAGGGAATATACACAATGCTGGGCTTCTGCACACAACGCATTCTCTCTCACGAGTCCCAAAGGAAGTGGGTGAGTTATTAAGGAGGGTGAGTGAGGTGCACAAAAATTAAATACTATAAGTACTCCGAAGTACTTGAGTACCAAAATTATAGGCCTCTTTGAATGAGAGGATTTTCATTAAACATTTAGAGATTGTGATATTTAAGAATTTTCCTATATTGCTTATTTGATTCGGTTGTCGAACCCTATAGGGATTTTTCTTCTTCTAAGCACTCCCTTGCAGTACTGCATTTTATATAGAAAATGTAGCATTGGCTATCAGGCTCTGCAGTAAATCAGAAAAAGTGATCTGGATGGTACGTATGTATAATTAACTGAATTATTGGACTAACCGCATCAAGATTGGATCACATCGATCCTATCCTCCAATCAAAATATCTCTCCAATGGAAGCTCGTGTCCCACGCTCTGAAAGCGACCCCTCCCCTCCCTCTTTTGCTCTGTGAGTTAATCTACCTCAAGCTGCGAATCAACCTGTGATTGTTTGATTGAGATGGTTAGGTGGACAATGATAATCTCAGTCCATCAGGGTTTGAATTCTGATGCTCGCATTTATTCTGGATTTATTTCAGAATTTCCGGCGATACGTTTTTAGTGGGAGGATACGTTCCCGTCGACCACGAGGCGCGTACGGTGACTACGTAAAATCTCAAGATCTCAAGATGATATGTCGGCTAAAATCTGAAGATCTCAAGATGATATGCCGGCTCAGTCTCTCAAAGATGCTCATAGGGGTAGAGTGTGCATGTGTGTGTTCACAGGGGTGAGTGTATGCGTGTTTATGTGAGCGCTTGCGTTTGTACTGTGTTAAAAAAAGAGTCAATTACACCGGTGATGCTTGAACTTGATGTAAGCGGTCACTTTGATGCTAGAACTTGTGGCATACATTGAACTGGTGCAACAACTTGGCCCGGGCGTGCAAATACAGTACTAACCGCACTTGATACGAAATCAACGCTTACTTGGGCGCCAACGTGGCGTGGGCCCCTTTGTCAAAGACTAGAAGTGTATGGCCTTCTTATTTTTGCAAAGAGACCTTGACATTTTTTAATTCTCACAAAAAAAGACCCTGTCCACGTGGTAGATGGTATTTTATTTTGTTTGTTGTCTGACAGGTGAGTCCCGACATGAAATTAAAAGGGAAAATGTGTTTTTGGCGGAAATTAACAGGGAAAATGTTAGACTCCTACACTCCAACATGTGAGCTTTTTTTTTTTCTTGAGAATTCAACACGGTAGGTCGCGCTCACAGCCACTGCACCAAACAGGCAATCGTTCGCTTTTCTTTCTTCGGCTAGAGGAAAGAAAAGGCGACCTCGCCGCCAGGAGTCTTCCCCGCCGCCGCCGTCCGGCGGCTCCCCTCCGCCGGCGGCCTCGGTCGTCGGTGGTAAGGGGGGTCGCCGGATCCACGCGTGTGGGTCGTTTTTTCTCTCGTAGATTAGGATTTTAGGTGGTTCATCGTCTTGGCTTCGGCGGCGGCGATGGCGGCATTGAATAAAGTTTCTTCGGATCCTACTCCAATGAGGCGATCGGTCCTATGGTTGGGGATGGATTTGGAAATCAGTCTGTTCAAGCAAAGATGGCGTGGCGGCGGCGACATCCTTGTGGTGGACCTGTGTCCTCGGGATCCGCCGTTGCGACGGCGTTTGCTCCAGCGCCGGCGCGGAGCTTGGGAGGTAGTTCAGGAGCGGATGCAGATTGTGGTCTGCATCGGCGGCATCTAGAAAATGGTGGATCGTGTGCTGGGTTCGCGGTTCGTGGATTGAAGATGTGGTTTTCTCCTCCGGCGTTCTAGTCGTGTGGGGGTGCCAGATCTGGAGTTCGATGGCGTGTCTGGAGTGTTGCCCCGGTCTGATTCGTTCGACGGTAATGGTTTTGCCTTTGGTGAGCCACCTTGGAGGTCCGCAAAGCTGCATATCAGCGATGGAGCCGCTACGAGCTCGGGTGTGAAGGTGATCCGTCATTTTTTCCTTTGGTGGCTGCTGTGGTGGTTCCAGAGGCAGGTGACGGACGTTGGTGTCAAGTTCAGAGGTTTCTTCAATCTTAATTGTAATTTTACTTCTAAGTTGTTGTTCCTTTGTGCAAAGGCTAGCTTTCTGCTATCTTTTCAGTTTTGCTAGGTCGGTTACGTGACTTGTACTATGATACTTATGATATAAATGAGACACGTATTACCATGCAAAAAAAAGCCACTGCACCAATTACATTCGGATGTCCGATGACACCCATTAATGTAGTATAAGGATGATACATGTGAGCCTTAAATTGGCTGCACATAGTGCAGCCCATTTGCACACGCTAGTTCTTTTTGAAATATTTGTGAAACGTAAGTAACTAAAAATAATGTTCAATTTTATTTCTATAAATATTATACATACAAACGATGATTAGTAGATAAAAACTTTTTTTTGTGGGGAAGTTGATAAAAACATTTAAACATACACATATCTATTATATAAAATTGTTTATTAAATACATACATTTAAAATGTTTATTTAATAGAAAAATATAAATGTGCTGCTTATATTTAATATTCAAATTGATGAATACAAAAATTTATCTGAAGTTGTCACTAGTAGAAAAGGGGGCAACGGTCCAGGCCGGGTCAGCCCACTAGTCCCGGTTCAATCTAGAACCGGGACCAATGGGGGCATTGGACCCGGTTCGTGAGCCCAGGGGGCCGGCCGGGCCACGTGGGCCATTGGTCCCGGTTCGTCTGGACCTTTTGGTCCCGGTTGGTGGGACGAACTGGGACCAATGGGCCTGGCTCCTGGCCCACCACCATTGGTCCCGGTTCGTGGCATGAACCGGGACCAAAGGCTCCCATTTAGTCCCGGTTCATGCCACGAACCGGGACCAGTGGTGCTGCCTATATATACCCCTCGCGCCAGAGCAGAGCACTCCAGTGCTCTTTTTTTCTGGGCCGGCGAGGGGAGGGGTTTGTGGTGCTCTAGCTCACCTCCTATGCACATGAGGTGTTTGATGAAATGCCCGAGCCACACTAGTTAAGCTTTCTCCTCTCGAAGCTCGACCTCAAAACTCCATTTTCCTCGAGATTTGTCTAGATTTAGCGGTCCGTCACGCCCCACCCCCGTCTTCACCGCCGTCGATCACCCGTGCTGATCTCACAACCGACACCACCGTGGTGAGCCTCTTGTTCTTATCTTCTTTCTGAAAGGAAAAATATTCTTACTTGTATGTTTAGATAGATACTTGTATCATTTTCTTACTTTTATTATTGCATCTTATATAGTGTGATGGTTTTGGTATCCGCCCCCGTCGGCCCTCGTCCTGTCTATGATTCGGATGTGGTATATATATTAATTTTTATAACTATTGGTTCATTTATTGTTTATGAAAATTATGCGGACCAACGTGACATAGATTTTATTTATCTAGGATGTATGTGAACCGGAAATTCCAACCGACCCTATTGTCGAGAGGTTAAATTTAGTTGAAGAAGAAACAATTTCTTGAAGGAAAAAATAAAAAAAAATTGAGGAGGAGAAGATGATATTGGAGTTGCATGTTGCGGATGTCATCGATGATCACAAGATCAAGATGGATGCAATGCGCTTGAAGATTAGAAAGATTAGAAAATATGCCATTCATACCGAGGCTTGGTATCATTATGCCGTTGGATCAATTGTTACCTTGGTTGCGATTATGATCACCTTTGTTTTCGCATTTAAATGTTTTACATAGTATCAATGTATGGTTTAATTAATTAGATGCTCTGGAGAGCTATATATTGTTAGATGAGAACTATGTATGTACTTTGGTTTTAATGTGATGATGAATTTCTATTAATTTGGACACTTAATTATATATAATGTACGCAGATGAACCGGCAATGGATGTACGGTGACAGACACACCTCCGAGTACATTAAGGGCGTGCATGAGTTTCTCGATGCGGCTGAGGCAAACAAGCAGAATGGTTTTATGTGTTGTCCATGCCCTGATTGTGGGAATACGAAGTCTTACTCTGACTGGAAAATCCTTCACACCCACCTGCTTTACAAGGGTTTCATGCCACACTATAATGTTTGGACGAGGCACGGAGAAATAGGGGTTATGATGGAAGACGACGAAGAAGAAGAGTACGATGACAACTACGTGCCCCCTGAATACCGTGATGCTGCAACGGGGGGAGCTGGTGAAGATCAAGAGGAACCAGACGATGTGCCCAATGATGCTGCAACGGGTGAAGCTGCTGAAGATGAAGAGGAACCAGACGATGTGCCTGATGATGATGATCTCTGCCGGGTCATTGTCGATGCAAGGACGCAATGCGAAAGTCAAAAGGAGAATCTGAAGTTCCATCGCATGTTAGAGGATCACAAAAAAGGGTTGTACCCCAATTGCGAAGATGGCAACACAAAGCTCGGTACCGTACTGGAATTGCTGCAGTGGAAGGCAGAGAATGCTGTGCCTGACAAAGGATTTGAGAAACTACTGAAAATATTGAAGAAGAAGCTTCCAAAGGATAACGAATTGCCCGACAGTACATACGCAACAAAGAAGGTCGTATGCCCTCTAGGATTGGAGGTGAAGAAGATACATGCATGCCCTAATGACTGCATCCTATACCGCGGTGCATACAAGGATCTGAACGCATGCCCGGTATGCGGTGCATTGTGGTATAAGATCAGACGAGATGACCCTGGTAATGTTCACGACGAGCCCCGCAGGAAGAGGGTTCCTGCGAAGGTGATGTGGTATGCTCCTATAATACCACGGTTGAAACGTCTGTTCAGAAACGGAGAGCATGCCAAGTCGATGCGATGGCACAGTGAGGACTGTAAGAAAGACGAGAAGTTGAGAGCACCCGCTGACGGGTCGCAGTGGAGAAAAATCGTGAGAAAGTACTGGGATGAGTTTGTAAAGGACCCAAGGAACGTATGATTTGCTTTAAGCGCGGATGGCATTAATCCTTTCGGGGAGCAGAGCAGCAATCACATCACCTGGCATGTGACTCTATGTATGTATAACCTTCCTCCTTAGATGTGCATGAAGCAGAAGTTCATTATGATGCCAGTTCTCATCCAAGGCCCTAAGCAACCCGGCAACGACATTGATGTGTCCCTAAGGCCATTAGTTGAAGAACTTTTACAGCTGTGGAATGGAAACGGTGTACGTACGTGGGATGAGCACAGACAAGAGGAATTTAACCTAAAGGCATTGCTGTTTGTGGCCATCAACGATTGGCCCGCTCTTAGTAACCTTTCAGGACAGACAAACAAAGGATACCACGCATGCACACACTGTTTAGATGACACTGAAAGTATATACCTGGACAAATGCAGGAAGAATGTGTACCTGGGCCATCATCGATTTCTTCCGACCAACCATCAATGTCGAAAAAAGGCAAGCATTTCAAAGGAGAGGCAGATCACCGGAAGAAGCCCGCCATGCGTACCGGTGATCACGTATTTGCTATGGTCAATGATTTACACGTAATCTTTGGAAAAGGTCCCGGCGCTAACAATTTTTTTTCATATATATATATATATATATATATATATATATATATATATATATATATATATATATATATATATATATATAATGTATGTGTATGTATGTGGCTATATGTTTCTGTTCATATGTTGCAATATGTTTTTTTATTAGTTTATTTTTTTGTTCATATGTGATGTATATGTGTATGTGGCTATAATGTATATGTGTATGTGATGTATGTGGCTAGAATTTGCTAAATATATATGTTAAAAATGTTTTTTGTTCATAGAAAGTTTTTTGTTCATATATAGAAAGTTACAATTTTAGAAAAGTTTTATATATGCAAAAGTTACAATTTTAGAAAAAGAAGAATAGGAAAGAAGAAAATAAGAAGAGGAAAGAAAGAAGAAGAGGAGAGGAAAAGAAGAGGAGAAATAAATAAGAAGAAGAAAAAAGAAGAAAAAGAAGAGGAGACGAAGAAAGGAATAGTGGAGAGGTAGAGAAGATAGAATTTTCTATTTTCTGTTCTTCTCCACTATTCCTTTCTTCTTCTCCTCTTTCTTTTCTTCTTTTTGTTCTTCGATCTTCTCCTCTTTTTTTCTTCTTTTTATCGGGAACGAGGGTGTCGAGGATCGCCGAGGGGTCGAGGGTCGGGAACTAGGGTCGTTAAGGGGTCAAGGGTCGAGGGTTTCAGGGTCGAGGGTTCGAGGGTTCTATAGGGTCTAGGGATCGAGGGTCGAGGGTTCCAGGGTTGTCTAGGGGTCGAGGGTTCCAGGGTCGTCGAGGGTTCGAGGGGTCGTGGATCGCTTGGCACTAGGCAACCTCCCGACCCCTCGGCGATCCTCGCGAACATGAGAGGACGAAGAGGATAAAAAAAGAAGAGGAAGAAGAAAAAAAGAGGAGAAGAAAGAATAGAGGAGTTCTTCTCCTCTATTCTTTCTTCTCCTCTTTTTTTTCTTCTTCTTCCTCTTTTTTTTATCGGGAACAAGAGTCGTCGAGGGACATAGATGTAGTGTCGTCGTTGTCGATATACCCCCTTCCGATAGCTTCAACACGTGGGGGGGGGGGTCGATATTACCCCCTCCTTGAAGCGTTCTCGAGGCCACCCCAAACCCTTGAAGCGTTGTCGAGGCCACCCCAAACCCTAGAGAAGCAGCGTCGAGGCCACTAATTAATATATATGATTCCTTACTATGATTAGCTAGCTAGTTCTACGTTTGCCACTAATATATCCATTTGTCATGTTTGAATAATAATTGCCATGTTGTAAATATTTGTAGAAACTATGGACACCGCCCGAGACGAAGCAAAAGAAGCGTTGTTGAGGCACATAATCGCAGAAGGAAGTGATGCCGTCTCGTTGTTTCTCAACGACACCGATGGTCTGGAAGGAGAGGGTGAAGAAGCTGGCTCCGGTGACCTAATGCCGGTGCAAGAAGAAGAACGTGATGACGGGTCCGGTGACCGAACCGAGTCCGGCCAGGTATATATATTAGTTAAGCCTGTGCTGACTAGCTAATTGATGCATTCATTGTTTTGGTACGTACACATATTAATTAAGTCTTTGTTCTTTTTTCTAGCCCTCCGTATCGAGCACAACTGAGGTAAAGAGACGAGGCCCGAAGAAAAAGTTGAGCTCGGATGAAAGGTTTGAGATCATAGCAATCGCGCCCGACGACAGACCTATTGAACCCATCCGAACAAAGAAGGCATTTGTTGCTCAGTGCGGGGTTCTGGTTAGGGACAAGATCCCGATCAGCATCCAGCAATGGTTTAAGCCGGCTACAGAAGACCCTGAAGTGTCTTACATCAATGATATGCAGAAAAATGATCTTTGGACTGAGCTGAAGACAAATTTCACCCTACCGCCAGAGGATGATCCGGAGAAGCCAGTTAAAGAGCAATTAATCAAGTCTTTTGCTCTTAAGAGGATGGCAGAACTATTCAGGAGGTGGAAGAAAGACCTGAATAGGTTTGTCGAGAAAAAAGAGACACCAGAATTCAAGGGCATATATGAGAAGATCAGAGATGACTGGCCTGCATTTGTGGCCCACAAGACATCGGAAAAGAGTAAGAAGATGTCGGAGACAAATAAGAAAAATGCTGCGAAGAAGAAGCTTCACCATCGCACGGGGTCAGGTGGCTACCTCGTAGCCCGGCCTAAGTGGGTCAAGGCTGAGAATGATCTGGTTGAAAAAGGGATCGAACCAGAGACAATGAGCTGGCCAGACCATTGCCGGACTTGGTTCTTCGGGGCTGGCGGAACCTTGGACCCTGTAATAGGGAAGTGCATTTGGACGGACGAGCAACTTGACATACCCTTGAAGAAGCTTCGGTACTATATCAATGCAGCGCAGCAAGGGACATTCCTTCCAGACAGAGAGAACGACGAGCTCACAAAGGTCCTCGGGAATCCTGAGCACCCTGGACGGACACGAGGCATGCTGGGTTTCCGGACGCAGGCGGTTACAAAAGCCAGGAGAGGAGGAAGAAAGTGCAGCAGTCCGAACTGCAGGCGCTTAAAGAAAGGGTACTCGGGATAGAGGAACGAGAAGCAAATCGCAGCAAACGAACTGCCGAAGCTTCCCCTGAAGCTACCCCGCCATCTCAGCGGAGAAGCAGCGTGGCTTCCAACGAGCTGCTTCAGCCAGAGCTTGTCTTGACGGCTCCTGCCAGCTATCCCGTGGATGCTATCACGGAGGCTCAAAATTGCCACCTTATGACGCAATGGATGAATATGAAGGTCAAGGCGGCTGTTGGCTCTGTTTTTCCTAATGAACCCGGCGCAACTTTTCACTGCCGGCCGATTCTAGAAGGATATGCTAAGGTGATGGTGGATGAAATAACGGAGGGATTTGAGGACCTCCCGCTTGACCACCCTACCGGAGAAGGGGAGACTCGGCTGGGTTCAGCTCTGAAGACTCCATGCCACTACAAGAAATCTGTTAATACGTGACGGTTGCAATCCGTCATAGGCTAGGCGAAAACTGTCATGGGCGCCCATCCTTGACGGATCTAAAATCCGTCATGTATATCGCGTCATAATTTCACATCATGTCATCCATGACGGCTCTTGACCGTCATGGATCTGCCGCAAGCCCGCCCAAGGCCCAAATCATCATGACGGAACAAACCGTCATGGACTAATGCCACGTAGGATTTTCAATTGGCTGGCTAGAATGACGTGGCAGCTTACATGGACACTATTTTCGTCACAAAAACCGTCATGGATTTAGGCACAATTTGAATTTAGTACGGCCCATAGCCTATTTCATTTAACCCAATTTTCACCTACAACATTTTTAAGGCGTTACATAAATCATAATGCCAATTTTGGCAAGACAAGGTATTTATGCTGTCATCCACAAGTATGTACAACGTAGCAGTTTACAAAATCCATCTGAAATCATAATTTACAACATAAATGACAACATATATCACTCAGCAAATTTAGGAAACAATACAATATAGTTCACACAAACAGAACATTTGTACTATTGAAGTTGTTATTCAAGTTCTTGTCGCCCTCCCTCCTGATGGGAATTAGACGTGCGAATTGTGATGGGCAGCACCAAGTAGCCTGATACACAAACATACCTAGCATATTTATAAGACCATTAGATATTTGTAGATATGAATAGGCAGTGAAAATAGGAGAAATGTAAAAACAGAAGTATGTGCTGTCCAAAATTCTTAAATATTGCACTGCTTCAAATGAGAATAATCAACTAGGTAATTAAGAAAACCAAGTTATGGGTAAACAAATTAAATTTTAAGTACTTCTGCATATCATCGATACGAGAAACAGAAAAACACTTGGCTGACAAAGGGGGACAATACATACTGTAGTGCACAAGATACATTCAATGATCATATGTCTAGTGATCCTTCTCGATGGCAAGTCATGAAGATAAAAGAAGGCATAATTATGCGTTGAGAAAACAAACAGCGCCATACTGTCCAGTAGTACATTATTTTTCTAGCCTAATAAGCAGGCATGAATCAACTTGTCAATATTAGGCAGAATGGCACCTTTGGGTACCACCGATTTGCATTAATTAGGTTAGCCAGCCCTAGAACCTACCCTGTTAGAGCATTACGCTATCAGATATACCATGAACAATATCCACATCTTGTTACACTTGATAGTTGAAACTTAGAACAAAAAAATATATAGTGAAAATAAAACCAAAAGGCTATGAAGCCGACAGTAATGGACCAATCTAAGAATGTTGACATTTTGCCCAAGGATACATTTCTATTAAGATCATCAACAATTATAAAACATTAGCGGAAGAATTGATTTGACATCAACAATATAAATAAATTAATAAGCGGTGATGCAGAATTACCACCAGCAATGAGGTGATACGTTTCTCAACAGCCAGGACAACATCATAAGCGTTGCTTACATGCAGCGAGGGGCACATCAATCTCAGCACCAAAATCCAAAGATTTGCATTCCCATCCTCAATGTCCAATCTCAGGCTCCATAAATTAGGATGTTGAGAAACTGCATACAAAATTTGGGTGTCCATGAGATAGACCTAGGCAGTGCATCTGACAAAGTTTGGATATTGTCGAAACAACTTTTGACAGAGAATTAGGATACATGAAATTCATTGGATCCCAAAGTGCAATGACAACGCCAATATTATTATTTGCTGCAAACTAAGATTAAATAAGAACACCAAAATTTTCTAAGCTGCAGATTGTTACACCTTTCATTATTTCTGTGTGCCTCTAAATCTCCCAAGCTATAGATTGCTACACTATTTTATTAGTTCATTTTAGAGCCTCAATCACATCGAATGAAGCAGCTTATTGAGAGGCAAATCTTGCGCCCCTCCCTTTCACTCAGGTATTTAGTGGTAAACCTGCGTGCCTCTCCCTCTGCCTCTCAGCTTTTGTAGATGCAAGAAAGTTAATTCTAAAGCTTGTCGTGGTATGTTCAATCACAGAAGTTTCACACAGCACCATATACCAACATATTTGTGAAAATGTGTCTTCAATGTCACTCACACACACGAACAAACATCCAACAAAAATTCAGATAGGAACATGTACGAACATATGCAGGATTTTTTTTTTCAAGAATACCAATCCATCCTTGCATGGTTAGAACTAACAAGTAGTACCTCCATCTGAAAATATATGATCTTTTTGTAGGCTAGTTTAGCCTATAAAAACATATTGTTTTTTGAGATGGAGGTAGTATGTCTCAACTAAACAGAACCTTAATTATACACTAAAGACATCACATGTTTGGAAGGGCTGTAGATTTGCATTCCGGTGAAAGAGAATTTTTTTTACTCAATGTAAGCATTGATATTTGATCCTAATAGCACACTGATATACTCAATGTATGTCTCAACAAAGATGAGTACATCTAACTTAGAACAGTTCTTCTACAAATAAAAATGCACGCTCATATACTATACCAAACAACCACTTCTCGGTAAAGAACAGGCACACCGTTAATTATTTGCAACTATGCTAGGGAGTAAAGTGGTAGATAATATAAAAATAGAGATATGCCAGACTAATAACAATAGAAAGGACAAAAACACTAATATGATTTATTCGTCACGGACATGGCCTAATGTTCTTGTTAGGAACTAAGCGTGAACCACCACACAGCTTGTCTAACTAGTAGTTGCATAACTAACTAGCAGATCACACAATACTACACTGCTAGTGCTCGGATGAGAAGAAAAAGGAAACAGCCAGCAGTGCTAGTCTACCTTGGCTGTAACTTGCGAGTAACATGAAACAAAGAGCCCACGTTTTCTGCAACAGGTTCAGTCCAAGAAAATTGGAGAGCCCCTGGAGAACTATGCTAGAGAAGAGCATCAGTCACTTCGAAAGAAAAGAAAAACAGAGCGAGAGGGTCGACCTTCTTGTTCTGTGGGGATTCATTATGGTTGGCTCGGGTTGAGTTCATCCAGCTCGCTCGAGCGTGGGGTCCCAGTCGTCGTCATGGAACTGGAGAGGCGGAGAGCTCCTACTGATCTGAATCAATGCAAAAAACTTCGATTGGGGATGGGAAAGAGAAGGAAGGAATCAAGGAGAGAGGAGACAAGGGGGAATACGGGAGGGACCTTGTGCGGGGCGTCGTCATCGCCGACGAGGTCGACCTCCACCCTCCCACAGGTCATAGTCACTGTCCTCTCCTCGTCCGACACTTGCTGCTCCGAATCTCTGGATGGCGATGCAGCTGCGTGGCCTTGGAGACGGAGGAGGGAGACCCCTGACGCAGATCCATAGCCTCTTTGGTTGTGAGCAGTAGAGGCGCGCCGCCGCGGCCGTTGCCATGGATCTGGGGCAGTCGTCGTCGCTTGGAGGCGAGGAGGTGGAGACGGAGGACAGCGCCGAGAGGTGAGGCGTGGCGGCGGGGAGGTGGAGAATGAGATTGGGGGCGGTAGTGTGTTAGGGTTAGATTTTATATGAGGGGAAAGGTTTAGGGCTTCGGGTGGGCTTTAGTGGGCTTGCGGGGGCTATACTAGGCTATTCATGACGGTTTCTGAATCTGTCATGGCAAATTTGTCATGGATTAACAGGTTTTTTGTAGTGTGCCTATGGCGGAAGGAGCTCATCAACCTTCCAAACTGGACGCCTCCACCTCCTCCTCCTCCTACGGCGAGTCAGGGCACTCCGCCTCCTCCACCGCCTCCTCCTCCGGCGAGTGACGATCAGGGCCCTCGGTCGGCTCCTTCTCTGGCACATGCCGGCACTCTGCCTCCTTCTCCGCCAGCGCCGGCGTGCCCGAGCAGCCAGGCTACTCCTTCTCCGCCTCGTCAGCAAGGGCAGAAAATGTGCAGAGAGTCTGGGGGAGGAGTACTTTGTATGCGAGAGTTAAGCCGGAGCATGACCTCGTTGGAATTAAACTGTTGCCTATTCCATTTGAGGAGTTCTTTTAGTTTGTCAATCAATTGGCCCTCGATAAAGACAAATCGGTGATATTGGGTTCATTAACACAAATCTCATAGATGCAGTTCAGGTTAAAGATCATGCCGCAGAAACCGAGGCCAACTTGCTACGATCATTCAAAATAAATGAAAACAAAGATATAATACTCTTTCCTTACAACTTCAAGTGAGTGTTACTGTCTTGTGCATATTCGGTTTCCCTTATATATTAGTCCAGATTATAGTAATGTAATTGATGAGTTATGCATGCGTGCGCAGCTATCACTATATTCTCCTAGAGATTAGGCTTGAGCAGGGCTTAGTAACTGTCTTGGACTCTAGACGAAAAGATCCCCAGGAGTATGCAGACATGACTGAAATCCTCCAGAAGTAAGTTAAATCGATCATTATCCACCATATCAGCAAATTTGTTCATTTCCTGATATCAAGTAATTGTTTTCTTTTGTCTGGCAAGGTTTGGAGAAAATTCACCACAAAATCCCCGGGACTGCCGAAGGAGCTGGAATTTAGATACCCGAAAGTAAGTACCATAGTACCATGTTCCGCGCGTCTCCTAGCTATTGATTCAAGCGCTAGTTTCATCAATACCATTTGACATTCTTGCTTATCTGTTTGATTGACCTCTATTTCTTGTAGAGTGGTTGTGGCAGGAACAAGGGAATGATTTCTGTGGATACTACGTTTGCGAGTCCATCCGCCACACGACCTGTGAGCGGGACGGGTACACTGACGAACAATATGAAGTGCGTAAATAACAATATTCACAATTTTATTTTATTACCATCATTTGTGTTGAGTTTCATTCATTTATATATATATGTATTGACCCCCTTCTTCAAATTAGATGTTTCGAATGCGGAATGAACTCCTAGCACCAGATCGCATGCGAGCAATTCAAGAGGAATTGGCTTCATTCTTTCTTGACCACGTGATCCCTGAAGACGGAGAATACTATGTGAACCATGCGTCCATAATGTAGGAGATTATATTTGTAAGAGATAATTATTATTGTATATATGTAGCCGATAGTGTCGGATGATAGATATACGAGAACTTGTTGTTCGACCAATCTCTCGGAGAAGGAGAGGTGGTTGATATCACTTCTCTCTGTATGCATATATGTTCATGACGATCTTCTGTTTCCTTCGTTTGCTTACTAGCTAGTTAGCGTGCCTAGTCCTCTCTATACGTATGTATAGTACGTAGCGTCGACCAAGCACAGACATAAGAGAGGACACTTCTCTCTATTAATTAGCTATCTAACACAATATATGAAATACCTAAATTAACTCCCCAAAACCCCCAAACCCCCCTCCCCCCTTAAAAAAACCAAAAACCCCAGCCACAGAAATGCTGACGCGTGGAGGTCTATTCGTCCCGGTTGGTGCCACCAACTGGGACCAAAGGCCCTCCTGCCTGGGCTCGGCGCACAGGACACGTGGAGGCCCATCTGTCCCGGTTCTAGTTTGAACAGGGACTAAAGGGTGAGGGTATTAGTAACGACCCTTTAGTCCCAATTCAGGAACCGGGACTAAAGGCCCTTACGAATCAGGACAAAAGGCCGGTTTTCTATTAGTGTGTGAAGACTGAATGGTGTAGCAGCAAGACTATGACACGGTCAAGGGTCGCACATTCTAGACGTGGAGGCCTCCTTTTTTCTTGTTATTAATTCTCAGTATGTACACACAGGCCCACTGGCTATAGAGTCAAAAAAAAATGAAATGCCATCTTCCAATGTCCACAGGGCCTTTTTGTGGGAAAAAATAATTCAAGGGGGTTTACGCAAGGAAACTAGCGACACACCCTCCTGTCTGCCTTCGGGTCACTGACGGCAGGGCCCATGCCATGTTGGCGCGCCTAATCAGCGGCTCGGGCGTACATAGCCAAGGTTTGCATCGTATTTGCATGCCCGAGTCAGGCTGTTACACCAGTTCAATGTATGCCGTAAGTTTTAGCATCAAAGTGACCGCTTGCGTCAAGTTCAAGCATCATCGGTGTAATTGACTAAAAAAATCTACCTCAAGCTCACACTCGCGCACACGCCGTGTAGCTAGGATCGATCGATGCAGCTTCCCTTCTCTTTCCTTCCTATTTAACAAGCTAGCCATCCCACACTCTTTGCACCTCAGCAAGCACCAAAGAGTAGGTAGAAATAACGATGGCTAGGACGAAGATGCTCCTCCTCCTCCTCGCCACGGTTCTCCTCGCGGCCTCATGCAGCGCATGGGAGGTCGACATCAGGATGCTGACGTCCGTGGATGAGGCCGTGGCGGCACCGCTGATCCACGCGCTTTAGCCGCTGCTGGGCTCCGGCAAGCACGCCGGAGTGGAGTGCGACAGCTGGGTGCTGGGCGTAGAGGCGCACAACGTGTGAGACTGGAAGACGGTGCCCGCCAGCTGCTGTTGGAAATATGCCCTAGAGGCAATAATAAAAGGATTATTATATTTCCTTGTTCATGATAATTGTCTATTGTTCATGCTATAATTGTATTGTTCGGAAATCATAATACATGTGTGAATACATAGACCACAATGTGTCCCTAGTAAGCCTCTAGTTGACTAGCTCGTTGATCAATAGATAGTCATGGTTTCCTGACTATGGACATGGGGATGTCATTGATAACGGGATCACATCATTAGGAGAATGATGTGATGGACAAGACCCAAACCTAAGCATAGCATGATCGTGTAGTTCGTTTGCTAGAGCTTTTCTGAATGTCAAGTATCATTCCTTAGACCATGAGATTATGCAACTTCCGGATACCGTAGGAGTGCTTTGGGTGTATCAAACGTCACAACGTAACTGGGTGACTATAAAGGTGCACTACAGGTATCTCCGAAAGTATCTGTTGGGTTGGCATGAATCGAGACTGGGATTTGTCACTCCGTGTGACGGAGAGGTATCTCTGGGCCCACTCGGTAAGACATCATCATAATGAGCTCAATGTGATCAAGGTGTTGTTCACGGGATGATGTATCACGGGAACGAGTAAAGAGACTTGCCGGTAACGAGATTGAACAAGGTATCGGTATACCGACGATCGAATCTCGGGCAAGTATCGTACCGATGGACAAAGGGAATTGAGTACGGGATTGATTAAGTCCTCGACATCGTGGTTCATCCGATGAGATCATCGAGGAGCATGTGGGAGCCAACATGGGTATCCAGATCCCGCTGTTGGTTATTGACCGGAGATCGTCTCGGTCATGTCTACATGTCTCCCGAACCCGTAGGGTCTACACACTTAAGGTTCGGTGACGCTAGGGTTGTTAAAGATATTAGTATGCAGCAAACCGAAGGTTGTTCGGAGTCCTGGATGAGATCCCGGACGTCACGAGAGGTTCCGGAGTGGTCCAGAGGTAAAGATTTATATATGGGAAGTTGTTGTACGGACACCGAAAAGTCTCGGGGGCATATCGGTATTGTACCGGGGCCACCGGAGAGGCATCGGGGGTCCACCTTGAGGGGCCAGCCCTCTCGGAGGGCCTCATGGGCCACAAGGGGCAGGGAACCAGCCCCTGGTGGGCTGGGCGCACCCCCTTCCCTTGGGCCCATGCGCCTAGGGTTGGGGGAAACCCTAGTGGGGGCGCCCCCCTTGCTTGGGGGGCAAGCCCCCCACCCTAGGCCGCCGCCCCCCTGGAGATCTATCTCCAGGGCTGCGCACCCCCCCTTGGGGGCCTATATAAAGGGGGGGGAGGGAGGGCAGCCGCAACCCTGCAGCCTTGGCGCCTCCCTCTCCCCGTTACACCTCTCCCTCTCTCCACCGAAGCTTGGCGAAGCCCTGCTGGAACTCTGCTGCATCCACCACCACGCCGTCGTGCTGCTGGATCTTCATCAACCTCTCCTTCCCCCTTGCTGGATCAAGAAGGAGGAGACGTCGATCGTCCCATACGTGTGTTGAACGCGGAGGTGCCGTCCTTTCGGCGCTGGTCATCGGTGATTCGGATCACGGCAAGTACGACTCCATCATCCACGTTCTCCTTGAACGCTTCCGCTGCGATCTACAAGTGGTATGTAGATGCTCTCCTATCCCCTCGTTGCTAGAATACTCCATGGATAGATCTTGGTGATGCGTAGGAAAATATTAATTTCTACTACGATCCCCAACAGTGGCATCATGAGCTAGGTCTATGCGTAGTTTCTATGCACGAGTAGAACACAAAGTAGTTGTGGGCGTCGAATTGTCAATTCTTCTTGCCGTTACTAGTCCTATCTTGGTTTAGCGGTATTGTGGGATGAAGCGTCCTAGACCAACCTTACACGTACGCTTACGTGAGACCGGTTCCACCGACTGACATGCACTAGTTGCATAAGGTGGCTGGCGGGTGTCTGTCTCTCCCACTTTAGTTGGATCGGATTCGATGAACAGGGTCCTTATGAAGGGTAAATAGAGATTGGCAATTCACGTTGTGGTTTCAACGTAGGTAAGAAACGTTCTTGCTAGCAACCTATAACAGCCACGTAACTTGCAACAACAATTAGAGGACGTCTAACTTGTTTTTGCAGCAAGTGCTTTGTGATGTGATATGGCCAGAAGTTGTGATGAATCATGTGATGTATGAGATGATCTTGTTATTGTAATAGGAATCACGACTTGCATGTCGATGAGTATGACAACCGGCAGGAGCCATAGGAGTTGTCTTTATTTATTTATGACCTGCGTGTCAACTTAAATCGTCATGTAATTACTTTACTTTATTGCTAAAGCGTTAGCCATAGTAGTAGAAGTAATAGTTGACGTGACAACTTCACGAAGACACGATGATGGAGATCATGATGATGGAGATCATGGTGTCATGCCGGTGACAACGATGAACATGGCGCCCCGAAGATGGAGATCAAAGGAGCGAGATGATGTTGGCCATATCATGTCACTATTTGATTGCATGTGATGTTTATCATGTTTTACATCTTATTTGCTTAGAACGACGGTAGCATAAATAAGATGATCCCTCATTAAAATATCAAAAATGTGTTCTCCCTAACTGTGCACCGTTGCTAAGGTTCGTCGTTCCGAAGCACCACGTGATGATCGGGTGTGATAGGTCCTTACGTTCGCATACAACGGGTGTAAGCCAGATTTACAACGCAATACACTTAGGTTGGATTGACGAGCCTAGCATGTACAGACATGGCCTCGGAACACGGAGGACCGAAAGGTCGAACATGAGTCGTATAGAAGATACGATCAACATGGAGATGTTCACCGATGATGACTAGTCCGTCTCACGTGATGATCGGACACGGCCTAGTTGACTCGGATCATGTATCACTTAGATGACTAGAGGGATGTCAAATCTGAGTGGGAGTTCATTCATTAATTTGATTAGATGAACTTAATTATCATGAACTTAGTCTAAATCTTTACAATATGTCTTGTAGATCAAATGGCCCACGCTAATGTCACCCTCAACTTCAACGCGTTCCTAGAGAAAACCAAGCTGAAAGATGATGGCAGCAACTATGCGGACTGGGTCCGGAACCTGAGGATCATCCTCATAGCTGCCAAGAAAGATTATGTCCTAGAAGCACCGCTAGGTGATGCACCATTCCCAGCAAACCAGGACGTTATGAACGCCCATCAGTCTCGTGCTGATGATTACTCCCTCGTTCAGTGCGGCATGCTTTACAGCTTAGAACCGGGGCTCCAAAAGCGTTTTGAGCAACACGGAGCATATGAGATGTTCGAGGAGCTGAAATTGATTTTCCAAGCTCATGCCCGGGTCGAGAGATATGATGTCTCCGACAAGTTCTTTAGCTGTAAGATGGAGGAGAATAGCTCTGTCAGTGAACACATACTCAAGATGTCTGGGTTACACCACCGCCTGACTCAGCTGGAAGTTAATCTCCCGGATGAGGCGGTCATTGACAGAATCCTTCAGTCGCTCCCACCTAGCTACAAGAGCTTCGTGATGAACTACAATATGCAGGGGATGGAAAAGACCATTCCCGAGTTGTATTCAATGCTGAAATCTGCAGAGGTGGAGATCAAAAAGGAACATCAAGTGTTGATGGTGAATAAAACCACTAAGTTCAAGAAAGGCAAGGGTAAGAAGAACTTCAAGAAGGACGGCAAGGAGGTTGCCGC
This sequence comes from Aegilops umbellulata, assembly GCA_032464435.1. NCBI lineage: Eukaryota > Viridiplantae > Streptophyta > Magnoliopsida > Poales > Poaceae > Aegilops > Aegilops umbellulata. The sequence continues at coordinate 607,024,906 of CP136058.1, forward strand.
GCCTGGTAAATCAGTTGCCAGGAAGAAGTCAAAGAATGGACCCAAACCTGAAACTGAGTGCTTTTATTGCAAGGGAACTGGTCACTGGAAGCGGAATTGCCCCCAAGTACTTAGCAGATAAGAAGGCCGGCAACACTAAAGGTATATGTGATATACATGTAATTGATGTGTACCTTACCAGTGCTCGTAGTAGCTCCTGGATATTTGATACCGGTGCCGTTGCTCATATTTGTAACTCGAAACAGGAGCTGCGGAATAAACGGAGACTGGCGAAGGACGAGGTGACGATGCGCGTCGGGAATGGTTCCAGGGTTGATGTGATCGCCGTCGGCACCCTACCTCTACATTTACCTACGGGATTAGTTTTAAACCTCAATAATTGTTATTTAGTACCAAGTTTGAGCATGAACATTGTATCTGGATCTCGTTTAATACGAGATGGCTACTCATTTAAATCTGAGAATAATGGTTGTTCTATTTATATGAGTAATATGTTTTATGGTCATGCTCCGATGGTCAATGGTTTATTCTTAATGAATCTCGTACGTGATGTTACACATATTCATAGTGTGAATACCAAAAGATGTAAAGTTAATAACGATAGTCCCACATACTTGTGGCACTGCCGCCTTGGTCACATTGCTGTCAAGCGCATGAAGAAGCTCCATGCTGATGGACTTTTAGAGTCTCTCGATTATGAATCATTTGACACGTGCGAACCGTGCCTCATGGGCAAAATGACCAAGACTCCATTCTCAGGGACAATGGAGCGAGCAACCAACTTGTTGGAAATCATACATACAGATGTGTGTGGTCCAATGAGCGTTGAGGCTCGCGGAGGCTATCGTTATGTTCTCACTCTCACTGATGATTTGAGTAGGTATGGGTATGTCTACTTAATGAAACACAAGTCTGAGACCTTTGAAAGGTTTAAGGAGTTTCAGAGTGAGGTTGAGAGTCAACGTGACAGAAAAATAAAGTTCTTGCGATCAGATCGTGGGGGAGAATATTTATCACGAATTTGGCACACACTTAAGAAAATGTGGAATCGTTTCACAACTCACGCCGCCTGGAATACCTCAGCGTAACGGTGTGTCCGAACGTCGTAATCGCACTCTATTGGATATGGTGCGGTCTATGATGTCTCTTACAGATCTACCGCTATCATTTTGGGGATACGCTCTAGAGACAGCCGCATTCACTTTAAATAGGGCTCCGTCAAAATCCGTTGAGACGACACCGTATGAATTATGGTTTGGGAAGAAACCTAAGCTGTCGTTTCTGAAAGTTTGGGGTTGCGATGTTTATGTCAAGAAACTTCAACCTGAAAAACTCGAACCCAAATCGGAAAAATGCGTCTTCATAGGATACCCCAAGGAAACAGTTGGGTATACCTTCTACCTCAGATCCGAAGGCAAGATCTTTGTTGCCAAAAACGGGTCCTTTCTAGAGAAAGAGTTTCTCGCGAAAGAAGTAAGTGGGAGGAAATTAGAGCTTGATGAAGTACTACCTCTTGAAAATCAGAGTAGCGCAGCTCAGGAAAATGTTCCTGTGGTGCCTGCACCGATTAGAGAGGAGGTTAATGATGATGATCAAGATACTTCTGATCAAGCTCCTACTGAACTTCGTAGGTCCACAAGGACGCGTTCCGCACCAGAGTGGTACGGCAACCCTGTCCTGGAAATCATGTTGTTGGACAATGGTGAACCTTCGAACTATGAAGAAGCGATGGCGGGCCCAGATTCCGACAAATGGCTAGAAGCCATGAAATCCGAGATAGAATCCATGTATGAAAACAAAGTATGGACTTTGAGTGACTTGCCCGATGGTCGGCGAGCCATAGAAAATAAATGGATCTTCAAGAAGAAGACAGACGCGGATGGTAATGTGACCATCCATAAAGCTCGACTTGTCGCTAAGGGTTATCGGCAAGTTCAAGGGGTTGACTACGATGAGACTTTCTCTCCCGTAGCGAAGCTGAAGTCCGTCCGAATCATGTTAGCAATTGCCGCATACTATGATTATGAGATATGGCAAATGGACGTCAAAACGGCATTCCTTAACGGCTTCCTTAAGGAAGAATTGTATATGATGCAGCCGGAAGGTTTTGTCGATCCTAAGAATGCTAACAAAGTATGCAAACTCCAGCGCTCTATCTATGGGCTGGTGCAAGCATCTCGGAGTTGGAACATTCGCTTTGATGAGATGATCAAAGCGTTTGGGTTTATGCAGACTTATGGAGAAGCCTGCGTTTACAAGAAAGTGAGTGGGAGCTCCGTAGCATTTCTCATATTATATGTGGATGACATACTATTGATGGGAAATGATATAGAATTCTTGGAAAGCATAAAGGCCTATTTGAACAAGTGTTTTTCAATGAAGGACCTTGGAGAAGCTGCTTATATATTAGGCATCAAGATCTATAGGGATAGATCGAGACGCCTCATCGGTCTTACACAAAGTACGTACCTTGACAAGATTTTGAAGAAGTTCAAAATGGATCAGTCCAAAAAGGGGTTCTTGCCTGTATTGCAAGGTGTGCGATTGAGCACGGCTCAATGCCCGACCACGGCAAAAGATATAGAAGAGATGAGTGTCATCCCCTATGCCTCTGCCATAGGGTCTATTATGTATGCCATGCTGTGTACCAGACCCGATGTAAACCTTGCCGTAAGTTTGGTAGGTAGGTACCAAAGTAATCCTGGCAAGGAACACTGGACAGCGGTCAAAAACATCCTGAAGTACCTGAAAAGGACTAAGGATATGTTTCTCGTTTATGTAGGTGCCGAAGAGCTCGTCTTAAAGGGTTACGTCGACGCTAGCTTCGACACAGATCTGGATGACTCCAAGTCACAAACCGGATACGTGTATATTTTGAATGGAGGGGCAGTAAGCTGGTGCAGTTGCAAGCAAAGCGTCGTGGCGGGATCTACATGTGAAGCAGAGTATATGGCAGCCTCGGAGGCAGCACAAGAAGCAGTCTGGGTGAAGGAGTTCATCACCGACCTAGGAGTCATACCCAATGCGTCGGACCCGATGACTCTCTTCTGTGACAACACTGGAGCAATTGCCCTTGCGAAGGAGCCCAGGTTTCATAGGAAGACCAGACATATCAAGCGCCGCTTCAACTCCATTCGTGAAAGTGTTCAAAATGGAGACATAGAGATTTGTAAAGTACATACGGACCTGAATGTGGCAGATCCGTTGACTAAACCTCTCCCTAGAGCAAAACATGATCAACACCAAAATTCCATGGGTGTGCGATTCATCACAATGTAACTAGACAATTGTCTCTAGTGCAAGTGGGAGACTGTTGGAAATATGCCCTAGAGGCAATAATAAAAGGATTATTATATTTCCTTGTTCATGATAATTGTCTATTGTTCATGCTATAATTGTATTGTTCGGAAATCATAATACATGTGTGAATACATAGACCACAATGTGTCCCTAGTAAGCCTCTAGTTGACTAGCTCGTTGATCAATAGATAGTCATGGTTTCCTGACTATGGACATGGGGATGTCATTGATAACGGGATCACATCATTAGGAGAATGATGTGATGGACAAGACCCAAACCTAAGCATAGCATAAAGATTGTGTAGTTCGTTTGCTAGAGCTTTTCTGAATGTCAAGTATCATTCCTTAGACCATGAGATTATGCAACTCCCGGATACCGTAGGAGTGCTTTGGGTGTATCAAACGTCACAACGTAACTGGGTGACTATAAAGGTGCACTACAGGTATCTCCGAAAGTATCTGTTGGGTTGGCATGAATCGAGACTGGGATTTGTCACTCCGTGTGACGGAGAGGTATCTCTGGGCCCACTCGGTAAGACATCATCATAATGAGCTCAATGTGATCAAGGTGTTGTTCACGGGATGATGTATTACGGGAACGAGTAAAGAGACTTGCCGGTAACGAGATTGAACAAGGTATCGGTATACCGACGATCGAATCTCGGGCAAGTATCGTACCGATGGACAAAGGAAATTGAGTACGGGATTGATTAAGTCCTCGACATCGTGGTTCATCCGATGAGATCATCGAGGAGCATGTGGGAGCCAACATGGGTATCCAGATCCCGCTGTTGGTTATTGATCGGAGATCGTCTCGGTCATGTCTACATGTCTCCCGAACCCGTAGGGTCTACACACTTAAGGTTCGGTGACGCTAGGGTTGTTAAAGATATTAGTATGCAGCAAACCGAAGGTTGTTCGGAGTCCCGGATGAGATCCCGGACGTCACGAGAGGTTCCGGAGTGGTCCAGAGGTAAAGATTTATATATGGGAAGTTGTTGTACGGACACCGGAAAGTCTCGGGGGCATATCGGTATTGTACCGGGGCCACCGGAGAGGCACCGGGGGTCCACCTTGAGGGGCCAGCCCTCTCGGAGGGCCTCATGGGCCACAAGGGGCAGGGAACCAGCCCCTGGTGGGCTGGGCGCACCCCCTTCCCTTGGGCCCATGCGCCTAGGGTTGGGGGAAACCCTAGTGGGGGCGCCCCCCTTGCTTGGGGGGCAAGCCCCCCACCCTAGGCCGCCGCCCCCCTGGAGATCCATCTCCAGGGCTGCGCACCCCCCCTTGGGGGCCTATATAAAGGGGGGGGGAGGGAGGGCAGCCGCAACCCTGCAGCCTTGGCGCCTCCCTCTCCCCGTTACACCTCTCCCTCTCTCCACCGAAGCTTGGCGAAGCCCTACTGGAACTCTGCTGCATCCACCACCACGCCGTCGTGCTGCTGGATCTTCATCAACCTCTCCTTCCCCCTTGCTGGATCAAGAAGGAGGATACGTCGATCGTCCCGTACGTGTGTTGAACGCGGAGGTGCCGTCCTTTCGGCGCTGGTCATCGGTGATTCGGATCACGGCGAGTACGACTCCATCATCCACGTTCTCCTTGAACGCTTCCGCTGCGATCTACAAGTGGTATGTAGATGCTCTCCTATCCCCTCGTTGCTAGAATACTGCATGGATAGATCTTGGTGATGCGTAGGAAAATATTAATTTCTACTACGATCCCCACCAGCTGCGAGGGCTACGTCGGCCACTACATGCTCGGAAAACACTTCCGCCGCGACTCCAAGGTCGTCGTCGACCAGGCCCTTGCCTACGTCGACTCCCTCAAGCTCGCCGGCAACGGCAAGGAGGTGTGGGTCTTCGACATCGACGAGACCATCCTCTCCAACCTCCCCTACTACGCCAAGCAAGGCTTCGGGTACGTACTACTCGAATGTAACCCTACGTGCGTGCGTGCGCGCGTGCCCACACACACACACACACACACACACACACACACACACAAGTTAGTTAAAATCAACTCACAAGCTAGACAAGAAAAAAACACCAATAACATTGTGGCATCGTAAGATCTCTATTGAATGAGAGTGGGAAAACAAGTGAGAGTAGAAGTGGATATAAAAAGGAATACACTCATCACTAGCTTTGGACGTGTTGGACACTTGGACATCATCATTGCTGGTCACCTCCAATTAATCAAAGTCCAGCAGGACCATATATATGTCCCTCCTATGAATGGCCAACAAAACAAGAGGAAAACATACGGTTTTTAAATATAGAGATGTGATGTGATGTGATGGGCATGGGCTTGTGATGGCCGGAGCAGGACCGTATCTGTTGTCCACTTGGCTACTTTATCAACAAGATTTATTTTCCAGCCGTCCTTATCAACACACTTTCTAGTTATGTTATGCTAATTGAGTTTGGACCGATAATACCTATTTTACTAGATGTAAGAAGTCAGAACATCTTGCACATAGTTACATAGTACGCCACAACACTGTTCCTTAGTTAAGAGAATTCTCTTGAACCAAAATGGAAATTAACTTGAAACGTAGTAGAAGTCTAGATAATATCTAGCCAAGATGATGCTAAAGGTTTTGTTCGAAACTATTATTAACTACCTGTGTATGTATAACTTCCTTACATAATGTGACGAAGGAGCTAGTGCATTGCGATTTAAAGTAAATCATACCTTTCCCTAAGAAATTTAAAGTGAATCTACAATGGGCGGCTAGAAGAAAGAAACATAAAAGGTTTACAAGCGCGTCCGAGAAAAGAAATAATGACGAACAGCTGCACATCTAACTAATCGAAGGGTCCCAATAACTTTGCTTCACCACAATCATGACAAAACTAACCTTTTTTTTGTTTTACTTCACTAACCTTTTCTTTTGTTGAAAGCAGAAACTCAGTTGCAATATATAAGGCTGCAATAGTAAACCTAGTTGATCAAAGGAATCAACAAAGCTGAGCTGCTGCATACCAAGCTGTGCACGATTAGGTTAAATACTACAAGTAGTGAGTAAGTTTGGCATTCGCTCTTGGTCCAGCAAAACAGTAGCGTGATGATGCCGGAGTACGACCTCGCCGTGTCATATTCATTATTGATTTATACCCTCCACTTGGCCAACTTTAATTTATTTATCGTCAGTCTCGTTCGTCCACAATACGTACGTACTGTCCATGCATGTGCATTACGTACATATACAGAGCATTAGGTTTAGGTATAGGTACTGCTCATTCCTTTGGCCACTTGGACCACAATCTTGGTTACCCATTTTTCTTCGGTCTGCATAATTACTAGTACCCCGTCCCATAATATAAAAATGTTTTTGACTCTAGTGTAGTGTTGAAAACATTTTTATATTTTGAGACAGAGGGAGTAGCTGATATGGTTGTATCTGCCATTAATCTATCTTCATATACATGTGCGTGCAGGGCTACACCATTCAACGCGACGAGCTTCAATGCGTACGTGCTGGAGGGGAGCGCACCAGCGCTGCCAGAGACGAAGAGGTTGTACAACAAGCTGCTTTCGGTCGGCATCAAGCCGGTGTTCCTCACCGGCAGGACTGAGGACCAGAGGGCCATCACCGTCACCAACCTCTGCCGCCAAGGGATCTCCGGGTGGATGAACCTGCTACTGAAGCAGCCCGGGTTCAAGGGCTCTGCGGTGACCTACAAGTCCGGTGAGAGGCAGAAGCTGCAGGATGCTGGGTACGTCATCATTGGCAACATCGGCGACCAGTGGAGCGACATCCTTGGCGCACCCGAGGGCGCCCGCACCTTCAAGCTCCCCGACCCCATGTACTACATCGGCTAGACCAGTTCCTGCCACCATTGATTGCTCCTCAGTTCTGATCTACAAATGAATAACTCCATGCTCTTAATCATATGCATGCTTCGTCAATAGTTACCCCCACCCCCTGTTATTGCTTGGTTAATATCCATTGTTGAGAACTTGAGATCAATTATTATGAATTAGACATGTTCCAAGAGAAGCTGCATGTATATTTTTGCGAGAAATCCATGGGCTATATTATTATTAGATGTGTTCTTTTTCTTAACCTGGATCTTGTACTGCTGGCGGTGTATTTTTTTCTACTAAACAATGTTGATTTTTTTCTACTAAACAATGTTGATGATGTAACTAATATCAGAGGTACATAATATCATCACATATAACTTGAACCCCTCCACTAATGGGCCCATTTTGGCCCGTTGGAGGAAGGGATCATAATTGGTGGACCACCAAACATCGGTCGGGAGAAGCAACCAAGTGCCCACATAGACGCTGGGTTGTGTTCACTGATAGTGCACAATTGATGATTACGAAATTGTTCTTGTGGCTTGCATGTTGTGTGCATACGTATTGTATGTAACTTTCCAATAAATTTCTGAGCTGGATTAGAGACTGGCTTGGTCCCTTTGGACACCTCGATCAAGGAATGTTGGTCTACACAGGCGTCCAACAAGAATCATACGAGGAAGGCTACCTAACTATGCTAGTTAATTGGACAATTTGGAACAAAAGAAATGTGCATGTCTTCCAAGGTATTTCGACCAAGGCAAACATCATCCTTGCATACATATGAAGTGAGGTGGCAACATGGGTCAAGGCCGGGGCAAAGGATTTGGGAAACATTGTGCCGGAAGAGTAGCCCCGTTCTATTATTTTAGCCTTTCATTGTTAGCTATCTTTTTTGGGTTGATGTTGTTCTAAATATCTCTTAATTAATGGGACAAGACAAATAGTTTGCCTCCGATTTACAAAAAGGTCCGTAACTTGCAAAGTTGTAACATCCATTTACATCACCCACTCTAGAGAGAGGGTCTGCTAGGATATTCTCCCGGGCCTTTTTGTACGACGAGATTAGCGTCTTAAAATGGAGTGTTTTAGTGTTTAACACCAGCTCTAAAAAACAGATCACTTAAAATTACATCACAAAAAAAGAACATACAATTGCATTTTTTTTCACTTTAATGCAACAATAAAAAACTCAAGGTGATATTATGATAGACTTGGAAACAATAGAGAAACTCAAAGAAATATTATACAAAACTTCGAAATGAGACAATTTTTGCGAACAACCAAAAAATTTAATCGTCAGTTAGACTGATAATACTTTTATATGCTTCTCCACAATAAAAAGCTATGTATGAAGATGTTAGAAGTCAGAATATCTTGTGCATGGTTGTATGCTACACAACTATTCCTTGGGTTCTAGTTGGGCATAACGTCCTCCTTTTTTGCCAACCATGTGGTAAACAAGCTAATGCAATTTAAAGTAATCATACCTCGTCCTAAGAAACTAGAAGTGAATCTACACTTGGCGGCTTGAAAAAGAAACATAAAAGTATACAAGCGCGTCTGAAAAAAGAAAAATGAACAACTTATCACTTCATAGGGCATCTAACTAATCGAGCGGTGCGAATAACTTTGTTTGGCCACAATCATGACAAAGTGAAGCTTTTGTTGAAAGACCGAACTCTGCAATAAAGCTGCAATGGTAGATCTATTTTTTATCAAGGAATCCACAATGCTGAGCTGCTGCACACAATGCATTCTCACTCACGCATCATAAATAGTGGGTGAGTTATTATAAAAAGACGAGGGTGAGTGAGGCGCACAAAAAATAGATACTATCAGTACTCCGAAATAGTGGAGTACCAAAGTTATAGGCCTCTTTGAATAAGAGGATTCTCAGCATTTTTTTTTGGAGGATTGTGGTCTTAAGAATTTCTCCTGTACTAATTATTTGATTCGTAAGATTGAATCCTATAGAATTTTTTTTTCCAAGGTTGCCCACCTAGCAACGACTACAAATACTGAAGCGAGCCGAAGCCATGCCGCCATCATCGCCCCTCCACTGGAGCTGGACAAAAGTTGTTGTAGTAGACAGAAAAAGTGATCTGCATGGTACGTATGCATGCTATAATTAACTGAATTATTGCACTAACCACATCAAGATCGGATCACATCAGTCCTCTCCGCGTCGACGACACTCTCTCCTCCCTATCCACAGCGACGCTCGTGTCCCACACTCTGAAAGCGACCCCTAAATTATCATTATCATATGCATGACACCAACCCCCTCGCTTTTTCGTTTTGTCAGTTAATTTACCTCAAGCTCATACTAAGTTAACACGCACACCGTGTAGCTAGGATCGACCGGTGCAGCTTCCCTTCCCTTCCTATTTAACTAGCTAGCCAGCCCACGCTCTTTGCACCTCAGCAATCACCAAAGAGTAGCTAGAAATGGCCATGGCTAGGACGACGACGCTCCTCCTCCTCGTCGCCGCCGCTCTCCTCGTGGCCTCCTGCGGCGCGTGGGAGGCCAACATCCGCATGCCGACGTCCATGGACGAGGCGGTGGTGGCACCATTGATCCACGCGCTGCGACCGCTGCTCGGCTCCGGCAAGCACGCCGGAGTGGCGTGCGACAGCTGGGTGCTGGGCGTGGAGGCGCACAACGTGCGGGACTGGAAGACCGTGCCCGCCAGCTGCCACTACTAGAAAAAGGGCTACTAATGACGCATCTAATTTGGTCATTAATGACGCATTAGTGGTGCGCCATTACTAGCACGCCATTAGTAATATTTACTAATGGCGCACCACTGGTGCGCCATTAGTATCTGGTATACTAATGGCGCACCGTGCCCCCAGGGGCCATGTATAGCCAGGTGCTTTGGCATACTAATGGCGCACCACCGCTTAAAGATGCGCCATTAGTATCCTCTGGCATACTAATGGCGCACTGTGATGTGATGCGCCATTAGTATGAATATTAGGGTTTTTTTTAACTTTTTAATTTTCTGTTTTTTTTGCACAGGTTACAAAATGTATAATTGGACAAAATATAGACAGCACACATCAACAACAGATTCATCGAATACAATAGAAGATTAGTCTCTGAATACAATTCATCATATTAGTCTCCGAATACAATTAATCATATTAGTCTTCAAATTGAAAAGACCAAACAAAAATAGAACATTATATTACAAGTCTTGAGACCGCGAGTAGCGAGTTTGTCTTCACATTACAAGTCGATATCGATCATCTAAACTACCATCACATAGAAGAGAGCTGCGGTCATCACGATGAGCATCATCATGATGAAACTCGTCTTCATCCGGTTCCTCCAATGCTCCCTCCCCTCTCGCGCTAGATAGCGAGCGTATCTAGATTCGGCCTCGGCCCTAGTGGTGTACCCTTTGTAACTGTTACTGCTGAATCGGTGAACCTGTCTCCGACACTCCTCCCAGTCGTCGTAGACTCCGGGAACCTTACCCTTGTACACGACATACGACGGCATCGCTATGCACTAGCCAAACGAAACGTTAGTACCAATTCACAGACAATACATAAGCAATATATAAGTATGCAACAGAACGATCGGAAGAGAAAAGCAAGACATTAATAGCATCGATTACATCTAAGTTGAACGACTCTCGAAACCAAAGAAACATACTACAAGTTCATTAAAGTTTAATTACAACATGAGCCAATCGATGTTTCAGAACTAGACACAGCATCACTGCTTTCGACTCGACTCAAGGGACCGGAGCGTGGATGAATCCGCCGTCTATCGTGGGAGTCATGAAATTACGGGCGTTGTTAGCCTACATTTGTAGCATTCCGTCTATCTCACTGTTGGACGGTTGATTTCTGAGGTAGAACTGCCCCGAGGTACGAAGGACATCTTGATGGATGATTTCCGCAAACTCCGACTGGATGCGAAAGAATTCTTGTCTGATGTCCGCGTCCTGGATTGTCGACACGCTCGCCGCCCAATCTTTGAGTTTACTCGGTAGCAGAAGTTGATGATGGTCCCGTACGATCGCCCGCATGTGATGGATGGCGTAGTAGGCACCCTTCTGACCACCAGGCGGCTGCTTAACACAGCAGAACATCGTATTGTGGGAGAACACGTGCTTGCCGTACTTACGAATAGGCCTGTTGAAGGTGCCTCCAGATTGGGCGTAGCCGGGGAGAACATCATCAAGAACCTTCTTGACATTTGTGTAGTCTACTTTCGACTGACGGTCCGGGTCGAAATACGTGGCCATGGAATATTTGGGGCTTAGGAGGATGAGCGTGCAATGTGTGTCACTGCAGAAAACACGGAATGTTAAAAGAAAAACGATCGAAATCTAAGAATTCGTATGTTACGGGGCGGTTGAGGGGAGGACTTACTCGGGAAAGTAAGGCACGAGGAAGTTATCCTTATCTGGGTTTGCCAGAATGACGCCTTCGAGGTAAGAACTCGCGACTTGCCGGTCCCCAGCGCTGCCCAAGATCTTGGCACGCATGTAGAAGGGGTCGACTATCACGATGTCCGGGGTCTTGTCGCGAATGATCCACATCTCCATACTCAGCGAAAATAGCCGAACGAAGGTGTAGTGCAGCGGATGAAGGTTCAACATAGCGTGGATGTCATCAAACCGCAGGACGATCGTACCCCAGATGGAGTTATACACAAAGCCCTTGCCCTCTGGCACCTTGGCCACGAAAACCGGGTATGCCGCATCCTTCTCTCTGAGACGCCGCTTCTCCAAAGAAAGAACACTGTCATGCAGACTCCGCATAGCACCGGCTGCAACATCGAGCATATTTCTCGGTAGCATCGGCCTACCCGCCACATGCACCCTCCTCATTAAATCCTCAGGTGAAGGTGGCCCGTCCTGAGCACGGATCATACTCGGTGCCGGCTGGCCCGCACCCTTGTTAGTCTTTCTTTTGCGTGCCTTCTTCTTCTCCTGTAATGGGACCGAGTTCTGCTCACAGACCGCCTTCTTGAGTGTGTTGGGGCTGAGAATATTTCGCACCTCGCCTATCTGAGGCTCGGTGAAGTCGGCAGCTGGAGGCGTCTCCTGAGAGCTGAACGGCAGACGACGCCTGTTGCAACTTGGCTTCTCCGTGGTACCAGCTAGATCGCGCACGTCTTTTGTTGGGTTGGGTTCTTGAGAAGGAGGCCCCATGAAGTCGCCACCGTACCTATGATCGGCAAAGTACTGATCGACGTTGCCGAATGTATTGTCGTCGTCGTCGTTCTGATCCTGTGCCATATGCATGTTTGGATCCAGTGGCATAGGGATGTCCGGCACCGTTGCGGCGGTCTTGCCATGGGGCCGACTTGGCGCCGGCACGACTGGCGGTGTTGTCTTTGGGGTGGTGTCCCCCGCCCCCAAACGAATCTGGCTCTTCGGCCAAAGCAGGGGCCAGCCGATCAGGCAGGCGCTGAGGGTCATCACGTCATCATCGTCGGCCCCGACGGGTCGAATCGGAGGTAGCAACTCGTCGCAGCCTGGCAGCACCCGAACCAGTTGAATCCTAAACAAGTTGGGTGGCATCTGGGTACCGTAGAACAAGGGGTTGCCCGGTTGAACGATTTTGCCCTTGGCGACATCGACCAACTCGTTGTTCACGAAGTGCAGGAGAGTGCACGGAACATCGGCGGCGCCCTGCGAAAACATGTAGGGCATCAGGGATGCCCAGTCAAAGGCAAGGAGATGAAGTCCTCGGCATTAGCCAACAGGTTATCTACAACCTGACCTAATAGACATCAAGTCTTCCCTACTAGCTCGACTGGTCAGCAGCTAGTTCTCACACCAGGAGGTCCTAGGTTCGATTCCCAGGCTCCACAATTATTTTATGCATTTAAAATGCTGTTTCATAATTATTTGTGTTTAAATATGTTCAAACTTGTTTAAATCATAACAGTAATATTTTTTTTATAAGACAGTAATAATTTTTTAAAAAATATCATCAAATAGTAATGCCGGTGGAGCGGGGGAGGGTGCGGGGGGTGCGGGGGGTCGGCGGCGGCGGTTGAGTAGGGGAGGGGTGCAGGGGGTCGGCGGCGGCGGTTCAGTAGGGGAGGGGTGCGGGGGGTCGGCAGCGGCAGTTGAGTAGGGGAATCGATGGTGCGGGCGGTCGGCGGCGGCCGGTGGACCGGATCTGGCGAGGTGGGATAGCGATCGAGATGGAGGGGGATTGAGATCGAGTGTCCATGAAATTAAAAAATATTCATGATAGTTCAAAAAGTGCCCATGAAATACAATCGAGAAATGAAGTCTACGATTTAAATACAATCGATCTTAGCTAGCTATCTGTTCACAATCTTCTTGCCCTTCTTTTTCGCAAATGGAGTTCTTCTGTGGAACGGGCGTCCTTTAGGTAGGGTGGTCCTGCTTCTTCTTGTGGTGTATGCTGCTACTTCATCATCGTCGTCATGTTCGATCCTCGGGTCGCCGTACTTGTCGAAGTCTTGCTCATTGGCTACTCCATCCATTCCGATGATCTTCCTTTTGCCTCTCCTCACGACAACACGACTGGGCTTTGGCGGGTCGGTAATGAAGAAGCATTGGTCCACTTGGGAAGCCAGTACCCATGGCTCATTTTTCGCGGTGACGTTTGCGTCCGCGGTCTTGGATTTGGCTTCGGGTATAACCATGGTGGTGAAATACCGGTCTTCTTTTATGACGCTCTTGGCCCATCTGACACGGAACATCGGGACCTTCTCTCCAGCGTAGCTCAGCTCCCAGATCTCCTCGATCCTTCCGTAGTATCTGTCCTTGTCGTTACCGGTGTAGGATTCCATCGTTACCCCGGAGTTCTGATAACCATCGCTCTTCATGTCCTTGGCCTCGGTGTAGAATGTGTAGCCGTTGATATCGTACGCCTCATAGGTCATCAGGTTGTGCTCGGCGCCCTGTGACAAGGCAAATATGAGTTGTTCTTCCGCGGAAGAATCCTCATGTAAAGGGTACGACAGAAGCTTCTGCTTGAACCAACGCGTGAAACATGAGTTGTGCTCTTTGAGTATATCTCCGTCCGTCCTCTGTTGGCCTCGGTCATTGTACGTCTTCTTAATAAAGGTTTTGTGCTCTGCCACCCAAGGATCGACCACGTCTATGTGTTGTAGCGCGACTAGGTTTGCTCTTTCAAAGTCGGCGAGTCGACCCTCGAAGTCGACATGCATTTCGCGGCGACCCTCACGGTGACCCCATCCAGCGAGCCTGCCGAGGTGCCTGTTGACGGGAAGATCAACGGGGTTCTCGATGCCTAGATAATTCGTGCAGTACGAGATGCACTCTTCGGTCAGAAAGCCCCTGGCTATGCTTCCCTCTGGACGTGACATGTTGCGAACGTATCCTTTGATGACACCATTCATCCTTTCAAACGGCATCATGCTGTGCAGGAACGTCGGCCCGAGTTGGATGATATCCTCCACTATATGGACCAGCAGATGCACCATAACGTCAAAGAATGCGGGCGGGAAGTACATCTCAAGCTCGCATAGTATCACCACGATCTCTTCCTGTAGCCTTCTGAGTTGCCTCACGCCAATCGACTTCCGAGAGATGACGTCGAAGAAGTTGCATAGGCCAAATAGCGTTTCACGGACGTGCGCGTCCATGATCCCACGGATTGCAACTGGAAGTATCTGCGTCATCAGCACGTGACAGTCGTGAGACTTCATCCCGCTGAACTGCTTCGCTGGGTCTAGGTATCTGCTTATCTTCCCCGCGTAACTGTAAGGAAGTTTTACTCCTAGGAGGCAGGTGAAAAACTGCTTGATCTCCTCCTGACTTAGAGTGAAGCACGCGGGAGGGTAGTCATTTCTGGTCTTCTTGGCCTTTTTGCCTTTGCGACGACTTTCTGTGTCCTGCTTCGCCTCATCATCATCATCATCATCATCATCATATATAGCGTGAAGCTCCTGCCTGATGCCCATTGATTTCAAGTCTTCCCTTGCTTTCGGCCCATCTTTGGTCCTCTCTGGCATGTTGAGCAGGGTACCAAGCAGACTCTCGCACACGTTCTTCGTGATATGCATGACATCAAGGCTGTGAGGCACACGGTGGATCTTCCAGTACGGCAAGTCCCAGAAAACAGACCTCGTTTTCCATACCTTCAGCAGCGGCTCTGGCGCCTTTCGCTTCTTTCCCGGCTCTGGCGCCTTTTGCTTCTTTCCCGGCAGTGGGCAGTCTTTCCAATTTTTCAACAGCTTGTCTATTTCCTCGCCGCTCCTCGTACACGGGCGTTTTCGGGGTTCGGATTCACCATCGAACAGATCCTTGCGTTTCCTTCACGGGTCATCGTCGCGAAGCCACCTTCGATGTCCCATGAACACGGTTTTTGAAGACCCGGGATCTCTATCTAGCTGGCGATACGTTGTGTCATCCATGCCCGATTGTAACCGAGATAGTCGTGCACCGTCGTGAGCAGTGCGGCTCTCATAGGGAAATATTCTTTCTCTGCGGCGTCCCACGTATTGGCTGGCGTTTTCCACAGCGTGTCTAGTTCCTCCTTCAGCAGCCCCAGATACAGATTGATGTCGTTCCCTGGTTGTTTCGGCCCTTCAATTAGCATACTCATGTGAATGTACTTCCTCTTCATGCACAACCAGGGGGGAAGGTTGTACATCCACACAAACACAGGCCAGGTGCTATGTGTGCTTCTCTGGCTACCAAACGGATTGACTCCATCGGTGCTCGCGCCCAGCACGATGTTCCTTGGATCCTTCCCAAATTCTGGGTATTCAAAATTCAACGCTTGCCACTGGCTCGCATCCTTAGGGTGACTCAGCATCTTGTCTTTTTTATCTATCTCCGGATCATTTGCGTCATCTTCTCGCTTCTTCTCCTCCCTATCCGCGTGCCAACGCAGGAGCTTTGCTACCTTAGGATCCGCGAAATACAGCTGCAGACGAGGAGTGATCGAAAACTACCACACCACTTTTCGAGGAGCTTTCTTCCTCTTCTTGTATCGAGTGACGCCGCACACCGGACATATGGTAGACTCCGCGTGCTCGTTCCGATAAATGATGCAATTGTTCATGCACACATGGTATTTCACGTGCGGTAAATCCAGATGACACACGATTTTCTTCGCCTCCTCCAAACTGGTCGGGCACTTGTTCCTCTTTGGAAGACGTTCGTGCCAGAATGACATGTTCTCGTCGAAGCATGCGTCGGTCATTTTGTGTTTTACCTTCATCTCCAGAGCCATGAGCGTTACTTTCAGGCGGGTATCCTCGGGCCTGCATCCTTCATACAATGGAGTAACCGCGTCTAACTCAAGTTGATCCACCTTGGCTTTCTCTCGGGCGGCAGCTCTTGCGTTATCCGTCTGCTTGAGAAGCAGCTCTTGAATATAAGGGTCCTGCACCCAGCCCATCGATGGTCCACCGTCGTCTGCTCCGCCGGCATCATCATCTTCATGATCATGCCCGTCGTCTGCTCCGGCATCTTCCTCATCATCATGTCCTGCATCTTCTACATGATGACTGTGTACAGCATCACCGTCGTGATCATCTCCTGGGGATTCTTCGTCTTCTCGCCCGCCCAAGCCGCGGTGGTTGTCTTGCTTCCCTTCCTCATTTCGTGCCCGGCCCCCATGGACGACTTCATAGTCATCTTCATCACCTTGCCACCGATAGCCATCCATGAAACCACGCAAGAGGAGGTGGTCCCGCACATGCCCGGAATCCGGGTCCGCAATAAGGCTCTCCAGCTTGCATCTTCGACACGGACATCGTATCTCCGTCTCGTTCTTTTGAAGCATCTCGGCCTTCGCGGACCTCAAAAACCTATTCACGATGCTTTCGGTCATCGTGCAGACCATGGTCGCCTGCGGGGTAGAGCAAAACGATATTTTAGAACCAAGAAAAAAATTGGCATGACTTTCCCTAAAAATAGGGCCAAAAAGAATGCTTAATGCCAAAATTATCGCCGAAACGGAAATGAATCAACATTCCGGCAAAATATTGGCAACTATCGCATTTCAAATACCGGTACACCTCCAAACACAAACACATATGCAACACCACAAACATATGCAACACCACGAACATACATAGATCTAGATAATATAGGCCATAAAAAGTGCATGTGCACATTGTTGTAGGGAGAACAACATAAATATAGCTTCCCCCCTTACTTACCTATCAAAACAAGGTAATGTAACCACTTAATTTGAATGAATCTATGGTGAAAATGAGGTGAAAAAGAGGAGGCACCCGAGACAAGGAGGAGGTGGAGAGAATGAAGTGGGGAGAAAGTGAGTGTGGGTAGGAGAGGCTGCCCAAAATATCTTGTTGCTGCCCACTTACTAATGGCGCACCAACAATAAATGCGCCATTAGTAATCCAGGTTACTAATGGCGCACCTACGTCTGATGCGCCATTAGTAGTTTGGCCAAAAAAAACACATACGAATGACGCACTGCTCCACAATGCGCCATTACTAGTTTCAACTAGTAATGGCGCACGGAGGAAGAGTGCGCCATTAGTAGTTTTGCAACAAAAGGAATAAAAAATATAATTAAAAATACAACATTAGTGGCGCACGCTGCGTCTGGTGCGCCATTACTAATGGCGCACTGTGTGAGGATGCGCCATTAGTATGTTTGGACAGGCGCACTAGTTCAAAAAAAATTGGTACTAATTGCGCACCCTAGGCTAGGTGCGCCATTAGTAGTTTTAACACTAATGGCGTATCAGAAGGTGGTGCGCCATTAGTATATACTAATGGCGCACCCCTCCTCTGGTGCGCCATTAGTGTCAACTTCATCTATAGCCCTTTTTCTAGTAGTGTGCGAGGGCTACGTCGGCCACTACATGCTCGGCAGCCACTTCCGCCGCGACTCCAAGGTCGTCGTCGACCAGGCCCTCGCCTACGTCGACTCCCTCAAGCTTGCCGGCAACGGCAAGGAGGTGTGGGTCTTCGACATCGACGAGACCACCCTCTCCAACCTCCCCTACTATGCCAAGCACGGTTTCGGGTACGTACTACTCGATTGTATACATACATATACACTGCTGATGTTACGTGTGTAGTGCATTGTACTTGCTATCTATCGCAGGTGCATCTAAGCAGGGACCTGCACTCATCTTATAAACTAAAAATCTGACTAGACCTCTTAATTAAAATCAACTCACTAGCTAGAATAACAGTGTGGCATAGTAAGATCTCTAATGAATGAAAATGGAAAAACAAGGGAGACTAAAAGTGGAAATGTAGAAATGTATTACTACTTGGACGTGTTAGACATCTTCATTGCTGGTCACCTCAAATTATTCAGTCACAGAGGGAAATATACTATGCTGTGATGTGCATGTGTATGTGGTGGCCGGAGTAGGACCTTATCTGTTGTCCACTTGCCTAGCTACTTTATCGGACGGTTTCTTTTTCAAGCATCCTTATCAACCCATACTTTCTAACTATGTTATGCTTAATTTAGTTTAGATGGATAATACTTATTTTATAAGATGTAAGAAGTCCGAATATCTTGTGCTTATTTACATATGCTGCAACACTATTCCTGCTTTTTTTTTCTTTTGAGTTGGAACACTATTTCCTTAGTTAAGAAGATTCTCTTGAAACAAAATGGAAATTAACTTGAAACTTAGTAGAAGCCTAGATCATATCTAGCCAAGTTGATGCAAAAGGTTTAGTTTGAAACTATGATTAAGTAGCTGTGTGTAGTATAGCTACCTTGTATATATTTTTAATGTGATGAATGAGCTAGTGCATCGCGATTTTAAAGCAAATCATACCTTTCCTTATGAAATTTAAAGCCAATCTACACTGAACGGCTAGAAAAGGGAAACATAAAAGCATACAAGCGCGTCCGAGAAAAGTAGGATGAACAGCTTATCCCAACATATATCTAATTAACTAATCGAGGTGTTAGAGTAACTTTGCCTCACCACAATCATGACAAAGCTAACCTTTTTTGTTGAAAGCCGAAACTTTGCAATAACGTTGCGAACAGTAGACCTAATTTATCAAAGGAATCAACAAAGCTGTGCTGCTGCATACAAAGTTGTGCATAGGGATGAAAATGGAGTGAAAAGTTTCCGCTTTTCCGGAGGAAAAACGGAAACGGAGAGGAAATATGAAAATGGAAATGAAAATTTGCAAAATGAAAATGGAAGTGAAAATTGTTATGCGGAAACGGAAACAAAAATGGAACGGCGTTTTCTGGTGGAACTGACGTGGAAACGGAACTTTACTTTCCGTTTCCGTGAATATGGAATTTCCGTTTCTACTATAGGCCCATGGCTGCTTTGTAGCCCAATTACCAAACAACACACAATGACACAATGAGCAGACTAGATCAATTGAGGACCAACTTTTACTTCCACACACATTCTCAACTAGACAACAATACGGAATTGTCATGTACTGTTACAATACTACCTTATGTTGCCAACACAACCATATTATCATGTAGCCATGTTAACAATTTTTTAATTTCTTTGTTTTTTGTGTGTATTTCTCTATGATTCAAGGGGGTTTTAAGTTCCGGTCAACACGCTGTTTTGTTTCTGTGTCCGCTCTGTATTCACTCTGTGTATGTTTTCGGTAGTATTTGTTTCCGTATTTATTTTCCGGGTTTCCGTATTCGTTTCCGCTTCTGCAAAAGAATACAGAAACAAATATGGTAGCACCCAGTTCCGTCCGTTTTCGCTCCGTTTTCATTCCCTGTGCATGATGGGATTAAATACCACAACTAGTGATTATGTTTGGCATTCGTTCTTGGTCCAGCAAAAGAGGCGTGACGATGCTGGAGTAGGACCTCGCCGTGATGTGCTCATGCACGTGCCTTACGTACAGATGCAGAGCATTGGGTTTAGTTACCGCTCATCCACTTGGCCGTTTGGCCACTTGGATCACAATCTAGGTCACACACTATGTTTCTTCGGTATGCATAATTGCTAGCAGCTAATGTAGTTGAATCTGCCACTAATATATCTTCATACACATGTGAGTGCAGGGCTACACCGTTCAACGCGACGAGCTTCAACGCATACGTGCGGGAGGGGAGCGCGCCCGCACTGCCGGAGACGAAGCGGTTGTACAACAAGCTGCGCTCGGTCGGTATCAAGCCAGTGTTCCTCACCGGCCGGACCGAGGACCAGAGGGCCATCACCGTCATCAACCTCCGCCGCCAGGGCATCTCCGGGTGGATGAACCTGCTGCTGAAGCAACCCGGCTTCAAGGGCTCTGCGGTGACCTACAAGTCCGGCGAGAGGCAGAAGCTGCAGGACGCCGGCTACGTCATTGTCGGCAATATCGGCGACCAGTGGAGTGACATCCTCGGCGCGCCTGAGGGCGCCCGCACTTTCAAGCTGCCAGACCCCATGTACTACATCGGCTAGGCTGCCTCCGGCTCGGGCATGCCGCCATTGATTTCTCAATCCAATAAGCTCCATGCTCTTAGTTATATTCATGTTTTGCCAATAATCCCTCCCCAGTTGTTGCTTCGTTCATTTCCATTGTTGAGAACTTGCGATTAATTGCTATTATGAACGTGCTTGTGGAGAAGTTGCATGTTGTTTAATCAATGGATCCATGGTCCACTGTTTGTTTTGAGAGAAATCCATGGGCTATTGTTGTGTTCTTCTTCTTAACTTTTTTTTTATTAAAGGAGGATTTGCCCGGCGTCTGCATCTGCAAACCCTTTGTTAAGCAAAGTATCTGAAAGGTCCGTGGTCTAGCACAAGTTCACTCGGAGCTAAAAAAAGTAATGAAAGAAGATAAAAGTTGCCTCAACCGGCTAAAATAGGATGAGATGACTAAGTGCCTAGCCTATTATTGGACCGTCATCCAAACCGATTGTAAATATTCTGAGCTACCATCTCCCATCGGGTAGACCCAGTAACCAAAGGCTCACTGGCTTCCGTAGGAGTGAGTAAGGACCACGTACGGATCCAAGTAGTGGCCCTGTAAATAACCTGCAAAAAGTTTATACGAGTTTGTCTGTGAAAATACATATCATTTCTGCAGTTCCATATAGCCCAAAGTAATGCGCATACTCCTATCCGAATATGCCTCACAATATTTGGCTCTACTTAATTTAGCAACGTCTCAAATAACGGGTGAATACTATTTGGAGGGGTGATATTAAAGGCTATATGAATTGAACGCCATAATAGTTTGGCATCGGACAATCGAGAAAGAGGTGTTTACTAGTTTCATCTTGATCACAAAAGCAGCATCATTGACTACCGTCCCAACTACACTTTGCCAAGTTATCCTTAGTAAGAATCACCTCCTTGTGAACAAACCACATGAAGACTTTGATTCTTAACGACACTTTAATCTTCCAAGTATGTATCAATTTCGGAATCGGACCAGAGTCAATTAGGTCTACGTACATAGATTTTACTGAGAAGATTTCGTTCGTAGTTAATCTTCGGCGAATAGTATCTGGCTCATCAGAGAGGTGAACGTCCAACAACCTCCGCACCAGATGTAGCCATGCGTCCCATCGGTCTCCTACTAAAGATCGTCGGGATTGAGTGTTTAGAGGATTAGACTGTAATAGTGTAGCAACATAAGCCTCCTTAGTCTATACAATATTATACAGAGATGAATATTGTGTGGCTAGAGGCACCTCCCCTAACCACGTATCCTCCAAGAATCTACTCGAATTACCGTTTCCAATGATGAATATAGTCCTATGAAAGAAAGTCGCTTTCGTTCTCATTAACCCCTTCGAGAAAGGTGAATCATTGGGTCTAACGAAAACCTCAGCCAAGGTCTCAAATTGTAGGTACTTATTATGCAAAATCTATACCCACGTGCCTTCTGTCTCAACAGAAAGCATGTACAACCATTTACTGAGCAGGCATCTATTGTTTACCTCTAAGTTCTCAATCCCGAGCCCACCCTAGTCCTTCGGTCCATAGATGATATCCCACTTAGTAAGGCTCTCTTTATCTCATCGCATTGCCAAAAGAATCATGAACGATAGAAATCTAACTTTTTCTGTACCATTACAGGGACTTTAAAGAAAGACAAAAGGAACATCGGCATACTCGTGAACATCTTCTTCTTCTCTTGGATCTTGTACTTTTGATGGTGCATTTTTTCCCCAAATATTATTGATGGTGAAACTAATATCATAGGTATATGTAATATTATCACATATATGGTGTCACTACTAAAGAATGACCCTTTTTTGACCCCCTCCATTAATGGGCCCATTTTGACCCGTTCGAGGAAGGGATCATCGTTGGCGGGTCACCAAATGCCCATTGCGTGAGACTGCAGAGGCAACCAAGGGAGAAAGGCTATGGGAAGCACGAAAAGTTAAGCCTCAGTATGATAGTTACTTGGACGATTTGGAACGGAACAGATGTGTGTGTCTTCTAAGGTATTTCAGAGCTGCCAAAAATTATCCTTGCAAAGATTAAAAATGAGGCGGCAACATTGGTCAAGGCTGGAACAAAGGATTTGAGAAACATTATGTCGGAAGAGTACCCCATTCTATTAATTTAGCGTTTCGTTGTTGGCCTGTCTTTGTTTTTGGTTGCCCTTGTTCTAACTCTCCCTTAATGCAAATAGTTTGCCTGCGTTTTAGAAAAGGTTCAGAGCTAGCACAGTTTGTCACATCCCTCTACATCGGCCCACTCTAGAGAGGGTCTCTGCTACCTTTTTCTCTCGGCCATCTTTGTACGACGTGATTCGTGTCTTGACATGGAGTGTTTGAGCGTGTTCAGCTCTCAGTAATATATCACTTAAAATTACGTCGCAAAAGAATATCATTCACTTGCATGCTTTTTGCACTTTCATCAAAACACTATGAAACGATAAAAAACACTCGATAGAATATTATGTACTCACTCTTCAAGAAAACAAGATTGCTAATAACCAAAAAAGGTAATTGCCAGTTTAGACCTCTATGTTCTTCATCAACGTCAAGTGATCTTCATAGTTTTATGAGAATAAATTTCCTCTCGTTCTTTCGGCAGTGCCAAGAGGTTAGAGATTTTTCTATCGCAGATTCGAGTATTCAGATCTGATGATTTATGTTGCCGTGTCAAGATTTTATTTGTTGGTTTGATTCTTTGTGGAGGTGAAATCCTTTATCGACACCATAGTGAAGATATAAATGATTCGACGGCCTACACTTCTAGGGGATCATCCTCGCCCCAAGCACATTCATGGATCAAGGTTTCCCATTTTTTAGATGGGCGACTCAAGACGCTTTCAAAAACCATTATTGACAATGGTCGTGCGGGTGAAAGAGTGACAACATCGTTGTTCCAGTCTTAATTACAGCATCTTTACTGAAATCTTTGGTGTATTTCTTCGAGCTGAGATTAATACCCCGAAGAAGATGTTTACAAGTGATTTCATTGTAATTCTTAGTGACATGAATTACTTTGTGTTTTCTTGGATCTTAGGTCAGAATAAGTGTATCTGTAATTGTTATGTACGAATAAAGTCACATGTGTTTAAAAAAATGTCAACAGAATGTATGTATGAGGATGTCAGAAGTCAGAACATCTTGTGCATGGTTACATGCTACAACACTATTCCTTAGATAAACTAGTTGTGTAGAACTTCGACCTTTTTTCAGAACCTTGTATTTGCAATGCGACTAATGAACTAATGCTTTGCAATCTAAAGTAAATCATACCCCGTCCTATGAAATTTAAAGTGAATCTACACTTCATGACTAGAAAAAGAAACATAAAAGTATACAAGCATGTGCGGGAAAAGAAAGATGAACAACTTATCACTTGCCCCATATGTCATCTAACTAATCGAGTGGTTCGAATAACTTTGCTTCACCACAATGATGACAAAGTCAACCTTTTGTTCAATCCCAAACTGTGCAATAAAGCTGCAATGGTTGATATATTATTTATCAAGGGAATCCACAAAGGTGAGCTGCTGCACACAATGCATGCTCAGTCAGGAGTCACAAAGAGACTAAGAGAGTGGGTGAGTTATAAAAAAACAAAGGAGGGTGAGTGAGGTGCACGATGAAGTTAAATATTAGAACTACTCCAAGATAATGGGGTTCCAAAATTATAGGCCTCTTTGATTCAAAGGATTTTCATAGAAATATGAAGGATTATGATCCTTAAGATTTTTTTCTACATTGGTTGTTCGGTTTGTACGATTGAATTCTAAAGGAATTTTTCCTAATGATTCCCTCGTACTACATTTCAGAGAAATTTTAGCATCTAATCAAACATCTTGGAAAAAAATCATTTGTTTTTCTTGCTAATCAAACCAATCAAAACCATATAGGATTCATACGGTCATAACAAATGCAATCCTATGTATTTTCTATTTCTGTGTTTTTGAATCCTGCAAATCTAATAGTATTGGCCATAGTGTACTCCTATAGTAAGTTTGGCATCTGTTATGATCCAACAAAATAGTGGTGTGGTCAATGACGATGTGATGTCGGAGTAGGATCTTGCTGTGTGATATCTATTACTCCCTCGGTAAACTAATATAAGATGTTTTAGATCACTAATTTAATGATCTAAAACGTCTTATATTAGTTTATAGAGAGAGTAGTTTATACCGTCCACTTGGCGAATCAAGTTTATCACCAGTCTCGCTCGTCGACAACTAGTACTGCTCATGCACGTGAGCATATATTGGGTTTAGGCACCGCTGTCTAATCCACTTGACCACCGTTTGCAGCTGCAGCGGTGACTTTGCATGTTACGTTGGATCGTTGTTTTGGTCCTGCATGGAATGATGGTCATTGGCCGGAGTATGTAGCTAGAACCATGCAGATTAGTACTAATCATAGTAATTAAGGAGTATATCCACTAGTATCTGAGTATCTGACATTCACGTGGCCACGTTATCGTTTATCCCAAACGGGCTACGTACTCATCCAACATTACAATCACCGTGGGTAAACTACACTCCTTCAATTCCATAATTTAGTGCATATGGTTTTTCTTTTTTAAATCAAGTTTTACAAACTTTTACCAAGTTTATTGAAAAAACCACCTACATCTAGAATACCAAATATCTATCAAAATATCGCGCCAACGCGCGCGCGTGTCCCTCGCTGTGAATGCAAACCCGCCAATGTCACCAACCCCCCTCCCTCTTTTGTTTTGCCACCTCGAGCTCACGGTCACGCGCGTATAGGATCGATCGACGCAGCTTCCCTTCTCCTCCCTTCCTATTTAACAAGCTCGCCAGCCCACGCTCTTTGCACCTCACCAAGGGAAGCACCACTACACACGCTAGAAA
The DNA here is from genome assembly GCA_032464435.1 of Aegilops umbellulata. Classification (NCBI taxonomy): domain Eukaryota; kingdom Viridiplantae; phylum Streptophyta; class Magnoliopsida; order Poales; family Poaceae; genus Aegilops; species Aegilops umbellulata. The sequence goes on from CP136058.1 coordinate 607,050,243, forward strand.
TGGCGATGGCTACGACGACGACACTCCTCCTCGTCGCCGCGGCTCTCCTCGCGGCCTCATGCAACGCGTGGGAGGTCAACATCCGCATGCCGACGTCGGCCGCCGTGGAGGAGGCGGTGGTGGCGCCGCTGATCCACGCGCTGCGGCCGCTGCTGGGCTCCGGCAAGCACGCCGGAGTGGCGTGCGACAGCTGGGTGCTAGGCGTGGAGGCGCACAACGTGCGGGACTGGAAGACGGTGCCCGCCAGCTGCGAGGGCTACGTCGGCCACTACATGCTCGGCAGCCGCTACCGCCGGGACTCCAGGGTCGTCGTCGACCAGGCCCTCGCCTACGTCGACACCCTCAAGCTCGCCGGCAACGGCAAGGAGGTGTGGGTCTTCGACATCGACGAGACCACCCTCTCCAACCTCCCCTACTACGCCAGGCACGGCTTCGGGTACGTTTACGTAGACACTTTTCTATGCAACGTGTGTTCATCATGTACTTGCTATGTATTGCAGGTGCATTTGAGCAGGGACTTGCACTGATCTTTTCTTTCAGATAAAGTAAAACTCTGACCACACCTCTCTCTCAAAAAAAAATCAACTCACTAGCTAGAAAGCACCAGTGCCATAAGATCTCTACTAAATGAAAGTGGGAAAACAAATGAGACTAGAAGTGGAAATAAAAATGCATATGTTGGACATCATTACTGATCACCTCCAATTAATCACAGTCACTTAGACGGCCAACAAAACAAGAGCAAAACATAACATCACTACTACAGTCAGAGACAAAGATGTGATGCGATGGGCATGTGATTGCCCGGGTAGGACAAAAAGTTACCAGAAAAAAAAAGGGTAGGACAAAAAGTTGAGTTATCAACCGTCGTTATCAACTGATTACTATCTATAATTATGTTATCAAAATTGAGTTTAGACGGATAATACTTGTAATTATGCGAATATCTAACAAATCGAGGGGTTCGAGTAACTTTGCTTCACCACAATCATTTGTAACAGAGCTAACCTTTTTTGTTGAAAGCCGAAACTCTGCAATAAGGCTGCAATGGTAGACCTATTTTATCAAAGGAATCAACAAATAAGCTGAGCTCTCACGAGCCACAAAGAGGGTGAGCGAGGTGCACGATGAGATTAAATATATACAAGTTGTGAGTAAGTTTGACTCTTATTCTTGGTCCACAAAAACAGTGTCGGAGTTGGATCTCGCAGTGTGATATTAATTAATTAATTTAGACCTCCACTTGGCCAACTTCATTATTTAACATCAGTCACGTTCGTCCACAACCACGTAGAGCATTGGGTTTAGGTACTGCTCATCCCCTTTGGCCATTTGGCCACTTGGACCACAAGGTTACATACATCGATTTGCATAATTACCCTTTTTTTAATTGGTATGGTTGAATCTGCCATTAATCTATCTTCATATACACATACGTGCGCAGAGCTACACCGTTCAACGCGACGAGCTTCGACGCATATGTGCTGGAGGGGAGCGCGCCATCACTGCCGGAGACGAAGCGGCTGTACAACAAGCTGCTCTCTGTCGGTGTCAAGCCGGTGTTCCTCACCGGCCGGACCGAGGACAAAAGGGCCATCACCGTCACCAACCTCCGCCGCCAGGGCATTTCTGGGTGGATGAACCTGCTGCTGAAGCAGCCCGGCTTCAAGGGCTCTGCAGTGACCTACAAGTCCGGCCAGAGGCAGAAGCTGCAGGATGCCGGGTACGTCATCATCGGTAACATTGGCGACCAATGGAGCGACATCCTTGGCGCGCCTGAGGGCGCCCGCACTTTCAAGCTTCCCGACCCCATGTACTACATCGGCTAGGCCGCTCTGGCTAGGGCATTCCGCCATTGATTTCTTGAATAAGCTCCATGCTCTTAGTTATATGCATGTTTAGTCAATAATCCCTCCCTACTTGTTGTTTGGTTCATTTCCATTGTTGAGAACTTGAGATTAATTGCCATTATAAATTAGACGTGTTCGTGGAGAAGTTGCATGTTCCTTAATCTATGGATCCATGGTCCACTATTTTTTTTCTTGCGGGAAATTCATGGGATATTCTTGTTTGATGTGTTGTTCTTCTTAAATTGGATCTTGTACTTATGATGGTGTAATATTTTACTAAATGTTATTGATGGTGCAACTAATATCAGAGGTACATAATATTGTCACATATATGGTGTCACTATTGAAGAATGGCACTTGCTTTAACCCCTCCATTAATGGGCCAATTTTGACCCCTTCGAGGAAGGGATCATTGTTGGCGGTCACCAGACGCCCATCAGTGAAGACTGGAGAAGCAACCAAGGAATGGTGGTTTAAACAGGTGTCGAACATGCATGAACATTAGACCCCCGTGCCGCTCCCCTCCTTTGCCCTCCTTCTCCCTCGCCGTCGCCAGGGGACGCCGCCGGGCAAAGCCCGCGCGTGCGTCGGCGGCGGCGGGGCTCCCTCCCTCCTCGCGAGGCTCCTGGGCGGCGCGGGACGGCCGGCCCTCCGGCGGCAGGTCGGGTCGCCGGCGGATCTACGGGGCTCCCCTTTGGTGCCGCTGCGGCGATGGCGGCGGCGTGGTCTGCGCGGGGCGGCGAGGCGCGGGCTCCTCCTCCTCCCGATCTGATGGCGTCGCGGTGGCGCCGGCGCTCGGGCGTGCGGCGGGGTCCGCGAGGGTGGTCGGCGCGCGACGTCATCCTCCCAGATCTGATGGCTCCACGGTGGCGCCAGTGCTCGGGCGGAGGTTGGCGTCAGCAAGCGGTGGCGGGCGCTGGGACCTCGGCGGCGCTCCGGCGTGTGCAGGCGGCGGCGGTCCCTGTGCGCGGTCGGCGGCTCCGTCTCTGACCCGGACGGCGCGGGGGATGGCGGCGGCCCGATGTGGCCGGCGATCTGGATGCGGTGGTGCCGGTGGCTCGCTGATCTGCTGGTACTGCAGGGTCTGCCTGCTGTTGCTAGTGGTGACGGCAGCCCGTGCACGAGAGTTGGATTCCTTCGAACTGATCTGGGTGAAAACTTGCCTTCGGCTTCTGCTAAGGCCGGCGGTGGCGGCGCTATCTGCGCCGTTCCCTTCTTGAAGGCATCGCCGTGGAGAAGTTCAAGGCCACTCTCTGCTACCTCCGGGGGAAACCCTAGATCGGATGATCGGATGACGGCGGCGCTCTGGTGTCGTTCCTTCCTTGGGGGCATCATTTTTTGAGGTACACACGTGATCGAGGGACTAGAGAACGGATTCTTTGGTGAAGCGATGATTCATCCTACACACTGATGGCGACGGATTTTGACGGCGTGGCGCAGTGCAGATTCGGAGTTCATTGTGGGAGGATGGACTCGCGCAGGAGGACGACGCTGTCGGGCGTCATGGTGGCGTCGATGGCAGAGAGACCTGGCACGGTACATGCAACAGTATAGCTCTGAAGATGGATTTGTGGCAGGTGGCTGCGGCGGCCTCATAGGTTGAGGAGTGCGCCGGACTGGTAGGTGTCCCATACCCGGCAGGCGTCCTGGTTGGGACCTCAGGTTTTAGATGTTTAGGTTTGGCTGCGATGTCTGTTTGGTATTAGGCCCAGACTATCTGCGCCCCTTCATCAATTGGATAGGTGTAGCGACAATTGTCGCTTAGATGGTGGCTTTAGTCTTGCTGTTGTATGGCTTTGTAAGGTTTTGTGTTAATAATTAATAAAGTGGCCGTACGCATTGTCCAGATGCAGAGGCCGGGGGTCATCCTCCTTTTCTAAAAAAAATGAACATTAGACAAAGGCTATGGGAAGCCTCACTATATATATGCTGGCGGCTCCATGAAGTTTAAAAATGAGGCGGCAACATGGGTCAAGACCGGTGCAAAGGATTCGGGAGATATTATGTCATAAGAGTACCTCCTTCTCTTAATTCAGCCTTCCATTGTTAGCATGTTTTTTTGTTGTTGTTCTCTCTCTCTCTCTCTCTCTCTCTATCTATCTATCTCTCTCTCTGCAAAAATGATCAAAGCTGTTATAAAGATTCACGAAAAGAACAAAACACCTTAAACATAATAATAACATTCGAGGTCCATGGACCACCGAACGACCATTGCCGCCGCCAGAGCGAGGCCACCGACGCGCCGTTGTCGTCGCGCCCATACCGGAGCCGGTCTGACCTTATCAATGACAGCCGGGAAGTCTTCATGTACATGCCCCTAAGGACCACCGCTTTGGAGTCGCAGTCGTCGGTGTTGAATCCTTGAATTGATCTGAAGAACATGACACCAGATATCGCTGTTGCGTACGCATGAGAAACCCCAATCTCGCCGCCCCAAGGAGGAATCTATATCGAAGCTCCATCTAACCTGTCCCAATAGACGAACTTGAGGAGAATCGAAGTCCGGAAGACTGACTCGAAGAAGGAGCGCCGCCATCCGTCCAACACCCCCCCCCCCCCCCCCCCCCGCGCGCGGTGATGACTAAAACCCTATCTAAGAGACAAATATTTTGCCTCCGTTTAAATAAAACGTTCAGAGCTAGCACAGTTGAAGCATGCCTCTACATCAGCCTACTCTAGAGAGTCTATACTCCCTTTTTCTTTCGGTCCTTTTTGTACGATGTGATTAGTGTCTTGACCTGGAGTATTTGAGCATGTTCAGTGCTCAGTAACATATCACTTCAAATTACATCGCAAAAAAAAAATCGTACAGTTGCATGTTTTTTCACACTTTCATGCAACAATAAAAAAAACCTCAAAACACTATATGAACAATGAAAACATTATACATAATATTATGTAACACTCCTCATCAAATTATTATTTTTCAATAACCAAAAAACACAATTCTTAGTTAGACTGATTATACGTTTTTATGAATGTCCCCAACAACGAAAAAGTACGTATGAGGATATCAGAAGTCAGAACATGTTGTGCATGGTTACATGCTACAATGCTATTATTTAGATAAACTAGTTGTGTATAACCTCCTCTTTTTTTGTGAATCTCTTTTTCAATGTGATGAACAAGCTAATGCTTTGCGGTTTGAAGTAAATTATACCTCATCCTAAGAAATTTAAAGTGAATCTACGGTGGACGGCTAGAAAAATAAACATAAAAGTATACAAGCGCGTTAGGAAAAAAGAGAAAGATGAACAACCTATCACTTGCCTCATAGGTTATCTAGCTAATCGAGGGGTTCGGATAAGTTTGCTTCGCCATATAATCATGATAGAGTAGACCTTTTGGTGAAAGCTGCAATGGTAGACCTATTTTATGAAGGGGACCAACAAAGCTGAGCTGTTGCATACATTGCATATGCTCACTCACAAATCACAAGCAGCATGAGTGAGGTGCACGATAAGTTGTGAGTAAGTTTGACATTAATTTGTCTTGGTCCAACGAAACAGTGGCGTGATCCATGACGAAGCGACGATGCCGGAGTTGGATCACGCTGTGTGATATTTATCAATTTGTACCCTCCACTTGGCGAGCTTAATTGATCACCAGTCTCGCTCATCGACAACTGGTGATGCTCATGCACGTGTGTTACATACAGAATATATTGGGTTTAGGTACGACTGTCTGATCCACTTGACCACCTTCTCATTAGTAGAAAACCTCAAGTTTGAAGCGATGAGTTTGCATGTTACGTTGGATCGCCGTTGTTTTGGCCCTGCGTGTGACGATGAGTTTGCATGTTACCGCTCCTACTAATTAATGAGTATATCCACTAGCTGGTATCTGACATTCAAATTCTCCACTTGACGATGGCCAGAGTATCTGATATTTATACTCTCCACTTGGCCACCTTATCGCTTATCCCCAAACCGGCTATGATCAAGTATGAATTGCTCATTCACCCAACATTACAAGCGCTGTTGCTAAACTATATTCTTACCATTCCATAATTAGTGCATATATTTTTTTTCTAAAAAAATTAAAGTTTACAAACTTTGACCAAGTTCATAGATAAAAATGTCTATATCTAGCATATTAACATATCATTAGATTCATGAGACATATTTTCATATTGTATATGTTGGGTATTGTAGATATACATAAAATTCTCTATAAACTTGGTCAGGTTTTACAATGTTCGAACTTTTATAAAACCACGCCATGAACTGGTTGGAGTGTCGTGTGAAATATTATGTAGAATTATTGCGTTTTAGACAATGTTTGATATCAAACACAACAGGTACAATGTTCTTCATGTTTCCCCAGTGCGCAGAATTATTAGTTGAATCGGCAGCTACATGCAGGAGGAGTTCCATGTAGCTCGACCTAATAGGAACTTTCTGCGTGCAGGAGGGGAGTGCGAGAGTGCGACCGAAGACTAAGCGTATGTATAACAAGCTTCTCTTGGTCGGAGTCAAGACGGTGTTCCTCATTGTCCGGACAGAGGACCAAACTGCCATCACTTTCACCGACCTACGACGCTAGGACGTCTCTGGGTGAATGAACCTGCTGCCAAGTTTGCTCGGGTTCAATTGCTCCACGGTGGCCTACAAGTCCGGTGAGCGGCAGAAGCTGCAAGACGCACGGTACGATATCGTAGGCAACATCAGTGACTAGTGGAACGATATCCTCGACGCCCCGGAGGGCACGCGCACCTTTAAGCTTCCCTACCCCATATACTACGTCGGCTAGACCGAATGCTAGCTCATCGTCCACGAATAAGCTCCGTGTTGTTCATTATATCCATGCTTTGTCAATACTTTTTTTCGGGGATGTGTTAGGACCCCGATTCCAAGTCACATCGATCTAGCCTGTAACACCTCATATCATCTTGCGGCCTCACGCACGGTATTTTCACAGGTGTCGCCTTACCATGGCCCGGGACCGTTTGCGCCTTTTGCCTCACGTATATGATAATGTCGCTAGCATCCATATGACAGAGAATCCGGGCCGACATGACTAGTCGTGAACCCAAAATGGCACTAACTTACGGGGACAGGCATACATGAATCAACATCGAGCATGTCGGTCAGCAGCGTGTGAATCCGGGCTGTAGCACTGGGCTAACAGGACTCTGGGAACCCGGGCTGTAGCAGGCTAGGCAGGACTCCGGATGTCACCGCGTGACATTTCCCCGAAGGGACAGACACAGGAACGAAGTGAATCACATGCCGGCCAGTCAAGTGTTCCGGAGCAGTAGTGCTGGGCTAGCAGGACTCCGGTGAACCGGGCTGTAGCAGACTACTATGGTTCATGGAAACACAAGACTACATTTCCCCATAAGAGAGGCTACCAAGGATAAACAACTAGGTTGTCGGATCCCACACATACCAAGCATTTCAATCATACACAATATGCTCGATATGTGCAAATATAACATGGCATCACAACAAGACTCTACGACTCAAAGTATTTATTCATTAGGCTCCGAGGAGCCAAGATATTACAAACATGGGTCTCATGACCCAACATTCAGAGCATACAAAGTCAAACACATGTGGAAGCTTAACATGTCTGAGTACAGACATCTACAAATGAAAAAGGCTGAGAAGCCTGACTATCTATCAGATCCTGCCGAGGGCACAAGATAGTAGCTGAGGTATCAAGCTAAACGTCGAAGCCCCCACGAAACTACTAGCGAGACTGACGTCTCTCTGCAAAACATAAAATAAGGAAACATGAGTACAAATGTACCCAGCAAGACTTATATCAGAACTAACTACATATGCATCGGTGTCAATACAGTGGGGGTGGTGGAGTTTGACTGCAGCAAGCCAGCTTTGACTCAGTGGCTATCCTATACTACGACTGCAAGTAACTCTTTTGGGGTGGCGCATACGAGTCCACATATTCACCATATCAATACACCACTATGGATCCGCTCCCGTCTTCCTACGAGAATGCCATCCATAGCACTCACACTTATCTTGCGCATTTTAGAGTATCCACTTTCACTTGTCTATGAACTGTACAGGCAACCTAGAAGTCCTTTTCCGCGGACACGGCTATTAGAATAGATGATGTTAACCCTGCAGGGGTGTACTTCTTCACACACGCTCTCGCCACTTGCCACCATGTACACATTGTGTATCTCGGCAACCTTCAAGCGGAAGCCTGGCGAGGGAGTCGGCCACGACCTGACCAACCACACAAGTCTCTAGTCCAGGTTTATCGCCTATTCGGGTTCCATCTGCAAGGAGATCCGGCCGGGGTGTCGCTCACGGCCCCAAACGATGTGTACAGGGTTCCAAACCCACCAAACGGGCGGCGCTTGGCATACCCGGCCACGGTGCCTAGTCTGTCCCAAGCCTACCTGTACCGGGTGCCACTTGCACTAGTAGAAAAAGGGTCAAACGTGAAGCACATTAGTGCCGGTTTGAATTAGAGCCGGCACTAATGTATACATTAGTGCCGGTTCCAACGGCTAGCCGGGCCGCTCTCATTAGTACCGGTTTGTGGCGAATCTTTAGCACCGGTTTGTGCCACGAACCGGTACTAATGAGAGTGGTGGCAGGATGTTGTCAGTCTGGGGCCCCTCCAGCACCTTTAGTACCGATTCGTGTCACGAACCGGTATTAAACGTCATCCTACATAAACCCTTCGTCCACCCGAGCTCGCTTTGTTCTTCCCCTTTCCCCTCCCTCTCCGTTCTTCCCCTCTTCCTCTCGAGCTCATCACACATTTTGCCCAAAATTTGTTAAGATTTGAAGGTCCCCATCGATTCAAATGATCACAAAGGTTAGCAACTTTGTCCTTTCATCTCATTTTGCTAGATTAGCTCTTGCAATGCTTTATATAGTGTTTAATTTGTGAGTTTAGTAATTTGGGAGGAATTATATGTGCTAGTATTTGATTTATATGCAATTTCATGTCAAAAATAACACTTAGTTTGCATATGTTGGTGTGGTTTACTTAGTGCCTTCTAAATCTCCGCCGTAACCACCGTCGATCGCCCGCACCGTCCCGTCGCCGGCACCACCTTGTGGTGAGCCTCTTGTTCATGAAATTTTATATAAAAATTGATGTTTGTGTGATTTGGATATATAGTTACTCGTATAATTATCTTACCCGTACGTTGTTTGTTATACATAGTGCCATGGTTTTGATATCCGTCCCCGTCGGCCCTCGTCCTTGTTATGATTCGGATGTGGTATATATATTCTCTTTTAAAGCTAGTTGCATTTCGTGTTTATGACAAATTATGCCCATCAAGTTGACATAGATATTTTTTCTAGGAGGTATGTGAACCGGAAATTCCAACCGACCCTATTGTCGAGAGGTTAAATTTAGTTGAAAGAGAAAACGAGTACTTGAAAGAAAAATTGAAAAGAATTGAGGGGGAGAAGATGGAATTGGATTTGCATGTTGCCGATGTCGTTGATGATCACAAGATCAAGATGGAGAAAGTGAGCTTGAAGATTAGAAAGATTAGAAATTATGCCATCGATAGTGAGGCTTGGTATCATTATGTTGTTGGATCAATTGTTACCTTAGCTGCAATCTTGATCACATTTGTTGTTGCATTTAAATGCTTTAGCTAGAGAGTTATTTGTTTGCTGCATTTAAGTGTTGTATGAACTTTATGTATGAACTTGTATTAAGTTGGTGTTTTTGGTGCTGTGTATTGAAGATGAGCCGACAATGGATGTACGATGACCGATGCTCTCCCGAGTTCACTAATGGCGTGCAAACTTTTCTGCTTGCGGCCGAGGCAAACAAGCGGGCGGATGGTTTTATGCCTTGTCCATGTGCTGTCTATAAGAATGGTCAAAATTACTCTAAGTCAAGAATCATTCACGTCCACCTGTTTAAGTCCGGTTTCGTGTCCCACTATAATGTTTGGACCAAGCACGGAGAAAGAGGGGTTATGATGAAAGACAATGAAGAAGAAGAGGACGACGACAGCTATCCTGGCCATGGGTTCCCTGAATACGATGATACAACAATGGGGGAAGAAGCTGAGTCGGTAATGCGGGAAGAAGCTGAGCCGGCAATGCGGGAAGAAGCTGAAGAAGAGGCATCAGATGAACCCGTTGATGATCTTGGTCGGGCCATTGCCGATGCAAAGAGAAACTACGCAAGTGATTTGGAGAAGAAGAAGTTGCAGCGCATGTTAGAGGATCACAAAAAAATGTTGTACCCGAATTGCGTAGGTGACAAGAAAAAGCTGGGCACCACACTGGAATTGCTGCAATGGAAGGCAGAGAATGGTGTATCTGACAAGGGATTTGGAAAGTTGCTGGTAATGATAAAGGATATGCTTCCAAAGGACAACGAATTGCCCGAGAGTACGTACGAAGCAAAGAAGGTTGTCTGCCCTCTAGGATTAGAGGTGCAAAAGATACATGCATGCCCTAATGATTGCATCCTCTACCACGGTGAGTACGAGGATTTGAACGCTTGCCCGGTATGCGGTACATTGCGCTATAAGATCAGCCGTGATGACCTTGGTGATGTCGAGGGCGAGCGCCCCAGGAAGAAGATTCCTGCCAAGGTGATGTGGTATGCTCCTATAATACCACAGTTGAAACGTTTGTTCCAAAACAAAGAGCATGCCAAGGCAATGCGATGGTATAGAGAAGACCGTAAGAAAGACGGAAAGTTGAGAGTACCCGCTGACGGGTCGTAGTGGAGAAAAATCAAAAGAAAGTACGGGAAGGAGTTTGCAGATGACGCAAGGAGTGTATGGTTTGGTCTAAGCACAGATGGCATTAATCCTTTTGGGGAGCAGAGCAGCAACCATAGCACCTGGCCTGTGACTCTATGTTTGTATAACCTTCCTCCTTGGTTGTGCATGAAGCGGAAGTTCATTATGATGCCAGTGCTCATCCAAGGCCCTAAGCAACCCGGCAACGACATTGATGTGTACCTAATGCCATTAGTTGAAGAACTCTTACAACTGTGGAATGGAACAGGTGTACGTGCGTGGGATGAGCACATGGGGGAAGAATTTGTTGGGGAATGTAGCAGAAATTCAAAATTTTCTACGCATCACCAAGATCAATCTATGGAGAAATCTAGCAACGAGGGGAAGGAGAGTGCATCTACATACCCTTGTAGATCTCTAAGCGGAAGCGTTGCAAGAACGCGGATGAAGGAGTCGTACTCGTAGCGATCCAGATCGCGGTTGATTCCGATCTAAGTGCCGAACGGACGGCACCTCCGCGTTCAACACACGTATAGCTCGGGGACGTCTCCTCCTTCTTGATCCAGCAAGGGGAGAGGAGAAGTTGAGGGAGAGCTCCGTCAGCACGACGGCGTGGTGGTGGTGGAGCTCGTGGTTCTCCGGCAGGGCTTCGCCAAGCACCATGGAGGAGGAGGAGAAGGTAGGAGGAGGGAGGGCTGCGCCAGGGAAGAGGTCACGGCTGCCCTCCCACCCCTCCACTATATATAGGGGCAAGGGGAGAGGGGGAGGCGCCCTAGGGTTTCCCCTAGGGGGCGACGGCTAGGCAGATTGGATCTCCCTAGGGAAAATCCTAGGGAGACTTGCCCCCCAAGCCAAGCAGGTGGAGGCTTGCCTCCCAAGCAAGGTGGAGGCGCCCCACCTCCCCAAGTAACGTGGGAAAGGGTGTGGGGGGCGCACCAACTCTTAGTGAGCTGATTTGCCCCTTCCCCTTTGGCCCATGAGGCCCTCCAACACTTGCGGGGGCTCCCGAAACACCTTTCGGTCATGCTGGCCATAGCCTGGTACCTCCGGAACACTTCCGGACTCCAATACCCTTTGTCCAATATATCGATCTTCACCGCCGGACCATTTAGGAACTCCTCGTGACGTCTGGGATCTCATCCGGGACTCCGAACTACCTTCGGTAACCACATACTATTTCCCATAACAACTCTAGCGTCACCGAACCTTAAGTGTGTAGACCCTACGGGTTCGGGAACCATGCAGACATGACCGAGACACCTCTCCGGTCAATAACCAATAGCGGGATCTGGATACCCATATTGGCTCCCACATGTTCCACGAGGATCTCATCGGATGAACCACGATGTCAAGGATTCAATCAACCCCGTATTCAATTCCCTTTGTCTACCGGTATAGTACTTGCCCGAGATTTGATCGTCGATATCTCGATACCTTGTTCAATCTCGTTACCGGCAAGTCCTTTACTCGTTCCGTAACACATCATCCCATGATCAACTCCTTGATCACATCGTGCACATTATGATGATGTCCTACCGAGTGGGCCCAGAGATACCTCTCCGTCACACGGAGTGACAAATCCCAGTCTCGATTCGTGCCAACCCAACAGACACTTTCGGAGATACCCGTAGTGCACCTTTATAGCCACCCAGTTGCGTTGTGATGTTTGGCACACCCAAAGTATTCCTACGGTATCCGGAAGTTGCACAATCTCATGGTCTAAGGAAATGATACTTGACATTAGAAAAGTTTTAGCATACGAACTACACGATCTTGTGCTAGGCTTAGGATTGGGTCTTGTCCATCACATCATTCTCCTAATGATGTGATCCCGTTATCAATGACTTCCCATGTCCATGGTCAGGAAACCATAACCATCTACTGATCAACGAGCTAGTCAACTAGAGGCTTACTAGGGACATGGTGTTGTCTATGTATCCACACATGTATTTGAGTTTCCTATCAATACAATTCTAGCATGGATAATAAGCGATTATCATGAACAAGGAAATATAATAATAACTAATTTATTATTGCCTCTAGGGCATATTTCCAACAGTCTCCCACTTGCACTAGAGTCAATAATCCAGTTCACATCGCTATGTGATTGCAATGATTCCAACACCCATGGGGTTTGATCATATCTCACTTGTGAGAGAGGTTACTAGTCAACGGGTCTGAATCTTTCAGATCCGTGTGTGCTTTACAAATCTCTATGTCATCTCCTAGATGCAGCTACCACGCTCTATTTGGAGCTATTCCAAATAACTGTTCTACTATACGAATCCAGTTTACTACTCAGAATAATCTGGATTAATGTCAAAGTTTGCATCGGCGTAACCCTTTACGACGAACTCTTTTACCACCTCCATAATCTAGAAAATTCCTCAGTCCACTAGTTACCAAGGATAACTTTGACCGCTGCCCTGTGATCCATTCCTGGATAACTCTTGCACCCCTTTACTGACTCATGGCAAGGCACACTTCAGGTGCGGTACACAGCATAGCATACTGTAGAGCCTACGTCTAAGCATAGGGGACGACCTTCGTCCTTTCTCTCTCTTCTGCCGTGGTCAGGTCTTGAGTCTTACTCAATACTCACACCTGTAATACAACCAAGAACTCCTTCTTTGCTGATCTATTTTGAACTCCTTCAAAATCTTGTCACGGTATGTATTCATTTGAAAGTACTATTAAGCGTTCTGATCTATCCTTATAGATCTTAATGCTCAATACTCAAGTAGCTTAATCTAGGTTTTCCATTGAAAAACACTTTTCAAATAATTCTGCATGCTTTCCAGAAATTCTACATCATTTCCGATCAACAATATGTCAACAACATATACTCATCAGAAATTCTATAGTGCTCCCACTCACTTCTTTGGAAATACAAGTTTCTCATAAACTTTGTATAAACCCAAAACCTTTGATCATCATCAAAGCATATATTCCAACTCCGAGATGCTTACTCCAGTCCTTAGAAGGACTGCCGGAGCCTTGCATACTTGTTAGCATTTTTTAGGATTGACAAAACCTTTTGGTTGTATCACATACAACCTTTCCTCAAGAAAAGGAAACAATGTTTTGACATCCTATCTGCAAGATTTCATAAACAATGCAGTAACTGCTAATATAATTCCAACAGACTCTTAAGCATCGCTACGAGTGAGAAAGTCTCATCGCAGTCAACTCCTTGAACTTGTCGGAAAACATCTTAACGACAAGTCGAGCTTTCTTAATGGTGACACTTACCATCATTGTCCGTCTTCCTTCTAAAATCCATCTGTACTCAACAGCCTTACGACCATCGAGTCGTTCTGCCAAAGTCTACACTTTGTTTTCATACATGGATCCTCTCTTGGATTTTATGGCCTCGAGCCATTCATTGGAATCCGGGCCCACCATCGCTTCTCCATAGCTCGTAGGTTCATTGTTGTCTAGCAACATGACCTCCAAGACAGGATTACGTACCACTCTGAAGCAGTACGCATCCTCGTCGACCTACGAGGTTTGGCAGTGACTTGATCCGAGGCTTCATGATCACTATCATCAGCTTCAACTTCAATTGGTGTAGGTGCCACAGGAACAACTTCCTGTGCCCTGCTACACACTAGTTGTAGTGACGGTTCAATAACCATATCAAGTCTCCACCATCCTCCCACTCAATTCTTTCGAGAGAAACTTTTCCTCGAGAAAGGACCCGTTTCTGGAAACAATCACTTTTGCTTCTGGATCTGAAATAGGAGGTATAGCCAACTGTTTTGGGTATTCTATAAAGATGCATTTATCCGCTTTGGGTTCGAGCTTATCATCCTGAAACTTTTTCACATAAGCGTCGCAGCCCCAAACTTTTAAGAAATGATAGCTTAGGTTTCTCTAAACCATAGTTCATACGGTGTCATCTCAACGGAATTGTGTGGTGCCCTATATAAAGTGAATGCGGTTGTCTCTAATGCCTAACCCATAAACTATAGTGGTAATTCGATAAGAGACATCATGGTATGCACCATATCCAATAGGGTGTAGTTATGATGTTCGGACACACCATCACACTATGGTGTTCTAGGCGGTATTAGTTGTGAAACAATTTCCACAATGTCTTAATTGTGTGCCAACCTCGTAACTCAGATATTCATCTCTATGATCATATCATGGACATTTTATCACCTTGTCACGACGTTCTTTAACTTCACTCTGAAATTACTTGAACCTTTCAATAATTCAGACTTGTGTTTCATCAAGTAAATTTACTCAGCATCTACTCAAATCATCTGTGAAGTAAGAACATAACGATATCCACTGCGTGCCTCAGCACTTATTGGACTGCACACATCAAAATGTATTACTTCCAACAAGTTGCTTTCTTGTTCCATTTTACTGAAAACAGAGGCTTTCGGTCATCTTGCCCATGTGGTATGATTTGCATGTCTCAAGCGATTCAAAATGAAATGAGTCCAAATGGTCCATCTGCATGGAGTTTCTTCATGCGTATATACCAATAGACATGGTTCACATGTCTCAATCTTTTCAAAAACGAGTGAGTCCAAAGATCCATCAACATGGAGCTTCTTCATGCGTTTTATACCAATATGACTTACATGGCAGTGCCACAAGTAGGTGGTACTATCATTACTATCTTATATCTTTTGGCATGAACATGTGTATCACTACGATCGAGATTCAATAAACCATTCATTTTAGGTGCAAGACCATTGAAGGTATTATTCAAATAAACAGAGTAACCGTTATTCTCCTTAAATGAATAATTGTATTGCGATAGACATAATCCAATCATGTCTCTGCTCAACGCAAACACCAAATAACAATTATTTAGGTTTAACACCGATCCCGATGGTAGAGGGAGCGTGCGATGTTTGATCACATCAACCTTGGAAATACTTCCAACACATATCGTCACCTCGCCTTTAGCTAGTCTCCGTTTAATCCGTAGCCTTTTATTTCGAGTTACTAACACTTAGCAACTGAACTGGTATCTATTACCATGGTGCTACTAGGAGTACTAGTAGAGTACACATTTAATATAATGTATGTCCAATACATACTTCTGTAACCTTGTCAGCCTTCTCATCTACCAAATATCTAGGGTGGTTCCGCTTCAGTGACCGTTCCTCTTATTACAGAAGCACTTAGTCTCGGGCTTGGGTTCAACTTTGGCTTTCTTCACTAGAGCAGCAACTGATTTGTCATTTCATGAAGTATCCCTTTCTTGCCCTTGCCCTTCTTGAAACTAGTGGTTTTACTAACCATCAACAATTGATGTTCCCTTTTGATTTCTACTTTCGTGGTGTCGCGAATAGCTCAAGGATCATATCTATCCTTGATATGTTATAGTTCACCACGAAGCTCTAGTAGCTTGGTGGCAGTGACTTTGGAGAACCATCACCATCTCATCTGGAAGATAAACTCCCACTTGATTTAAGTGATTGTTGTACCCAGACAATCTGAGTACAAGCTCAACGATTGAGCTTTTCCCCTTTAGTTTGTAGGCTAAGAAACTCGTCGGAGGTCTCATACCTCTTGACGTGGGCACGAGCCTGAAATCCCAATTTCAGCCCTTGGAACATCTCATATGTTCCGTGATGTTTCAAGAACGTCTTCAGTGCCACAATTCTAAACCGTTTATCATTACTGAACTATCATGTAGTCATCAAAACGTGTATGTCAGATGTTCACAACATCCACAGACGACCTTCGAGGCTCAGCACATCGAGCGGTGCATTAAGGACATAAGCCTTCTGCGTAGCAATGAGGACAATCCTCAGTTTACGGACCCAGTCCGTATATTTGCTACTATCAACTTTCAACTGTATTTTCTCTAGGAACATATCTAAACAGTAGAACTAAAGCGTAAGCTACGACATAATTTGCAAAGACCTTTCTGACTATGTTCATGATAATTGAGTTCATCTGATAATTTCATGAACTCCCACTCAGATAGACATCCCTCTAGTCATCTAAGTGATACATGATCCGAATCAACTAGGCCGTGTCCGATCATCACGTGAGACGGACTAGTCATCATCGATGAACATCTCATGTTGATCGCATCTTCTATACGACTCATGGTCGACCTTTCGGTCCTCCGTGTTCCGAGGCCATGTCTGTACATGCTAGGCTCGTCAAGTTAACCTAAGTGTTTCGCATGTGTTCCGAGGCCATGTCTGTACATGCTAGGCTCATCAACACCCATTGTATTCGAACGTAAGAATCTATCACACCCGATCATCACGTGGTGCTTCGAAACGATGAACCTTCGCAACGGTGCACAGTTAGGAGAACACTTTTCTCGAAATTTTAGTGAGGGATCATCTTATTTAAGCTACCATCGTTCTAAGCAAATAAGATGTAAAAACATGATAAACATCACATGCAATCATATAGTGACATGATATGGCCATCATCACTTTGCTCCTTTTGATCTCCATCTTTGGGGCTCCATGATCATCATCGTCATCGGCATGACACCATGATCTCCATCATCGTGTCTTCATGAAGTTGTCTCGCCAACTATTACTTCTACTACTACAGCTAACGGTTAGCAATAAAGTAAAGTAATTACATGACGTTTATGTTGACACGCAGGTCATAAATAAATTAAGACAACTCCTATGGCTCCTGACGGTTTTCATATTCATCGACATGCAAGTCGTGATTCCTATTACAAGAACATGATCATCTCATACATCACATCCTTTGGCCATATCACATCACAAAACACTTGCTGCAAAAACAAGTTAGACGTCCTCTAATTGTTGTTGCAAGTTTTTACGTGGCTGCTATAGGTTGCTAGAAAGAACGTTTCTTACCTACACCAAAACCACAACGTGAATTGCCAATCTCTATTTACCCTTCATAAGGACCCTGTTCATCGAATCCGATCCGACTAAACTGGGAAGACAGACACCCGCCAGCCACCTTATGCAACTAGTGCATGTCAGTCGGTGGAACCGGTCTCACGTAAGCGTACGTGTAAGGTTGGTCCGGGCCGCTTCATCCCACAATGCCGCCGAATCAAGATAAGACTAGTAACGGCAAGATAATTGACAATATCGACGCCCACAACTACTTTGTGTTCTACTCGTGCATAGAAACTACGCATAGACCTAGCTCATGATGCCATTGTTCGGGAACGTAGCAGAAATTCAAAATTTTCTATGCATCACCAAGATCAATCTATGGAGAAATCTAGCAACGAGGGGAAGGAGAGTGCATCTACATACCCTTGTAGATCGCTAAGCGGAAGCGTTGCAAGAACGCGAATGAAGGAGTCGTACTCGTAGCGATTCAGATCGCGGTTGATTCTGATCTAAGTGCCGAACGGACGGCACCTCCGCGTTCAACACACGTACAACCCGGGGACGTCTCCTCCTTCTTGATCCAGCAAGGGGAGAGGAGAAGTTGAGGGAGAGCTCCGTTAGCACGACGGCGTGGTGGTGGTGGAGCTCGTGGTTCTCCGGCAGGGCTTCGCCAAGCACCATGGAGGAGGAGGAGAAGGTAGGAGGAGGGAGGGATGCGCCAGGGAAGAGGTCACGGCTGCCCTCCCACCCCTCCACTATATATAGGGGCAAGGGGAGAGGGGGAGGCACCCTAGGGTTTCCCCTAGGGGGCGACGGCTAGGAAGATTGGATCTCCCTAGGGAAAATCCTAGGGAGATTTGCCCCCCAAGCCAAGCAGGTGGAGGCTTGCCTCCCAAGCAAGGTGGAGGCGCCCCACCTCCCCAAGTAACGTGGGAAAGGGTGTGGGGGGCGCACCAACTCTTAGTGGGCTGGTTTGCCCCTTCCCCTTTGGCCCATGAGACCCTCCAACACTTGTCGGGGCTCCCGAAACACCTTTCGGTTATGCTGGCCATAGACTGGTACCTACGGAACACTTCCGGACTCCAATACCCTTTGTCCAATATATCGATCTTCATCGTCAGACCATTCTGGAACTCCTCATGACGTCCGAGATCTCATCCGGGACTCCAAACTACCTTCGGTAACCACATACTATTTCCCATAACAACTCTAGCGTCACCGAACCTTAAGTGTGTAGACCCTACGGGTTCGGGAACCATGCAGATATGACCGAGACACCTCTCCGGCCAATAACCAATAGCGGGATCTGGATACCCATATTGGCTCCCACATGTTCCACGATGATCTCATTGGATGAACCACGATGTCAAGGATTTAATCAATCCCGTATTCAATTCCCTTTGTCTACCGGTATAGTACTTGCCCGAGATTCGATCGTCGGTATCTCGATACCTTGTTCAAACTCGTTATCGGCAAGTCTCTTTACTCGTTCCGTAACACATCATCCCGTGATCAACTCCTTGATCACATTGTGCACATTATGATGATGTCCTACCGAGTGGGCCCAGAGATACCTCTCCGTCACACGGAGTGACAAATCCCAGTCTCGATTCGTGCCAACCCAACATACACTTTTGGAGATACCCGTAGTGCACCTTTATATGCCACCCAGTTACGTTGTGACGTTTGGCACACCCAAAGTATTCCTACGGTATCCGGGAGTTACACAATCTCATGGTCTAAGGAAATGATACTTGACATTAGAAAAGCTTTAGCATACGAACTACACGATCTTGTGCTAGGCTTAGGATTGGGTCTTGTCCATCACATCATTCTTCTAATGATGTGATCCCGTTATCAATGACATCCCATGTTCATGGTCAGGAAACCATAACCATCTACTGATCAACGAGCTAGTCAACTAGAGGCTTACTAGGGACATGGTGTTGTCTATGTATCCACACATGTATCTGAGTTTCCTATCAATACAATTCTAGCATGGATAATAAACGATTATCATGAACAAGGAAATATAATAATAACTAATTTATTATTGCCTCTAGGGCATATTTCGAACAGAATTTGACCTAAAGGTGTTGCTGTTCGTGACCATCAATGATTGGCCTGCTCTCAGTAACCTTTCAGGACAGACAAACAAGGGATACTGCGCATGCACGCACTGTTTGGACGATACCGACAGTATATATTTGGCTAATTGTAAGAAGAATGTGTACCTGGGACATTGTCGATTTCTTCCGAGCAGGCATCCCGTAAGAAAGAAAGGCAAGCATTTCAAAGGTGAGGCGGATCACCGGACGAAGCCTCGCCACCGTACTGGTGCTGATGTACATGATATGGTCAAGGATTTGAAGGTGGTCTTTGGAAAGGGTCCTGGTGGACAACGTGTTCCGAATGACGCTGACGGACGCGCACCCATGTGGAAGAAGAAATCTATATTTTGGGACCTGCCCTATTGGAAAGACCTAGAGGTCCGCTCCGCAATCGACGTGATGCACGTGACGAAGAATCTTTGTGTGACCCTGCTTGGTTTCTTGGGCGTGTATGGGAAGACAAAAGATACACCTGAGGCACGGGAGGACCAGCAACGTATGCACGGAAAAGACGGCATACATCTGGGTCATGCAAGCTACGCTCTTACCAAAGAAGAGAAGGAAATCTTCTTTGAATGCCTGCTCAGTATTAAGGTACCATCTGGCTTCTCGTCGAATATAAAGGGAATAATAAACATGGCAGAGAAAAAGTTCCAGAACCTAAAGTCTCATGACTGCCACGTGATTATGACGCAACTGCTTCCGGTTGCATTGAGGCGGCTTCTGCCGGAAAATGTTCAATTAGCCATTGTGAAGCTATGTGCATTTCTCAATGCAATCTCTCAGAAGGTAATCGATCCAGAAATCATACCAAGGTTAGAGAATGATTTGGTGCAATGTCTTGTCAATTTCGAGTTGGTGTTCCCACCATCCTTCTTCAACATCATGACGCACGTCCTAGTTCACCTATGCGAAGAGATTAACGTTTTGGGTCCCGTATTTCTACACAATATGTTCCTCTTTGAGAGGTTCATGGGAGTCTTAAAGAAATATGTTCATAACCGTGCTAGGCCAGAAGGAAGCATCTCCAAGGGCCATGAAAATGAGGAGGTCATTGAGTTTTGTATTGACTTTATTCCTGACCTTAAGCCGATTGGTGTTCCTGAATCGCGGCATAAGGGCAGACTGGATGGAAAAGGCACGCTAGGAGGGGAACAAATAATATGTATGGACGAACATTCTCTCACTGAAGCACACTACACAGTTCTATAGAATTCCGCCTTGGTGGCTCCGTATATGGATGAACACAAGAATTTTCTACGCTCCAAACACCCGGAGCGGTCTGATGACTGGATTACACATGAACAAACCAGGAGTTTCGCAGCTAGTTGCAGACACGTACCATGCATGACGCCTCTATTGAAGATAACCTGTACTTGTTGTCCCAGTTACCATCTTCGAATATAATGACTTTCAAAGGGTACGAGATAAATGGTAATACATTTTACACGATCGTCCAAGATAAGAAGAGCACCAACCAAAACAGTGGTGTCCGCTTTGATGCAGAAACCAAGACGGGAAAGGAAACATATTATGGTTATATACAGGACATATGGGAACTTGATTATCGACGTGGTTTGAAGGTCCCTTTGTTTTGGTGCAAATGGGTCAATATGACATGAGGCGGGGTAACGGAAGACCCGCAGTACGGACTGACAATAGTGGATCTCAACAATCTTGCGTATGCAGACGAACCATTCGTCCTAGCCAATGATGTGCACAGGTTTTCTATGTGAAGGACATGTCTACCAAGCCGAGAAAAAGAAAAGATAAGGAACCGAATGCATCGTACAATGAGCCAAAGCGGCACATAGTTCTTTCTAGGAAGAGAAACATCGTGGGAGTGGATGGCAAGACAGACATGTCAGAAGATTATGGAAAGTTTCATGAAATTGCTCCATTCACAGTGAATATTGACTCGAGCATCCCGTTAAATGATGAAGATTTTCCATGGTTACGGCGCAAAGGGACACACGCGAAGAAAAAGTTTCACACCCAAAGATCTGGGATGTGATCGGCTTCACTATCATCACTTGCTTCTGTGTTTCACACCCAGGAGGGAATCTCTGTAATAGTTAGGGTAATTATGTGTTTTGGCATTTGAAACACGAAGAAATTTTATGTGCACACAAATTCTTTCATGCCTTTACTGATTTTTAAAGTTAAGTTATTCACAAACTAGTGATTCACACTAATTTCAAATAAATCAAAATTTAAACTATTCAAATTTGAAAACTACGGGCACTAACAGAAAGTTTGTAATTTTTTGTACCTGAAGCAAAAATATTCACAAAGAAACTCTAAATACACAAAAAAACAACTCAAAAAAAATAAAGCAAACAAATAAATAAAAAGCCCGCCTACTAGGCCAGAGCGGTCTGCATACGACTAGAAACCCAAGCTGTTGTTGGGCCAGGATGCAGGCCCTTAAAGGCCCAGTAGGCCCACGAGGCAGCACAGCACAGGTAGGCCCAGAAGGCCTGCATTTGAGAGGAGCTCAAAGGAG
This sequence comes from Aegilops umbellulata, assembly GCA_032464435.1. Classification (NCBI taxonomy): domain Eukaryota; kingdom Viridiplantae; phylum Streptophyta; class Magnoliopsida; order Poales; family Poaceae; genus Aegilops; species Aegilops umbellulata. Next base: position 607,072,235 of record CP136058.1, read on the forward strand.
CAGTCACGGCTGGGTTTATAAACCAGTGCGGCTGCCCTTCGCTAGGTGAGGTGGGACTAAACTTTGCGCTGCTGGAGGAGGAAGCCGAGGCCGACGTCTAGGAAGAGGAACATCTCATGGTCCTCGCCGCCCTCGTCGGCCTGCTCGTGAGGAATGAAAAGCCGTGACGAGGTGGCTCAGCGTCGGGGCGGATGAAAGCAAAGAACCGGCATCGTCTGGAAGGCTACTGCATGATGTACTCTGACTACTTTGCCGGCGCTCCACTGCACGGCGACAAAGTATTTCGGCGCCGTTATCGGATGAGCCGAAAGCATTTCCTCAGGATTGTGAATTCCATCCGGGAGTTCAACAGCTACTTCAAGTGCAAGAAGGATTGCACGGGAAAACTTGAATTCACCCCAATCCAGAAAGTGCACGACAGCGATGAGGATGCTTTCATCTCTCGGTGATTCACTCGACGACTATGGGCGCATGGCCAAGTCCACGACCATTGAGTGTTTCTACAAGTTCTCCAGGGCAGTGGTGGCAGTGTTTGGACCGTAATACTTATGAACACCCAATGCGGAAGACACTGCTCGGATCCTAGCACAGAATGCAGCAAGAGGCTTTCCTGGGATGCTTGGAAGCATCGACTGCATGCATTGGAAATGGAAGAACTGCACATTTGCTTGGAAGGGGATGTACAAAGGCGCCAAAGGCGGTTGCAGTGTGGTACTTGAGGCGGTGGCCCCACAGAACCTCTGAATTTGGCACTCCTTCTTTGGTATGCCAGAAACTCACAACGACATCAACGTGTTGCAGTGCTCCCCTGTCTTTGCCAAGCTTGTTGAAGGTCATTCTCCTCCGATGAACTTCGAGGTCAATGGGCGGCACTACAACAAGGGTACTACCTAGCTGATGGCATCTATCCGAGGTGGTCGACATTTGTGAAGACTATCTCAAACGTTGAGCCATGAGGCAAGAAGTCCCACTTTGCCAAGGTTAGGAGGCTTGCAGGAAGGATGTCGAGCGGGCATTTGGTGTGCTCCAATCTTGATTTGCTGTTGTTCGGTACCCTGCTCAGACCTGGTCGAAAGATCAAATGTGGGAAATCATGACTTGTTGTGTCATCTTGCACAATATGATCATTGAGAGCGAGCAGGAAGAGTCAGTGGTTGACACTGAACCATACTACAGGCAGGGTCCTCTTGCCGAAGTTGATCACCAGCTACCAGCAACCTGGACTGCCTACCTCAATATGCGTCAGGAGATCCGAGACCCACAGGTGCATCAAGAATTGCAGCAGGATCTGGTGGAGCATCTATGGAGGATCAAGGACGACGCCTAGCTCGATGCGTGATGAAATATGAGTTTTATTTGTTGAACAATATAATTTGTATTGAACTATTTATTGTTGCACTATTTGTTGAACTATTTTGATTTTTATTGATTTTGTGTGATGAACTATGTGATAACAAAATTATGTATGTTGAGAATTCACCACGTCGAATATGGGCCGATTCTCGTCGATACCAGGCCATTTTTCGCCCAAAGTGGCCCGAAAGCTGGCCGACATCGGCGCCTGGGGGCGACCTGGGGCTGATGGCTGGGTGCCCAGCCGCCCCAGAGCCGATTATACCGCCGGCTCGCCCCAGAAGGCGATTTTATGCCTCCTGGGGGTGGGGGGGCAACGGCTAGAGATGCTCATCGGTGTCATCGGTGTCATCGGTGTCATCGGGTTTTGCTTGCCTGGCACTTCTGAAGATAGTATAGCTCTTCATCGGTGTCATCGAACTCATTGTCGGAACACGTCTATCGAGAGGGGACAACCACCGCCAACAGAGAAGGAACACCATCAATGCAATGCACAACATGATGCATGATAATGACATGGCAATATGTTGTTGATTGAGCTAATGCAACTAGCAACACAATTAAATGAAGTTGGTTTGAACCTGAAGTTCAAATTCAAAGTCCACATGTGGTTATTCAAATACCATTCATTTGATTTGTCCTAAACAATAGCCTTAAGTTGTTCTAACATGCATGAAAATGGTACATATGGATAGATTGGATTTTTCTGATCATTTTTCATATATAAATCTTTCCATTTGGAGTTACAGATTAATTTCTATGATTTTTAGAAGTTAGCACTATTTTCTGGAATTTCCTGAATAAGAATAAGTCCAGAAAACCTATTACTGCGTCAGCATTGCGTCATGCTGACCTCAGCAGGTCAACAGGCGCTGTCCAGGTCAAACCTGCGTGTGGGGTCCACTGGTCAGTGACCCAGTGCTGCACAGTGTCAATGACAGGTGGGTCCGGTCAACGAACCGTCAGCACAGTCAATGCTGACGCGTGGGTCCAGGGTAATTAGATTAAACTTAATCTAGTTTAGTTAGCCAGTTAGTTAGGATGTGGGGCCCGGCTGTCAGTTTCACTGGAGGTTAATTAGTGGGGTCACCAGTGGCTAATGACGTGCCACGTCACCGGCCACCGGAGTTCGGCCGGCGGCGACCCGAAACGCGGCGGATGTTCGCCGGGGCTGCGCTACAGGCAGCGGCTGGGCGCGCAAATGCCACTAGAAGGAAGCCCGCGCTCGCCGGCATCCAGGGAGGTAGGTGGGTGGCCGCGGTGGCGCCGGAGCTCGCCGGAACGGAGCTTGCGGCGGCAGCCGGAGTTCGGCCATCGAAGGGTTGGGCGCTACGGGGCACGACAGGAGCAATAGGTGAGGGTTTTGGGGTCCTGGCGTAGCGCTGAGCACGGTGGTGTGCTCGGTCGCGGCCGTAGGTGGCAGTGGCCACGGCGGCGACATGAACGGCGGCGATGAGCTCTCGGCTCCGACGGCTAGCACGGCTAGTGAACGGTAACGAGCTCGAGGAGTAGGGGAGAAGACGGCGGAGCTCACATCGGAGTAGAAGCGGAGCTCGGCAGGCTCGGGGAGGCGTCGGAGACGGCGAATCGATGGATGGCGATCGTCGGGGCAGAGGACGATGATGAGCTCGATGGTGACAATGGGCTGCTCCCGCGCTCGCGATCTTCGAAATGGAGAGGCTCTGGTCCACGGCGGTCTGACTGGGCTCGGTGGTGGAGCGAGGGTTGCCGGAGAGAGCGGTGGCAGCGAGCGGTGGCGACGGCGCGCTCGGGTCCGAGCGAGAGAGAGAACCGAGGAGGGGGGAAAGCACGGCGAAGAGGTTGAGGGGATTCCAGGGGTGTCGTGGCGCTCGGGGCCGTCTCCAGCAGCGAGTACACAGGCAGGAGGTGGCCTCGCGCGCGGTGAGCACGCGCCTTCGTCCTCCTGGCAGGGGAGGAAGACGACAGGGAGGAGGCCAGTGGGCTGGGCCGCCAAGTGGGCTGGCCAGCTGGGCCGTGACAGGTAGGTGGCCAGGTAACTTCTCTCTCTCTCTCTCTCTAATTTAGTTTCTGTTTTCTATTTTTCTGCAATTGTTTTGACTTAATTAAAATGCTAAGGCATTTTCAAAAACCCTGAAAATAACTTTTTGGAATATTTACAACAGCCCTCTCTTAAGTTCAGAATTATTTGGACATTTAGAATATTATATAGCATTTAATTGTCCAAATTCAAATACGTATGAATTAACTCCAAAATCCAAAAATGTCCTAGAAATGTGTGCATCATTTTTGGAAGAAGTTTTTACCCATTCCAAAATTGATGAACTTTTCTAAAGGCCATTTTGGGTAGATGGAAAAGATTTAATTTGACCCTAGTTGTATTTCATTTGCTGCTAGGGTTTATCAGTCCCCATTTCAAGTTTAATTAAAACTTAGACATGATGCAACACAAGATGCTAGAGCTAAGCATTGCCGGAACTAGGGATGTGACAGGATGCTTCGTCAATACTAATCCACTATTGCTGCTTGGTTAATTTCCATAGTTGAGACCTTTAGCCAATTACTAGAATTATTAATAAGGATTGCTCCAAAGAAACTGTATCTTGTTCTTTTTATTTTTCTCCTTTTGTGCTTCTATTTTTCTTTTTAGTTTTACCTATTGCTTTTTGCCTCTTTTATTTCCCTTTTATATATGCAAATATATATCTTTCGAATGCACACTATTTAAAAAAATGAACTTTTCCTTTCCGAAATAATTTAAATATCCATTTCTTGAAATATTAACATTTTATGAAAAGCAAAGAATTGTTCAATTTGAAAATATATTTTAATTTTGGGAACATTTTAAAAATCAGAAGAGTTTTCGAATGAATTTTTTTTTTGAAATTCCCAAGCATATACTGAATTTATGAAAAATAAATAAAAAATAAAAAAATTCAGAATCGAAACATTTGTTGAGGAATGCGATTTTTCTTGAAATTCCTGAACATTCTTTTAAAATGTAACATATAGTGAAAATTCCAAATATTTTGGAAAAAGATGGACACTTTTGGAATTGATGAACATATTTTGAAAAAATGTTTTGAAAATTCTAAACAATTCTTGGATAACGCGGACAAACTTTGAATTTTTTGAACATTTTTCAAAAATATGATCATTTTTTGAAACAAAAGAAAAATTAACTAAATTCTGAAAAGTATTTGAATTTTTTAAAACTTTAAATTTATGAAAAAATTAAATAATAAAATAAGAATTAAATACAATAAAAGGGAAAAATGATAAATGTGAAATAAAAATAATAAAAGATAAATAATAGAAAACCAGTGAAAATTCATCAGAAATAAGGAATTCAGTTTACGGGCCAGCCCACTAGTTTGGTCGCCCCTATGCGTCCGGCTGCTTTATGACGTGGTGAGCGTCATATAGGTAGTTCCAGCAGCAACCGCCAATGAACGCGCATATAGACGACGAGTTTTTTTTTTTTTTGCGGGAATATAGACGACGAGTTGTTTCCACTGACGGACGGGAAGCCCTTCAATGCAGTTCTGTTTAAGCTCTTATTAAGGTGCCCGTTAACGGCCTAATAGTACACAACGCACAACCCCTCCCTTCTATAAATTATAATCTGGCTGACCCCTCTAAGGCGCGAGCGAAAAGCTCCCTCCTGGTTGTAGGAAAGCTCCCTCCCGTGCATATAGACGGCAATTATAATTATGAAGCTTCTAGAAGCTTCCAGATGGTTTTTTTGTTTTGGGTTTTTGGTTTTCTGGACTGATTTGGATCTGTTTTGTTCTGTTTTATTCTATTTTATTTTATATTTTGTCAAATTCTTGAACTTTTCAGATCAGCTGACCTTTTTCCAAATTCGTGAATTTGCGAACATTTTTACAAATATGTAAAAAATTTAAAAATAATAACTTTTTAAAAGTCACAAGCATTTTCCAATATTGTGGTATTTTCAAATTTTTGGGTACCTTTATCAAATTCCCAATTTTCAAATTTATGAACTTTTTCCGAATCTATGAACTGCTGTAAAATTTGTGAAGATTTTTACAAATTTATGATTCTATTGAAATTCATATTTTTTCTTGATTTTATGAATATTTTTCAAATTCGTAAACGTTTTGTAGATCCATGTTTTTTTTCCAAAAGCCAGCGGTCAACAATTAACCATTTAACATGTGTACCAGAAAAGAAAGGGCAAGAATCGGCTCCTACCGCTAGATGGTCCGGCCTCTTCAGGCGCTTCAAGCACTATGGGGACTCCATGGATGGGCACCCTGTCGGTCCATCAGCTAAGTGATACCTAGAGTTGATGAAACTTATTTATTGCCTATATAAATAACTTCAGTTTGTTCTAAATCATACGAATTGCCAAAAAGCCTATAATAAATCCAGAAAAATGCAACCTCAATGACAAGTCTAGGCCTTAAACTTTGGTGGATTGTTTCCACCACAGGGAAACTAACATCTGAGCTACGCTCAGTAACGTGTTCATTTGCTAGAGTGCAATTTATTATGAACTATGGTATCACCAAAGAAAAAAAAAAGAATAATATATCTTGTGGAGCAGACAATGAGGTTCAGATGTAGGAAATTCAATTCGGCTCTTGGAAGCATATCTGCATCTGTGCATCAAAAACGTTTTTGCAGATGTCACTCAAATTCTAGCTGCAAAATTTAGGGGGAAATTTCAAGCATTTTGACATGTGTAAAAGAAAAACAAGCTGAACGCCAAATGTTACATTTAATTTTGTGTTTTTCACCGAAAAAGCACTGCTATTCCGTTTCGCAATAAAAATTTCAAGCATACTTGTTACACTAATAAGAGCATATGCACCCCTGAGACAAAACGGCCATTCAGTTTGTTCTATGTGCCTTTTTTTCATCCTATAATTGGCATTCTATTTTCTCCCATGCCAGATTGTAGCCTGTATAAACAGGTGCTAGTATAGTAATGATATATATAGCGTGATTTGTACTGGTAATTAGTTCCGGTAATAATTGGGCTGAGTGTCACCAAACAGTACTTGCATTCGGTAATAATTGTACTGGTACTTGATGTTATTATCCCAGCAGTGAACAGGGAGGAGTGCTGTAGCATGATGATACAGTACTTGCATTCATTCATTCGGAATCTAGCTAGCAAGGATCTGTTTGAAGTGTCAAACAGATTCGTTTCCACAAAGAGAGCAAACCAATAGGAGTAGTATGACCTAAGTAGCAAATTGATTTTACATAATAATACCACTACAGGTACATACATATACTCCTATATAACTAAATTAGCAGAAGCCCTCGTCTTGGTACTGCTCGCCGAGCACCGCGAGCAAGTCGTCTTCCGCCTTGAGTACGTCGGCCATGTTGTCCAGCCCAAGGTACTTGTCCAGCGAGAAGCCCGACTCTCCGGTGGCGATGAGCGCCGTGACGTTTCTCAGAAACTCTGAGTCTAGTGAGCGGAGAGGCTCCCACTTCTGCCGCGACGTCGGCAGCAGCTTCATGTGAGGTCGAGGCGTCACGACCTTCATTTTCTTCCCTCGTGCCGGCGCCGGCGACTTCGCCCTCGCCTCCGTGTTCCCACACGACGAACTCGCCATGATTCTTTTCCCGTCCTTCTGATGCAGAGAAGATTGGTCTGTTGGTTTCTCAGAAGACTTGTGTGCTCGCCGTCGCTGTATAAATACAGCAAAAATAAGACACCGATTCCTTTCTGGCTCAGGGAGCAGCTCGTCGTATCCGAGTCGTAGTACAGCGCCGGGCTTAATTCAGTCGACGGCATCAGCTGGGATCGTAATTGGGCCGGGCCAATGCTATGTTATTTTTTTTACTGTCTATAATAACGTTACTGCATAAAAAAAGTATAATGGCTTTACATTTAGTTTCAGAACCGCGTGCATGGACCCCCCCCCCTCCCCCATCGCTCAGTGACGGTTCATGAAATCGTGTGGGATCACCATTTCAGTGGATTGGAACAACACATATACACGACCAAATACAAACCCTACGGTTTTAGTGACAATATAGTGGTATAGGTTACCATACCACAGGAGGATATCTTTCCATGAATTCTCTCTGCTGACGCAACCGCCGACGAGCTGTTAATGGGGGCCTTTGCCAGGCAGGATGGAAGGACCTCCACTAACGAGCAGTTTCACGAGAGCTATAAGTTGCTCTTTGCGACACAGCAGCTGCCTCGCCTCCGACGCGAGCGCTAGTGGATCAGACCTCTTGTATTCATGTGCGTTTTTTTTAGCAATTTTAGGAAGTTTCTATGGACTTGTTTGGAACACTTTTGAAAGCTTCCACTTATTTTCCTTATGTGTTTTCTATATAGGTCTAGATTTGTTTTTTCATTTTTTGAGTGTTTTTTCTTCATTTTTTAAATACATGTGGACTTTTTAAAATACACTTTGAATATTTTTTGCGGACAGTCTAAACATTTTTTAGATACACGTTGAAGATTTTTCAAATAGAAGTTAAAGACCTTTTCTAAAGTACACTTGAACATTTGTCAAATGCACATTATATATTTTGGAATACATGATGAATATTCTTTAATGCGTATTGAACATTTAAAAAAATTTCATGAACATTTTTATTACAACATGCAAATCATTTGTTAAGGTGAGAACATTTTTAAATATTAAGGACATTTGTTGAACGGTACAATTTTTTTAAAACAAATACACATGAACATTTTTAAATGGTCTAAACTGTTTTTAGAAATCTCATGACTATAGTTTGAAAACGTGTGAACATTTTTTTAAGTTACACAATATTTTTTTATTATGTGAACATTGTTTTTACATTGTATAAACATTTTTTAAAACTTTCATGAACATATTTTTGGAACACATGAACTAAATGTCACGAACATTTTTTTGAATGGTATGAACATTTTTAAAATATTGCGCCAACATCTTTTTACTTTGCACAAACATTTTTTTTAAATGTGCACAATGAACATGGTGGGAAGGGACACGTGGCCTATGCTTTGCTAGCGCATCATCTTTGCCGAGTGTCTCATGCCTCTGTTGTCAAGTTTTGTCTCTATGCCAAATGTTTTTTGCACGACACTCAGCAAAGATTTTACATTGCCTAGTGTTGACTATTTGTCGGGCTTGTTTATAAGGTTCGGCAAACAACTTGTCTACCGAGTGCCCATGAAATTACACCCCGCAAACGGTAAAATACTCAGCATACAGTTCGCCTATAGTCGTACATTTGGTTGCGCTGGACTTCCAAACTTAAGATAATCTCCATCATATGTTTTTCTCTCCTGACGGCTGGAACCCTAGCCGCCGCCAGGAGAGACCATCTTTGAGCGCCGTCCTTCGGCGGATCCTCTCCGCCGGCGACCTCGGTCGTCGGTGGTAGGGGGTCGCCAAATCCACGTGTGTGGGTCGTTTTACTCCCCTGTAGTCTAGATTTTTAGGTTGTTCATCATTTTGGCTTCAGTGGTGACGATGACGGCGCTGAATAAAAATTCTTTGGATCCTTCCCTGACGAGGCCATTGGTTCTATGGTTGGGGCTGGATTTGAAAACCAGACAGTTCAAACAAGGATGGCGTGGCGGGTGGCGACATCCTCATGGTGGACCTGTGTCCTCGGGTTCTGCCGTTGCGACGGCGTTTGCTCCAGCGTCGGCGCGGAGCTTGGAAGGTACTCCAGGAGCGGATGCAGATTGTGGTCTACATCAACGACATCTGGAAGACGAAACGTATGCTGGGTTCATGGTTCGTGGATGGCAGGTATGGTTTCCTCCTTCGGCGTTTTAGTCGTGGTGGGATGACAGATCTGGAGTTTGATGGCGTGTCCGGAGTGTTGCCCTGGTCTGATTCGTTCAACGACAATGATTTCATTTTCGGTGAGCCACCTTGAAGGTCCGCAAAGCTACGTATCAGCGATGGAGCCGCGTCGAGCTCGGATGAGGAGGTGGTCCGTCATTCTTTTCTTCGGTGGCTGCTGTGGTGGTGCCGGAGGCAAGTGACGAGCGTTGGTGTCAAGCTCAGAGATATTCTGCTATCTTTTCACTTTTGTTATGGCAGTCCTTACGTGACTTTTATTTTGTTCTTTATTTTTTATGATACGAATGAGACAAGTATTGCATTAAAAAAAACTTCCAAACTTAAGAAAGTTACTAGGTTACTGTGCTAGTTATTCATTTGTACCATTGACCTGTACGCACAGAACAGTTGGTGTCTGAGCCACACGTTCAGCGGGGCCGTCTAATGAACAGCAGACATGGAACACGTGCACGTCCATCCAAACAGGGAAGCTGATTGCTTTCGCTCTCTTGTTTAGCTCCATATATATAGACTAATGCACACCATAGTTTAATTTCTATTTTCGTTTCAATCAATTTCTATTTTCGTTTCAATCATCATTCTTTTTTTTGCGGGAGAGTTTCAATCATCATTCAGATGAGTGCATTGGTTAACGTTTAAATACCCGTGCAACTAGGAGCAAGAAACCGCTCATTTTTAGGGTTTATTTCTGTTCATTGCTTGTCCACTTGTAGGCCCTCCCTAAACCGAAGAGTGGAGTACAGTTTTTTAATCCGCCTCCTATCCGGCGTCTACATTTACTAGGCCGCGCATCATTGGAGCAAAAAATCTGCACCTCCCGTAGCCTCGCCCACTCCATTCCCGCGCTGCATCTACGCTGGCACCACCCTTCCCGCCTCTCCCGGCCACCACCCGCCACCGCCGATGCTCCATAGGCCCTGCTGCGGTTCTCGCCCCCGGATTTGAGCCCCTCTCTCTCTCTCTCTCTCTCTCTCTCTCTCTCCGTCGTCGGCGCAGAAATCGGCAGATCAGTGGTTGTCGCCGCTGGATTTGACGCATTCGACCACTGGCGACGGCACCTTTGTCATCAATTGGCCGGGTATCGAACCGCACAACCGGCAACGACTCTGCGCCCCGCATGCAGGTATGGCCTCCTCCTCTAGCCGATCGGATCTCACTCGTCGGTGAACCACCGGCAAATACACGCCCCGCTGTCATCCAGGCTTGGCACTGGCCCAGCAGCTCGTCGGCTCCCTGTTACCGGTCATAAAGTGCAACGACTGCCAGTGGCAGGTGCTATGCCAAGTTTCGACCACGCATGAACATCTCGGATGGGTGTTCTTTAAGTGCAAAAAGATGTGGTGAGTGCTTGTTTTTATCCAGTTGTTCATCAGATTCGATGCAATTTGTAGCTCATTATTTGCTCAAATTTTTGTGTAGGATGGATGCAAGTTTTGGCATTGTGAAGAAAATTACATCAATCTATTGATAATGAGAAATTTGATAGATGTTCGTGCACTCCTTGCTAGAGTAGAGACTAGAGGCGACGCGATGTCTAACTGTGTGGAACCGAAGAAGAAAGAAGTGTGCAAGCTCAAGAAGCCAATTGAGAGAATCAACAATGCAGACATAAAGAAAATATTAATCCAACTAGTGAAACCATCCATGGAAGTTGGATTTCTATTAAAGTGTCTAATTGTGGTTCTTTTTTTCATTGGTTTTGTTCTCGTAGCGAAGAACTGGTGAATTATATACTTCGATGCATCAAAATGTCGTTCAATGAAATAAAGAAACAATGAAATTTTTTTGGGTGGCCAAAAATGAAATGCAAATGACAAAAAAAGATACTCCGTTACATTTTGAAAGAAAGGGGTCTTCCCCTGCCCATTTTATTGACGAAGAAGTAGAGACAAACATAAACTGTTACTTGCATAACTGCCAACATTTTTTGCATACTGCCCAAGCAACCAAACGGATGTCTAGGAGTATTAAATATGCAGAGACATTTAGTATGAAATGTTTAATTGTAATGTTAGTGATTTTCTACAGTAGAGAATGTTAAGGTTTTGATTTGATTTGTACTAACTTATCTCACGATTTTTTGTTGAGTTTTGTGTGGATAAAGTTTTAAAGACATGGGAGAAACTATGATATGAGAGAAATCAAAGAGACACAAAAGCTCAAGTTTGGCGATGCCCAAGGCTCCCCAAGTTAATATTCCAATAAGTCTCAAGCATATAAGTTAGGGGATGTCCCGGTAGGCATCCTATCTTTCTTCATCAGCCACTACTGGTTAGTCTTGGTTGAGCCTAAGTTTTTATTTGTTCACATGATATGTGCTATTCTTGTGTATCATTTTATTTTTATTTTTTTATGATTAATAAAATTATGAGATATGTAAGTTTTAAATTGAAGAGAGCCCTCACATAGCTAATTAATTGTTTTACTACTCATTGATCTTCACTTATATCTTTTGGAGTAGTTTTGTCATTCACTCTTGTGCTTCACTTATATTATAAGAGTAAATTGTTTAATGAATCGAATGTCATAAATCTGAAAATTATACACGTTTCATATGCTTAGTAGTAATTTCACATTGAGCTTAGAAAATAAATCGATTGAAGTTTGACAATCACAATATTGGTCATACAAGCAATTCATGAATGATTAGTATATGAAAGAGAAACTTCACATTCAAATATATTATCTTGGACATCCTTTATGATTATGCATACCCATTAATTATTTTCAAACTTGATCAATTAGTTAAAGTTGGACAAGGAAGACAACGTAATGAGTTATGTTTGGGTATATTTGCATAGAAGTTATATTGTTATGGATCCTCCAACATGTGGTGCTTGTTTATAATCTTTTGCTCGCCAAATTTTTTTGTACTAAGCAGGAATATTGTTTGTGCACCCAAAATCCTTGCCAAGTTTTTTCCATGTGTCTCCATCATATCTACCTATATACAGTATTACCATGTCGTTCCAAGTAAATTTGCATGTGCCATCTCTAAAATCTCCAAATAAACATATGTTTTGTGTGCCCGTATCGCTCATGGAGCGATGGGACGGTCAATATCTTCCATGCTAAGTGGGTTATTCTTACGACGAGAGTTTATTCACTCGTCTTGCACGGGAGAGACTGATATTTGGGATGCCCCGCATCGTTAAACAAAAACAAAGAAAAATATAATAAAATAAACTCCCCTCGGAAAGTTGATTGTTTGGAGGGCACCCGTGGATTCGACTAGACATAGCTTGTGTTTGTATGGGTGTGGGGACGTAAATCTTTTCCTTTCTGCATGGGAACCGCCAGTAATGTGTTTAGCATGGAAGATATTGAAATCCTGTGTCGTCACGTTGAGAAGGGAAGCACACCACTGAATATGTATTCATCTCTGTTTTTAGCATTGAGCTCTGGCACCGCTGTAAATCCCTGCTTCCCTCTAGAAGGGCTTATCTTTTAATTTTTCTGTCAATTTTATTTTTGATTGATTCAACTTCTTATTCCAGCCTTAGTAATTCCCCACTTGGCAAGCATCATGTGGTGAGAAAAGATCCAGACACATATATCCAGTCAAATGTATTTGATCATGAGTTATTATTGTTGACAATTATCTCTATGATAAGTAAGTTGGGAGGCAAAACATTAAGCCCCTATCTTCCTCTGTGTTCGATGGATTCTATTTTTTCTAAAAATATGCTTTGAGTACTAGCAATCATATAAGACTATATGATAATTGAGTATGTGAAGCTCTTACTTAGACTTTTCTGAAAATAAGATGCATTGAAATTGTTTGGTAACTACTCCCTCCGTTCCAAAATAGATGACCCAACTTTGTACTAACTTTGTACTAAAGTTAGTACAAAGTTGAGTCATCTATTTTGGAACGGAGGGAGTAAGAACATAGGTTCTTAAGTATAAGAGAATGCATTTTTTGAACCATAACATGTGAAATGATTGCTACTTTATCATGAGAAGTTTTATGAGAAAGAGTTGTTGTTTATGATGCTAGGAAAAGTGATTAAAATTATCATTGATCAGACTTATGCACTATGCTAGCATTCACACTTCATAAATTGTTTCTTTTACCATTTACCTACTGGAGAACGAGTAGGAATTAAGCTTGCGGATGCTGATACGTCTGTAACGTATCTATAATTTATGAAGTATTCATGTCATGCTTACACCAATTTTATATTGTTTTGGTCCACTTTTATATGATTATCATGAACTAACCTATTAACCTAGTGCTCTGTGCCAGTTGCTGTTTTCTACATGTTTTTGGTTTTCCCGAAAATCCATACCAAACGAAGTCCAAATGCCACCAAAATTTTCGGTGATATTTTTTGCAACATAAGAGACCCTCGAAGCTTCGAGGAAGGACCAGAAGACCCATGAGGGAGTCACGAGCTCACCCCCACGCCCTGGGGTGTAGGGAGTGTCCTCTAAGCTCGTGGGTCCCACATAACTCCTATTGACGTGAAACCAACGCTGAAAATTCTAATAAACTGGGAACCGCGAGAAAGAAACCTAGAACTTCCACGCCACCGCTGCAAGCATCTGTCCCGAAGCGATCTCACCTGGAGGCCTTTTCCGGTACCCTGTTGGAGGGGGAAATCATCACCGGAGGTCATCTTCATCATCCGGGTGGTCTCTTTGATGAGGAAGGAGCAGTTCACCCTCAGGGCTGAGGGTTTGTACCAGTGGCTATATGTTTGATATCTCTCTCTCTCTCTCTCATGATCTTGATTTGGCACGATCTTGATGTAGCATGAGCTTTGTTAATATAGTTGGATCATATGGTGTTCTTCCCACTATATCTTTGTTGTGATGAATTGAGTCTTTTCCTTTAAGGTTTCATTATTATCGGATTGATTATTGGATTTAAGATCATTTGATGTATGTCTTGCATTTGGATACCTCTGGTGACAATGGGGTATTCTATTGAGTCACTTGATATTGTGGATACCCGTGGTGACATTGGGGTAATCTAGGCACATAGATTGATACACGGTTTCATCCTACTTTCTCCGATAGAAACTCTGAGGGTACCCTTTGAAGTTCTTTGTGTGATTGAATATTATGAATCTGAAATTGTTTGATGCATATCGAGTAATTGACTTACGGATACTTGTGGTGACATTGGAGTACGTAGGTGACATTAGAGTTAATTGATGTGTATCATATGGTGTTATTGTATTACGAACTCTAGGGCTGTTTGCGACACTTATAGGGATGGTTCAATAGATGAAAAGGTAACATTGAGGTGGTTTGCTACCTACAACAATTTCTTCTTATGTTCTCAGCTATTGATAGGAACTTTGGAGTGATTCTTTGTCGCACATTGAGGGATTGTTTGTGATTCAATTATGTTAGCATAGTTGACAAATTGCAGTAGTGAAAGTATGAATCCTAGGCTTTGTTTTCAAGCATTGCAATACCGTTTGTGCTCAATTTTATTACTTGCTACCTTGTTGTTTTTTATTATTTCAGATTACAAAAACATATATCTACTATTGATAATACACTTGTATCATCGTCTCTTCACCCAACTAGTGCACCTATACAATTGACCATTGTATTGGGTGTGTTGGGGACACAAGACATTTCTTGTATTTGATTGCAGGGTTGTTTGAGAGAGACCATCTTCATCCGACACCTTCGACGGATTGATAAAACTTAGGTCATCCATTTGAGCGAAATTTGCTGTCCTACAAACCTCTACGCTTGGACGCTCAACAGAATCTACAAGAAATAAAGTTGCGCAGTAGACATCAGACATGCTCGCTGTCGGTGTCAAAACCGGCGGATCTCGGGTAGGGGGTCCCGAACTGTGCGTCTAGGCGGATGGTAATAGGAGACAAGGGACACAATGTTTTACCCAGGTTCGGGCCCTCTTGATGGAGGTAAAACCCTATGTCCTGCTTGATTAATATTGATGATATGGGTAGTACAAGAGTAGATCTACCACGAGATCAAGGAGGATAAACCCTAGAAGCTAGCCTATGGTATGATTGTTGTATGTTGGAGTTTTTCTACGGACTAAAACCCTCCGGTTTATATAGACACCAGAGAGGGTTAGGGTTACACAGAGTCGGTTACAATGGTAGGAGATCTACATATTCGCATCGCCAAGCTTGCCTTCCACGCCAAGGAAAGTCCCTTCTGGACACGGGACGAAGTCTTCAATCTTGTATCTTCAAAGTCCAGGAGTCCGGCTGAAGGTATAGTCCGGCTATCCGAACACCCCCCAATCCAGGACTCCCTCGGTAGCCCGCGAACCAAGCTTCAATGACGATGAGTCCGGCGCGCAGATTGTCTTCGGCATTGCAAGGCGGGTTCTTCTCCATATTCCGTGTACCTGTTGAATAATGTCCGGTTTTTGTAATGTAGCGCTCCTTGGCTTCTACACCCAATAATGGCCGTCTTCCACGTGTCAAACGAATACGAAAAGTCTGGGTGTTTTTACATTTACACCCCTAGCCGCGTAAATGAGCTGCCTATTTAAAGGGACGAGGATTTAGATCCAAATCACACCTTCTCCCTTCCGCGAGTGTTCATCAGAGCGCACCCGACAAAGGTCCATTCCACCATGGCCAGCCGTCGCAACTCCTCCTCTCGCCCTTCCAGCCCTAAGCCCGGAGACTGGGAGAGGTGCTCCATCCCGCATAGCGAGCTAGTATCGCTTCAGACCAAGGGATTCCTCCCTCCGGCCTACATGGTCCCGGTTCGAGCCGGACTCGCCGCCTATAACGGCGGAGAGCAAGCGGAGAGCGCTCCCACTCCCTCCAAAGGAGAGCGGGTATGCCTTGTCCCTTATCTAATCAGGGGACTCGGATTTCCAATTCATCCGTTTCTCCGAGGGCTTCTGGAGTTCTATGGACTCCGGCTGCACAACCTCACACCTGCCTCTATATTGCATATCGCGGGCTTCGTTGCCCTCTGCGAGCTGTTCTTGAGTGTTGAGGCTCATTTCGCGCTGTGGAAGAGGCTGTTCTGCCTGGTGCCCCGTTCTCAAGAGGGGTTAATATATGAAGTGGGCGGAGCCGAAGTGTGGCGCGTCGCCGGGACCAGATATCTATCCGGAACCCCAAAGAAGGCGTCCGAGGACTGGCCTTCAGAATGGTTTTATGTGGAGGATGTCCCACTGCCAGATCCTATCCGGATCGGCCTCCCCGAATTCAACAGTGCTCCCTTGAAGAAACGCTTAAGCTGGCGTCCACGGAGCTCTCAGAGAGAAAGTGACAGGGATGTCCTTTACCTGATGGGCCGGATAAGGCTGTTGGCTCATTTTGGACTAACCATGATTGGAGTCATGGCCACATGCATCATGCGGGGGGTGCAGCCGCTTCAATTTAGAAGCCACCCCATGTGGGATTTTAACGGGGAGGATGACGCCACTTGTTATGGTCATAAGGGGCCGGACTCAGCTGCCGCTCTAGTAAAGATCTTGTCCTCTTTGTACAAGGGAGAAGAGGAGGAATTCCTCCGTGTCAACCCACATGGCGGATTTACTATGTACAACCCTCCAAGTTGGGTAAGCAGACAATCTTGCTCGCCCATCCGTTTTATATTCCCACGATTAAATACATAGTCTAACGACTCCTACGCAGGAACTGCGTCAGGAAGTAAAGGATATAAACAGCCGTCCTCCACAACCCGAGGATCCTGAACGGTCCCTCGGTCCGGCCTCCGAAGAGGATCCGGACATTTCGGTGGAGCTGATTGACGGGGTGTTTTATCAGTTGAGCAAGGACGATACCTTGGTGGCCATTACGGCCGATTACCCAGGGTTAATCCCGGCCTCCCAGGTAACCGAGACCGGAGTCTCATCACCTTGGGAAGGGATCCATCCTCACGTGTTTTCAGTTTTCCTGACAACAACCGTATTTTGCAGGGGAGGTTCCTGAGGCGGGAGGCCGAGCCTGCGGCGGCAAGCCAACGAGGGGCCGCAGGGCCCCGTGGGGTAAAAAGAAATGTAGTCCGGACTGAGGCGCCGGTACAAAGGTATAGCGCGCCTGTTTAGCCCATGCGTTATTCCTTTAAGGCATATCAACACTCGTGCTCGGTGCAGGACAAAGAGGCCTCGCCGGACTATATCCGGAGAGGCTGCCAATCGCGCCTCGACCAGCCAGGCTCCACAGCCCGGCCCGGAGGCGGAGGCAAACATGAGGCACGCACCGGGCGCTCCTCCGATAGAGGATGCGGACAGGCTGTCTGCCACCCGTTCCGAGGTGGAGAGTGCCATGAATCACCGGCGCCGTCGGACAGTTCTCCGCGATGCTTGTTTCTCCCAAGAGGCGTTAGAGGCCTTCAATTCGGGAGATGCGTATCTCCGTGCCGCTCAAAATGGTCTAGCCAGAGCTACGGAGCAATATGTAAAAGACATACGGGTAAGAATTTTAATGGTTATATATATCAGTAGCCCCCGAGACTTGAAACAGTTAGAATAACTGATTTAAGGATCATGTAATACGCAAGTTCTTTCCGAGAGGAATACCCAACTGTCCCAGGAGCTAAAAGAGTGCAAAGCCCAACTCGAGGCCGCACTAGCCGCGACAGGGAAGCCCGAGGAGACCCCCTGGTAATATATGCTTCAAAAAGATAAGTATTATGCGGCGTGTGTGCGAATCTAACAAATAAAATTGCAGATGGTGCCGGACTAGATCCGGAAAGGCAACAACTCCTCCGCCGGCTAAAGACCGGTGAGAGCGTGCTGACAAAGGTGAGGCAGGAGAAGAATGATCTTCAAGATGCCAACACCAAGCTGGACGTTGAACTCAAAGATGTTCGTGCCCAGCTGTCGGACTCCGTTAAGGAGAATCGGCGGCTTCGACGCGGCATATTTAGTAAGTGCTTGAACGAACTCTCAAAAAGAAGTTTGGCGAGGAAGTCGACTAACAGAGTTATGTCTATAGGTATGCTAACAGGTCGTCCTGCAGAGGAGATGCCCGATTCTACGGGTGACCTTCTTCCCGAGCTCTCGCAACTGCACGAGCGAGTTCGGCAGGCGATGCAAGGCATTGCCCAAGCCTTATGGCCATCCCTCTCCATGCCCGAGGGCCTTGGAGAGCTCGCAGAGAAGCTGAAGGGAGCGCGGCGGCGCTTCCTATTGTGGAAGATATCAGCCTGCCGTCAAGGCGCTAGGGAGGCCTGGGCCATGGTGAAGACGCGGTACACAAAGGCTAACCCAAACCACATGGCCGAGGTCGGACCTGTGGGGCCCGATGGGAAGGAGATCCCTGTAAGCTTAGTATACGGCCAAGTAGAATTGGCCGCAAAGTATTCCCAGCAGGACTGTAAATTAGACAACCTGTTAGATGGTATTGAAGAGGAATACAATCAGTCAGAGTGACTATGTAATTTTAATTGACATGTGTAATGCCTTCTAGCCGGATTGTAGATCGTGTGTCGTTGCCGACTTTTTCGCTTCGACCTCGGGACCTGACGGTCCGGAGTGTGTCCGAATACCCTAGAGGTTATATAAGAACCGGGGTATGCATGAAGACCAGACGTAGGGGTCATTAGTGCTTTATCAGACAAGTGCCCAACTAGTTATGTTATATTACATAGTTAGTAAGAAACATCTTCCAGAGAGAATAGTTCCGTTAGGGGTTCCTTTCTCTGAGAGGCATGCCCTAAAGTGCATGTCCGGACTGCGAATGCAGAAAAAGCATCTGGGGGCACATAAATAAGTAAAAAAGGTCATCTTTAGTTCACCGACCGAATATTCCCTTAAGAACGCTAGCTTTCGGCTTCACCCAGTCTGAGGTACACATCCGGCTGACCCGGCAGTAACAATTGCAGAGGTGCTCCCTTTACCACCTAGCCGAACAATCGGGAACGTAGGGGTAAGCACAGGAGTCAGGCAACCCAGCTTGGCCAAAACTTAAGTCATATCGATGCATATAATGGTGAATAAAAGGTACATGCAGAAGTTTGACACATGTGTTGGGCATGAAGCCCATATAAATAAGCTTCTGTTTAAAGAAACCCCCAGGTATAGTGAGCGCGGATAGCGCGTCTCTTTATGAGCCTTTAAGGGAAGGAGAGAAATGTAAGACAGAAAATATATAAAAAATAGACAGAGGTAGGAGACGAACACAGAGTTCGGCGCTAGGCATAGAATCTTCGGAGACGGACTGTGTTCCATGGGTTCGGCTCTAGTCGGTTGTCCGATGCATCTCGCAGGCGGTACGCTCCGCCAGTCAGGACTTGGTCGATTATGAAGGGACCTTCCCACTTGGGCTTCAGTTTGTCCTTTTTCTTGTCCGGCAGGCATAGAACTAGTTCGCCAACGTTGTAATTTTTGGCCCGTACTTCTCTGCTTTGATATCTTCGAGCCTGCTGTTGATAGAATGCGGAACGGGCTTTTGCCACGTCACGCTCCTCCTCTAAGGCGTCCAAGTTGTCCTGCCGATCGAGTTCGGCTTCTCTTTCTTCGTACATGCGCACTCGAGGTGAGTCATGAATGATGTCGCAAGGCAAAACCGCCTCTGCGCCGTACACCATGAAGAATGTTGTGTATCCGGTGGTGCGATTCGGCGTGGTCCGCAGCCCCCAGAGTAAGGAGTCGAGCTCCTCTACGCAGTGCGTGTTGGATTCCTTGAGGGACCACACTAATCTAGGTTTGATGCCGCTCATAATAAGACCATTTGCACGTTCGACCTGTCCGTTAGTTTGTGGGTGATAGACGGATGCATAATCGAGCTTGATGCCCATGTTTTTGCACCAGAGTTTTACCTCGTCGGCCGTAAAGTTCGTGCCGTTATCAGTGATGATGCTGTGGGGGACACCGTAACGGTGTACAACCCCGGTTATGAAGTCTATCACCGGTCCGGATTCGGCCGTCTTAACAGGCTTGGCTTCTATCCATTTGGTGAACTTGTCCACCATGACCAGTAAGTATTTTTTTCTTGTGGGTTCCGCCTTTAAGGGGTCCAACCATGTCAAGCCCCCAGACGGCGAAAGGCCAAGTAATGGGGATAGTTTGGAGGGCAGTGGGTGGCATATGGCTTTCGTTTGCGAAAAGCTGGCAACCGACGCATCGTTGGACCAAGTCCTGAGCGTCTGCCCGGGCCGTCGGCCAATAAAAGCCTGCACGGAAAGCCTTGCTTACAAGGGACCGAGCTGCAGCGTGATGACCACCGAGTCCGGCATGAGTTTCAGCCAGCAAGTTCCGCCCTTCCTCTCCGGAGATGCACCTTTGAAGGACTCTGGTTGTGCTTTTCTTATAAAGTTCTCCCTCATGGACTTTATAGGCTTTAGATCGCCGCACTATGCAGCGTGCCTCACTTTGGTCCTCTGGGAGCTCCTGCCTAGTAAGGTAGGCTAGGAATGGTTCTGTCCACGGGGCGATGACGACCATTATTACGTGGGCTGAAGTTGTAATTTCATTAGCAGAGCCTCCGATTATGTCAGATTGTTCGGTGCTGGACAGTGCGGTTGGGTCCGGGCTGTTATTGCCAGGTTCCCCTTCCCATACTACGGATGACTTGAACAACCTTTCCAAGAAGATGTTGGGGGGACTGCATCGCGTTTTGCACCGATGCGTGCCAGGACGTCTGCCGCCTGATTGTTTTCCCGGGCTATGTGGTGAAATTCGAGCCCCTCGAACCAAGCTGACATTTTTAAGACGGCGTTGCGGTAAGCTGCCATTTTCGGATCCTTGTCATCAAAGTCTCCATTTATTTGGGATATTGCGAGGTTTGAATCCCCGCGCACCTCTAGGCATTGAATGCCCATGGATACTGCCATCCGGAGACCATGTAAAAGGGTCTCGTATTCGGCTGCATTGTTGGAGTCTGTGTACATAATCTGGAGTACGTATTGAACTGTGTCTCCCGTGGGGGACGTCAAAACGACGCCATCCCCCAGACCGGCCAACATTTTGGAGCCGTCGAAATGCATGATCCAGTTTGAATATTGAAGGAAATATGCCCTAGAGGCAATAATAAAGTTATTATTTATTTCCTTATATCATGATAAAGGTTTATTATTCATGCTAGAATTGTATTAACCGGAAACATAATACATGTGTGAATACATAGACAAACAGAGTGTCACTAGTATGCCTCTACTAGACTAGCTCGTTAATCAAAGATGGTTATGTTTCCTAACCATGAACAAAGAGTTGTTATTTGATTAACGAGGTCACATCATTAGTTGAATGATCTGATTGACATGACCCATTATATTAGCTTAGCACCCGATCGTTTAGTATGTTGCTATTGCTTTATCCATGACTTATACATGTTCCTATGACTATGAGATTATGCAACTCCCGTTTGCCAGAGGAACACTTTGGGTACTACCAAACGTCACAACGTAACTGGGTGATTATAAAGGAGTACTACAGGTGTCTCCAATGGTAGATGTTGGGTTGGCGTATTTCGAGATTAGGATTTGTCACTCCGATCGTCGGAGAGGTATCTCTGGGCCCTCTCGGTAATGCACATCACTTAAAGCCTTGCAAGCATTGCAACTAATGAGTTAGTTGCGGGATGATGTATTACGGAACGAGTAAAGAGACTTGCCGGTAACGAGATTGAACTAAGTATTGGATACTGACGATCGAATCTCGGACAAGTAACATACCGATGACAAAGGGAACAACGTATGTTGTTATGCGGTCTGACCGATAAAGATCTTCGTAGAATATGTAGGAGCCAATATGGGCATCCAGGTCCCGCTATTGGTTATTGACCGGAGACGTGTCTCGGTCATGTCTACATTGTTCTCGAACCGTAGGGTCCGCACGCTTAACGTTACGATGACAGTTATTATGAGTTTATGCATTTTGATGTACCGAAGGTTGTTCGGAGTCCCGGATGTGATCACGGACATGACGAGGAGTCTCGAAATGGTCGAGACGTAAAGATTGATATATTGGAAGCCTATGTTTGGACATCGGAAGTGTTCCAGGTGAAATCAGGATTCTACCGGAATACCGGGAGGGTTACCGGAACCCCCCGGGAGCCAAATGGGCCATAGTGGGCCTTAGTGGAAAGGAGAAAGGGGCTGCCCTAGGTGGCCGCGCGCCTCCCCCCTTCCCCTAGTCCTATTAGGACTAGGAGAGGTGGCCGGCCCCCTCTCTCCCTCTCCCCCTTGAGGAGTCCTAGTCCAACTAGGATTAGGGGGGGAATCCTACTCCCGGAGGGAGTAGGACTCTCCTGGCGCGCCAAGGGCTTGGCCGGCCAGCCCCTCCCCCTGAATCCTTTATATACGGAGGCAGGGGGCACCCCATAGACATACAAGTTGATCCTTGAGATCGTTCCTTAGCCGTGTGCGGTGCCCCCTTCCACCAAATTCCACCTCGATCATATTGTCGCAGTGCTTAGGCGAAGCCCTGCGTCAGTAGTACATCAAGATCGTCACCACGCCGTCGTGCTGATGGAACTCTTCCCCGACGCTTTGCTGGATCGGAGCCCGGGGATCGTCATCGAGCTGAACGTGTGCTAAGAACTCGGAGGTGCCGGAGTAACGGTGCTTGGATCGGTCGGACCAGGAAGAAGACGTACGACTACTTCCTCTACGTTGTGTCAAACGCTTCCGTTGCGGTCTACAAGGGTACGTAGATCATACTCTCCTCTCGTTGCTATGCATCACCATGATCTTGCGTGTGCGTAGGAAATTTTTTGAAATTACTACGTACCCCAACAGTGGCATCCGAGCCAGGTTTTTTATGGTTTGATGTTATTTGCACGAGTAGAACACAAGTGAGTTGTGGACGATACAAGTCATACTGCCTACCAGCATGTCATACTTTGGTTCAGCGGTATTGTTGGAAGAGACGATCTGGACCAACCTTACGCGTACGCTTACGCGAGACCGGTTCCCTCGACGTGCTTTGCACATAGATGGCTTGCGGAAGACTGTCTCTCCAACTTTAGTTGAACCGAGTGTGGCTACGCCCGGTCCTTGAGAAGGTTAAAATGGAGTCTATTTGACAAACTATCGTTGTGGTTTTGATGCGTAGGTAAGATGAGTTCTTGCTTAAGCCCGTAGCAGCCACGTAAAACTTGCAACAACAAAGTAGAGGACGTCTAACTTGTTTTTGCAGGGCATGTTGTGATGTGATATGGTCAAGACATGATACTAAAGTTTATTGTATGAGATGATCATGTTTTGTAACCGAGTTATCGGCAACTGGCAGGAGCCATATGGTTGTCGCTTTATTGTATGCAATGCAATCGCGATGTAATGCTTTACTTTATTATTAAGCGGTAGTGATAGTCGTGGAAGCATAAGATTGGCGAGACGACAACGATGCTACGATGGAGATCAAGGTGTCGCGCCGGTGACGATGGTGATCATGACGGTGCTTCGGAGATGGAGATCACAAGCACAAGATGATGATGACCATATCATATCACTTATATTGATTGCATGTGATGTTTATCTTTTTATGCATCTTATCTTGCTTTGATTGACGGTAGCATTATAAGATGATCTCTCACTAAATTATCAAGAAGTGTTCTCCCTGAGTATGCACCGTTGCAAAAGTTCTTCGTGCTGAGACACCACGTGATGATCGGGTGTGATAGGCTCTACGTTCAAATACAACGGGTGCAAAACAGTTGCACACGCGGAATACTCAGGTTATACTTGACGAGCTATGCATATAAGATATGACCTCGGAACACAGAGACCGAAAGGTCGAGCGTGAATCATATAGTAGATATGATCAACATAACGATGTTCACCATTGAAAACTACTCCATATCACGTGATGATCGGTTATGGTTTAGTTGATTTGGATCACGTGATCACTTAGAGGATTAGAGGGATGTCTATCTAAGTGGGAGTTCTTAATTAATTTGATTAACTGAACTTAAACTTATCATGAACTTAGTATCTGATAGTATCTTGCTTGTTTATGTTGATTGTAGATAGATGGCTCGTGCTGTTGTTCCGTTAAATTTTAATGCGTTCCTTGAGAAAGCAAAGTTGAAAGATGATGGTAGCAATTACACGGACTGGGTCCGTAACTTGAGGATTATCCTCATTGCTGCACAGAAGAATTACGTCCTGGAAGCACCGCTAGGTGCCAGGCCTGCTGCTAGAGCAACACCAGAAGTTATGAACGTCTGGCAGAGCAAAGCTGATGACTACTCGATAGTTCAGTGTGCCATGCTTTACGGCTTAGAACCGGGACTTCAACGACATTTTGAACGTCATGGAGCATATGAGATGTTCCAGGAGTTGAAGTTAATATTTCAAGCAAATGCCCGGATTGAGAGATATGAAGTCTCCAATAAGTTCTATAGCTGCAAAATGGAGGAGAACAGTTCTGTCAGTGAGCATATACTCAAAATGTCTGGGTATAATAATCACTTGATTCAATTGGGAGTCACTCTTCCAGATGATTGCGTCATTGACAGAATTCTCCAATCACTGCCACCAAGCTACAAGAGCTTCGTGATGAACTATAATATGCAAGGGATGACCAAGACTATTCCCGAGCTCTTCGCAATGCTAAAAGCTGCGGAGGTAGAAATCAAGAAGGAGCATCAAGTGTTGATGGTTAACAAAACCACTAGTTTCAAGAAAAAGGGCAAAGGGAAGAAAAAGGGGAACTTCAAGAAGAACGGCAAGCGAGTTGCTGCTCAAGAGAAGAAACCCAAGTCTGGACCTAAGCCTGAAACTGAGTGCTTCTACTGCAAGCAGACTGGTCACTGGAAGCGGAACTGCCCCAAGTATTTGGCGGATAAGAAGGATGGCAAGGTGAACAAAGGTATATGTGATATACATGTTATTGATGTGTACCTTACTAATGTTCGCAGTAGCACCTGGGTATTTGATACTGGTTCTGTTGCTAATATTTGCAACTCAAAACAGGGACTACAGAATAAGCGGACACTAGCAAAGGACGAGGTGACGATGCGCGTGGGAAACGGTTCCAAAGTCGATGTGATCGCGGTCGGCACGCTACCTCTACATGTACCTTCGGGATTAATATTAGACCTAAATAATTGTTATTTGGTGCCAGCGTTGAGCATGAACATTATATCTGGATCTTGTTTAATGCGAGACGGTTATTCATTTAAATCAGAGAATAATGGTTGTTCTATTTATATGAGTAATATCTTTTATGGTCATGCACCTTTGAAGAGTGGTCTTTTCTTGATGAATCTCAATAGTAGTGATACACATATTCATAATGTTGAAACCAAAAGATGCAGAGTTGATAATGAAAGTGCAACTTATTTGTGGCACTGTCGTTTAGGTCATATCGGTGTAAAGCTCATGAAGAAACTCCATACTGATGGACTTTTGGAACCACTTGATTATGAATCACTTGGTACTTGCGAACCGTGCCTCATGGGCAAGATGACTAAAACACCGTTCTCCGGTACGATGGAGAGAGCAACAGATTTGTTGGAAATCATACATACCGATGAATATTGAGGCTCGTGGCGGATATCGTTATTTTCTCACCTTCACAGATGACTTAAGCAGATATGGGTATATCTACTTAATGAAACACAAGTCTGAAACATTTGAAAAGTTCAAAGAATTTCAGAGTGAAGTTGAAAATCATCGTAACAAGAAAATAAAGTTTCTACGATCTGATCGTGGAGGAGAATATTTGAGTTATGAGTTTGGTGTACATTTGAAAAATTGTGGAATAGTTTCGCAACTCACGCCACCCGGAACACCACAGCGTAATGGTGTGTCCGAACGTCGTAATCGTACTTTACTAGATATGGTGCGATCTATGATGTCTCTTACTGATTTACCGCTATCGTTTTGGGGATACGCTCTAGAGACGGCCGCATTCACGTTAAATAGGGCACCATCTAAATCCGTTGAGACGACGCCTTATGAACTATGGTTTGGCAAGAAACCAAAGTTGTCGTTTCTTAAAGTTTGGGGCTGCGATGCTTATGTGAAAAAGCTTCAACCTAATAAGCTCGAACCCAAATCGGAGAAATGTGTCTTCATAGGATATCCAAAGGAAACTGTTGGATACACCTTCTATCACAGATCCGAAGGCAAGACTTTTGTTGCTAAGTTCGGAAACTTTCTAGAGAAGGAGTTTCTTTCGAAAGAAGTGAGTGGGAGGAAAGTAGAACTTGACGAGGTAACTGTACCTACTCCTTTATTGAGAAGTAGTATATCACAGAAAACTGTTTCTGCGACACCTACACCAATAATTGAGGAAGCTAATGATGATCATGAAACTTTAGATCAAGATACTACTGAACCTCGTAGATCAACCAGAGTGAGATCCGCACTAGAGTGGTACGGTAATCCTGTTCTGGAGGTCATGATATTAGATCATGATGAACCTACGAACTATGAAGAAGCGATGGTGAGCCCAGATTCCGCAAAGTGGCTTGAAGCCATGAAATCTGAGATGGGATCCATGTATGAGAACAAAGTATGGACTTTGGTTGACTTGCCTGATGATCGGCAAGCAATTGAGAACAAATTGATCTTTAAGAAGAAGACTGACGCTGATGGTAATGTTACTGTCTACAAAGCTCGACTTGTCGCGAAAGGTTTTCGACAAGTTCAAGGGATTGACTACGATGAGACTTTCTCACCCGTAGCGATGCTTAAGTCTGTCCGAATCATGTTAGCAATTGCCGCATTTTATGATTATGAAATTTGGCAGATGGATGTCAAAACTGCATTCCTGAATGGATTTCTGGAAGAAGAGTTGTATATGATGCAACCGGAAGGTTTTGTCGATCCAAAGGGAGCTAACAAAGTGTGCAAGCTCCAGCGATCCATTTATGGACTGGTGCAAGCCTCTCGGAGTTGGAATAAACGCTGTGATAGTGTGATCAAAGCATTTGGTTTTATACAGACTTTCGGAGAAGCCTGTATTTACAAGAAAGTGAGTGGGAGCTCTGTAGCATTTCTAATATTATATGTGGATGACATATTACTGATTGGAAATGATATAGAATTTCTGGATAGCATAAAGGGATACTTGAATAAAAGTTTTTCAATGAAAGACCTCGGAGAAGCTGCTTACATATTAGGCATAAAGATCTATAGAGATAGATCAAGACGCTTAATTGGACTTTCACAAAGCACATACCTTGACAAGATTTTGAAGAAGTTCAAAATGGATCAAGCAAAGAAAGGGTTCTTGCCTGTGTTACAAGGTGTAAGATTGAGTAAGACTCAAAGCCGGACCACTACAGAAGATAGAGAGAAAATGAAAGATGTTCCCTATGCTTCAGCCATAGGCTCTATCATGTATGCAATGCTGTGTACCAGACCTGATGTGTGCCTTGCTATAAGTTTAGCAGGGAGGTACCAAAGTAATCTAGGAGTGGATCACTGGACAGCGGTCAAGAACATCCTGAAATACCTGAAAAGGACTAAGGATATGTTTCTCATATATGGAGGTGACAAAGAGCTCACCGTAAGAGGTTACGTTGATGCAAGCTTTGACACTGATCCGGACGATTCTAAATCGCAAACCGGATATGTGTTTACATTAAACGGTGGAGCTGTCAGTTGGTGCAGTTCTAAACAAAGCGTTGTAGCGGGATCTACATGTGAAGCGGAATACATAGCTGCTTCGGAAGCAGCAAACGAAGGAGTCTGGGTGAAGGAGTTCATATCCGATCTAGGTGTCATACCTAGTGCATCGGGTCCAATGAAAATCTTTTGTGACAATACTGGTGCAATTGCCTTGGCAAAGGAATCCAGATTTCACAAAAGGACCAAACACATCAAGAGACGCTTCAACTCCATCCGAGATCTAGTCTAGGTGGGAGACATAGAGATTTGCAAGATACATACGGATCTGAATGTTGCAGACCCGTTGACTAAGCCTCTTCCACGAGCAAAACATGATCAGCACCAAGACTCCATGGGTGTTGGGATCATTATAGTGTAATCTAGATTATTGACTCTAGTGCAAGTGGGAGACTGAAGGAAATATGCCCTAGAGGCAATAATAAAGTTATTATTTATTTCCTTATATCATGATAAAGGTTTATTATTCATGCTAGAATTGTATTAACCGGAAACATAATACATGTGTGAATACATAGACAAACAGAGTGTCACTAGTATGCCTCTACTAGACTAGCTCGTTAATCAAAGATGGTTATGTTTCCTAACCATGAACAAAGAGTTGTTATTTGATTAACGAGGTCACATCATTAGTTGAATGATCTGATTGACATGACCCATTATATTAGCTTAGCACCCGATCGTTTAGTATGTTGCTATTGCTTTATCCATGACTTATACATGTTCCTATGACTATGAGATTATGCAACTCCCGTTTGCCAGAGGAACACTTTGGGTACTACCAAACGTCACAACGTAACTGGGTGATTATAAAGGAGTACTACAGGTGTCTCCAATGGTAGATGTTGGGTTGGCGTATTTCGAGATTAGGATTTGTCACTCCGATCGTCGGAGAGGTATCTCTGGGCCCTCTCGGTAATGCACATCACTTAAAGCCTTGCAAGCATTGCAACTAATGAGTTAGTTGCGGGATGATGTATTACGGAACGAGTAAAGAGACTTGCCGGTAACGAGATTGAACTAAGTATTGGATACTGACGATCGAATCTCGGACAAGTAACATACCGATGACAAAGGGAACAACGTATGTTGTTATGCGGTCTGACCGATAAAGATCTTCGTAGAATATGTAGGAGCCAATATGGGCATCCAGGTCCCGCTATTGGTTATTGACCGGAGACGTGTCTCGGTCATGTCTACATTGTTCTCGAACCGTAGGGTCCGCACGCTTAACGTTACGATGACAGTTATTATGAGTTTATGCATTTTGATGTACCGAAGGTTGTTCGGAGTCCCGGATGTGATCACGGACATGACGAGGAGTCTCGAAATGGTCGAGACGTAAAGATTGATATATTGGAAGCCTATGTTTGGACATCGGAAGTGTTCCAGGTGAAATCAGGATTCTACCGGAATACCGGGAGGGTTACCGGAACCCCCCGGGAGCCAAATGGGCCATAGTGGGCCTTAGTGGAAAGGAGAAAGGGGCTGCCCTAGGTGGCCGCGCGCCTCCCCCCTTCCCCTAGTCCTATTAGGACTAGGAGAGGTGGCCGACCCCCTCTCTCCCTCTCCCCCTTGAGGAGTCCTAGTCCAACTAGGATTAGGGGGGGGGGATCCTACTCCCGGAGGGAGTAGGACTCTCCTGGCGCGCCAAGGGCTTGGCCGGTCAGCCCCTCCCCCTGGATCCTTTATATACGGAGGCAGGGGGCACCCCATAGACATACAATTTGATCCTTGAGATCGTTCCTTTGCCGTGTGCGGTGCCCCCTTCCACCAAATTCCACCTCGATCATATTGTCGCAGTGCTTAGGCGAAGCCCTGCGTCAGTAGTACATCAAGATCGTCACCACGCCGTCATGCTGATGGAACTCTTCCCCGACGCTTTGCTGGATCGGAGCCCGGGGATCGTCATTGAGCTGAACGTGTGCTAAGAACTCGGAGGTGCCGGAGTAACGGTGCTTGGATCGGTCGGACCAGGAAGAAGACGTACGACTACTTCCTCTACGTTGTGTCAAACGCTTCCGTTGCGGTCTACAAGGGTACGTAGATCATACTCTCCTTTCGTTGCTATGCATCACCATGATCTTGCGTGTGCATAGGAAATTTTTTGAAATTACTACGTTCCCCAACAGTGGCATCCGAGCCAGGTTTTTTATGGTTTGATGTTATTTGCACGAGTAGAACACAAGTGAGTTGTGGACGATACAAGTCATACTGCCTACCAGCATGTCATACTTTGGTTCAGCGGTATTGTTGGAAGAGACGATCCGGACCAACCTTACGCGTACGCTTACGCGAGATCGGTTCCCTCGACGTGCTTTGCACATAGATGGCTTGCGGAAGACTGTCTCTCCAACTTTAGTTGAACCGAGTGTGGCTACGCCCGGTCCTTGAGAAGGTTAAAACGGAGTCTATTTGACAAACTATCGTTGTGGTTTTGATGCGTAGGTAAGATGAGTTCTTGCTTAAGCCCGTAGCAGCCACGTAAAACTTGCAACAACAAAGTAGAGGACGTCTAACTTGTTTTTGCAGGGCATGTTGTGATGTTAGCGAGTTTCAGGGGAGGCGAGGGGGGGTGAATCCCTGCAGCAGTGCCTCCGATGGGATGTTAGCGATCTCATCCACCGAAGGCCACGCTATGTCGAGCCTCGATGGATTCCTTGTCTTGAACCAGCTCCACCGTGCTGCCTAGACCGGATCCGACGACTCCGCCTCCTAGATCGCCCAAAATAGCATGTTGTGATTCATCCCGCCCTCATCGCCGATGAGCCAAGCACTGTCCTTGAATGTTGCATTCCGGATGATCTCGATGCAAATGTCAGTCCACTTCTCGGAATTGGGGAACATGTCGCCCGCCACCCTCTGAATCTCCGCCGGCAATTTTGGAGTGACGCTGCATAGATATCCGATAGCTGAGCCACCAGATTCGACGACTGTGGCGCAGAATTCGGCAGCGGCGCCGCCACTTGCGATGCAGGCTACACCCTCCTCGCGCGAGATCCATTGCCCGACCTCCCTGCCATTGATTGCGGCAACAGGAACTGAGGGAGTCGGCTTGGGGATGTGGGAGTAGGGGAGCAGTGGGGAGATGGGGAGGGCTCAGGGATTGGAAGGGGAGACATTAATGGTGGAAGAGGATAAGGTCTCCATTCCCCGAGGTGCACGGGGACGAGTCCATCCTGTCCTATGAATGAGCGCTTTCCCTAGGGTAGCACCTGACAAGCAAAAATTAGTGGAATAAATATATTCCACTAAGTTTTACGCAGCCGCCCCGCAAAAAAAGAAAAAAAAAAATACTTAGACGGATATTTCTCTACTTTAAGAGATCTATTTTTTAGGAGATCGGCTATATAGTTTTTTAACACAGTACAGATGCAAGCGCTCATATACACGCGCATACACTTACCCCTATAAACGGATACACGCCCACCTTATCCCGAGCACCTCCGTCTCCCCCCACTGAATGCACATCGCCGAAAATCTTGAAATAAATTTAGGAATAAATGTGAGCACCAAGATTTGAACTCTGATGAGCTTGGGGTACCACAGTCCCTCTAACCATCCAACCACAGATTGGTTCGATCGGCTATATAGTTGCTCTAACCGCATCAAATAATCAAATATAATCCTACAAAATACCGCCCAACGTGTCCCACGAACGCTCTGAACGTGACCCCGCGAATGGCACCAACCATACCATTTGTCAGCTAGTTTTGTCACTTAATTGCTTTCAAGCTCAGAGTCCCACACCCGGCCAGCCTTGTAGGATCGATGTAGCAGCTTCCCTTCCTATTTAACCACCATACCATTTGCACTACATTGCACCTCAGCAAGCACCAGCGTGCACACATTGACACACACACGCGCGCTAGAAATGGCAATGGCTAGGACGACGATGCTCGTCCTCGTCGCCGCGGCTCTCCTCGTGACCTCCTGCGGCGCGTGGGAGGTGGTGAACATACGCATGCCGGGGACGGTGGCGGCCGTGGACGATGCCGTGGTGGCGCCGCTCATCCACGCGCTGCGACCGCTGCTGGGCTCCGGCAGGCACGCCGGCGTGGCGTGCGACAGCTGGCGGCTGGGCGTGGAGGCTTACAACGTGCGGGACTGGAAGGCGGTCCCCGCCAGCTGCGAGGACTACGTCGGCCACTACATGCTCGGCGACCACTACCGTCGGGACTCCAAGGTCGTCGTCGACCAGGCCATCGCGTACGTCGACAGCCTCAAGCTCGCCGGCAACGGCAAGGAGGTCTGGGTCTTCGACGTCGATGAGACCACCCTCTCCAACCTCCCCTACTACGCCAAGCACGGCTTCGGGTACGTACTCGATTGTATACATACACATTATGCTATGCGTCCTTGACTATTTATTGCAGGTGCATCTGAGCAGGGACTTGCGCTCATCTTTCGTCCGTCCAGACGAAGTCTAAATCTGACTAGACCTTGTTAAAATGAAGTCACCAGCCCAGCTTAAAATAAAAACTCAGTACTACACATTGAAACCATAAGATCTCTACTGGCGTTGTAGTTTACGGATGGACCCTCCTCCTTAATTAGTGGCACGATATTAGTCATGTATGACATCCTAGTTATATGGAGACCGACTGTGAGCTTATGATTGCTTCTATCCTCTTGATGCGATGCTATTAGTTAATAAAAACGTTTCATTTATCGAGAGAAAAAAGCATGTGAAAACACTAGTACTCCGTATGGTTGAGTCGGTCATTAACCTATCTGCATACATACTAACATACATGCGCGCAGGGCTACGCCATTCAACGTGACAAGCTTCAACGCATACGCGCAGGAAGGGAGCGCGCCGGCGCTGCCCGAGACGAAGCGGTTGTACAACAAGCTGTTCTCGGTCGGCATCAAGCCGGTGATCCTCACCGGTCGGGCCGAGTACCTGAGGGCCTCCACCGCCACAAACCTCCGCCGCCAAGGCTACTCCGGGTGGATGAACCTGCTGCTGAAGGCGCCTGGCTTCAAGGGCTCCTCGGTGGCCTTCAAGTCTGGCGAGAGGCAGAAGCTGCAGGACGCCGGTTACATCATCGTCGGCAACATCGGCGACCAGTGGAGCGACATCCTTGGTGCGCCCGAGGGCGCCCGCACCTTTAAGCTTCCCGACCCCATGTACTACATCGGCTAGGATGATTGCTCGTTATCCATGAATAAGCTCCATGCTCTTAATTATATGCATGATTTGTCAATAATCTCGTCCTTGTTGTTGCTTGGTTAATTTCCTTTGTCAGGAACTTGAGATCAATTACTAAAATGTGTTCTGGAGAAGTGCATGTTGCTTAACCAATGGATCCGCGGTCTACAATTTTTCTTTTTCTTTATTGTGAGAAATCCAGGGTCTATTGTTGTTTGATATGTTGCCTGTCTTAACTTGGATCATACGTACTGTTGATTTTTTTTAGGGGAGTTCATGTCTAGTGGATGGTGTAATTAATATTGGAGTTATGTACAGTGTCGCTACTATGAAACGACCCTTTCATAACAGTTTGTCTAATTCACCTCTAGATGTTTTTAAAGGATGTCACATCTAAGCTCCCACAGATATATAATGCAGTAATAAAAAATAAAAAAACTAGGACAAAAAAAAGACAACATTAGTTTAGATGTGTCCTAGATAGACCCATTCCATAAACCCCTCCACTCACGGGCGTACAAGAGGATAGCTCCTGCTAGACTCAAAACGGGGAGCCCCTAAAAGCCGCATTTTGCGGCGAATAGCACGAGTGACGCACAGGAGGCGTGCGACTGGGTCTGCCCACTGAAAGGCACAGCGTGTGATGTGTATATATTAGTAAAATTGCAAAAAAGAAAGCAGTGCTCTAAGGAATCGAACAGACAATATCCCTATCCAACACGATCGCTGCTAGCTACTAGGGCAGACAGCTACACACGAAGAAAAGCACATTGTGAATGTATTTAACAATTTAATGTTGCGAGATATTCCCCTGCAACATGCTATTTCTTTACGTCAATTCGTTCGTGTTTTCTAAAATTGCGTTCACATACTAGTGCACATATTTTTGAAAACACATTTTAGAAAACATGAACGAATTAATGTGAACACAATTGGAAATTCAAAAATAGTATTTGAGAAGCACAAAATATAGAAATTCAACCACATATTGAAAATAAATGTCAACATTTTCGGAAAACAAAAGACAAATTAGTGAACATGAATTTTCTAAAATTCTGAACAATTTTTAAAAAAGTTCAAACATTTTTCATAGTATTTATAAAAATGCGTAAATTTTGAAATCCCGAAAGTTTTTAAAAAGCGTGAACAGCAGAAGTTTTTTGAGAAAAGTGAACAATTTTATAAAATGCAAACATTTTCAAATTTCTGAATTTGTTTTCAAAAAACTCAAACATTTTGTGAAACGCAAACATTTTTTGGGAATCTCAAACTTTTTTTATTTGGAAGCAATTTTGGAAACAGGAACATTTTTTGAAACCCCTGAAAAAATAGAAACATGAACATTTTCTAAAATTTGTGTTCCCATTTTTGCATATGGGCACATTTTCTGAAACTTTATGAGAATTTTGACCAAAAACATTCCGGATAATTTTCTAAAAAATCGAATAAAATTTTGAAAACATGAATATTTCAAGAAAAAATTGGAATAATTTTTTTAAACGGGAACATTTTTTTGAAATTCTGAATATTTTATGAAAAGATGTGAGAAAATTAAACCAAAACATTCCAAAAAAATAGAATAATTGGAATAGTTTTTGGAAAATCCCAAACAATATTTAAAATGCGAATAGTTTTTGAATTTATGAGGAAAATTTGATCTAACAAAAATGTTCTAATTTTTTAATGAACAATTTCTGAAATGTGAAAAAAAATTGAAGAAAGAAAAGATAAACTTGAAAAGGAAAAAGAAACAAAAAATAAATAGAAAAAGAAAGAAGAAGAAGAAGAAGAAGAAGAAGAAGAAGAAGAAGAAGAAGAAGAAGAAGAAGAAGAAGAAGAAGAAGAAGAAGAAGAAGAAGAAGAAGAAAGTCTTTAGTCCCAAACAAGTTGGGGTAGACTAGAGGTGAAACCCATAAGATCTCGCAACCAACTCATGATTCTAGCACATGAATAGCAAGCTTCCACGCACCTATCCATGACTAGTTCTCTGTCGATACTCCAGTCCTTCAGATGCCTCTTTACGGACTCCTCCCGTGTCAAGTTCGGTCTACCCGACCTCTCTTGACATTATCAGCACGCTTTAGCCGGTCCGCTATGCACTGGCGCTTCTGGAGGCCTGCACTGAATATGCCCAAACCATCTCAGACGATATTGGACAAGCTTCTCTTCAATCAGTGAAGAAGAAAGAAGAAAAACAAACACAATACCTCGTGAACAGCACATACACACAAAATAACAAATACTTGCACCCGACATAAACAAGGGGTTGTCAATCCCTTGGCGGTTAATTGCAAGGATCAAATCTCGTAGTGTTAGATAAATAAACAAAAACACACAAAAAATGACGATAAATAAATTGCAGCAAGGTATTTTTGGATTTTATCTATGATAAAGATAGATCCGCGGGCCATAGTTTTCACTAGAGGCTTCTCTCTCGAACAAAAAGCATATGTTGGGTGAACAAATTACTGTTGGGCAATTGATACAAAAGCGCATAGTTATGACGATATCCAAGGCACACAAGTAGAGTTTAGCCATAATATTATCTAGGAATTTAGTAGCTTCTCCTAATGTGATTTCCATAAAAGTACCTCCCGCGACGAAATCTAAAAGGTTTCTAGATGCAAAATTCAATCCGGTATAACCTTTTTTGTATGATCATCCATAAACTTAAACCATGAGTAGGGCAATTTCTTATCATCAATTTTGTTGAAGAACGTAGCATGCAGTTTAAAAAAAAAATCCTACGCTCACGCAAGATCTATCAAGGACATACATAGCAACGAGAGGGGGGGGAGTGTGTCCACGTACCCTCGTAGACCGAAAGTGGAAGCGTTTGACAACGCGGTTGATGTAGTGGAACTTCCTCTCATTCCGACCGATCAAGTACCAAACATACGGCGCCTCCGAGTTCTGCGCACGTTCAGCTCGATGACGTCCCTCGAACTCTTGATCCAGCAAAGTGTCGAGAGACAGTTCCGTCAGCACGACGGCGTGGTGACGGTGATGGTGAAGTGATCTGCGCAGGACCTCGCCTAAGCACTACGTGAATATGACCGGTGGCGTAAACTGTGGAGGGGGCGCCGCACACGGCTAACAATGTTTCTTGCGTGTTCTAGCAGTGCCCCCCCTCACACACACACACACACACACACACACACACACACACACACACACACACACACACACACACACACACACACACACACACACACATATATATATATATATATATATATATATATATATATATAGGTTGGAGGGGAGGAGAGGTAGCCAAGCGGGCGCCCCAAGTAGGAGGAATCCTACTTGGTGTCCTCCCAATTCGGCCTCCCCCCTTTCCTATTCCTATTCGGAGTAGGAAGGGAAGAGGGGGAAGGGGGAATCATATTCCCTTTTTCCTTTCCTTCTTCCCCTTCCCTTCTCCAATTTGGCCAGCCCATATGGGGGCACACAAGCCCCTTAGTGGCTGGTGTGTTTCCCCTCTTGGCCCATTTGGCCCATATAGCTTGCCGGGGGTTGCCCGAAACCCCTTCCAGTGACCCAATACGTACACGGTACCCCCAGAACACTTCCGGTGTCCGAATACTATCGTCCCATATATGAATCTTTACCTATCGACAATTTAGAGACTCCTAGTCATGTCCGTGATCTCATCCAGGACTCC